>CM035123.1:51080775-52311596 GCA_020205555.1 Panax stipuleanatus
TTCTCAACAATTTAACTATAAAAACTCAATTACAGAGAACTTAAAACCAATTTTCATGAAGAACACTATTCAAAGTTTTGAGATTAAGAATTTACCCTTGATTCTTGTTTAGATTGATTAGAAGATGATGGAACTCTTCTTTAATTATCCAAATCTTCTTCTTCAATATCAAATTCTCTCAAGCTCTCCCTTTTCTCTCTGTGTTCTCTGGCTTTAGCCTTAGGAATGAAATACATGAAATAAAGACTGATAATATAATAATACGTATAACTGATATACGTGGGTATCAGTTAAGCGCATCATGGCCTTAATTGATCCCATGTTTTCAAGGTCATGTTTGGCTAGATACTTGAAGGCTCCCTTTTAGTTTATTTTAATTATCTCACTTATTATATAGTTTATTTGTCACACCTTAATTAATCAAATTACATTATTTAAATTCAATTAAAGTAAAGCCAATATTACTCATTAAATCAAATTACCACATAATTAAAATTATTATTTATGAATTATAACAAATCAATAAATTTCTAATTAATTATTAAATTAATTAGAACAACAGTATAATTATTTAACAACTCATTTTATTTAATCATCCCAATTAAATTCGAACTTTGAACCATAAAATTATTCCACATTAATTTAATTAATGTATAACACTTGTTCAAATTAATCTACAACAATTTCATCAAATATTTATTTAACTCCATAAATAAATCAACAACAATATTTATTTAATTAAATAAATATTTAAAATAAATTACAAAAATCTCGTTCGTCACAATCTTTTAAAAATCTTTCTAAGTTTGTTTGCTTACTAAATTTTCTAATCTTACTACGGTTATATTCTAAGGCTTCCTATCTTAAGGTTTATAACCTATCAGCTCTGATACCAACCTGTGACACCCCCAAATTCAGGTATCTTCAAACCCTGGATAAGGTGCAACACGGTACTACGACATTCATACAATTTAACTACGTAGGCTTAAATGACATAAAAGTAATTACTAAACCATTACGTCATAATTGTTCTATCCCAATATCTATAACCATTACATTATCATTAAGTAATAATATTAATTATAAAACAAAAATATTATACTATTACAAAGGTTCTTCTACTCGTTCATCTTCCGTTTCCCTTTATTCTTACCAGAACTTTCAACGCGTTCAACCTTAGCTGAAATCATATAATTCAAGCAAGAATAAGCACTAAATTACCCAGCAAGTAAAACTGTCTAGTAATAACCAAAATCAAGAATCATATGATCATTATTCACCAACTGAATTAATAGTTGTGGAATATTATGAATAACCAAAGTAATATTGTTTCTTTATTTTTAAAACATTTTTGAAATGACGAACTGGTCATTTCCATTGAAATGGTCAGAAAACCAAGAAATAGTTTTTTAATTTCATTTAAAAGGATAACCCGACATTAAAATCGTAAATCCGATATCACTTATGAGCACATCTAGGTGATCAGCCTATAGTACTCTATGTTGTACAACACTCGTCCTTGCGAACGACTGTGCGTTCAATTTTATGGACACCTTGTGTGTCAGCTAATAAACTCAACCAAAAACATTTAATAGTTCAACCTTGTGTATACATTTGAAGCCGTACCAAAATAATTTGGTTTGGACAACTCTACTTAACAACAATAATATCTTAAAGATGTAATCGTAGTTCGATACAATAGTTCAACAAGTGTCTAGCCGAACAAAAGCTTTGACATTTCTTTAAACAATTTCATATCATAGGATAGCTTGAATAGTTGTACAAATAGTAAAAGATTTGCATAAGTATAGATTTCACACAATTTTGCAAGATTTGTGTACATTTGATATTAAAAATATATCACATAGGCTTCATAAGAATTAAATCAAATGAAGATAGAAAATTTGTCTTACGCGTCTTCTATACACTTTACTTTAACTCGTTCTTTTTATATCCTACACGATTTATCATAACGACATACCAATTAGCCACAAATAGACTATACATACAATTTTCACTAACTTCCCCCTTCACCATTCAATATCTAATTAATCTCAGATGTCTCTTACGTTATTTAACGTTCATTTCATTCTTTGATATTCATTACATTCGTTATCGTTCATTACGTTCTTTAACACTTGTTAAGTTCTTTAATCGTACATCGAATTCTTTATAATTCGTTATTCTCTTTAATTTTTATTATGTGTTTCAACGTTTACCCATTATCTAAGTCATACATCCCGTGTGTATGTCTAGCATCATTATCTTATACTTGTACTAAACACTTACGGTGTTTAAAGTATTTTACGTTTACGTTTTTAATTTATTTTCCTTTTATTCAATTAATTTCCGACATTTACTTAAGGTCTTTGATCAATTGTTATTACAATCTAATTCTTGAATATTTGTGTTTAATCATTCTTTATGTTTCCTTCTTTCTGTATTTAAAAATAGAATTTTCTGCGCACACCCGACCCGGCGCTGTGGCGTCTGGTTTGGCCTTGGTGCTGGCGCTTCGGCGTCTGCCTCTCGGGAAACATACTGGAGAGTGGTGCTGCGGCGCAAATTTTGTACTGGAATGCCAGCGCTGAGGCGCCGGCTTGGGAAATTTGTTACCCAATTTAAATCTTCAAAACTTCATAACTTCTTAATCCGGAGTCGGAATGAGTCTGTTCTTGAGCCCACGTCTCTATTTTATTCGTGTCTACGTTTCCCCCATAAAATTTTTGTTATTCCAAATCGTTAATTATCATTAGTAATTCATTCATAGTTCGTTTTAAACTATATATTCAATATTAGCATACGTTATTTAAAATTTCGCCATAACTTTGTTATAGCTCGTTTTTAATCCGTTCCACTTGGAACAATCATATATTTTAATTGAACACAATATCATCCCTTCGAATTTCATTATCTAAGCCACGAACAACAAATTAAATGGCTTGATTACACGTTTTCATTCGTTCTTAGTTTTTAACCATTGTTTATCCTCTTTTATAAATTAACAGTGATTTATAGCCCACTAATTTATCCTTTTTATACTAAAAACTTTAAATAATTAAAAGAGTTGATTTTCATTCTTACCTCGTTGGAATCTTCGTTTTCTGAGTTTATTGACGACTTTGGTAGAGTTTACTCGCCTTTTTGCGTACAATACCCGAGCTCTCACTTCCTCTCGTATATAATCTAGAGTTTCTCTTTGTTGCTAAGTAAATTGGTGAAGAAAAATGAAGAAGAGAGCTTGGTATTTATAGGATGTCAAGACTTGTGGCAAATTAGTCTTTTCCCTAGCTTTTGTTGGATAATTACACTTAGCCCCATGGCATATAATTGGTGTGTGGTATAATTACACTTAGCCCCCCATAGCATATAATTGGCGGTTGGCACATATAATAGGTGGCATGGCACATAATTGATGGCGTTTAGCTTTATTCTTGTATTATTCTTCCGGTTTTATCTTTCGTTCACTTCCGGAATCCATTACACAGTCGAAAATTTCCGTTTTTCGTTTTTAAATTTTTATTTCATCTTTGCTCATCATACTAACTTTGACGCGTTCCTCAAATAATTAAAATAACCGCTTTTACGTTTTCGTATGAATAGTGATTTTTCGGTCTTTTTCTCGAAATTTTTTTATTTTCCAATACGATCCTAAAACTTGTAAATTCCATCACAGATTTCCGTTCCACCTAAAAAATTCTCATTTTAACACATCTCAACAGGACAAAAACCAGAAAAATCTTATTTTATTCATAAATATTCAAATATTATTAATTACAAGCTAAATAAAATATCTTGGTCGTTACAGCATCCCTGCATATGTGGATGTGGATATATGCGCGGATGCAAAACAACTATAATCCATTTGTTTTCAAAACTTAGACCTTCTCGAACTGTTTCGTTTTAAGAACTAAAAAGATTTGTGCTAAAATAACAGATGCCTAGAAGAACTAAAGGCCTTGGATACGTCATGGATCTTGAAGTACTTATACTCCTTGTATCCGCTTCGCACCGCGCTATCCCTTAGTGTTGTCTGTTAACAAGAGATGATAATCTTTTCCTGTCTTCTCATGTCTACCCCATGGTTACTAGGAACGCTCATCGATTGGGTACGTGAAACGAAATCGAGTACGAGGAACACTACCTATTATAAAATGCACAAGTATTTAGTTCTCGTTCCACGATTTGGAACGATGGAACGTAATCAGAAGATAGTACCCAGTACGTGGAAGATAGTACGCAGTACGTGGAACGGAGGACAATAAAATTCCCTGGTAACATTGGGCTCTACCCCAACATTAAATCCTTCTTCACCACCCTTGGACAAGGTTCTATTAAACAATTTGTTGAATGCTTTCGTAAAAATAATAATCTATAATGGAGATAGAGGTCATTTTGACATTATTATAGCTTGTTGATTTCAAATGACATTGGGAAAGGATTACGATCATTTCTGCTGGCATTTCCTCTCGTTCTTGTTGGATAGACTGGAATTTGGGCAGAGATAGGTGAGTTGGATTAGGGGTTGCATCTTGTTGATGAAGTTTTCTATTATGATTAATGGGGTTCCTATAGTTGTTAAGTCGTCGCCTAGGCGTCTAGTCGCTCTGAGGAAGACAAGTCGTTTGGGTGACTTGGTGGAGGTGTGCAAGTTGAGCGACCAGGAAAGGAAGTCGTCGCCTTGGACGACTTGTTGGCTGAGCGAGCGACTTGGCCACATTGGGTTAAAAAAACACACAAAACGACGTCGCTCCGAGGGAGACAAAACTGGCCCAAGTCGCGATTCGCAATAGAAGACTAGAAGGGGGAGATCGAGCGAGAGCGATAAGAGAGAGACTGGCGACGCGACTACTCCGAAGTCCAATCGGTGGGCTACTCCGATTGGCGCGATTCCAAAGTCTGATCGGCGACGCTGCTTTCTTCTTTGCGTGTATTCTCTTCTTTCTTCTCTCGTCGCTACTTCTGCCTGTTTTTTTTTCTTCCCTTTTTATTTTTTTTGGTTTCGTTCTCTGCTTCTAGTGCTTTCTAGTTTCTGGCTTTCTGCTGCTCGCTTGCTCCTTACTCCTTAGGTCCAAAAATGAAAGTATATATTTATATATATATATATATTTTATATATGTACTCTTTGCTTCGTATATATAATATACTGTTTTGGATAGTTCTCAATCTTTTCGGAATTGACTAACTGAGACATATACCCTACATGTGTTTTTTTAACTCTGTTGTTGGTAGTGGTTACATTTTGGACTGGTAGTGGTTACATTTTGGACATGAGGTCAAGTCCCATGCTGATACATATTGACAGACACTGATAATCATTATTGTTGACTAAAAAGATACGTAACATTTTATCTACTTGATGTTTTGGACAGTAAACAGTGGTTATTATTTGTATAATTAATTAATCATGGAGTATGAACCAAAAGTAATAAATTCAATAATTCAAAAGTAAAAACAAAAGTAGATAATATTTTGATGAATGGTTTGTTATTTGGATTAATTTTGTCTTACATTTTTTGTTTGATTGACAAAATGGTGGAAAGTTTATGGGCCGATAGTTATGATATAACTAAGGACCTTAAAAGAAAAGCTAAATCGAATGATCTGGGTTGGAAATATGGATATTGACCGGATATAAGTAATAAGGATGTCGTGCAATGTATACTTTGCTGGAAGAAATGTTATTCGGGCATCAAGAGGCTCAACCAACATCTAGCTGGAAATTTTGGAGATGTAGCGAAGTGACCTAAAACATCAACAAAAATTATGAAGGAGATGCAAGCGGCTTTGAATAGTAAAAAGAGGAACAAGCCAGTTGAGCTAGATGATGATGATGATAATGATGTAGTAGTAGAATTGCAAGAAGAACAATTATCTGTTCGTCCAAGCATGACTTCCAATGCTTCCTCTAACACTATCCCAAAAGTTCTGGGACCACTTCCAAAAGTAAGAAAGCTGTTTATCAATTCCAAAAGCCATAACCAAAAGCTCCAACAAAGATGGTTGAATCACTTTTAAGGAAGACTCCCTAAGAAGTTGTAGAGGAGAGACATAACAAGCGTTTGAGCCAAATGACTATTGAAAATCGTTTGAGGACACTGGAGGAAAAGGAGAGAGTCCATATGCATATTGCTAACTTTTTGTACGAGTGTGACATATCATTCAATGCTGCAAATGCAAGGAGTTTTGAGGTAATGATCGAGTCCATAGGGCAATATGGGCCGGATTTAAAGCTTCCAACGTATCATGAGTTGAGGGTTCCTTTAACTGAGAAGGCAAAGAAGCAAACCGATGAGTTAAAGGCAAAACATGAAGTTTCTTGGAATCAATATGGCTGCACACTCATGTTGGATGGTTAGACAAATCAATTGTTTGTTGAATTTCCTTGTTAATAGTCCGAATGACTTACTTCATGGGTTCTGTTGATGCCTCCAGACAGTCACAAGATGCCACAATGTTGGCAAATCTCCTTAATAGTAAGATTGAGGAAATTGGTCGAGTATGTTGTTCAGGTGGTCACGAGTAATGCCTCTATTACAAGGCAGCGGGGCGTATACTAATGGAGAGAAGGCCTACACTATTTTGGACACCTTGCACCGCTCATTGCCTAGACCTTATGCTAGAGGACATAGACAAGGTGAAGCAATTCCAGCCCACAATCACAAATGCAAGAAGAAGAATCACAACATTTATTTACAAGTATGGTCGTCTTCTTGATGCAATGAGGGAAAAAAACAAATGGGAGGGATCTTGTGAGACCCGGAGTTGCTAGATTTGCTACAATTTTCCTCACCTTGTAGAGTTTGTATAAGCATAGAGATGCATCGAGGCATTTGTTCATAAGTGAGCATTGGACAAAATCTAAGTCGTCGGCTACCGAAGCAGGGAAGAAAGTATGTGATACTATAATTTCAACTACATTTTGGCATCATGTTGAGGATTGCATTAGGGCGTCACAACCACTTCTTGTAGCCTTAAGGATTGTTGATGGTGATGAGAGGCCTGCTATGCAAGAAGTTTTCGCTGCGATGGAATGTGGGAAGAAAAAAAAATCAAAGATTCATTTGATAACAAACAAAGACTTTGCAAGAAGGTGATTGACATTGTTGAGCGGCGATGGGAAAGCCAAATGGAGCGAAAATTATATGGGGCTGCGTTGTTTCTCAATCCGGGCAAGTACTTTGATTTCAAAGAGGAACGCTCAGTGTTAGTTGGTACTCTGCGAGAAGACTTCAATGACATTCCTGCAAAGATGGTGCCCGAGCTAGATTTGCTAGACAAGATAAACAATATAACTGATAACTATGATGCTTCTTGAGATACTTTTGCAAGAGAAAAGGCGATTAAGCAACAAAAATGAAAGAATCCTCGTAAGTATATTAAAATATATATAAAGATATAAAAGATAAATTATAATTATATACATTCTTCCTTTCCTCTTTTGAAAAATATTTATATTTCTTTTAAATGTTTGCTAGTTGATTGGTGGAACACTTTTGGAGGGCGGACTATTGAACTTACAAAGTTTGCAAAAAGAATTCTAGGCCTTTGTTGTTTTTCTTCCGGTTGTGAGTGCAATTGGAGTACATTTGAGTTTGTAAGTACTTTCTATTTTTGGTTCAAAAGTAATAAGTCATTCATTACTAATACTAACTATTTTTTATATAATTAAAATTTTATCATTAATATTATTATTTTTTGTTTTATTTATTTTAGATTCATACGAAGAAGAGGAATAAATTGGAACACAAACAATTGATTGACTTGTTGTATGTCCAATACAATCGAAAGATCGTCTCAAGGTTCGAAAAGAGGCGTGAACTTGGAATTTTTTTTATCCATTAGCCATTGATGACTTTGAATGGGGTAATGAATGGATCAATAATGAGGTCGTTGTTGTTCATCCCAGTGAGGATCTTACATGTAATGATGTGGATTGAGCAACCGGTGCATCCAACACGCTTGAGGGTCGCAATCCTTCAAGGAGGGCTCGTGGTAATACTAGTGATAATGTCATTATGTACTCAAGATGTGGTGATGATTCAACTTCAAGGGAATTTTGGTTGATGGATTTTGACTCCGATGATGAAGTTGATGAAGAAGAGAGAATTTCAAATGATGATGAAGAGGTGGATGATGATTTTGGAGAAAGACCACCTACTGATGAGATCCTGAACAGGCACGCATCGAATGACAATTACTCAACTCGAGTTCAAGGGGTTTAACAAATGATCTTAAGTGATTGGGCTGAAATCTATTCAAGAATGTTCAAATTGGAGCTCAATTCAAGCGGATGACGAAGAAAGGATAAATTCTAGATACAATTTAGTTAGTAAGACCAAATCAATGCAAGCCGAGTCTACAAGACCGTGTTCATTTGTGTCTTCTAATCTTCGGCCAAGTTATGTTTCAATTCATGGAGAGATTAGCATTCATATGTTATGGTGATTGTTCAAGCTTAGCAAGGGGACTACAATCTATTACGCGACAATACAAGTTTGGATTACATGGAACGGAGGGAATGGATTCAAGCTATACGACAAGGAGTTCGTTATAGAAGATGATTCTAAGGTCATTAATTTGGGTCAAGCTTGGTGAAGAAAGCAAGGAAGGAGCAAAGAATCACATTCGGGACTTAAAAAGCAAAGAAGAATCAAATCTTCCAGACCGGTGCTGCCGCACCTGAATTGGCCTACAAGCTGGCGCTGCCGTGCTCATTTGCAGAACTCAGATTTGCTCTCTGGAGGTTCGGCTCTGCCACGCCGTTCCTAGGCTTATTGCTGGCGCTGCCGCTCCATGCACGGAAAACGAGTACGCGTTTTTATGAGTTTTCCCATATTTCTTCCATATATTTAGAGACTTTTGATATCTTTCACAATTCTATTGTAATTAGGATGTTTGTTTGATAGGATTTGATTTTTGTATGATTTGTTAGCTTAGATTTCTATTTACATTTAAATTGTTTAATCCTAATAGGATTAGGTTTGTTATTCCTTAAAGGATTAAAGTTTATTGTTACTAGCATACATGTGCTACAAGGCTTATGTAATACATAGCAAAACATTATTCTTATTCAATGAAATTCTTGTGAGATTTCTCATCTTTTGGTTCTTTAAGAATTCCTAGACTAGTTCTTAGTTTTCTTGAGATTCAATTTAACTTATCATACAACAGAATATAGTTGTGTGTGGCGTGCTCTATCTCATCAATTGTTGATTGTACCAAGGTTACCGCTTACATATAAGCGAGAGGTCAAGGTGTCATTGATATTCCATTCAACGCAACTTCCTTGCGCGATCAATTGTTCCAAGGTTCTGGTCTCATATAGACGTTGGGTTGAGGTGTTGTGAGTGTTCCACCTTCTAACTTGCTTGAAAACGTTCCGGGCGACGACCACCTCACACAATCGTGCCGTGGAGTCTATCACCTACGCCTTTGAATGAGAGTAGTTCTCGTGAAGGAGATGAAGATGACTTTTTTCTCGATGAGTTTTCTTGAATGATGTTTAGATACTAGTGTAGAGAGTCTAGACATTATTTTGGCTTGTTATGTGGTGTTTTATTAATTATTAGACTAGTAATATGTGATGGTTGGTTGCAACTTTATTTTTTATGTGGTGTTTGTTGAATTCTTCATTTCTTCTACTAGTGTTTAATATCAAATGTTTTATTTTTGGATTGTTATTGCTAAGTATTTACATAATTGTGCTTTTAATGCTATTCCATGGTGTTATGTTTTGGGTTTTAATGTATATGAAATTTTATTGTCAATATACTTGTTAAGTAAAATAAATAATATATAAATTACACATTATAAACGACTTGTCGTCATATGGACGCCATGACGGTCACTTTGTCGCCTAGGCGTCCTGGCAATCGGCTACCCCCATGACTTGTCTTGAGGCTGTGACAATTACGGGTTCCATAAGTTTTCTATGGGAGTTTGAGAGAGGCAAGGTGATCAACTGTCACCCTTGCTGTACTTACTTATCATGGAGGCGTTGCATATGTTGTAGGAAAAGGCAGCAGAGGCATCTTTGTTTTACTGTTTCTCGGTTGGTAGGCTAGAAGGTTCCCCAACGATGGTGTCTGCTCACCTTTGTATGAACGACATCGTGATCTTATATGATGTAGTTGCAAAGTAGTTGAGGCCCCTTAGACGTGTTTCGATTTGTTTTGAGGCTGTTTTGGGTTTGAGAAATAATGTGCTAAAAGTGTATTATTAATGATGGGGCCGAATTATAATGCAAAAGGTTTTGCGTCTTTGTTGGGTGTGGGCTTTGTGCATCTTTGCGGCTATGAGTGAAGGAGGCTTGAGTATTTTAGATTTGTGCTTGTTCAGTAAATCTTTGTTTGGGAAGTGGTTGTAGCCTTTTTGGTTGAAAAGGACACCCTATGGTGAAGGGTAGTTATTCGTTGTTTTTCGGTTGGAGGGAGGGTTGCGTCATCGTGTTGGATCTTTCCTTTTGGGGTAGTGGTGTGATGTGGCTGGTTTTGATGAGTTTCTTAAGCACATTATTTAGTTGGGATGTAGGGAATGGAAGGAGGATCTGATTCTGGGAAGAACCATTGGGATGGTGAAAAGCCTCATGGAGATTGTTTCCTTAACCTTATGGGTATTGCAGTTGACCTCTAGGCCAGTATTGCGGATAACATATCAGACTCAGGGGAGGTCGTCATGGTAGCCGGTGTTTAGATGGAATTTTCAGGATTGGGAGTTAGAGGAGGTGGATGAGTTGTTGTCTTTATTTGAGGGGTTGGTGTTGATGCCACGTTAAGAGGATAAATTTCAATGGAAGGAGGATAACAGTGGGTGTTTCTCGATTTAAAGGTATTGCAAGTCATTGCAGGTGGCTTTCATCTCCTGGACAGCAGTGTTGTGTGCGATTCTCACTCAAAACAGTCTCTAAAAGAGATGGTAGTGGGCTCTTGAGCGGGGTAGGTGTCTCTTGTGTTGTTGCAAGGAGGGGACAGTTGAATTTATATGCACACAACCAAAGAGGCTAATAGGATGATGTCTCGAAAATTGTATCTCCTTCCTTTCTTTGGAATTGGCTCTGTATATTGTCTCTAATATTGTCTGCCACTTAAGTGGAGGTTATTTATATTGTCAGCCAAAAAAAAAACATTAATAAAAATTCCTTTCTTGTCAAATACCTAGCAAGCTCAACTGCCTGTTTGCCAGCAGTAGCATTTTAGTTCCAGTGAAAGAAACTGGCATTCAGCAGCCTATTCATCTATTGATTCTTTCACCCTGGATATGATAGGTACCACATGAATTAATATCGAAGCTGAGAAACGAACAGTTTTAACGAAATGATTGAAATTATCAAATTGAGTTGAAAAAAGAACCTTATTAACTGTGTAGCTAGTAAATGGAGGAAAACCTTGATGTAATGTCAATGAAGGATCATTAGATATAAAAGGTGTAGAAGAATAGTCTCCTCAATAGATGAAGTAGACGGTGGTGGATGCAAGACAACAAATTTATGAGAGACCAGGTGGATGTGAGCATGTAGCCTGTGCGTTTTGGATACTGGAATAGTTTTCATCTGCTCTAGAAGGCATTATGATGTTTGGACTTGAAAATCATGCGAAAGAGGTGATGAAGCAATAGCTAGAACTGGAAGGTGAACTATAGGGGACCTACTTGCCACTCTTTACTAAAAACATCTCCTTGAGACAAAAAGGTAACATATGCACTCTAACATGCGAAAGAGGACTTGAAAATCATGCGAAAGAGGTGATGAAGCAATAGCTAGAACTGGAAGGTGAACTATAGGGGACCTACTTGCCACTCTTTACTAAAAACATTTCCTTGAGACAAAAAGGTAACATATGCACTCTTAACACTTCTTGGTTATGGGATTTCAGTTATATATATATCATGTTAGAGATGTGAGGAACTGACTGGTATTGATAAAATTCTGAGAGTTGGTTCCTGGAAGGGACAACTTGTCTGTGTATACTAATACTGAAACTGAGAAATTTCAGTTACACCATCTACAATCAAGCACCATTTTTTTCTTTGATAAGTTAATAATCACCACATATTTCACTCAACATTGTTTCTTTGGAGTGCCAGATTTGGTTCTAGTAGCAATCTGTAGTGTGCATAATGAAATAATTGCATTGACCAGCTGTGCCATCCACTTGTTAAAGGGTTCTGCTCTCTGAATTCAATAAAAAGAAGAATATGAAAACAAAAGCCTATGTTTTGTGCTCAGCGTATAACTCTCTTTGCATGTAACTCTAGAACCTGCACAACATCTGTATTTGAAAGTTCCATTCTCAGCGTGACATAAGATACACTGTGATAGGGTGGTTCTAGTCATAATATGGTGTGCTTTCATCTTTGAGTATTGCTTAAACGATTGACCTTGTTCTATTATATTTGCCTTTCGTACACCTCCATTACATCCTTTCGTTATTGTAGCCTTTGTTTGGTATAGATGTGTAATAAAAAAACATTTGTCTTGGAATGTACAGTTGGCCTTCAGTTCATTTAGTGCTGATGATGAAGACTATGAGGGATATGATTATAGTCTTCTTGGGCAGCTTTCTGAAGTTCGCATTGTTTATTTGAATCGTTTTATTCAGGAGGTAACTTGATTTAGATGATAATCTGTTATGTCTACTTCCGTCTAATGTGTTCTCTAATGTGACTGTAATATTGTCTGGTAGATTGTCAGTTATTTTATGGGCCTTGTTCCCAACAATTCAAAGGATGTTGTCAAAGTAAATGATCAAGTAACAAACTCAGAGAAGTGGTTCACAACAAGTGAAATTGAAGGATCACCTGCTGTAAAGTTGGATCTTTCACTTAGGAAACCCATAATACTAATGCCTCGGAGAACTGACAGCCTTGAGTAAGTTTATCCACATGCTGTCTCTCACACTGTACTTACCTTACTCTCACAGAGATAATCACTATATAACTTTATGATCACTATTGCAGTTATTTGAAGCTCGACATTGTTCATATAACTCTGCAAAACACCTTTCAGTGGTCTTGTGGCAATAAGCAGGAAATTAGTGCCGTCCACATTGATATCTTGACAGTTCTGGTGAGATTTTTGTAGCAATACTGTAAAAAAGTAGTAGTATAGATTAATGACTAGTTTTTGCTTTATACTGTTGGGGCTCTTTAGAAGTCAATGAAAGTTGAAGAAACTAATTTATGGGTCCGGAAATATGATTCTACTACCTGTCTTCTGTTTGCAATCTTCGTATGATGTATCTGAATGCATTGTCCATAATGTTCTCATCAAAAAATTATGCAAACAAGATTAGAGGCTGTCTCCCTCTTTGACAATTTCTCAGCGTATTTAAACTATTGAAACATATTTGTGAATGAAATATAAATGCTTTTATATTTACTGTTAATGATGTAGGTTGAAGACATCAATTTAACTGTTGGTACTGGAAAAGAATTAAGTGAAAGTATAATTCAGGACGTAAAGGGGGTTTCAATTGTTATTCAAAGGTCACTTCGTGATTTGTTGCATCAAATACCCAGTGCAGAAGTTGCGATTAAGGTAATTGAACTGTGTCATTGTTAGAATGATTGTTTTCCTTTTTCTTTTATAAATATGTAAGTTATATTGAATTCTATTTTTATTTCTTCAGATAGACAAACTGAAAGCAGTCCTGTCAAACAGAGAGTACCAGATTATCACAGAATGTGCAGTAGAAAATATTTCAGAGACTCCTAATGTCATTCCCCCATTGAACATGGATACTGCAACATCTTCAAATAATTTGACTGATCAAATAGTTCCTCGGGGTATAGATGGAGCTGGATCTGAATCTCAAAACAGGGAAATATGGATTACCACAAAGGTCTCTGTTGTCATCGGTCTAGTTGAATTGTCTCTCCATTATGGTATAGCTAGGGATGCATCTCTTGCAACTCTTCAGGTATACAAGTTATCATTCATAATGTCTTTATTTTTTTAACGCCCCGTCCTAGATCTGTAGTATTATTCTCCTCCTGTGTTTTCTTTTCTCGATCATTTTTAAAATTTTTCTGAGTGTCTTCAAATGTGTGCTACCTATCTTAATTATGTGTAGGATGTCTCCAAAATAATTAATTATCTTAATTATTTTGGAGGTTTTTTTTTTGGGGGAGGGGGGGTTGTGTAGGGTGTAATTTGTATTTAGTACCGTGAGTGATTCATAGTAAAGTGTTCTGCTCCTCTAAGACAGTAGTGGAGTAGAGGTCAGAAAATTTTCTCTTGCTTGAGCAAGCCAGTTATTACTGCTGCAAGTTGTATAGTAGTTTATAATATACTTTTAGTACATAGGAAATTTATGTCAATGCTAACATGCCTTTGTTGTGTGAGGTCTAAATTAGAAATATAATTTCAATTTGCCAGTTTTTTTTATGACATACATCAGAATATTATAAATGTGAAAACTCAGGTGAGTGCAAAGATACTGGATGTTGTGCTCATTTGGTAGTTGAGAGACTATAGAATTGTTTGATACTAGTGCAACAAATGGATTTACATGGCATCCTGTGGGTTAACTGTCTTTTTTCATCACTGAACTGGTGTCCAACTTGCATATGCATCATTGAACTCTTTGAACTCGTATTTCTTTCAAAAAGTGAAAAATAATAATAACAGCAGTTAAACTTTAGACGACAGAAGTCAAAAATGAGAGCGAGAAAGCTGTTGTGTAATTGTATGTCCACGTGCCATGCCTAGGTGGATGATCTAAATGAAATTGACTACTTTTAATTAGATAAATGATATAGTAATTGAGTTAAACAAAAACACATCAAACTTATTTGCGTGTGTTCTCAAGATTGATAGAAAGTTTTTGGATGTATTTTATTTTATTTTGTTTTGTTTTATTTTTTTGCAAGTCTTGATTCCAGATAATACCACCACCAACACCTCACTACTATCACCACCATTGATGAACCTGATGCCATGATGAAAGAAAAGTCGAAAAACAACCCAAATCAATGATAAAATCCCTTTTTGGCCGCAGATATCATGTAACCTGCTGCAATAAAGACATCAAGTAATTTTTAGAGTTTATTTTGCATAACCCTAGGTAAAAAAAATCCAATCTTTCAACTCAATCAATTCATATGAAATTTACCCCAAATTCATGATCTCAACAATAAAAATTTCAGAATTTGTTCTTTATATATAAATTACCATACAAATCCAAAGTTCAATCAATTTTGTGTGAAATTTCTCATTATTTCAACGTCATGATTACCCATTTAAGTACTCAAAAACCCAAAAACATCATTCCAGATCAAACATTCATAGATCTAACCCATAAAGCGTATTTTGTTGACGGAAACTGTTAGTCGGCGACTAGAATCGCCGTGAATATATTGAATCTCAAATTACTTAAGAGGAAACCTAATCTTGACTATATAAGAGGAGAGAGAGAGTACAAAATTTTTCTTTGTGGAGAAAAAACGTGGAATATATAGAAAGGTGTAAGTTGCGATATTATTGAAATTAGTCACTGAATGTAACTCCAAATGTGCTTGAAAGAAGAAAACCTCTATACAAATCTATCTGTATATAGAAAGAATGGGTTTTAGAGATATTTTGTAAGTTGCAGGGATATGAAGCAAAGGAATGGTGTGAGATTAGCTAAATATATAGACAGAAGATGAGGTGTTGTGGAGGGTGGATGTCGTGTGGAGAGTGGAGGGTGTCGTCGTGTTGGCCGTCTGGAGAGTGGAGGGTGCTGGCTAGCTATAGCTTGAAGATGAAGTGGTGGTACAATGGTGGTGGTAGGCAGTGACCGATGCCTGAAATTTAATCAAAGGTGGGAAAACTTTTAACTAGTAAAAAATAGTTATGAAAAAGAAAAAGTAAATGATAATATATTTAATCAACTTAATATAGATATCCCTCTAAATTAAAAATTATGAGAACTTAACCAAAAGTTCTCAGCCGTAACTATTCAACTTTAAGTAACTTTGAATAAACAAAAACAAAAATAAACAGATTAAGTTAAATAACTCTTAACATTCTATCCGTTTTAAAAGTAGAGATGCATTACTTTTTGTAGTTCGTTCCAGAATTTGAAATACATTTATATTGTTAGACTGTAGTGACATTAAGTTTCTAATTATATGTCATTACTTATATTTTAGGCATCTGTTGGGTAAAATCTAATTACGCACAACACGCAAGTCTACGTGGTCAACAAGTAATAAAGTAAAAGTAGAGTATCGTTCCCACGAGGAATTATTTAATAAGAATATCCAAGTACTAACCCGTAACCAACTCAATCTTATTTAAACGAATGAATTAACAATATATATAATTAAACTACTACTAATTACCACTAGTTAAATTAAGATTACGGAGATTTAAGATCACAACTTCACTTATTGCTTCATTTAAGTTAATACACTTCTTATCAATTATTCTCACTATTCTGAATTGTTAATCAAGAACACTAAAGCAGATATAACCACATTTCGATGCACTATAACCATACTCACCCGCATCCACAGGTGATAGATTTAAGCAAGACACCCTAATTAACTAATCCACTATATCTCTATGAGAATTACAATTAAAAAGGATTTCACACACAAGTTCTCTATAAGATTACATATGGCGTAAAGGTATATCTCTATTCTAAACACGAATCATAAATTCTATCTACGCAGAAATCACAAACACATGCTATTATGATCAGATCTAAATCCATAATTCGTCTCTCGAGTTCATATGGATTATCACGGTAATTGTTAGCTAGGCAATTAAACAGTCAAGTCCAAATCATAATAGACAATTCACAACGATAGATCACAATAATTGATAACGAAGCATAAAATAAACTACACATTAAGATCCATTGTAATCTTAAACAAAAGATTTAGTTCATTATTATTGAATTAAAACTAAGAATCCATAATTGAATAACCATTAAAAAAATATAAGAATAGAATTAGAGAAGAGAATTGAATATGTCGTCAGTCAACAAATCTCATGCTCCTTCTTGCTCCTGCTCTTGATCTTCAATGACTCCAAGTGCTTCAATCTCCAAATCCCCTTTCAACTAGGGTTTAATCTAATTTTTTTATTCTAGCACTAATCTAATTGATCTAATAATAATACTAAGCTAATAATAATAATATATCAAAAACTAAGCTGCCCCCTATCAGGTTCGGTCCAAGTCCCTTTTTATATGCTGCCTTACGTCCCTTCTACATCAGCATATTTTGCAGCCCAATCTGAATTGGAAAAGGAGAACATCCAGCTGCTTGCTCCTTATTGCGTCCCCTTATTATATATAATATATGAGTAGCCCACTAATCAGCCACAATCCATGTCACAATAGGAAACGGAAACCAACAGTCAAAAGTCCCTTTTTATGTCTCATACTCGTGTCCAAATAAACTTGTATCAGGTTCCTTTTCTTTTTCTTTAGTCGCAACCCTCAATGTCTCTTATTGCTAGCCCACCGTCCACGTAGGAAAGGAAGTCAGCCTGCAGCCGCCTCCCTGCCCCAGCCCCTTCAGCAAATGACCCGCCCCAGCGGGGCTCTACACTGTCCAGCCGGATCTTTGCATGCTGCCCATGTCATTCTATTCTCCTTTGCAAGCTGCTACGTGGGCCCATGATACTTCTTTTGATTGCATGATTTCGTGGCTGCCAATTCACAAAATTCGTGGCCCACATACAAATATGCTGATTGCCATAATATTGCTTTAGAATCCGTGAGCTGCTCCCTTGGTCGATTGCCGAATTGGGTCAGCCCAATTGGTCCCGAATTGAGTTTGTCCTGTTTCAATATTTTAGCTCCAAATTCTCCTTTTACTCCACTTTCGCACCCATTCCGTTACCTACACATAAACGTATAAACCCAGTAGAAATGATAGGCAAATTACTCGAAAACATTCAGAATCAAGCTATAACGATTACCGATTCGTAGGTATGAAACCCACTCATCAGCATCACCACTACATTTCTACCAAATGTTAAGAATATAATTGGTAAAATATTTTTTTTTAATTAAAAATTGTCACTTTTGGAAAGGTATTCTAATTTTGGATTGTATATATATATATATACATAATTAAAAAAATTGAAGGGTCAATTGACCACCCTTGTCCTTGAATAGTTCTGTCCCTAGTGGTAGAGTGTGACAGAAGATGAAGTTTTGTGGAGGGTGAAGGGAGGCGACAATGCGGAGAGTGGAGGGCGGAGACAGTGCGGAGAGTGGAGGGTGTGGGTCATGTGGAAAGTGGAGGGTGTTGGTCATGTGGAAAGTGGAAGGTGCGGGCTAGCTTTAGCTTAAATCTGAAGCGGTGGTGGAGTGCAACAATTTTGGTGGTAGGCTGTGATCGAAGAGTTGGTGGAGGAAGAAATGTGATGAAGAAAATCAAAACTAAAATAATTCATGGAAACCTTGTTTGATCGTAAAAACTTGTATAAATGCTGTATTTTGAATTTTAATAGATTGGCTTATCCAACTAAGATTTTTCTCTTTCATTCACGTCACAAATTATCAATGTCAGCGTCCAAGTTATCAGTTGCAGTTAAAAATCAACTAGCTTGCTTAACTGTGTTGTAGGAAAATAGGTGTTCAATGAGTCAAATGGTAGATAGTTTTGTTTTGTGACGTCTATGGAAGTTGGGCCCTAGTTCAAAAAAAGCATTTAACCCGGCATCTTGTGCATGTATCCCACATTTCTGACGAGTACCCCCAAATCCCTGATCCAGGTGGCCCCTTTTTCTACTCAAAAAGCTAAAATCTCACCATGGAGTTATTCTAGGGACCAAACTATCCTTACTGTAAAACAGGAGTAGCTGTAATATGAAGAAGTGGTGAAATTGGCCTCGAGGCACTAAGAAAATGATTATTTGGTTATTTTCCACTTCGAAGCAGCAAAAAATCCAGCACACTAGGAGCGAACAATGGGTTGCATTTGAACAGATTAATTTACAAGACAAAATGTGACGCTAAATGTGTCGGAGGGAAGTATTAGAACTTGTTCGGTTGGAATAATGCATGCATTACCTTGGATTAATGCTTTAAGATTTGTATGTTTAGGGTTTTGAGCCCATTCAAATGCATGTAGAAGTCAGCCGATCTAAACTTTCTGCAGATATCCCACAAGAATGAAATTGTGATAGGATGAAATTGAAGTATAAGACAAGCAAACAATTTGGTTTTGCAAAAGTCTTGCCTACATCCACGGAGAGAATCAACTTCACTAGACTTGAAAAACTATAGGTCCAACACATAGTTTTACCTTAGATGTTTGTCACTCGAACACAATCTTAAAGCCCCGAATCAACTTCACTAGACTTGAAAAACTATAGGTCCAACACATAGTTTTGCCTTTGTTGTTTGTCACTCGAACCCCTTTTAAACCTCTTCTTAGGTCCCTTTGAAAGTCCTATCCTCTTACTCACTTACCAGGGTTACTTCGTGCTCTCTACATCTCTTCTGGTTCTATAATAGAGACCCTAGGACCCTATTTATAGAATCTAAGTTGGAAGATCCCAAATTCATAATGAAACCCAAACCAAAACCCAAGATTCAGAACAGTTTGTGTAAGTTGATTATATAATATAAATAACAAGTTTGGTTTGTACTTAAATTTCAGTAACATATACAATATTCTTGTTTCTATTTCCTTGCTTTGTTGTATTTTTTAAATTTTCAGTTAAAACCTTTTGTTCTGTGTTTCAGGTTAGTGGTGTATGGCTCTTATACAAGTCTAATACTCTCGGAGAAGGTTTTCTCTCCTCTACCCTAAAAGGTTTCACAGTAATTGATGATCGTGAGGGAACAGAACAAGAACTTAGACTGGCCGTACGTAATTCTGTGAGCATTGGCTACACTGCATCAGAACTTCTGACAGATGATGAGGATAATCACATGGTCAAGAAGAATATTTTTGAAGAAAATGAGATAAAAGTAGTGCCTGCAATGCTTATTCTTGATGCCAAGTTTACTCAGAATTCAACATCTGTGTCTGTATGCATCCAAAGGCCACAATTGCTTGTTGCACTTGATTTTTTACTGGCTGTTGTTGAGTTTTTTGTGCCAACAGTTCGTGGTATGATGTCAAATGATGAGGATGAGAACTATTCACATATCGTGGATGCTGTAATCCTGGATCAGCCAACTTACAGTCAACCCTATACGGAATTCTTACTCTCTCCTCAAAAACCTTTGGTTGTTGATGATGAAAGATTTCACCATTTTATTTATGACGGCAGAGGCGGAACATTGTATCTACAAGACAGACGGGGATTGAATATTTCTTCTCCTAGCCTAGAAGCTATAATTTTTGTGGGCAGCGGGAAAAAACTTCAATTTAAAAATGTATATATTAAGGTATGTTTTGTACTTTCGTAGTGTTTGATCTTTTCAATTTATATGTATGGTAGCTGTTTAACTGGAATAAAAACCATGTTGAGATACCTGTTTTTGCGTGTAGGATGGAAGATATTTGGATTCGTGCATTTTTCTGGGATCCAATAGCAGCTATTCGGTTTTGGAGGATGACAACGTTTACTTGGTAGGAGCGGATGAAGGTCCATCTCTGAACTCTTCAGTAGAAGCTACTGATGATGTCACTCCTCACAGTTCTGCAGTTGGTAGATCCACTGAGTTTACCCTTGAATTGCAGGTCCATTTATTATTCTTAAGTTTATTTTGTTTTCCATTTCCTGTTGGTTATTAGTTTAATGCTTTACCCATTAAGTGTATATCCGTAATCTACTAGCGGGTTTCTAAGAAGGTGCATTTCAGGACATAAATGCATGTAAAACTTGTGTCATGATTGTAGTGACATTATTTGACTCAACAGAATAGTGGTTAGACTGTAACAATCTTAACATAAACGTTGATGGCTAGTTATTGTACTAACACAAACGTGATAAAAACCTTGAATCCACAAGGAACACAGAAAATTCTCAAAGAGAAATTGATATAATTGTCAAAAAAGCAGTTGTATCAAAAAAAAATAAAATCCTAAAAGAACATATTTATAATTCTGGGTAACTTTTTGAATATGGGTAGATTTGGGTCTGGGTTCGTGTGCAGCCTAAAACGGTGGTGGGTGATGGACAGTGGTGAGATTGAGGTGGCAATTTGGCAATGAGTTTTGATATGGAGAAAAATAGGGTGGTGGAAATCACATAGTATCATGTTTAGATGCCAATTTGATTTTGGACAACAGGTGAGAATGGATTAATGAGGGGAAGAAGGGGGAAGGGGAAAGGAGAAGAAGAATTATGGTCAAAGGCCACAATGACAAAAAGCCTCAATTCTCAAATTAATATTTACTCCGAATTTGAACAATATAGGTCATAGAAACTCTAGTTTTAATATTGCTTGGGAAACTTAATTTAACATAGAAATATACTCATAATACCTACTATAATTAGAAGATATATTATTGTTAACTAACTAAATAATCTAATTATAATCAATTTGAACATTAATAAAATTATTAATTAATAATCCCAGTACTTTCCATTAGTCCTCTTATTTTGTTATGCATCATCAAACTTGCGATCCTATTTTTTGTTTTAGCAGGACTCAATCATGGGTTATATGTAACATAATAGGATGTTTTTGCTCCACATTCCTATCCTCCACTAGTCTCCAAGATCACTGATACTTGCTGCATGCTCTTGACCCTACCTTGAAGCTGTCAGATTATGCCATGGCCTAGTGTGATGTTCCATTAGCTTGCCCTAGAATTCCAGGCAGCAAGGCATGCCTTGGATGCTCAGTAACTTAAGTTACCAGTGGTCTGCCTTTTTGGTAAGATAAAAACTCATAAGTAACCAATGCAAGACGCAAGCAATATGGCACTGCCATTTCGTTGTAGGCCACAATGAAAGCTCATCAGCTGCTATGTTTAAGCTCGCCTTGTGGATCATATGGCTTGTATTATACTGGCCTTGTGGAGGATATGGCTTGTATTAAAAATCTTGTGTTGAATCAGCATAGCCTCTGGAGGTTGTTCTTTGGTCATCCTGCCCAAGCTTGACTTCCATATTGGCAGCATATAGATGAAATATTTACTTTCTGGTTCTTTTGTGTATCTGCAATTGTCTTGATGCATCATCTTAAAACTAGTGATCGTCAGTCATCCATTATTGATACCAAATGATTGTAAATAATACAATGTCCATTGTCTCGATGTTGGTTATATGGCACTAATATTGTTTCCTTACAAAGTTGCACTTGAGAAAGATTCTGTATTTTTATGAATGTTATTTATGTCTTATGTTGTTGAGATATATCTTTCAGGCAATTGGTCCAGAACTTACCTTCTACAATTCGTCAAAGGATGTAGGGGAATCACTGAACCTCTCTAACAAACTTTTGCATGCACAGTTGGACGCTTTCTGCAGGTCATCTTCCCTTTATTCATCTCATATATTTAATTTGGCTTCTTTCTTTTGTTTAGTATACACTCTAATTTGTTCAACAGTCTTTAGTTTATATGCCTAAACTAGTGCTGCATACAAAAGTGTGTTCTTTTCACAATACTAGTATCGAAGACTATATCCTGTCATCTGATATGTTTTCTTGAATTCAGTAGTGCATTCTTGGAATATATTATGTCTACTTTTTCCTCCTCTTGTTCCTCCCCTTCTTTATGAATGAAATTTGATTTCAAGAGCAGATTGCACTTGACTGCTTGATTGTGGAAGATAAATTTAGGCTGTGCTGTATTACACTGGCAATTATCTGTTCCTGCTCTATTAAAGTTACATTTTAGTTTCCTTTTGGCATGTCTTCTGCTATGGGAAATTGATGAGGACATGTCTAGCTCGGATATGGATGGGAGTCATGGAAGTCAAACATGGGCTGATCCGGTTCAAGTGCCTATTGGTCCCGTGACGAGAGCACGATCGAAAAGATTCAAGGAAGGACTTAGCGGGTTAATTCAATAAGTTTAGGCTGAAAACGGAGTGAAGATATGTGCTAAAGATGTTTCAAAACTCATTAACTTACTACAAATGAATGATCAAAGTCAAGAATCAAATTCGGGCCTTAAAGTCCAAAACGGTCAATTTTTCTGAACCGCGCCGCAGCGCCAACACTCGAGGGAATCCCTGGACAGGCAGCGCCGCAGCTCCTGTTCCAGGCCGCAGGACATGCTTTTCGAGGACGCGTTTTTGACGCGTTTTTCAGGGAATTTCTGATCTTTTCCAAATCTTTTTCAATTCTAATGTAATTAGGATGTTTTTAGCTAGGATTTACATTCCAAATTGATTGCAAATTAGTTATTATTTAGTAGTTCAAATCCTTATAGGATTTAGGGTTTCTTTGCTAGTATAAATAAGGGACATGGATGATGTAATTCATATCTTTATTTTTATTCAATAAATTACTTGTGAGTTTTCTCATCTTTTGGTTCTTTAAGAATTCCTAAGCATATTCTTAGTTTTTTTTGAGATTCAACTTTGAATTATCATTTAACAATACATAGTTGGGTGTGGCATCTTCTGCCGCATCAATCGTCGATTGTACCAAGATTATTGCTTACATATAAGCGAGGGGTCAAGGTGTCGTTGGTGATCATTTAACGCAAACTTCCTTGCGCGATCAATTGTACCAAGGTTTGTTGTCTCAATATAGACGTTGGGTTGAGGTGTTGTGAGCGTTCCACCTTCATAGCTTGCTAAAAACGATCCGGGCGACGACCACCTCACGCAAGCGTGCCGTGGAGTCTATTTGCGTGTTCTTTTTGTTTCAGACCTTCATAGGGATTGGAAGGCTGTCTTTTGTTTTGTGTTTTTCAATTCGTTGTGTTGATGGAGTCCGTGTTATCCCTTTCTACCTATTCTCTTCTATTATTTAGAAAAAAAAAGGAATCAGCAATGATACAACAAAGCATATTCTCTGTAAACTCAGAACTGGATACCTGCAAATCTTTTCCATACTTCGGGAAAAGTTTACTTATCATTAAATGTATATGGGAATGACGGAGGTGCAAGGCCTTACAAGTTATTATTCATGCAAGGTAGGTGAAGTAATGTACTCTTTGGTCTTGATAATCCAACCATACGTATGTAAAAAGCATGTAAAAATATGGGAGCGTAATTTTATTTTAATTTGATTTGAGGTTGTTGAGCACTATTCTTATAATCATGTTCTTATAATCATGTAAAATAAGTATATTCCTCGATGACTCAGATTTGTTTAATTTTTATTACTATAAAGTCATTTTAACATCTTAAAATGATATGATAATTTGCAGGCTCAAAGTTTTGCATGTTCTTTGTATACGTATGGTTGACAAGCGGTTGGATTGTCAAGTGGACACCCAAAAGTACATTGTTTGGATGAAAAATAACTTTCAAGGCTTTGCTCCTCCATTATTCCCATGTATATATTAGACCCGACAAATGGGCTGGTTCAGAGTGGTTTTGGTGTACATAAGTGGATATGGGTTAATATGAGCTGATCTTATATGGGCATGAATATTATCTGAGTTAGAAAGGGGTGGTCCTAAATGGATATGGGTGGATATTGGTTAACCCATATCTTAAATATAGACATAATATATATATATATATATATATATATATATATATATATATATATATATTTGGATTTATCACATCCTCTCAAAAATTTCCCCCATCTTTTAGTTTCTCTCTAAAATTTAGCAACCCTTTCTCTTTCTAAAATCTTCTCTCTCTATAGTTTGTCTGGTTATACTTCAGTTAGTATATATTGGGAAGAAATTTACTCTACGGATCTCGAATTGCACTTCGAGTCTTCAACTCTCCGAGTATTAAAAACTAGCAGGCGGCCACCAATATTCTTCAATCTTCCTTCGTTAGGTTTTATATTTTTGTTTGTTTCTATTTTTTAGTTTTTAGCAGGACCATTTCGTATACTATATACCCCACCTATCCCCTGTTTTTCTCTCTTTCCCTCTCTAGTATCTCCTCATCCATTCTTTCTTTCTCTCTTTCTCTCTCATAATAAAGGTGACTTTGTTTTCTTTTATTTATGGAAGTAATGATAAAATATAAATACTATATACTTACTGTAATTAATTGTATTTGAGTTGATGCCAGGAAGGACATGATAGTATAGGAACACAGCATGCTCTCTGAAAATGGATTCTCCATCTTTGAATTAATTTTAGAGACAGTAAATATTTTAGAGTGTGAAAATTTTGATAGAGAAATTATAAATTTTAGTGGGAGAAAAAATGGATTTAGAAACAGTGAGAAGTGAGAGATAATTTTTGGAATGGACTAATTTTTGAAGATAAATGTATTTATAATTGTGGCCCAATGGCAACCCACTTAAACCCACTTATTATGTGGGTGGACATGGGTTGGACCTATTTATAATTTGTAACTTGTAATTATAAACCCAAACCCATTTAATACGGGCGGACATGGGCTGCCCAATGGGTTATATAGCATTTTTATATTGAAAAATTATTGTTTTACAGCATCAATCCATGAATTCAAGTTTGCATTCTTGTATTTTTGCAGAAGTTAATTGATTTTTTTTTAAACTCTGATGTATTTTCCTATGTCATGTAGGCTTGTTTTGAAGGGTGACACAGTTGAAATGAGTGCAAATGCTCTTGGATTCACAATGGAGAGTAATGGAATCAGAATTTTGGAGCCATTTGATACTTCTGTGAAGTTCTCAAATGCTTCAGGGAAGACAAATATTCATGTGGCGGTTTCGGATATATTTATGAATTTTTCATTTAGCATCTTAAGACTATTTTTAGCAGTTGAAGAGGACATTTTGGCATTTCTAAGGATGACGTCAAAGAAAATGACAATGGTTTGCTCTGAATTCGACAAAATTGGAACGATCAATAGTAGGTTAAGTTACCCATTATTCTTTTTTTGTATTATTATATTTATTTGAATAATAAATTCTTTTTTGGCTGAAGTTATAGCCACTAGCAAATCTTATGCAGATCCCAGTACTGACCAAATATATGCATTTTGGAGACCACATTCACCTCCAGGTTTTGCTGTTCTTGGTGACTATTTGACACCACTGTTAGTAACTTTCTCAATAATCTCCTGTTTTCATGTTTATTCTACTGAATTGCCTGGAGAACCCCTAACATTAATGTTCACACAACAGCGACAAGCCACCAACAAAAGGAGTTCTTGCCGTGAATACTAGCTTTGTTAGAGTCAAGAGACCTGAGTCTTTTAAGCTAGTCTGGCCACTAGTCAAGTGGTGACATCTTGGATTCTGAAGGTGTTACTGATTATGAGTCTGTGCCAGATGCTCACCTTTGTGATGAAGATGAAAGCTGTTCTATTTGGTTCCCTGAAGCGCCCAAAGGTTATGTTGCATTAGGCTGTGTGGTTTCCCCTGGAAGGACACAACCTCCAATATCTTCTGTCTTCTGCATCTTGGCATCTTTAGTTTCTCCATGTTCTCTGAGGGATTGTATCACAATCAGCTCTAGAAATCTGTATGTGGAAGTTCAGCTTTACCGGGTTTTGTATTTGTTAATTTGCATGTTTCTTATATCCATTAGTTGTGAGGACTTAGCTAGGAGAAGAGGAGCTCAAGTTACTTCATGACACGTGCTGAGCTTAAACAAACTGAAATGTGTAAATAGAAAAGAATGATTGAATGTTCTTTGCTTGTGTACTTTCTTAGTTTCTTATGCCGAAGAACTAGCAGAGTTATTTTCTTATGATTGTAGGAATATCAAAACAGAAATTTACTCGATCTTGGGTTGCACATCCTTGGCTGCCCATGGGTGGATTCTTTTGTATTGTCTTTAATGAATTATGAGTTTTAGAGATACTGTTTGACTTACAGATATCCTTCCGTGGTTGCCCATTTACGCTTGCCCGTTGTGGATTATTTTGTATTGGAGTGGAGAATAAATTCAAGGTTTAATGGGACTTTTATTATTTGCAGATATCCTAACCATCTGGGGTTTTGGCGTGTGGATAATTCTGCTGGTACTTTCCTTCCAGCAGATCCCACAACTCTGAGCTTTATTGGCCGAGCCTATGAACTGCGTCTTGCACTTTTTCAATTCCCGGGAGTATCTTCTGAAACATCGAAAGGTTCATACAGCCAACAATCTTCCTCTGGTCCTGATTGTAATGTCCAATCAGAAAGGTCATCAACTCTAAATTCTGGTCGTCGTTTTGGGGCTGTTGCTATTGCTAGTTTTAGGTTAATATGGTGGAATCAAGGTTCATCGTTGAGAAAGAAGTTATCTATATGGCGACCTATTGTTCCTCAGGGAATGGTATACTTTGGTGATATTGCTGTTAAAGGGTATGTAATGCTCGATAAGTTTTTTGATTTCTTATAAAACTATTATTTGCCTACTTTCTTCAATGGTTTTTATGCTTGAAAATCAACATTTTGCATTAATGGTTTGCAGGCATGAGCCCCCAAACACATGCATTGTCCTTCACGAAAATGATGAGCTTCTTAAAGCTCCTTTAGATTTTCAATTTGTTGGACAAATAAAGAAAAGTAGAGGAATGGAAAGTATATCTTTTTGGCTGCCTCAGGCACCTCCAGGTTATGTCTCCCTAGGCTGTATTGCATGCAAGGGCATGCCAAGGCAATCTGATTTCATCTCATTAAGATGCATGCGCAGTGATATGGTCACCCAGGATCAATTTTTGGAGGAAAGCATATGGGATACTTCTGATTCTTTGTTTACAAAAGAGCCATTTAGTATATGGGGAGTTGGCAATGAGTTGGGAACCTTCACTGTTCGCAGTGGTTTCAAGAAACCCCCTAGAAGATTTGCAGTTAAGCTTGCAGATCCAAATCTGCCAAGTGGTTCCGACGATACAGTCATTGATGCAGAAATAAGAACATTCTCCGCAGCACTTTTTGATGACTACGGAGGCTTGGTAGGCCCTCTTTCTTTTGTAAAAAATTTGCAGGATCTTTTTTTTAAGCATAGTCTCAAACTACTCATTTAATCAGAGACAGACATATTGAGTAAAGCTGTTTGAGAATGATTCTCTTAGTAGGATTGCATGATATAATATGTCATTCAGCATCTTAAACAGTGCTTTGCAAGATATTGTCTGTACTATGATACATATATATATATATATATATATGTGTGTGTGTGTGTGTGTGTGTGTGTGTGTATACTATATTTGATTCAATCACCCTGCTTAGTATTGCAGCAGGTATTTTAGGGTGAAAATTAATTGTTTGCTCGCAATGTAGCTTGATTATATATTCGCTTCTCAGTGCCTCTGTTTGTGTTTATGTTATCCCTTCCTGGTCCTCAGTATACCTTCCTTTTTATTGTAAAGTGTTTTAGTGACATTTTAAATAACAATTACCATTCTGTGTTGAGGGCTTGTAATTCTTAGTTGTAAACCGCTAAATCATTTACAATGATTTTTTCTCATCTTTTCTACAGTCGGTGTGCCCTGTATATATTGATTTCTTGCGATGCGTTAGGTTTCTTTGCTTCTCATCTTGTTTGAGTTTCTCTTTTTGGGTTACGTAGTTACTTCCTTTCTTTGTTAGTTCTTGTTTGATTACTCTAATTTGTCCGCTTTGTTATTAGATGATCCTGTACAGTGTAGCTAGAGATGTTGCCTTCTGATAAGTTTCCCTTATGATGTTAATTGATGCTTCATCCATCCCGAAATAAAAATCCACTTGGACCTATTGACTTTTTGGTATGCATATTTAAGGGTTTGTTCTATTTGTTTCCTTTTCTTTTAGTTCCCTGTGTTCCAAATCTAATGGTGTTGAGAGGTTCTTAAAATACTTCTTGTCCTTAATTAATTGTGGTATGCTCCTTTGGACATGTTGATTCTGTACTTGTGATTCTTTTAACTGAAACTAGGTACGAGTATGTATTAAAGATCATGTCTGTATCGTTTATGTAGTTTTCTTCTGCAATCTTTTGAAAAACTACACACTTCAGTTTTGCATTACTGCTTTTGTCTTATAAAGTTAAGTTTTTCATCTTACTATCGTTGTGGTATTTGCAGATGGTCCCATTGTTTAATTTATCTTTCAGCAGCATTGGATATAGCTTACATGGAAGACCTGATTATTTGAATTCAACTGTCAGCTTCACCTTGGCTGCGAGATCATATAATGATAAGTATGAAACGTGGGAGCCTCTTGTTGAACCAGTTGATGGAGTCTTAAGGTGATTTGTCATGCCATGCAGTATTTATCTTTCAATACTATCTTATCCAAGCAAGAGGAATGACATGTAATGTAATTTAGACAAGCAGTTGTTCGTAAAGCTTTAAAAGCCTAATCTGTTGGTGACGGTTTACAACATTGTCATTTATAGGTCAGACTCTCCTCGAGTGGGAAAACCTCGTGCAAGTTTAGTAATTGTCAAGGTGGTGGCAAGATGTAAATGCAGAACCTAGGCTTTGTCCCTCTATTCCAAAGTATAAGATCACTTTTACAAAGGCAGGTGATCTTATACCGGAACGGAGGAGGTATTTAAAGTCTACTGCTCAATAGGCTGCAGTTGTTAAGGAATAGGCTGACTTAATTATGGATATACCTGAACATGACCTGTCATGTGTAATACAACTCTCTACACCTCATCCATGCCATAATGAGAATCATCTATTGTCAGGAAAGGGCAAACTAGGAAAAAGGGAATAATTAGTGTATTCTCGAATTAGTATTGTAGAGTGTGAGCACATGGGTAGTTAGTTAGTATGCGAGTGAAGGATAAGGATAGTGGTGAAGGTTAGGAGTTTATTTTTTCCGCCTTGTTTTCCTATATAGATGTAATGGGAAGAGTATTCCCCAAGTATTATGATATGAATTTTGTGAAATGAATTAAGGAAGCTTTCAGCTGCTGCTTTTTTTTTTTCTCTGTTTCTCACGAACCCGTTGTGTAATCACTGAGTTCCTCTCCTTCTTCCTCCCTTTTCTCTTTGAACTCTCTCTAATTCTACCTATCTATCTCTGTTTTCTCTCTTTTTTCTAGTTAGGCTACTAGCAGGGCTGGTATTAGAGCTGCTTGTTCTATCCAAACTCATCATCTTCTTTCTTCTAAATCCTCTGTTTTCTTCTATCTTCAACCTCTAAATTCTTCTCTTCTACAAAACCAATCTAAGTTCTCTCTCTTAAGCTCTTTTATATTTCAAACCCATCCCCTAACCAATCCAGAAACACCACCAAATACTACAGATCACAGCCACAAAGCAGGAAAAAAAGGGCTTGACTCTGTTTCTGCGAACACCTGCAACTCAGCAAATTGAAGTGCTAGTTCAATTGTTTCAGGTATTAAACTCTTCAAACTAACTCGTCTTAGTCATATACACATAGCCCAAACCATGATTCTCAAAAACACGGCCGCCCAAACCCAAACTATAATTCTCAAAAACAACAACACCCAAACATGTTTCAATCCACAAATTTCTATTTCGTCTCAGTCGGAAAAAAAATTCACATTATGAGATATAACCTTGTTTGATCTGATTTTGATTGTGTTTAAGTGACTCGAATTACCTTGTTTAGCATATCTAGCATTAGTTTAAATAATCAAAAACCAAAAACTTCGAAACTCCGTCCTTAGTTAATTTTTCAGTCTATAAACAAACAGTTTTCAGCCATAATTTTAGTATTAGCACTTGTTACTACTTTGGTAATTGGTGTTTATGATAAATTTTGATCTCTTGGTGCTTGTTCTTGTTTTGTGTGATCATTTACTCTTTAAAATTCACTAAGATGTAGCTAGTTGAATTTAAAACTTGTTCTCAGTGGGATATAATCAAAAACCAAAAACATCGAAACTCAGTCCTTAGTTAAGTTTTCAGTCCATAAGAAAACGGTTTTCAGCCATATTTTTAGTATTAGCACTTATTACTACTCTGATAATTGGTGTTTATGATAAGTTTTGATCTCTTGGTGCTTGTGCTTGTTTTGTGTGCTCATTTACTCTTTAAAATTCAACTAAGTTGTAGCTAGTTGAATTTAAACCTTGTTCTCAGTGGGATACTTAGTTTGTTTCACTGTGGAGGTCCATTTCTAACTTATAAAGCTACTCAAGCTCTCTTACTCTTAATCGGGTAGTAGTGTTGCTACTTGATGAATTTTTCACACTCAGAATCACAATTGTTCCGTGGTTCAATTTCACTCTGTTTTCTGTGTTATGGCTGGACCTTCACAATGATGCAGTAGGATTTTTTAACCTATTGAGAGTACACAAATGAGAAGATAAAACTCATTGATGAAAAAATGGACTACTTCTTCAGGAATGAATGAGCTGCTGATTGCTGAAGCAAAAGGGCTCATATAATGAAGAAGGGTTTGATAATCCTTTTGGAAGCAAGGAAAGGGGCAAGAGGCCTGTTCATATGGGGCAGAGAAAGACAAAAGGATACTATGCTTATTACTAATCCTAAATGTAATGAATTTGTTGATTCTCGGATATGAAGATATCAAATAAGCTACATCAAACTCGCATGCCCAGTAACCCATGTGTGGTATTTAAAACGTCTTCCTAGTTATATCGCGACTCTTTTAGATAAACCTCTTAAAAGAATTATTTTTCAGAAATCCTTATCATGTTGAGCAGGAAAGAGCAAAGAGAAATGAAGAAGGTGATGCTCAATAGAGTAGGAGGAACCAAAATAATGAAAATGGTGAAGAAGGGAGAGAATTAAAACATCTTAAGTTGGTTTTTCCATCATTCACTGAGGATGACGATGCAAAGAGCTGGGTCCAAGATTGTGAGGAGTATTTTAGAGTCTATGAGAGGAGGATTGACATAGTTGGGATGCATCTTCATGGCTCTCCAAAGTACTGGTACAAGTCCTACGTAAATGGCAAGGAAAGACTTACAGGGAGGGAATTTGCAGAGGACTTCACTTTGAGGTTTACAGGGGGCTGGTGTGGAGAATATATATGAGCAATTCAAGTTGTTAAAGCAAGTGGGGACTGTCAATGCCTATTATGGTGAGTTTTAGAGAAATAATAGTAGGCTGCTTGAAAAGTTGCCTCACTTGACTGAGTGAGGATTTCTTTGTGGGGAATTTCATTGGAGGCCTTAAAGGTAAAACTAAAAAGATGGTGAAATTACTTGACCCTAGGACACTCTCACAAGCATTCAAGAGAGCTAAGTTTTATGAAAGTCCCATCCCTAAACCTGCCAACTACTACCCCAAAGCCCAAACTTCTTATACAAACACTCAGCCCAACACAAAGGACCTTCCTGAACCTCTTACACTCAGCCCAGCTAGCGCCGTGAATCATCGTGATACCATGACAACTATGAGCCCAAGATAAACCCCATCCGCCATATAGTATGGGGGCCGCTAGAAATTATGATTGACGAGGGCCTATGATAGTTGGCCATAATGCCTTCAATTTGACAAAAACAAAGTCTACCAAACTATAATACGGACGGTAGCATTTTTTTAAATAAGCCCTTTCACCGTTTAGTTTGGTTGACAAAGTATTATTTAATTACTATAAATGAAGTGGTGACATTTTTTGCAAAAATGACTTTCTGCCATATAGTTTAGTGGACGACTTAGTACTTACACAAATAACAGTCATCAATCTAGCCAAGTTAAAGGATAGTTGATCTCTCTCTCTACAAAGGTTCTCTGATGTGGGTAACTGTTACACATCATGATATCACGATAGCCTCGTGTGTGTGTGTATATATATATATATATATATATAATTAAATAATATTTCATCCACCAAACTATATATGAAAATGAAATTGGTTCATTTATAGTTAAATAATATTTCGTCCACCAAATTACATGGCGGACCGACTTATTTATAAAAATACCACCGCCATATAGGTTGGGGGACTTTGTTTTTGTCAAACTGAGAGTTTGTGGGCCATCATCCACCATATAGTCTATGGCCTCCCAGAATATATGGTTGACGGGGTTTATCTTGGGCCGTTAAATTAAGTTTTGGAATGGTCAAAGATGGGTTGGATGGCTATAGGCTCCCACCTGACTTTAGTTATGGATGGCTTGAGAGTAAAGAGAGAGATGGCAAAACCATTATTTCAATTTATAATTTTCTGGCTGATTTCATACATTCCTTTCTCACTATATATACTAGATTTAGTTTCTATACTAACTTGAACCAGGAGAAAATAAGCATAACAACTTTACAATTCGCGTGACTTCTACTTTAGAAGAACCTTCTTTACTTTATTTACTAACTAAAGAGTCCTTAGACTTTCTTTAATTTCCCAAAGGCCCTTGGCCTTTCATGTTCCTCTCTTTTGTATGATCAATGTCTTCATGGATCTTAAGTTGTTGCTCCGTTAGTCTTCCCCTTGGATCAAAACTGAAGTTGGATTTTCATAACTCACTTTTGAATAGTCAAATTCTTCCATAGTTTTTCCTTAGGTGGTAAAATCCTTCCATAGTCACATTGAATAAATCTGATATAGACCTCCCTTGACTGTAGTTTGGTATTTACCTCTAGGATTTATAGTTTTTTCTTAGGCGGTAAAATCTTCTATAGTCACAGTGAATAAATCGGATATAGACCTTCCTTGATTGTAGTTTGGTATTTACCTCAAGGATTTAGAGGCGGCCACATGCCACTTTTACCCTTATCTAGGTGTTGTTTAACATAGGTTGCTTTCTTGGCTTCTTGTACAGTTATAGCTTCCCTGAGTTCTTCATGGGCTTCATTATATGTTTCTATCCTTGTAATGATACTATTCTGTAAGCATTGGGTTGAAGAGCTTAAGATGCTGTCATTTGGGCTTGCAACTGGGTGGGTATGGTCCAAGGGACCCTTCCCATACCTGCTCCGTCAATGTGGTATTTTTCCCCATACTCGGCCCGCCCCTTAATATATTATTCAAATACCGGCCCTGCCACCACCCTCCCCCCGAATTCTTCCCCTTCTCCCAATCAAATTCCTCCAAATTCTTTTACATCACTTTTGTACAACTATTTTTAATTCTAAGTCTAGCAATAGGCGACGTTTTCATACTAGCATCACCAAGTGTGAGAAGTTTAATGAAATAACCCAAATGGAAAAATAATTATGTATATAGGAAGGGCTAATTTTGTAAATAATTATTTATATATGAATATATAATCGCCTTTGGGAAGGTCGGGGAGGGGTGCATATCCCATACCCCCGACACCCTAACCTTATAGAGTTTTAAATATCGAGTTCCATTAGAGTCATCGGGGTTTGGGCAAAATTGTCAAGCCTAGCTGTCATAATCCTTGCTAAACTCTATTGAATTTGCTACCCACTCTCTCAATTCATTGTCCATAACTGCAGCAGTCTTGCTGCTCTCTGACTTTGTTATCTCCACTCCATCCTTTTGGGGAAAAGAAAGAAGACTTAACGCTGTCATTGAAACATTAACTGTAACACCCCCTTTCCGAAATAGAAAGAGAGGTTACTCAAAACACAACAAAACTGAACGAAAGCTCCATGCCACGAAAGAATAGTATTTATAACTAATAAATATCAAAAGGTCAAACCAGAAAAAATGCCAAACTGGCCCAAACCATAATCTGAAATAGTTATTACAACTCCAAATAAACCATTTGACAACCTAAACAAAACATCTAGATAATTGGATCGAATGGAGCTCTCATCACACTTGCCCTTGATTCTCCTGATTATCTGCCGGAAGAAAAACACAGCATGAGTCAAATGCCCAGTACGGATATAGAATACAAAATAGAGAACTGAAATAACTAACTCAATTAATGAACTGAACCGAAACGAACAAAACTAACCCAATGAAATAATAGGCTGAATCAAATGGCTGTGTGTTATTTCATACCGAGCTCAAAATAAACAGAAATATACCTTGCCACACAGACAAGTCAAATAATGCCACACAGGCAAGTCACACACATTGGACCGCGAATCCAATGCATGCAAAATCGGAAGGCGTGTTTGGCACAAACATTGCCACTCCGCAGAACAGAACAGAAAACTAGAGTCGACCCATACGCCTCCCACAACAAAACACCAAATGACCAACTCCCACCGGAGCACAAAACGGAGACGCCGTGGACTGATCACACCGCCACGGAAGGTGTCATGCCTCGGTGCCAAGAGGACATGCCTGTGGTACCCCCACAGGTGGTTATAGCTCAGGTATACTCTACGGTATATTTTAACAAAAATATCATGTCACAACACATGCGACATAATACCAACAAAAGGATTCTATATGTACATGTTGAACTAAATCATATCATAATCTCAATGTCTCAAAAGAAAGTAACAACATGTACCGCTCTACAATTATCAAAATAAATACTAAACATGATGACCTAATTCAAAGAGTACAATTTCGAATCATATGAATCAACTCCAAAACGAAACTATTATATGAATTTCACAAGAATAATTATGTGAAATAATAACAAAATTCGAAATACGGAACAAAACGAATCAATCAAATTTAACAAGAGTATCGCTGAAAGAGTATGGAATCTGTACCTGGATTAAGCAATGTAATACCCAAAATTATTATCCCAATATAGTTCGTTAAACTCCTTCCGTCCAAAATAATTACACAATTTAACTAAAATATAAATTAATAAACCATACATTAAATTACTAATTTCTTCTTTTTCTTTTTATTTATTTGCCCAATCAATATCCTTAATATTTTAATATATATATATATATATATATGTATATATATAAACATTAAGTATTATAATTGGTGTATACTTGCTGTCTATATATATATACACTATACATCCTGCTTTATTGCAGTAGCTTTTAATCATGATAATAACGAATTCCCTTTTCGTTTTCTTTTCTACACATGAGCTTCATAATAAACCCTTACCATGCGAAACAGTGAAACGGTGCAACATGTATATACTCCAGACTATTGATTACACTATTAGATTAATATGTCGCAATAACTAATGATGTACAGAAAAACAAAAAGAAAGGAAGGCACCTTTTTTTTTTATTTCTTCAATAGGCTTATTAAATCTCACGATCACAGCTCTCTTTCTTCCTCGGTTAAGCGGCAGCCTTTTCTTCTTCTTTTTTATCAGACGAACATAACAAAGGTAGGGTTTTAAGTTTTTGTAATTCATTTATGTATTATTATATTTTATTAATTTTTCAAATTTTAATAGGATTGGATATACCCACATATAAATTAAATCCAATCTAGTTTTAAGGCCCAATTTAATGAAATTCTTTATTTGTTATAGTCCACATAAATTAAATACAATGTTTGACCCGAACATAAGAAAAACCCAATTTAATATTTAAAACATAGTTTTAAAAAGTCATTTATTTATTTAATTTTTTTTTCCCGCGTATTACATCACCTACCCCTTAAAAAGGATTCCGTCCCCGGAATCAAAAGAAAAGAACGAACCTAATTATCAAAAAGGTGCGGATACTCCGCTAGAATATACTCCTTCATCTCCTATGTAGCTTCTCGCTTCGAATGGTTTTTTCACAAAACCTTAACAAATGTAATAGTTTTCCTCCTCATAACCAGCTCTTGACGATCCAAAATCACCTCGGCTTTCTCCTCACAAGTAAGATCCTCCCGAATCTTATCGAACGGATATTGCACCACATGCAACGGATGATATTTATAACTCCTTAAGACCGACACATGGAACACATTGTGCACAGCTAGCTGTGGAGGCAAAGCTAATCGATATGCAACCTCACCAACCCTCTCCAAAATCTCGAATGGGCCAATATAACGCGGACTAAGCTTCCCTTTCAGACCAAATCGTCGAATGCCCTTCCAAGGAGAAACTTTTAGAAACACATGCTCACCAAGTTCAAACTCTAAAGTCCTCCTATGTTTGTCAGCATAACTCTTCTGCCGTGATCGAGCCGACTTCAATTTCTCCTTAGCCACCGCTACCTTCTCCGTGGTGATTTGGACTAACTCAGGCCCTTCTATGGCCCTCTCGCCAACCTCATCCCAGCAAGTTGGTGCACGACACTTCCTACCATACAACGCTTCAAACGGAGCCATCCCAATACTTGCATGCCAACTGTTGTTATACGCAAACTCAACTAGGCTCAAATAGTCATCCCAATTACCTGACCACTCAAGTGCACAAGACCTCAACATGTCCTCCAACGTCTGAATAGTCCGCTCAGATTGCCAATCAGTTTGCAGATGGAAAGCAGTATTAAAGTTGATCTGAGTACCCCAAGCTCGTTGGAACCCTTTCCAGAACCGTGAAGTGAATCGTGGGTCCCGATCCGAAACAATAGACACCGGAGTACCATGAAGTCTAACAATCTCCTGCTGAAAAATCTGGGCCAACCTGTCCACCGAGTAACCCTCATGGATAGCCAAGAAGTGTGCCAATTTGGTCAACCGATCCACTACAACCCAAATGACATCATTCTTCCTGAAAGTCTTCGGCAAACCAGTCACAAAATCCATCGTGATATCCTCCCATTTCCAAACTGGAATGTCTAACTGTTGCAACAAACCGCTAGCTCGTTGATGTTCTATCTTCACTTGTTGACAAGTGAGGCACTTCCCAACATATTCAGCAACATCTCGCTTCATCCCATTCCACCAAAAATTTTCCGTCAAATCCCTATACATCTTTGTAGAACCTGGATGAATAGAAAATGGCGAATTATGAGCCTCCACCAAAACCGCCTCCCGAATGATTGGATCAGACGGTACACACAACCGCTCACCCAACCAAATCACACCATGGTCATCAATACGAATGTCTGGCTGCTTGCCCTCCAAATTATGCGCCTATACTCCACAATTCTCCATCTTTCTTTTGAGCTTCTTTAACCCACGAGATAAGAAAGGGCTCTACTCTCATACCTGCCAAATGCCCATCTGAACTTTGGACATACAACTCCAACTCTAGCCGCTCCATATCTGAAATAAGCTGAGGTTGTGTAATAAGAGCTGCTACACTTCCTGAACTCTTTCGGCTAAGAGCATTTGCAACCACATTCGCCTTCCCCGGGTGATACTGAATCCTCGCATCATAATCTTTTAGAAGCTCCAACCAACGCCTCTACCTCATGTTAAGCTCCTTTTGAGTGAAAATGTATTTAAGACTTTTGTGATCGGTAAAGATATCACAAGTCTCTCCATACAAATAGTGCCTCCAAATCTTTAGAGCAAAGATCACCGTTGTCAACTCCAAATCATGTGTGGGGTAATTCACCTCATAAGGTTTAAGCTGCCTAGAAGCATAAGCAATCACCTTACTGTGTTGCATCAAACACACCCCAAGCTCTTCTTAGAAGCATCACTATAAATCTAGTAACCTCCTATTCCCGACGGTAACGTAAATATAGGAGCTGTCACCAGCCGTTTCTTCAACTCCTCGAAACTCTTCTCACGCTCCTCATTCCACACAAACTTCGCGCCCTTTATCATCAACTAAGTTAATGGCAAAGCAAGCAAAGAGAATCCTTCCACAAATCTCCTATAATACCCTGCTAAACCCAAGAAACTCCTAATCTCTGTCACAGTAGTAGGTCTCGGCCATTTAGTGATAGCCTCAACCTTCGCAGGATCCACCTTAATGCCTTCAGCAGAAACGTGGCCCAAAAATGCAACCTGCTCCAACCAAAACTTGCATTTAAAGAATTTAGCATACAATTTCTCTTTCTGCAAAATCCCTCCTCCCTAGACTTGGAGTAAACCAAAATGTCATCAATAAAGATAATAACATATTGGTCCAAGTACACAAATCCATAAGCACTGCCGGAGCGTTAGTCAACCCAAATGGCATCACCAAGAACTCGTAATGCCCATATCGAGTACGAAAAGCGATCTTAGAGACATCCTCATCTCTCACACTCAACTGATGGTAATCCGACCTCAAGTCTATCTTTTAAAAATACTTCGCCCTCTGAAGTTGGTCAAACAAGTCTTCAATCCTCGGCAATGGATACCGATTCCTGATAGTAATCTTGTTCAACTCCCTGTAGTCTATGTACAACCTCATAGACCCATCTTTCTTTTTCACAAACAAAACTGGAGCACCCCACGGCGAAACACTCGGCCGAATCACACCACGATCTAACAGCTCTTGCAACTGCTTCTTCAACTCCTGCAACTCCAATGGTACCATCCGATACGACGCCTTAGAAATAGGTCCCGCACCAGGAACAAGCTCAATAGTAAACTCAACTTCTCGCTGTGGTGGCAACCCTGACAACTCCTCAGGAAACACATCGGGAAAGTCACGAACAACTGAAATATCCTCAATACGAGACTCACCCTTGGAGGTATCTGTCACAAATGCCAAATACCCTTCACAACCCTTTGCCACTAACTTCCCAGCCTTCAAAGCTGAAATCAACTTCACCACTCTACTCGGCTGTGAACCCTGAAATACGAATTCCAGAAACTTCACATCTCCAAATATAACCTTCTTTGCCTGGCAGTTGATAGTGACCTGGTGCTTATCCAACCAGTCCATCCCGAGGATAACATCAAAATTGTGCATACACATTGGAAGAAGATTAGCACTACGAATCTTATCCCCAAAACTGATCGGACACCCTCGATATAAATCAGAAATAACAACAGAAGTCCCCATTGGGGTAGCAATAGACATAACAGAATCTAAAGACTGAGATGGCACACCAAGGTGCCTAACAAAAGACTGAGCAACAACAGAATGAGTAGAACCCGTATCAAATAAAACAGAAGCCTCACAACTGCCAACTAAAAGAGTGCCAGAAACAGTACCTGGCGCACCTTCCGCCTGATTATGTGTCAAGACAAACACTCGACCACCTTGACGCTGACCTCCATTGCCACCATGATCACCGCCTCCACCATTACCACGTGGTCCGGTACAATCTCTAGCCATGTGACCCATCTGTCCACACAAGAAACATGCACCGGTAACTCTTTGACACTGTCTCCCCGAATGATTAGCTCCACACATAGCACAAGGAACTATCAGAATAAGATTTGGGTTACCCCCACCAGCTGGTCCCGGATAACGACCCTGATTCTGCCCCTGCTGACGATTTTGTCCTTGCTGAGGAATCTGTCCATACCAAGGTAGCTGAAGCTGACGATTCTGCCCTTGCTGAGGCATCTGCTGATTACCCCTGTTCTGATTCTGTCCACGCCAATGCCCCTGCTGGACAGCACGATTTCTGTTCCACTGACCACCTTAATTTCTCCCATACCGACCCGAAGCTTGACCCTGCTGGTCATCTCTGTCCCTCTTTCGACTCCTTTCCGGTTTAGAAGACCGGAAGTCCTGCCGCTCCATCTCAATGTTATTGGCTGCATTAGCCATAGCTGACACATCTGCAAACTTGGTGTTAATGAGATGTTGCCGATATCTATAATAAATCCTCCACTTGAACTTCTCCACTTGTTCTGCTGCAGTCCCTGCAGAGGTTCCCGCAAAGCCTGCTAACCTAGTGAACCTCGTCATGAAATCTGTGATTGACTCGTCATCTTTCTGCCGAATAGACAGATACTCTCTAGCATAGGCCTCTTTATCAGCAGCTGGAAAGTACTGCTGATAAAAGACCTCACAAAATTCTGCCCAACGAAGTGTCTCAACATACCCATCACCCTTTGTTGTTTTCAGCGCTTTCCACCACCTCTGTGCATCCCTCTCTAGCTTATAAGCAGCAAGCAACACTCTCTGATTGTCTGAGCACCCCAACACATCAAAAATCTTCTCTAGGTGTGCAATCCAATTTTTCGCATCAATTGGAGTCGGAGCAGAATTGAATGACTGTGGCTTCTGCTTCTGAAACCTCTCCAACCATACGTACATTGGAAACACCTACTGATCAAGACCATCCGCATTCCCTTCCTCTTCGTTTGCATGTTGACCATTATTTCCCGAGTGCCCCTGGTCAGGAATTTCTGGCGGCGGCGGCTGCATTGCCTGTATAACATGTGCCACCAACTGCTGTAAAGCCTGATTCACCAAGGCAGCCAACTGAGCATTAATCTGGTCATTAGGTTGCTCATTGGGCTGACCATCACCTCTTCCCCTATTGTTACCTCTCCTCCCAGCAACTCTAGCGGATCGACGAGCCATCTAAGAAAGAGATCAACGAATATAAGTAAAACAGATTAAAGACAGATTCGAATATAGCTGAACAGAAAATCAAACTGAACAAAAACCTAACCCAGAAATCTACCCATAACTCACAGGTCAAACCTAAATAGGTTTTCTACAAGAAAGAACCTAAGCTTTGATACCAACTCTGTAACACCCCCTTTCCGAAATAGAAAGAGAGGTAACTCAAAACACAACAAAACTGAACGAAAGCTCTATGCCACAAAAGAATAGTATTTATAACCAATAAATATCAAAAGGTCAAACCAGAAAAAATGCCAAACTGGCCCAAACCATAATCTGAAATAGTTATTACAACTCCAAATAAACCATTTGACAACCTAAACAAAACATCTAGATAATTGGATCGAATGGAGCTCTCATCACACTTGCCCTTGATTCTCCTGATTACCTGCCGGAAGAAAAACACAGCATGAGTCAAATGCCCAGTACGGATATAGAATACAAAATAGAGAACTGAAATAACTAACTCAATTAATGAACTGAATCGAAACGAACAAAACTAACACAATGAAATAATAGGCTGAATCAAATGGCTGTGTGTTATTTCATACCGAGCTCAAAATAAACAGAAATATACCTTGCCACACAGACAAGTCAAATAATGCCACACAGGCAAGTCACACACATTGGACCGCGAATCCAATGCATGCAAAATCGGAAGGCGTGTTTGGCACAAACATTGCCACTCCGCAGAACAGAACAGAAAACTAGAGTCGACCCATACGCCTCCCACAACAAAACACCAAATGACCAACTCCCACCGGAGCACAAAACGGAGACGCCGTGGACTGATCACACCGCCACGGAAGGTGTCATGCCTCGGTGCCAAGAGGACATGCCTGTGGTACCCCCACAGGTGGTTATAGCTCAGGTATACTCTACGGTATATTTTAACAAAAATATCATGTCACAACACATGCGACATAATACCAACAAAAGGATTCTATATGTACATGTTGAACTAAATCATATCATAATCTCAATGTCTCAAAAGAAAGTAACAACATGTACCGCTCTACAATTATCAAAATAAATACTAAACATGATGACCTAATTCAAAGAGTACAATTTCGAATCATATGAATCAACTCCAAAACGAAACTATTATATGAATTTCACAAGAATAATTATGTGAAATAATAAAGAAATTCGAAATACGGAACAAAACGAATCAATCAAATTTAACAAGAGTATCGCTGAAAGAGTATGGAATCTGTACCTGGACTAAGCAATGTAATACCCAAAATTATTATCCCAATATAGTTCGTTAAACTCCTTCCGTCCAAACTAATTACACAATTTAACAAAAATATAAATTAATAAACCATACATTAAATTACTAATTTCTTCTTTTTCTTTTTATTTATTTGCCCAATTAATATCCTTAATATTTTAATATATATATATATATATATATATGTATATATATAAACATCAAGTATTATAATTGGTGTATACTTGCTGTCTATATATATATACACTATACATCCTGCTTTATTGCAGTAGCTTTTAATCATGATAATAACGAATTCCCTTTTCGTTTTTTTTTCTACACATGAGCTTCATAATAAACCCTTACCATGCGAAACAGTGAAACGGTGCAACATGTATATACTCCAGACTATTGATTACACTATTAGATTAATATGTCCCAATAACTAATGATGTACAGAAAAACAAAAAGAAAGGAAGGCACCTTTTTTTTTTATTTCTTCAATAGGCTTATTAAATCTCACGATAACAGCTCTCTCTCTTCCTCGGTTAAGCGGCAGCCTCTTCTTCTTTTTTTTTTATCAGACGAACATAACAAAGGTAGGGTTTTAAGTTTTTGTTATTCATTTATGTATTATTATATTTTATTAATTTTCCAAATTTTAATAGGATTAGATATTACCCACATATAAATTAAATCCAATCTAGTTTTAAGGCCCAATTTAATGAAATTCTTTATTTGTTATAGTCCACATAAATTAAATACAATGTTTGACCCGAACATAAGAAAAACCCAATTTAATATTTAAAACATAGTTTTAAAAAGTCATTTATTTATTTAATTTTTTTTTCCGGGAATTACATTAACTGCTACTAGGGCATTGGTCATCTTGGTCACTTTCTCCAAGTCATTTTGGGCCCCAGTTGAAATCCTTCCAATCCTAGTTGTAACATCACACTTCTAATATACTACCCCTCTTTTGTAATATGAACAAGCAATGAGTATACTTTGGATACTAACACATATCACATAATTGACCAAGTGACGATCTGCATTAATACAATTAATGGAGGTAATTTTTCTGTCTTTCTTCCAATAGGACTCGTCCATAATATATTAAAAGTGGCATTATGAGTGCATGCTGCAAATAATTGTTTCCTATTTCATTTTAATTTTAATAATGTTTTTATTTTATGTCTAATTAGTTTCTCCGTCTTTCTCTGATTTTTATTTGAATGTAAAAGCTCATAAACTGCAGCAAAAAAGAAGATGCACTAATATCCCTAAAACCTTATTTGAATAAAAATACCTTATCGTTGTCATGCCAGGTACCAATACGATCTCAATTCCCGAGGTGCTCCGTCTCAGTTAAGGCTTACCTCTACAAGAGATCTGAACTTAAATGTTACGGTGTCTAATGCTAATATGCTTTTTCAAGCATATGCTAGTTGGAACAATCTTACTCATGTCCATGAGTCTTACAGGAGAAGGGTAAATCCTTAATTAACCTGTGTGTTCTGTATTAACCAAGCATATCGTTCAATACTGGACCTATTAATGATATCCTTTTCTCTATATGTTCATGTTACAGGAAGATCATTCTCCAACATATGGTGAAATACCCATTATCGACATTCATCACAAAAGAAACTATTATGTCATCCCACTAAACAAACTTGGTCAAGACATTTTCATTAGAGCTACTGAGATCCAGGGACTTCAAAACATAATAAAGATGCCATCTGGAGAAATGAAGCCTTTGAAAGTTCCAGTTTCAAAGAATATGTTGGATGCGCACTTGGATGGAATTCATTGCAAGAAACTCAGGACAATGGTGTCAATCATGATAACGGAGGCAGAGGTTATTTTTGTTACCATTATAATTTTAAAATTTTTAAGATGGTACCAAAGAACGTTGGTTTGTTTTTCGGACTTGCACATCCAAACTTGGCTTTTGATAAATGATAATTTTGAAAAACCAAAAATTTAGCCAATAACAGATTAATTTATTTCTATTTGGATCCTATTTTCTTCTGCTAATAACATTAGTCAAGTTCTAGTTGATATTATGTCCACATGCTACACTAAGTTGTGGTGCTTTTACTTGTTACCTCCTGGTGCTAAAATAGGACAGTATTTAATTGGATTGGAGGTCTCAGGATGCAAGTAATTAGTTTCATATAATTCTTCATTGGATTCAGTTTTAATATATTTATTTTTGGAATCTAGGAGTGTATGGAGTTGTGTTATGACTTGTAGATTACAGGGGATGCTATGTTGTATTGTAGACTTTGTGGCAAAAAGTGGGTTTTGATCCATTAGAAGCCAAAACCATATAACTTGTTTTTAATATAAGTTGTGGGTTGGACCCAAATACCATTTTCAATTCTACACCCTCTGTCCAATTTTGCTTGTCCAAAATACACGCCTATTAAGATTTTTTTATCTCCAAATTATCTATCTTGACTATTCTATTATCATCTTTTTTGTTTTAATTACTTTCCTAACTCTTTCTTGAAATAATAAAATAGAGGAGATAGAGAGGGGAAAAAGGAGTGGTGGTTTTTTTAATATCAAAGTTAATAGTGTTAGTTTTTTCAATATATATTATGTTGTTTTCAGTGAAATTCTTTTATAAAGTTAAATGAGGGTAGTATTGAAAAAATAAGGTCAAAAATAGTATTAAAATATAAAGAGGAAAAATAGATTTGGACAAACCAAAAAGGAAATTAGGAACTTGAACGGAGGGGAAAAAATCTATCTTCCTTCAGCTTCTGTCTCTAACACTTTTATAACATTCTCTCTCTAAAACTTTATACACTTTCTCCCTCTAAAACTTTGTTCACTTTCTCCCTCTAAAAACTTTTATACATTCTATTTCTAAAAGAAATTACACTCAATTTTTTTTTTCGCTCTCTTTAAACTTTCTATACACATTAAAATTTGCCATTGTGAGAGACTATAATAACACATGATCTCGTTGAATTTATGTGTGTTCACCCGTGCTTGATCTTCTATCTCTATTATACAATCACTTTACTTTTCGAAATACATAACCGATTGAGTTCAACTAAACCAATCTACAAGAGGGAAAGAGAACTACTAAAAGAAGGGTCCAAGCCATATGAACGAATACCAAGGCATCTTCATTTGGATATCTAGGAGGCAGTCTATATAGAGGTATCTCATGACGTTCTAAACTCAACTCACGTACCACTTGAACTAGCGAACAACCAAACTTAAAAATACTATAGAAAAAGTTGTGGATGTCGCATTCAAGCCGGTTAGTCATAGAGGAAGAATGAAAAGACCAGAGCAATAACAATGTATTTACTAAATTGAGAGACAGTGACTTGACCTTACAACCTCACTTCAGTTACTAGATTTGTCCTTCGTTTTTGCCAAAATCTAGCTTATAAGAACGGTAAGTGCCTGCCATAAGAAAGCGCGAAAGAAAAGAAGGCAATCAGGAGAAGCGGCAAAGAAAGAGCTAGCGCGTAACTAGCAAAACAAAGCACTCAAGCATAGGGTAACAACTAAAGGAAAGATGGTTGTTCTCTCTAAAAATTTATACACACTCAAATTTTATTTACACTTTTCATATCTAAAATATTTATGCATTCTTTCTAAATTTTTTTATATACTCTCTCTCTCTCACACAATTTTGTTTTTCCACTTTCTCTAAACTCTTTTTTGCTCGCTTTCTCTTTTTGTCTTTTTGTTAATGCATTAGTACTCCTTTGTGTCATCAACTTTAATTTGAGTTAAAAGTAGTTAACTGGTTTGAGCCTACATTTGTGCATGATAATATAGATCAAAACTATATCCAACCTACAACATAACAATAGGCAACCAACCCATATAGCTCCAAGTTAATTGGGTTGACCTGTTGGTTTGTAACCTGAATTGTCAGGCCTACTATGGTGTGCTAGTTTCACGGCATAGTTCACAGGAAGCAATTTTGAGTGCATCTCTTAATTGCAACTGCCATGAATCACTTTAGATGGTAAAGATACTCGGTTAAGAGATGTGGCATTTAATATTCTTTCTGTGTCTGGTCAATACACCAAGGTTCAAGAATTGATTGGAGGTGTTGATTAATATGTGGGGTTGATTTCATCTTGTCTGGTTTAAATTTTTTATGGTAAGTTTGGAATAGCTTTGGCTGCTCAACCCGATACCACCGCTTCTTGTAGCTGTTCTACCTAATAGTTTCAAACATTCAATACTGGCATGGGGTTTTAAGCTTTCCAATTGGACTTGTGTGTGCTTCTTCGGAAGTAGGTGAGCATTATTGTTTTGGTTCCTGCGGAAGCGGGTGCTTATATGTTCTGGCTTTCGGATCCTGCTCCTCTAGAGTTCATAGCATACTCCAAAATTAGGAGTTCTCTATATTTAAAATTATAGGTAGAGGCACATAGTTATTTAATTAATTCTTTTTTTATCACAAATTAGTAACTCAACAAACATGTCACATTCCCCCTCCTTTGTCTCTCCCAATTTTTAAGTATTCTGTTTCTGGCAAAGTCTCCTCCTTTGAACCTCCATGATGAGCCACCTCCTCGTCCATCACCAAAAAATTATCACCTCCTCACCTCCGACAATGGCCACCTATTACATTTGCAACCTACCACCACCTATCTCCTTCAATCAAACTGAAAAGTTTTGAGAATATTTTGGCCCAACTTTAGATCAAGGATTTGCACTAAATAAAAATTGAAGGGACTGGGTTTGAGGTCTAAAACAAACTTTTAAAAATTAATAGCAATTTCCTTCAAATTTGAAACAAATAATATTTTAAGAATCATTTCTAAATAGAAATCCAATATGTTGGAACTTGAGAGGATGTTCTTGTAATTAATTATAGTAATGTTGAGAGAGGTTTTCTGGTTGTTTGGCGGATGGCGTGACTGCGAATTGTGATTTTTATGGAGCGTAGTAGCGACTGATTTAATGTTATGGAAAACATTTCGGGTGTTTTGATGATGGGTACTTGAAAGATGTTGTGGTTGATGGCGAAGGTAGGTAAAAATGGCAATAACAGAGATGATGGTCAGTTATGATGGAGGCCAGAAGAAGTTGAAGGTCCAGTTCTAATTGTTTCAGGCATGGAGAAAGAATATGGAGTAGAGAGAAGTATTAGTTGGACTCTTGAGTTGGAAATATGTGGCATAATTATTTAATTTTACAATACATAGCATTATCTTGACCCTTTATTTTGCACGAAGGGCTCAGATTTAGTGAGCTCCAAATTTTGGAGTACCCTAGGAACTCTGGAGGAGCCCAATCCCCAACATTCAGTAAGAGGAGGATATGGGGGATTTCTTCTCAATATATGTGCGAGATAATGTAGGTTGCTGGTTTTGAAATCCCCACCTTGGAATTGGGATTTATATCATTGGTTTCTGTCCTTTGTGGTGTTATGGATCTTTGTTGAGATTTTATAGAGGTTGAGGATTTGATTATGGATGGCTTGAAGCTGGTACAGATTTAATGTCTTGAAGGTGCGCCAAATTTTTGGTATGTTCGCACGAATTTTAAGGGAGTATATATCTTTTGAATAGAGTTGAAACTTTAGTAAGATATAATTGGGTTGAAATTCAAACAATCTTTTTGAATTCCACTTCTGAGAATTAAGAAGATTGGTGGAATACTGATAACTGTCTGTTATTTACTACAGTTATAACTTCATTGCAAGTGTTTTATTTTGTATGACGAGTTTATATATTCTTCAGTTTCTTGTGTGCTGTTAATGTGCAGTTTCCAAGAGCAGCAGGACCGTCTTCTAATCAATTTACTGTAGCAGTACGTCTTACGCTAGACGAGAACCTCTTTAGTGGATCACCTCTAACTCAACAAAGTGTGCGCACATGTGGTGCCAGCGCAGTTAATTCATCATCTTCTGAGCTTGTTTCAGTGAACTGGAATGAAATATTTTTCTTCAAAATTGAATCTCTGGTTCGTAACTGGTCGTTTTTGAACATCCATATATATTTTTGTTAGTTACAAAATGTGTTTGATTTTTAGAATGTACAAGCTCAAAAGATTGAATGAGCTTTCTGAGGAACTACATTCTAATATTTTTGGATTTTTAAGCTTATGCATTTTCTGTACATCTATTGCGTTTGATAGATGAGCTGACCATCTTTGCATTTTATTATAAATTCTGGCATTCTGGGGCTTTTAGTTATTTCTCTATCTGTTCATGTTCACTATTCTTTTCAAGTCTTTCCTCTGTAGGCCTCAACATTATTCTTCTGGATAAGCTTTTATACATGCATAAACTTGGATTTTTTGGCCTTAAATTTCCTTGGTTTCAATGTTCGTCTTCTGGAGAAATGTCAGGGGTTTGATATTTCTTCTACCTAAATACATTTCCCAGTCCTGCTTAGGTATTTATTAGTTGTGATACTTTTGATTCAGTTAGTTAGTTTGGCATTCATAAATTTTTAAACATGATAAGTTATGTTAGTGTAAAATATATTTTTACCATGATCAGTGTTGCTGCCTAAGTATATTATTGCATTATTTAGCAGTTTGTCCATCTTTATTTAGATTGGTATCTAGAAGATTCTTTTGAAGCTATAATTTATGCCTTTGGTTCTTTCATCTACATCTTTTCTGTTGCCACAATCTAATGATTTTTCCACAAAATTTTACAGGACTACTATAAAGTGGAATTGATAGTAACTGACATCGGGAAAGGTACTTTTTCACAAGAATCTTTGTTGCTAGTTGTTAGTTTTCTGTATCCCGTTTGTGCGGCGTTTTGAACATTTGATCAATTCTGATCAAGATACTAAATAATACATACTCCCTCAATCCCATAATTTTTATTTTTATTTCTCTTTACCTCTTTTAGAAAGCTCAAGTTCTTAGGACACATCATTAAATGAATTTTCCCATTATTCCAGAGTGTCCCTAAAAGAATTAGAATGCACTACTTTCTAAAATTTTCACTTGCTTGAAAGTATTTACTTGTTGACTTTTGCTTGTTAGAATTTGGGACAACCGAAAATTGAATATTTTGATTGTGGAAATGGCTTAGACATTCCACCTTTCTCTCTCTCTCTATTATTTTCTTCCTCAAGTTCTATATATTTTCTGCCTTATTCTTTCTCTATTTCTACTATTTAAAGTATGAAACTATGAACTATCTATCTTCTACTCCCTCCATCCCATAATAACTGTCGTTTTAGCTTCATACACATGGATTAAGAAAGTCATTTAATGCTATCATTTATTAATTAAAATTTGTGTAAAATTCCATCACTACCCCTTTATGAGAAGTTGAAAACTATTAATACAAGGGAGAGAATTTCTTGGGACAATGAGAGAAGGTAGGGGTGATATAGGAAAGTAAATAATTTATTCTCCTAAAAAGTTGTAAACGACAAATAAATTGGGAATTTTTTTTTCTTCTAAAACGACAGTTATTATGGGATGGAGGGAGTATTTTTGGTTGAGCTTATCATTTGGGTTTGAAATTGCATCTAGGATCAAGGTTGATCCTAACAATTGGTATCACAGCTACTCAATTGCAGGAAATTTCATACTCTTCATCTCTTACTTACCCAACCTCAAATTCTGTTAAGATTCTTCTCTCTTACGTGTCCCACCTAAATTCTCTCCCCCAGTCTCATTCTTATCACTTTGTTTTTAAATATCCTCTAAAAGTCTCATTTTCCATCTTATTCTTCCTGCACATCAAAGTATTTAATGAAATGTCTCTGTGATATTTTTCTTTTCAATCTCTTCTTTTCTCTCACATCGTGATTTAGGTATATTATCTTCTTCATTCCATTACAACACTAAAAATCCCACTCAAGCCCAGATACTCTTGAAAATCAATTTAATATTGTTGTTAATTTGATCAAATTGTTTAATTGTTTTAAATCTCAGTTTAACACATTCACAAAAAACTATTCATTTTTGGGCAACTTGGGATAGCAAGCTTCAACAATTTCTAAGCTTCAAAGTTAAATATTGATATTTTTCCATCAATGAAATGAAATGATGTAGAAACTCGAGAAGGAATTGCCTAGCTTACTAAGTCGAAGGGCAAATATGTGATTGTGATTTCTCCACTCCTGGTAGTAGAAACACGAAAGCGATGCTACGGTCTTCCCATGACGCAGGCACTCTTTAACGAGCGATTCATTCTCGGCTAAGACCTCGGGATGGGATATTATGAGGTTTAGTTAGGGGATATTCTTGGGACTTTTTAGAAATCCTCTACCTGCTGAAAAAGAGAGGAGAAAGATAAAAGATAAGACCAAAGGAGGGAGTAGGAATGAAAATGAACATGAAGAGACAAGAAGAAATGATGAGACTAAGGGCTTATTCAGAGAACCCTACATGAAGATTTAGAAAGAAATCAACGAAGTGAAGCAATTACAGACCTATGTGGAAAGCATAGGATAAATTTAGTGTGGCTTCCTTCGCAATTTTATTTTATAAAAGTTATAAAGCATGTAGTTATGATAGCCCTTCAATATTTAATGAGTACCCCATTTAGGATGAGTCTTCAAAAGACGATTAAGTCCTAGATTATGCGTAGGACTAACTCTCCATGAGGAAAGTATTTTGAACCTAGTTCAAGGAGCTATGGAATTCAATGATAAAGGAGATGATCACCTACAACCTAAACTGAAGAAGCCTTGCCTCGCACCATTTATTTGAAATTTTGAAATAACCTAGTATGTTGGACCTCCACTGTTAGAGGAGGAGCTAAAACAAACTAGACAACTTACATGGGATATTGAAGCAGAAATAGTTTATCAATATTAGCAAAAAAAAATTAATGAAAAGAATCTAGTACAAAGAGCTTTGTAGAAACAAAATCAATCGAATGAACTACAAGAACTCAAGGAAGTGGTTAGTAGAAGCCAATTAAGCAAGGAAGGGTTAAAAAAGCACTTATATGGGGAAGAAGGTAAAGTTTTGCTGGCTTGCAGGTGAAGGCTCAACGTCCCTTGCAAAGAAAGGACATTATCACAGGTTTTAACTGCCAAGTATGGAAGGAATGGGCTAGCAACCGTGGGTCAAGAAAATTTCATTGCATCAATTTTGATCATGGGAAAATGCTACGAGAGCAAGAAAATCCATCAGGACATGGATCATTTGAAGAAAAGGCAATGTAACAAAGTCTAGGGACTTAATAGTTAGAAGCGGAATACATGGATAGTTGTTATCTCATGATACATTATCAATGTGATTTCTTAGTCAAGGATCTGTCAAATTGTAATTTCAAGCATTATTAATGTAAAGATAGTGTATATGCAAACTTTTGTTGTAACATGGAAAAATAAAGGTGTAACAGAGAGATCAAGGAGGATTAACTGCGTAACGAAAAAATCAAGAAGAAATAAGGTTGTACCAGAAAATCAACAAATGAGACTCTTTTTATTGAACAAAGGGGTAATAAGAATTATAAAATCAAATAATAGGATTCTTTTTGTGGAACAGAGCAGTGCAACTTGGTTTGTGGTGCGTTTGGGGATGGGGTGGGGACGTGATACGTCAACTTACCTGATATGCGCGGTGTGGGGGTAGATTTAGTTGGTTCGCTGTTTAGCTTTGCATGTCACTTTAATAAGCTTATTCGAGACGCTCTCACACATTATACGAATTACACTAATTAAATTCAAATTATCACAATATCTTCCTTCATCACTTGACACTAGAGGGAAGACCATTATTGAGGTATTGGGCAGTCAAGACTGCATCGCCCCAAATAAATTTAGAAACATGCGTGGTTAACATAATACACTGAGCTACTTGAAGAAGATGTCTATTTCTTCTCTCAGAAACCCCGTTGTGCTTAGAAGTACGAGCATAAGAGGTCTAATGAATGATACCATGACTAGATAGGTAGTTTCAAATTACTTTTAGTATATTCTTTACCATTTTTCTGAAGATTTTGATGGTTTGTATTGAATTGAGTTTAAAACAGTTGGTAAAATAATTTAAACCATTCACACGCTTACTTTTATGTAGTAAATACTTAAGTACATTGAGAATGATGCGATAAAGGTAATACACCATCGATAACTAGAAAGAGAAACAACTTTTTGAAGGCTCCACACATCAGAATGAATTAGATAAATAGACCTTTTATGTGTGTTCAAGTACCATAAGTGGTAACCAAAAATTTTATGCCATTGATGCAAAGTTTTGAAAGGAGTACCAACAGAAACTTGAAATACCTGAGTAGATGATGAAGAATCACTCCCACCAACATATATGCCATCACATTCCTTATCACTTACAATCATATGCTTGGTGAAGTGATCCTAAAATACACAATAAGAAGGAAAGAATGTCATTGAACAAGTGAGAAACTCAACTGGAGCAACGAAGCCATTATCAACTCGAACTGGGAGGTAAAACAAGTCGAACTATAGCCTTACCCAAATTACGATTATAAGTGTAAAAATACTAGATGAGCTTGTCATATGCTCAACTGTTCTGGAATGAAAGGTCCATGAGCAAGGAGATATACTATAGAGATTAAAATAATATGTGATATACTTGAGTATGCAAAGTGAGAGGAGTTAAGGTTGTTGAGCTTGTTGCAATGCATATGCTGTTTAACGGTTGTCATTCCTGTAGGAGGCAAGGGCTTTTATAGAAGAGGACCAATGCTACATTTGGATGAGGAGAGCACCTCAGATGGTGTAGAAACCTGGCTTGGATAACTACGGCCACCACCTCAGATGGTGTAGAAACCTAGCGAAGATAACTACTGCCACTTCCAAATCCAGGAGCACCAAGAAAGGGAGTACAACGAAGAATAAAACAAGTACCACGAACACCAAAAGTAGTATCAGTGTATCACGTGTTGGTTTGCAAAAACTAGACATACATACAATCATATTGTAATAAAGCGGAAGCATGACATAAATGGTATTTAAAATTTTTCTGTAGTCCCAGGAATCACCTTATGCAATATTATTAATTGAGGAAGGATAAAAAATATATCTTTTGAAGATGATCAACCCTTTGATGTGTTCTTCAAACTCGAATCTTTTTCTCCTTTGTGATCTCTCCAATCCTTCTTACTACTAGACCTACAAGCCTTTCTATGACTAAGTATGACAACGACCACTGCACGGTGGAAGCCTGGCTAAGGAGGACAAAGTGGAGAACACACTTTGCCATTAATTTTCAATCTAAAAGTTCTTAAAGATCAGTAAAATGAAATAAATCTTTTTCAAAATTACCAGCATCATTTAACAAAAAAAAATTGTATCTTTAGCAAAATGCCAATGAGAATGATGTAGTGCACCAAGGGGTACTTCGGTGTATTTGGGTTACAAAAGAAATTGAATCTGGGCACATTAAAATTCTTGTACAATCATTTGGCGTAAGAACTTGCTCTGTGAATATAGGATCGTCATATTTGGAATCAGCCAAGTCAATTATGAAAATATCAAAATATATCTGCTTAAAGTTCACAAATGTTATATAGATTTTCCTCTTAAGCTTCTTATCGAGTATGCAACCTAAACTAACTCACTAACCTACAGTACAACTCATCATGTAATTAATTTGTGAGTTTTTCTTTACAGGTTATCCTGTTGGATATTTTTCAGCTCCTCTAAAGCATATAGCAGTAACCCAAGACAACTCGGACTATTTTAATTATTTAAAAGAATTGAATTGGATTGAGTTTTCTTCCTTGGAATCTAATGTGAGTGTTTTAAGTATCTTTATGTTATAGTAATTAAAATGTACATTTACAGGATGGTTCTCTTGGTGGAATTCTGTAAAGGCATCTTTTTAGCACTTCTTACCAAGTTGATATTTGTGCAGGAGACAACTGAAGGAAGTGAATTTAAGAAGTCTTGTGGAAGAGTAAAATGTGTTGTGCTCTTATCATCCAGATCTGAAGTTGAAAGCAATGAGCAATCTGTTAACGTGAGTAGAAAATCTGGTTTTATTCAGATAAGCCCTACCAGGGAAGGTCCTTGGACTACAGTGAGGCTAAACTATGCTGCACCTGCTGCCTGTTGGCGACTGGGTAATGATGTTGTTGCCAGTGAAGTCAGTGTGAATAATGGCAACAGATATGTTACTATTAGATCTCTAGTCTCAGTTCGTAACAACACTAGCTTTACTCTAGATTTATGCCTCAAACTCAGAGCCAATGATGACATGAGGTTACAAGATGATGCGATAAAGGATATACAGATTGATGGTACTGAATTTAAGACGGACGACTTCTTTGAAACTGAAAAATATAACCCGTCCACTGGGTGGGTTAGTTGTGTGATTGAACCAAACCAGGATTTGTTGGATAGTGGGGGGTCACATCAGGTAAGTCCTTTATAGAATGTTCTTTCTGGATTTTTCTATTTTTATTTTGGAATTGGGGGGTTGTGGGGTTTTTTTTTTTTGGGGGGGGTGGGGGTGGGGTGTGTGTGTGTGGAGGTGTGGCAATAGCTTTATTAACTCATTTTAATCTATAAGAGGTTTTGATATGGGCACAATACGCAGTCACTTATAACAAAACCTCATCTGTAAAACTTAATTGTGGTACTCATGAATGGTTGGTCAATGTTGCAACCATCTGACTGTCGTGATATGGTTAATAGTTTAAGCCTTGAAAGGAACATTAGTGTAGCTTTCAGAATACTTCTATGAATTTGACTGCATTACTTGTTGAACAGTTGTGTTGCTCCTTATATTGCAAACATATATATATATATATATAGTGATCTTAGTTATACTAATTGTACTTTTAACTCCCAAACTATTTCTAATTCCTTTCACTTAAACAGGGAACTTTTGGAGTTGAATTGCCATCAGGCTGGGAGTGGGTTGAAGATTGGCATTTGGATGCAACTTCTGTTACCACTGCTGAGGGATGGGTTTATGCTCCAAATATTGAAAGCTTGAAGTGGCCTGATTCTTGTGATCCTGTAAAGTCTGTAAACTATGCAAGGCAAAGAAGATGGATCAGGAATAGAAATTTGGTATCAGGGGATGGAAAGAACCAAATGTTTATTGGGCCACTAGGACCTGGTGAAACTGTTCCTCTTCCTCTTTCTGTGTTAACACAGTCTGGGTCATATATTCTGCAGCTGAGGCCTTCTAATCTGAATAATCATAATGGATATTCATGGAGTTCCGTAATGGATAAGCCTGGTCACTTAGAAGATTCTGATGAACTTAAACGGAATTCTGAAATATGTGTCTCAAGTCTCACAGAGTCTGAGGAACTTTTATATTGCCCTGAAACAAGTGGAACATCATCAAATAGTTCCCAAGGAATGTGGTTTTGTTTGAGCATACAAGCAAGGGAGATAGCGAAGGACATTCATTCTGACCCTATTAAGGATTTGAGTCTTGTGATCAAATCTCCGTTATCTATTTCCAATTTTCTTCCTCTTGCAGCTGAATATTCTGTTTTTGAGATGCAAGCCAGTGGCCATTTTCTTGGCCGCTCTAGAGGAGTATTTGGTCCGGGAAAGACTGTAAAGGTTTTCAATGCTGACATTAGAAATCCCTTGTATTTTTCGCTACTACCACAAAAAGGATGGCTGCCAATACATGTGAGATTTCAAAGATGACCTCTCTTCTCTTTTTCCCCTCTCTTTCCCAGACACCCTCCTTTGTTAGCATGCTTTTCTATGATTGATATGTTATCACAGTAACTTTTATTGACTTTCGTAGGAGGCTGTTCTAATTTCACATCCTACCAGAGTTCCTGCGAAAACAATAAGCTTGAGAAGTTCAGTTTCTGGAAGGTTCGACCATGTTCTACATAAGTATTTCCATCTTTGTAGATGTATAGAAGTCCAATTCAGTTTAGTATTTATACGCCTCAAGTTGTTGATTTGTGCAGGATTGTTCAAATCGTTATTGAACAAAACCATAACACTGAAAGGCCAGTGCTGGCAAAGATTATTAGAGTTTATTCTCCTTACTGGTTTGCAATTGCAAGATGTCCACCACTTACATTTAGAGTTCTTGACATGTTGAGGAAAAAAACAACACGGAGAATTGCTGTTCCTTTCCAGTCAAAAAAGAATAATGAAGTGGTCCTACAGGAAATTTCTGAAGAGGAGATAAATGAAGGTCATACTATTGCTTCGGCGTTGAACTTTAAGCTGTTTGGTCTATCAGCTTCTATAAGCCAGTCTGGCGAGGAACATTTTGGGCCTGTGACAGATCTTTCTCCCCTTGGTGACATGGTATATCTTATTAATTGTGTACATCACTTTTTTATCTTTCAGTAAAGAAGCCTTGCTCAGTATTCCCTTTCACTTTTAGGATGGATCACTAGATCTTCGTGCATATGACAGTGATGGAAAGTGCATGCTGCTCTTTGTATCTTCAAAACCGTGCCCCTATCAATCTGTTCCGACAAAGGTTATTCCAAGTTTCACAAAAGCTTGTACAGTTTTCTGTTCATAATAAGTTTACATTAGTATAACAAGGTTATAACTTAAATTATTTTTCTTTTTAGGTGATTTCTGTTTTACCATATATCACTTTTACAAACAGACTTGGTAAAGACATATTTATGAAGCTAAGTAGTGAAGATGAGCCAAAGGTTCTGCACGCATCTGATGTTCGAGTCTCATTCGTATATCGTGAAACAGGCGAAACTAGTAAACTTCAGGTAAGTGAACCTCTTACTATTTCAAGATTGATACTTAGAGAGATTTACAAATAAGAGATTGATAGCGTCAGGTCACCAAATTGTTTTAAAGGTTTATTCTATTATGGGTGGGCCCAACAATGTAATTAGGTTTTAATACTCCCAAAAGTTCAACAACAGTATGTATGTGATGATCCAAAAAGCAATATGCATAATAAACAAACTGAATAGAGTGCTGCTTCCATCCACCGAATAGAGTGCTGCTTCCATCCTTGGGGGGACAATATGCGAGTGATTTTGAACCTTGACCTTGTAGAACTGGTATCATGTCAAGTTAACTACTTATATACACATTTGAGCTTATTTGGGAATGGGACGTCAAGTTATATTATTGTTGAGTAGACAGATCAATCTTTCTTCTTTTGTCCAAATAAAATAGACCGATAGTCATTGATATTATTACTGGCTATATAACTGTCAATGGTAGTATCATAATTTTTTACCTTCCTTTTCTTTAGCAAAGTTGGCAGATATTAGTACTAATATCAGTGTCTGGCAAAATTCAGGTTTGAGATGCTTTGCTATTGTAATGAGAAGAACCATTTCATTTATTTAGAGGTCAATGATATTACTAAAAATAAGTTTTTCTTAGCTTTGGGAAAAATGATCTGCTGATTAAAATTCTGGTTTCTTTTAGTATGGAGATTAGGGGTCATATATGTGGTCCCCCCTGGTGGTTGGGAATCTATCTTTATGTTTTGGACTCATCCTTCTTAAGAAGTCCTTTAAAGAAAAAAATTTAAAGTAATGAATATTGTGCTGTATTTGAGATTTCAATCGTTTCTGGTTCTTTCATGACAGATATAGTTTTTGTTTTTTGTCTATTTTTTTTGTTTTTTGTTTTGTTTTGTTTTTTGGTCCATCTCCATTGTTCTGAAGTAGGAGTAATCAAACCTTCCACAGAAACTCAAGCCTAAACTTGTATAACACTGAATTCATGGGTAGTTTTCAAATGGCTTTGACTATTTTCAATTTCTTCAACCTCGTATATTGATGAATCTTTCTACTGGGTAGGTTCGATTGGAAGACACAGAATGGTCATTTCCAGTTCAAATCTTGAAGGAAGACACCATTTATCTGGTTTTGAGGAAACATAATGGTGTGCGGATATTTTTGAGGACTGAAATTCGTGGTTATGAGGAAGGATCTCGTTTTATCGTTGTATTTCGCCTTGGATCACCGGACGGTCCTATTAGGTATGAGATATATATAAATATACGTATGTATATGTATGTGCGTACATATATATATATGAGGAATGATCCATAGCAAGTACTTGCTATGAATCAAAAATGGGACAAACATCATCATTAGCGTCCAATACAAGAACTAACGACCTAGATTAGAACTGAAAAACTCACGTCTGCTACTATTAGTAGCGGATGACGGGTTACGTCCGCTACTATTAGTAGCAGACGACTGGTGTCGTCTGCTACTAATAGTAGCGGATATAGTACCGTCGTCTGCTACTATTAGTAGCGGACGTGACTTTTTCAGTTCTAATCTCGGCCGTTGGTTCCTATATTGAACGATAGAGATGGTGTTTATTTCTATGTCATGTCTACTTAGCTAAAGTTTTACTCTACAGAATTGAAAATAGAACAAGTTTCAGCACGATAAATGTTCGCCAATCTGGATTTGGTGATGATGCTTGGATTCCGTTAGGACCGCTTTCAACTACCAGATTTTCTTGGGAGGATCCGTATGGCCAAAAACTTGTAGATGCTGAGATCCACATCGGTACTAGTACCACAGTCTGGGAAATTGATTTAGATAAGCCGGAAGTTTGTTCTGCAGGTGATGGTGAACTGCAGGTGTCTTTTCATGTTGTCGAGATAGGTGATACCAAGGTTGCCCGATTTGTCAATGATAGAATATTAGGATCCGATCCAGGTGAAGAAGGCAGGTCTTTGACATCTGCTGGAATTCAGAAAAATTTTAACACAAGTAAGATGGAGGAGAATGCAGCACCTCTAGAGCTGATAGTTGAGTTAGGAGTTTTTGGGGTTTCTATTGTTGACCATAGACCAAAAGAGCTCTCTTACTTGTATCTGGAGCGAGTTTTCATATCCTACTCAACTGGCTACGATGGCGGGGCTACAAGCAGGTTAGATAGTTTTTATTTATATTTTTTGTGGCATTTGTTATCTTAAGATTCTCTCTGAATTTGCTTGCTTTTCTGTTGGTAAGACTGTTTCTGACTCCAGATTTTATTTCTATTAAACCAAGTGTTATATCTGTAGTGCTGCTTTTATTCACTCTTCAGTACATTAAAAATATGTAATCTATCTGTTCGGGTTAGTTGTTCTCCTGTGGACTTTTCATCTGGGGATGTCTAAAAACCATGTTCTAGTAAGTTTTAACTCATTCAAAGATTCTCAGTTAATATCCTTTTCTAATAAAAAAATCCTAAAGCATCAAAACTTGTTTTGGACCTTCACACCAATTTTAATATTTCTTACAACCTATCTCAGTGTTTTCTTTAACTGCATGCAAGTTAAACTGGGACATCTAAAGCCAAACAGAGGGACTGTACAATATGGAAGGTGGAAGGTGCAAACTAGTGTACTGGTTAAGTCTCTTCATAATCATACTAGAGACCTGGTATCGAACTTCATATTAACCCGGTTTGGGGGATTATTGACAGGAAGATGTTACCTTAGTTGTGTTTTTTCTGCATTCTTCAAACTAATATATATATATATATATATATATATATATATATATATTTATTACGCGGGACTTTGAGAACAAAGAATGCTTCAAGATATGACTTTATATGATATTGACTTCAGAACATTAGGCGTAAGCTGAGCTTGATTTCATACTGTATTAATACCATTTAAGATATACATTTTTGTACCGTACAAATATGCATATTTGTACAAGCAACTTATCCTTTCCCTGATGTAAATGCCTTATTTTGTCAAAGGAAAGTTTATTATCCTTCAATATTGATCAACTAATTTGGTTGACAATTTTTCCAGGTTCAAGGTCATCCTAGGTTACTTGCAACTCGACAACCAGCTCCCTTTAACATTAATGCCTGTTTTGTTGGCACCTGAACAAGCCTCGGATATGCATCATCCAGTGCTCAAGATGACCATTACAATACGCAATGAGAACCCTGATGGCATCCAGGTCTACCCATATGTCTACATACGGGTAATGCTTTTTCAACGGTGATGCAACATTTCTTAATTATATCTCATATTTTAAAGAATGGTTGCCTACCCCAACTAGCAACTTGGGATAAATGGCATTGTTGAGTATTCATGAGAATGATAAATGATTGCATCCATGATTTCACTAAATCATATGTTAATGTTATAGGTAACTGACAAGTGTTGGAGGCTTAACATACATGAGCCGATTATCTGGGCTTTTGTAGATTTTTACAATAATCTTCAACTAGATCGTATTCCCCAAAATTCCGGTGTCACCCAAGTTGATCCAGAGATGCGTATAAAGTAAGACTCAGATATATTGTTCATTGTTTACCTTTTTCTTCCTACTCATTTGATTGTAGCTCGTAAAATTTTAAAATCTGGTGATGTTATAGAATTCCTTTATATAGTGTGGGATACTTGAAAAACCCCTTTTCCTGAGGTATTACACAAACATAGAGCCTTTATCTAGTGTCGGGTTTGTAGCAAATAACAAAGCAATACCATAGAGATGTATATATATAGAGAGAGAGAAGATTGATGATAGGCCAAGTGTCTCCACAGACTAGGAATGGCCTTGTGCGCAGGAAAGAGATCAGGCCTAGAGATTAATGCTATACCTTCTTAAAGAGGTACTAAGCAGACTCTAGGGGTATGAATCTCATGGACTAAAAGTTTTCTAGAAAAGTGTGCGCAACCTCCCTCCTGCCCTCTTCTAGAAAGAAGATACGAAAATTAGTTTAAGAAATCATTTTGTCAAATTGAGAGTGCTCATTCCTATTCTTTTAGTTAATTCCTATTCTCTCTCTCTCTCTCCCTCTCTCTCTCTCTCTCTCTATATATATATATATATATATATATATATATATATACACACACACACACACACACACACATATAACATTATCTATTATGTGTACAATATTAAATTTTTAACACTTAGAAAAGATACAAGGGTCCCTTGGTATGTTGCATTTTTACCACTTTGAAAAGATATAAGGTCCCTTGGTCTGTTGCTGCAGAGAACATTTTTGAATTACTAGGACACTGTTATACCCTTATTTGTATCATTTTTCTTCCTCTTCTTGTTCTTCTGCATGTTCATCCTCCTCCTTCAAAGATCCCGTCACTTACATCTTACTTTGTACAAACAAATTTCTTATCATCTACAGGATATATTTGTTGTAGAGATCATGGCCATTAGCACAGATAATTAGGATACTCTGTTCCAAAATATGAGAGTAATTTGGACCTTTTAAAGTCAATTTGAGACAGTTCAAATTCAAAAATGATGCGAGTCATTTAAATTTGGAAAACTATAGATCTTGTAAATAGTTTTACTTAGATAGTTTACGATATTCATAATTGTATTGACTAAACTAAAATGAATTCATATCAATTTTGAATTTGAAAATGTATCATATTGACTATAAAATGTCAAAATAACTCTAATATTTTGGAACGAATGAAATATAACATATAAGTTGAGTAAGAGGCGCGTTATTTTTTATACCCTCCTTATGTTTCTCTCTCTCTCTCTCTCTCTCTCATGAATATAATAAAAGTAAAGTTTGCAAATCCCTCATATAAAACTTCAGGTACATCTGTCTGAGGTTATTGAGCTTCGAATCATTTTACCAGTTTGGTTGTGCATTAATATCTCTCATAAGAGAAACTCCTATGCGAGAAGCTTTCCAAAATATGAGTGTTTATCCTTGAGAAAGGCAGGCATGATTGTTTTTTTCGTTTCTATTTACAGGAATTGCATTCCATTTAGTTAGCTTTTGTTTCCGCATAGAACAGATGTTTCATTAATGGTGAACCGCTAGCAGATTCATTGAGCTGAAGCATAGATGCACCACAAGTAAAACTAAGACATGGTATCACCCTTATTTGAAGAGATACTTGAAAACCTATCATGCAACACTTTTGTGTAATGTTTCAATGAAAACGCACAAGATATATATTAAAGTCGAGTAAAATTGCAATCTATAGTTCTGCTGCTACCAACTGTTAGGAGCATTAATCCTCTTTGAGGATGGTGCAAAGTTACATGTTCCTATCTTATGGATTATGATAGGATGGGCATAAAGTACATGTCTTGCAATACAGGTGTAGGAATCATAATCATAGACATCTTGGTAGGCCATTCAGGTTGCCGCTTGAATTCCTTGTACTTTTTTAAATGTTATCTTCACATATGAAACCCTCCTACATTGTAAAATAATGGTGTAACAAAAATAGTAATAATAATCATATTAGTATAAAAAAAAATGGGACATAGGGTGTAATAATGAATAAAATATGTATATTTACTTATTAACTTATCAAATAATAATAATGATGATGATGATGATGATGATGATGATGATAAATATTAATAAATAAATATCTATATGTATTTACTAACTTATCAAAAAATAATAATAACTATTATTGAGGAACAAGAAGAGGATGATTATGTATAGCAAGCAGTAGTAGAAAGATTGATTTATAACTATTTAACTTCTTTTATGGTGTTTATGTACTTTTTAGGGTGTCTTACAACTTATGTTCAATTATTATGCATATAGTATTACAGTAGTTGTATTATCATTTGGGCAATACTATGGATAGTAGATGGTGTTTATTTGTTTATTTAATCGATCTATCTTGTTACTCTTATTATTTAGAATTTATTCATAATTTTTTTTTTTAAAAGATGCTCCTAACTAGCGTAACGGTATGTATCACCTGATACCAAAACCGATACCGATGCCGAGTCAAAAAAAAAAACTTCTGAATCCTAGGCCGCTACCACGACTTGAACAATGTTTATATCTGATGCAATCAAAATGTGGGAAGTATTAGAAACTCGTGTTACATTTTGTTGTTCTTTGTGCTGTACACAAAACAATTTGACATTTTTTTATATCCTCACTACATTTTAATTGTGTTGGTTATATGTTATACTTGATGGATCCTGGGAGCTGCGAATGTAAATCTTATGACTTGTTATTAATTTTTGTATCTTGTATATATTTCTAATAGCAAATTATAAACACTTATTCGAGTGTGTGTGTGTGTGTGCCCGCGTGTTTGTGTTTGTGTGTGCGTATAATCCACTTCTTTTAAAATATTTTAGGAGTAACATGGCCATGATTATTCGTCATTTCTTTTCAGTCTTATAGATGTTTCAGAAGTAAGAGTTAAGTTGTCCATGGAAACTGCACCTGCTCAAAGACCACATGGAGTTCTTGGGGTATGGAGCCCCATACTGTCTGCAGTTGGGAATGCATTTAAAATTCAGGTCAGTTTTCCTGTTTTACATTTTCTCTTTATTTACTGATAAGCAGAATTGGACAGTGAAATTTTTGCATTTGCCTGGTTTTGAACAGTAGACCTTCAGTATTTTAGGTTATATCTGCTTGCATTATTTAAGATATCTCCTAAATTTTGTTTGAAAATTGAGAAGACCTCTGAAGTCTGAAAGATAAATGCTCCGAGCATAGTCTTTAATTAACTCAAAGCACATTTTGGTGATATTGGATTTACATGTTAAAAAATAAGGCTGCTAGGATATTAGTTGCTATAAAGCTAAGTTTTTTTTTATGTCAAATTATTGGGTTTTCCATGTTCGTTGATACTTGCATCATAGAAACTGTTCAGAATCTCCCTCGGCCTAGTATTTTTGGCACCTGTTGATGAAGGAAGATTCTTTGTTCTATTGTACTCGCCAATGTTCGAAAAAGCTAAAAGCGGTACGAAGCGTTTTTCTTTGGACGAGGCGAGGCGTAAGCTTCGAGGCGAAGCGGCGAAGCCTAGATTTGAAGACCTAAAAGTTCCTAAAAAATTATAAAAAATGCTAATAAAATCATAAAATAATCAATCATTATAATCAAAGTCATAAAAGACATAAATAACTAACGTCACGTTAATGTATCATTACCAAACATCAAAACAAAATAATATCATCAATTATAGTGAGCATCCATCACTATATAAAATTGCTTAAGATCACTGAAATTTAATTAATACATATACATACTGTTATATATACATATACGGTTAATTGAAATTTAATTAATTGTAATGTTATTACTGTATATATATACATATGATTGTTATATTATTATATATATAATATAATTGTAATAAAAAAAGATGTTGCAGATCATTAAATATTGCAAATGTGAAGTGACTAAGAACTGAAGATACTGTTGAAGAAGACGGCGTAATTCTCGTGAGAACTGAAGAAGAAGATCGAGAGAGAAAACTGAAGAAGAAGAAGAAGTTGGTTGATCGAAGAAGAAGAAGACACAGTCAGTCACTCGGTCGAAGAAAAAGAAGAAGTGAAGAAGAAGAGAGAGAAAGAGAGAACCTGTCGGCTGTCGATCGAGTCTCGAGCTGTCGAAGAAGAAGAAGTGAAGAAGTTAAAAAGTGAAGTCACAACTGTCGAAATGCTAAGTGAAGGTACTAGCAGACTTAGGGTTTTTTTAAATCAAATTAAGACGTAAGCCTTATTACGCCTTGAGGCGCAACGCGCACTGAGGCGTAAGCCTCAGTCAAATGAGGCCGAGCTTCTGATTTTCCCTACATCGCGTAAGCCTCGCCACGGCCTCCTCCCGCCTCGCCATGAGGCGCGCCTCGAACGCAATTTCGAACCATAGTACTCGCTCCGTTCCATATTATTTGATCATTGTCGACTTTTTAAAATCAACTTAAGAGATCAATACACTGATGGATATTGTAAACTATCTAAAAAGTATTACTTATTGTAAATTTTATTGTTTCATAATTTTTAATGAGTTATCTCAATTTTGAGTTTGAAAATATTTCAAATTGACTTTCAAAAGTCAATAATGATTATATAATTTGGAACAGAGGGAGTATTTAATAAATGTATTGTGTAATTTTCATATTTTTAGTTGTTAGGATTCTTAGCTAGGTTTGATTTTAGGCTATAACAAGGGATTTTATTTTAGTAACGATTAGGTAGATTTCATGCATGATCTTAGGGATTTAGAAATATGTTTTTAATTTTTATTTGACTTTACTTATAAGTAGGCCTTCAAACGAACCGAACCGTTTGCGAATATGTTCGGTTTAGTTCGAGTTTTGTTCAATTTGATTAACTTGTCGAGTCGCACAAGGTATCACGTTTGATTGCTCGATCGAATATATTCACGAACCATGTCGTTCGGTTCGACTTTGTTCGCGAACAATTCGGGTTCGATTTGATTGGTTCGCGAGTAGCTCGTGAGATGCTCGAATTCGAATTGTATTTCTTACATGTTTAATGTTTGTAAATTCTAAATACAAATAGTTGATTATTTCATATTAAATTCTAAAGTTTGTCTTATCAATAATTGTTAAACTTGTAGTAATTTTCTTTTTTTAATTACTTTAAACATCTTTTTTGTTTTTTTCATAATTGATTAGAAGTAAACATTTTTATTAAATAATTAATAAATAATAATGTGTACTTCTTCACCTCTAATTTAATTAAAATAATTTTAATATTTTCATAAAATTTTTAACAATGATTTTTGGATTATTACAATTTATATCACTAATAATTTAATAAATTATAACACATGTCATAAATCACATAAATAAAGTCATTAATCATCATGCAATAACAATTTGACATTAATTAAATAATGAAACAATACAATTGCTTACATTTACATGGTCCATTGCTTACATTTACATGGTTGGACCTTGAAGATTTAAAAGACTTTTTGAATATTAATATTTGTAAATCAAAATTTTCAAGTACTGTTAACTTTTAACTTCTAACATCATCTAAGTAATCAATTTTGGTTTTAGTGTATGTAATGAGTTGATTCAAATGTTCATGAACTTAATCAAGTTCAAATATGTTAATAAGTTGTTCGCGAACGAGTTTGTGTTTATGAACGTTTAGATGTTCACGAACATGATGATGTTCGACTATGTTCGCGAACTGGAGCATATTCGTGGAAGTTGTCGTTAACACTCCAAAATTAAAACCTTACTTTTACTCTATGAACACTAAATTCAGTATAGTAACAGTAAGGTCGAACCCACAGAAAGTGATAATGTCCTACATTTATTCTAATGTTTCTAAGAATAAGTAAAAGATGGGGTTTTTTTTTAATTAGTATAATTTACTAAAGTAGCAGAAATAAGTTAACACAGATAACCAATGAATAAAATACTTCAGTTCTTCAGTTCAGTATCACCTTTTCACAGTAACAGGATAACTAAGTATAACACTATTCTTTCCTTCGATGAAATTAATAATCCTAGATAACCGCAATCGCTAATTATCCGAAATCCCCCTTAGATTTTAAACCTAGTGCAACAATCGCCCCACTAGACCCTAACTATTATACAACCCAAAACTATCAGTCTAAATTTAATATAATAGCAGCATTAAGAATTAGGGAATTAGATTATTCCAAGCAACAATCACACAATCGCAAATTATTTAACTTGTCTTTCGATAATCATAGCAATACTCAAAAGCTTGACCACAATCGTATATTACTAATTGCTATTTATGATCAGATACAATATCATTTACTTAATACTATACCTTAATCTAGCAGATGATAATAGATTGGTCAACTTATTTGGCCATTATTAAATTAATCAAAACAAATACCATTCACACAATTAAAACAGATTCTCAAGAATAAATCTCATGTAAGAAGGAATAAATAATGTATACTCAATTAAACCATTAATTATAAATAAGGTTCAACATCCCTTAGAACTAAAATAGAAAACTTAGCCTGGCATGTCTTCAATCTTGCCTCCAATTCTAGAGTTTTGCAATTGTGTATCTAAGAGGACTAAAACTTGACTAAGAACATATGTTTATACTCCTAGAACAAAGTCCTAAAACTCTAAGAAATGGCAATCCAAATTGCATTATAATTCCTCCAAAAATCGTGAGCTTGAAAATCTCCTGCCGACTGGTGTTGCCGCGCCAACAAATGAACTAGAAACAGTGTTGCCGCGCCAACAGTTGTACTAAGACTGGCGCTGCCGCGCCATAGGTCCAGAGAGCCCTTTTTTCCTTTGTAGCAAAAATCAAAATCATAGAATATTGTGCACTCGTCAATTTGCGAACAGCTAACGATCCGCACTCGAACATGTGTGTTGGTTCGATCATGTTATACAAACATGTTCGAGTTCGACTAATAGTGTTCGAGTTCGTCAAAGTTCAGTTTGGATCGGATCGTTTGCAGCCCTACCTATAAGTTGTAATTAGCCCTTCGGTTCTTCAATATGTTGACTTACTTATAAGTTGTAATGAGTCCTTCGATTCTTCATTACGACATCGTAAGGAGCTTTTGATTAATAACAAATATTATTGGGTTATTTCCCCACTGTGGTGGATTCCAATTATTTTTCCTTGTGGATTCAAGGGTCCTTACTGGATTCTAGGGTTGTTAACCTAGAGGATTCTAAGTTCGTCTACTAGAACGTTATGCAGTATTTTTTGTTCGCTTCCGTTTTGTGTCAGTTGGTATCAATGGCTTAAATATCTTTTTGTAAAGACGGTGACCAAGCTCTCATTGAATATCTTGCATTTCAACAGAGTTTTGAGGTCAAGTGGATTTTGATGTTTCTCACATCTGAAGGGATTTCAAATATTTTGAAAGACATCCAAAATTTGATGGTATGTATAATTCTAAATAGTTTCGTGATTTTGAGGATTTTCTTGAATGGGTGTTAGATATGGATGACTATTTTGAAAATATGAGTATTTGGGAAAAGGAGAAAATTGATTTGGCAATGAGCAAATTGAAAGGTTCTGCAGCAGTTCGAGCGGGACTCAGATTCAATACTTAAACAAGTCGAATTTGAATCCATTTTGATACTCAGACACTTATACAAGTCGAATATGAGTTGCATGTTGTTTGCTTATTTAAAGTATCGAATTTCTCATACATCACTGATCCCTACTCGATACAAATTTGTTGATACTTACTGATATACAGTATCGAGTATACTCGATTTATTTAATGTATAATATTCAACAATTAAATTCTCCACATACTTTCAGATGTGAAAAGAGTTTTTAAATTTCATGTATATATCTATCAATTGATTCAAGAATGATAATATCATCTCATTAATATTTTACAAAACTCGAGATCTAGTTTCAATAGTTTAAATTTAAACTATTCTAAATAGTTGGCGAAGTTAATTTTATCTGCATTATCATAATATAAATGATCCAAATCTGATTCGTGTACATCTCAAATGCTCAAAAGTAGCTTGACTAAAAAGATTTGAGTCGAGTCGAGTCGAGTCGGATCGAGTACTATAAAACAAGTCGAATTCAAATCTGAGCAAAGATTGCAAAATTGTGTTCGAATTCAATACGAATCAGAGCACCTTTAAAAAGTTGAGTAGAATCTGAGCAAGATTTTGTTCGACTCGGGATCATTTTCACATCTTAGGGGTTTAGAATTATGTTTTTAATTTTTATTTGACTTTCTTTTTAAGTTTTAATTAGCCCTTCTTATAAAAGATTCTACATCATGACATTGTAAGGACCTTTTGATTAATAAAAATTATCATTGGATAATTTCTCTAGTGGATTCCAGGAAAAATAATAAAAATTATCATTGGATTATTTCTCTCTAGTGGATTCCAGTTATTTTTCCTTGTGGATTCAAGGGTCCTTAGTTGATTCTAGGGTTGTTACCTGGTGGATTCTAGGTTCATCTACTAGAACGTTATCTAGTATTTTTTGGTTGCTTCCATTCTGCGTCACCTATTTGGATGAAGTATGGGTCGTCTAACCAGGCATGGGACTTGTGCAGAAGCTTTCTTCCTCCCATTGGCTTTAGCAAGACTAGGAATAATATGGTTGACTATTTTCCACACTTCAGCAGACTAGCAAGACTAGGAATTATATGGTTGACCAAAAACTCATAACAAAGTTATGTTGCATTTCCACATTTGAGCCTCTGCAGTACTAGTCTCCTTTGGTATGGTCTTTGCCCCAGTCAAATAACCAGAACAATTTCCAGATTTAATTGACATCTCCATTGAGCGAGACCACAAAAAGTAGTTCTTCTCATCAAACATAACGGATGAGGCAGCGAAAACAGGATAGCGAGAGTCCAAAGGTTTAGTAACCCCTACTGGATTCCCACTAGTCACAGAGTTGTCTCCGTGGGAAGACATACTTGCTGGCAACAAATGGGCAAGTGGTAGAGAAAAAAAAATTAATTAGCGGATATCACACCACTATCACACCAGAAAAAAAGGGCAAAGATTAATAAAGGTCCTCCTAGAAGGCTAGAAAAAGAAAAAAAGTTGCGCTGATTTTGAAGAGACAATCAAACCAACAATTTAGTTTAATTATGTCCTGTAGTGCACGTATCCTAGTGGTGATGTACTGGAAGCAAAAAAACTGAAGGTGGAGAAGAGTTTTAGAGGATAGTTTAGAGCAGCTCTGATACCATGTTGAAATAAGAGAGACTGGGAATGATTGATATAGTTCAGGATGCCTATACAATCTGAATTTATATAAGTATCAGAATGGAGATAATTACACTAGATCCTACAATCAAACTAATTACCTATAATTAAGCTAATTGCATCAAATCCCTGTAATCAAGTTAACCTGCTAATTAAGGCCTACAATCCTGGCAGTGATAATGGGTCAACTATCCAGCAAGTTATTAGAGTAAATAAATCACAATATTACAACAGGACTATTGAGGTTGCTCTGGTTTACACCTTGTCTGCCACCTGGCCCACCTCCATCTCTTAAGACCACAACTCTCACTCAAGCATGACGACCTCAGATTTAAACTTACGCAATCTTACATCCTTAGTAGTCAAGTGAAGCATATCTGTATTTGGATCTTATGCTTGCAAAATTGTAATAACATGCTTCCATTTGTGATATCACATTAATTCAAATAAAGGATGGAGGAATAAAAGTTAGTCATGGTGAATTGATTGAGTTTTTGTATTAGTTTGGACGTCAAATAATTAACTGGTTCATCTGCAAACATGTGCTACATGCTGGTTGAAGATTCTTTCAAACCCATTCTGGGTGTATAAAATCTTTTATGCAAGTTTTTTTATATAAATTTATAATTTGAGTTGAGTTCTCAGTCAATTATGTGAATTGCTTCATTTTTCTGCTCAAATTTCTTACTTCAATTAATGTCTCAATTTTTGACAACTTTATGAAGCACACTTTTGTTCAGATGTTCTTATTCTGTCAGAATGGTGCCAAAAACATTGGTTCAGACTTCGGACATAGTTTAAAGAATATTTAAAGCACGACATAAAAGACTGGATATTTCTGACATGATGCTTTCGCTATATATGACACTAGTTTTTCACTTTCAGGTCCATCTGAGGAAAGTGATGCACAGAGACAGATTTATGAGAAAAAGTTCGGTCCTTCCTGCCATTGTAAATCGTGTTTGGAGAGATTTAATCCACAATCCTTTGCATTTGATTTTTTCAGTAGATGTATTAGGTATGACGAGCTCAACATTGGCTTCTCTCAGCAAAGGATTTGCTGAGCTTTCAACAGACGGACAGTTTCTGCAGCTGCGTTCAAAGCAGGTAATTATTTGATAACATTATATTCAGATGCCTCAACCATGCAGTCTTTTCTAATTCAAATGATGGGATTAGGTATGGTCAAGAAGAATTACTGGGGTTGGTGACGGAATTTTACAAGGGACAGAAGCTCTTGTACAAGGTTTTGCTTTTGGAGTGTCGGGAGTGGTGAAGAAACCTGTGGAGAGTGCCAGAGAGAAAGGTATCCTTGGTCTTGCTCATGGGGTGGGACGAGCTTTCCTTGGGTTCATTGTACAACCAGTGAGTGGAGCATTAGATTTCTTCTCATTGACTGTTGATGGAATTGGTGCAAGTTGTTCCCGGTGCTTGGAGTTTCTCACCAATAAGACCACCTTCCAACGAATTAGAAATCCACGGGCTATTCATGCTGACAATGTACTTGGAGAGTATTGTGAGAGGGAAGCTGTTGGACAGGTACAATTGCATCGCACTTCAGCAACATCTCCAATCACTAAGTTTTGCAAATCAGGAATACATTTCAAACGAACTATGACGAATATTGCCAAAACAAAAGTAATCCAACGGTGTTAATCATGCTGCACCAAGATATTATTTAACCGTCTATCTATGATATTATTATTCATCAACTAAGAACAAGTTGCAACATAAATAAAGTGATGCATCATTCATTCTAAAGTTAGGTACAGACTGTGAGATTAATGCATAAAGAATTAAAGACTAGAATGAAAAGATTCCATCCTTAAAATTAGTTACATAGACCAACCAGGTTGGTTCCTAGAAATAGACACAGAAAATTAAATATCTCTCTCTATTCTTAGAACAAGTTTTAAAAGGGTAGAAAGGGAGAAAGAGATGATGGATTTACTTTTTTTACATCCTCTGCTGAATAGGAAGGGAAATGGTTTCAAGAAGGGAATAATACAGCATAAAATAAAATAATCTGAAAAGAAAATGCTACGAAATGGGCTACTGTCATACGAGTTCTATCCATGTAGAAGTCTGGGGATAAGGCTTTTAGGAACCCTAAGATGTGTACCAATTATTTTTGACAGAAATTTTTAATATGAATGCGTTTTCAGACTAAGATATGCATTACTTCTTTGATCATTTATACCATATAAGACCCTTAATTACAGGCTTGAGGTTAACTACTCTTTTATCTTTGTTCAGATGATACTTTACCTTGCAGAAGCTAGTCGACATTTCGGATGTACTGAAATATTCAAGGAGCCCTCAAAGTTTGCCTGGTCGGATTACTATGAAGACCATTTTGTTGTGCCCTACCAAAGGAATGTTTTAGTAACTAACAAAAGAGTCATGCTGCTACAGGTTTGGACAGAAAACTTAGCCCTACATGCTATATTATACTACTAATTTTCTAAACAGTTCTAATTACTATGACTTCTATTGCCCCCTTGTGTGTTTCGTTTCTTTCCATTTATACAATGGAAGTGTCTGGATCCTGACAAGATGGATAAAAAGCCTTGTAAGATCCTGTGGGATGTCCCCTGGGAAGAGCTAATGGCACTGGAGTTGGCAAAAGCAGGCTACTCAAGAGCATCTCACTTAATTCTCCATCTCAAAAATTTCAGAAGATCTGAAACCTTTGTTCGCGTTATCAAATGTAGTGCTGAGGAAGAATCAGAGGGAAGGGAACCCCAAGCTGTTAGGATCTGTTCAGTAGTGCGGAAGATGTGGAAATCATACCAGTCTGACATGAAAAGCCCAACTCTAAAGGTCAGTTTTTGTGACGGGAATACGGGATTCAGTTTTACATCTAGGTAGCATATCTGTAATTCATATAAATTCTCTCCTTCTGCAGGTTCCTTCAAGCCAGAGAGATGTGTGCTTTGCTTGGAGTGAAGCCAATTGGAAGGACTCTCATAACCGGAGCAAATCCATTATCAAATCCAGAGAGCTTTCTTCATCAGCTTCTGTTTCTGATGATAGGAGATTTGCCAAACATAGTATCAACTTTTCAAAGGTTTGGAGCAGTGAAATGGAATCAAGAAGTCGATGCACATTGTGCAAAAAGCAGGTGACTTAATTCAAACCTTCTTTATTCATGTTTGCTAGGATTGTTGAACTGGTAATGCACTTCTAGTTTAATGTATGCTTCATTCTACTTCAGGTTGTGGAAGACAGCGTTATATGTAGCATTTGGAGGCCAAATTGTCCTGAAGGGTAATTACTAATTCTTTCTTCTAGTATTACTGCTCTAGTTTAAGCATTTATTTATTTTTTCTTCATCTTAGCAAGATAGTTATCAAAACTGGACCGTACGCTTCAACTGGGAATCAAACCTCCAAATCAATTGAGCCAAATGATTTTTAAAAAATAAAAAATTAAACGGACCTTTCTTTTTAAGATTTTTTTTTTATCTCCCTTCTTTCTTCCATTAGTGTACCCCTTCTTCCATAGCTTCATGCAGACCTTCAACACTAGTGAGAATAAGTCTGATGGGATTGGGTTGTATAATCACAAAAAGTAATATTTGAAGTCCGGAAGAAAATGTAGTTTAAACTAGTAGTAGTCCTGGACTCGCACTAGCGTATTGAATAAAATGAGGGGGAGAGTGATGCAGGACAGATTTAGGAAGAAGAATTGATGGAAAATAAATTAGGATTTAAACTCTACGTCTAAATCACTAGGGTCTCTCAAGTGTATCAACTCCACGAATCAACAATAAGATAAAATACCTCTACAGTATGAATGATAATAATCAATTTCAATATCTCTATATTCTACATGACTTGTGGGGATTACATCACTATTTAAAGAGACTCAAAACCCTAACATTACTTGGGAAATAATAAAAGTACTATACGACTAAAATACCATTATTAATAATTCTTAATTACTAATTAATATCTTAAATCCCCACTAATAAATAAATTACGTCAATTACTCGTACATTAAACATAATAAAAACTTTAAATAAAAAATACAAGAATTCTTTGTTAAAGTCAAGTCACTTGTGATCCCTATCACAGAGTGAATTGGAATATGCCAAAGCATATTCTTGTTTGGACAATTCTTTTCAGATGTCTCGTTGTTTGTGTGGTCTAGCTTTTCCTTTTTGTTTCCTGCACAGATCTAGTTTGTTAGTTGTATGTAGTTATTTGATGAGAAACTAAACGATTTTAACTTTGTGGTGGACTTTTGTTTTTTTCTTGCTTTCTCCTTTAATTTAAATGTTATCAAATACAGTTTTATAATCATTATTTCTAGTCTCTAGTTACTTGCTAGTTTTCCTAGTAGAAATTTACATTTTCTAAGTAAAATGTACGACTTTATTGTGCATATCATTATTTTTTAAGCTTTAAATATTTTTTAATTAGTTAAAAAAAAATCCAGCTTAACTGGTTTAAACACCGATGATTAAATCTGTTGAACTGCTGCGATTCAATCTTCGGTCCTTTTCTAATAACTATGCTTAGCAATACAACTGGATTTTATGATGCTCTCTGCTTTTCCCTTTTGGTACTGCGAATTAGTTTTTTTTTTGAAGCCCCACTGTTTGGCGAGTATAGTATAATTCATAATCAAGTACATCGTTACACTAATAAAGGAAGAGATAAACTCACCTAAGTGAGAATCTAAGACATAAATGTCACAATACATCAGTCTTAATCACTAGGCTAATATGTCATCGACAGCGAAGTGGTCTTAAGACTAACCAAAAAAACTTGGTCCAACTATTACCTTTCTCATCCCCTAACAAGGAGGTGGAGGGTTCAAATCCTGTCAAGGGACTCGATGGAAGATATATTATCTTGTTAAAATTACTACCAATAGCCTGCAAGGGCCTTCTTTGATAACTCATATTCAATCCAGACAATCCAGTTCTTGTAGTGTCCACCTTTTCCACCTTGATAATAAAAAATTAAAATCTATATATATAATAGCACAAAATGGTCTTTCAATCCTAAAATTTAGGAATGATTCTTCAACCCTAAATTTAGGAATAGAAGCGTAAAATTTAAGAAAAGAAACTATATTTTAATTTTTTATTTGATTTTAAAATCTTTTCATTTTTTCATTTTTACTATTATAATTATCATAATCTCTTATTCTCATATATTTTTTAATATAGTTGGTGCTCTTTAAAATTTATATTCTTGATAATATTTAATTGTATAATAATTTTTTATTATTAAATTATATAAGTATAAGTATTTTAGTTTAAATAAGATTTTACTACTATATGAATATATAAAAAAATAAATAATTAATTCAAAGATGAATACTATCATTTATATTATTGTAAATTTTTATATTTTTTTAATTTTTCATCAATAATTAGTTATACATATTTGTTAAATAATATATTTTAAAAGGATTTTATATATATATATATATATATATATATATATATATATATTTAATAATCATCCTACCCAATATTAATCTATTATTATTGTAATTAATATATTAGTAAAAAAGTATGACAATATAATAATTTTATAACTGGGAGTGATTATGTGAAGACCAAAAGTTTTTGGCTCAAGGTTTCAGTTTACCTTCAAATTTACTTATAAATTGGAAAATGTAATTCCAAATTTATGATATGTGCTCCTATGTAACATATATCAGTAACATGGAAGTTTTCTATATACTTCATAAGTTGGATGTATCTATTTCTGCATGGTCTGGACTCAGCCATAAATATTACAGAGTAAAGCTTTGAGTTTTAAACATTTATATGCTTCAATAATATCTTCTTTGAGTTTTAAACATTTATATGCTTCAATACTATCTTGACATCTGAATACGCAACAAATTCATCTTTCAGATATGTCTCAGTTGGGGATATAGCCCGCATTGGTTGTCATCCTCCTAATGTCGCCGCTGTATATCGTAACAGTGACAAACTTTTCGCACTTCCGGTTGGTTATGATCTGGTAAGAATCTTATAAATAATGCAATTAACTGAATTGATTACACGAACAATATAATGGATCTTACTCTTAACTAAATCTAAATATGCCGTCTCGTTTAATGTCTTTCATAATGAAACATGAAAGACTTTCAATTGCCAATGCATTCTGTTGCAACTTCCTTTCTATTCTTTACTTCATATAAATATCTTTGGAATTGCTCCATTTGATTTGGCTCATCTTGTATGAGTTGGTGTCGATGCTATATTACAAGCTACATGTTCTGGCTTCTTGTAGTTTTGATTCAGTTTCAACTTTTTATTTATTCGAGTGATTATTGCTCGTGTTGTCTTAGTCATTTGTTCTTTCTCTGCTTTGAAATTTTGTTTGCTGTTTATTTGTGACACAAACATAGTGGCATTTAGCATGAGCTGAAAACCAAGTCTTGGGCATCTTACCTTCTTTTGGATGCGGGGAGTGATGGGGGACGGGGAACTTGTTTTTAACTTCTTTTCTTGTTGCTCTTGCTCCAAATTTTAAAATGGCTCTAGGTAAACAGTGTGTTACGGAGGGGCAGTTATTAGATGCCAACTCAAGAAAGTCGGTGATGGAGCCTCTACTTCAGTTGTCAATGATGCCTTGATTAGCTCTAACCCTATCAACAGGTTCCCTAGTTTTTCTTAATATGGAAGGGAATGTTGAGAATATTCAGGTTTCTAAAAACGCGAGGAAGCGAGTGAAAGGGGTTGAGGAAGATGGAAGATCTTGATCCAAACCATCACATCTACTCTTAAACAAGGTCCATGCTAAACGAAAAAATTCCTTCTCGGTAGCACTGTGTCCTTTCAAAGTTCATAGTTCTTCATAAATTGTTATCAATATATATATATATAAGCTAATTAATAAGATAACTGAGAAAGAAAATTAGGTTCTCTCCTAATTTCCATACCTTTAATTCTTTCTCTCTCCTACATAAAATAATTTTCATTTTTTCATTTTAACTTTTCTCCTGGGCAAGAAAGACACCAGCCGCCAAAGGCTCAGTCCGAGGGACAGGCAGGTTCTGCTGGAGAGGATGGCTCAGTTACAGCTGGAAAGTCTAAAACAGAACATCATTCTGGATATGCAATTGTTGGCATTGTCACCCTTGGGGACACAAACTTCTAATTTTAGCTTGCTCAATACATTCTTTGTCTCTAGTACCCCCTGGTACTTCTTTTTAGATTTGTATTCTTTAGCATCTCCAAGTTAATCATATTTCTATGAACTTAGGTTTTCATACTATTTTGATTCATTTCTGCCTTTTTCTTTACCAGACACTTCAGTGAACGATAGAAGAAATGTGATTTACATGTTTTTTTTTCCTTGTTATCTTCTTGCATATGAATTATGAAAAAAAAAATATTGTGAGCAACTTGTATGCAAAGAGGTAATTGTTAACTGGTGTTGTGATGAAGCTGGAGTTATTATGTAGACGGTCTATCCTCTAAAAACCTTTGATTGATAGAGGTCAATACTGGGGTGATGGGTTTCAATTTATGTGATTAGGACTTCTGAAAATAGGCCCATATTAAAAATAACGGAGTCGTGGCTGTGGTTTGTTGCCTAGAGACATTGTTTGAACATGTCTTGTTTTTGATGCTATGCAACACTTTCACCTGATTTGAGAGTCAATCACGTCTTTATTTTTATGTGCATCACATCTTGATGCAACACATCATGTTGTACTGCCCCTGAAATGCTATGCCCTTGATGTTAATTTCCACTTTATGAAGATGCAAAATAACTTTCAAGTCCTGTATAGGTGTGGAGGAACTGCCCAGATGACTACATCAGTCCAATATCAATTTGGCATCCACGTGCTCCAGAGGGTTACGTCTCTCTAGGATGTATTGCCATTCCTAGTTATGAGGAACCTGAACCCAATAGCTTATACTGTGTGGCAGAATCACTAGCCGAGGAGACTGTATTTGAAGAACAAAAAGTTTGGTCAGCACCGGACTCGTATCCATGGGCATGTCACATTTATCAGGTGCGAAGCGACGCTCTTCATTTTGTCTCCTTAAGACAACCTAGAGAAGAATCCGACTGGAAACTGTTTAGAGTTGTTGACGAACAAGGACCTTCTGGGCAATCATCAGCTCAATAATTACTCTCTTCGGTATTATGTGGGCCAGCTTCAGAATCTACTAAAGTTTGGGCATATCTTCCTTGAAAATGTTCTTCCCCTCGAGTCCAGGGAAAAAAAACATTCTTTCAATGTTGTACATTGTTATCAGAAATTTGAGGTTTTGTCTATGTAATAGTGGGGAAATGAGAAATTTTACAGGAAATTAGAAATAGGAGATAATGAAATTAGAAATAGGAGATAATTGCTATGCCCTTTTATGGCGCAGAATATATGTTCACCCTAACATTTCCTTGAACTCAAAGACAACGTGGATGAGACGGTGAATATTAGAGGAAAATGACACTCATCAAAACACTTGTGGTAACAGGTTGCATGTGTCATGGGAAACGATGGGTCCCACCATTAATTATTTTTTATAAAAAATACTGAAAAATAAAACATCCTTAAATCGCATTTTGCATTTTCATCAAAATTTAGCATCATGGTAAAGTTTAGGGTTATTTTCTTATAAATTATTATAAGCTTAGATATAGATTACTATTCTAAATTATAGGCCATATTTTATTTCGGTGATCGACCTTTTAATTTTTTTAATCAAGTGATTAAACTTTTAATTTTTTTCACTTTAGTTTAATTGAATATTTCATGTCATAAATTGATGACGTGGCTTGTTGACATGACAAATATGTGCTGATGTGTAAAAAAAATATCAAATGAGATTTTAAATTTTTTATTAGAGTAGTGCAAGGTTAAAATGTGAAAAATACACATAACAAATCAAATCAAATTTAAACAAAGTAAAGAACATATTATTTCATCAGAAAAATAAAGACCCGCCACTGCCTGCCACCACCATTTAGCCGTTGGGTTTGTACGAAATTATGAACGCAATCAAATTGCAAAAATTAGCGGAAGTATGGTATATCATAGTCTAAAAAAAATTTATAAAACTATTACCCGGATCATCCTTTATGCAAATTATTAATTTAAAACGATAAATAAGAAGTTATGGTCTTGGAATCATACCCTTGTAGAATTGTAGACACTTAAAATTTTGTTTCCCTATTACTAACACTGTAGGAGGAAAAGATTGTCTTTTCAAATCAACCCCGGTATTAATATCGGGCCATCAACTCAACCCTGGTGTCAATACCGGGCCATCAAATCAACCCCGGTCTCAATACCAGGCAATCAGTTCAACCCCGGTCTCAATACCGGGTAATCAGTTCAACCCCGGCCTCAATACCGGGCCATCAACTCAACCCTGGTCTCAATATCGGGCCATCAACTCAACCCCGGTATTAATACAGGGCCATCAACTCAACCCCGGTCTCAATCCGGAAGGTACAGATCAGTCCCGGTCTTAACCTGGAAAGTACATGTCAGCCCCGGTCTCAACCCGAAAAATACAAGTCAGACCCGGTCTCAACCCGGGAGGTACAGATCAGCCTCGGTCTCAACCCGGGAGGTACAGATCAGCCTCGGTCTCAACCCGGGAGGTACAGGTTAGCCCCGATCTCAACCCGGGAGGTACAGATCAGTCCTGGTCTCAACCCGGGAGGTATAGATCAGTCCTGGTCTCAACCCGAGAAGTCAAATCAACTTTAGAAACAATCCTGAAGCATCACAACATCTCCAGAGGAAAACCTGGAGCGACCAAGTCAGCCTTAGAGACAATAATGAGGACAAACAGACTCGAATGGGATCCAAATCCTGGAACCCAGGAAGTCAACCGAAAGCCATACTGACACTAAAGGCAACCCTGGGAGGGGCAAAACGGTCATTTTACCAACTCTAAGCTGATTCGGTCAAACTCAAGCCGAATTGATGCCATAAAGGTCAAAACGAACCATAACGATGATCCCGAGTGCAAATAGCGCAAACAGCTCAACGGACAAACTGCGGGGAATCAAAGACCTGGTTATGAACCCGTCTTTTGGACCCGAAAAAATATTTTATCCCATGTCATTGTGACACTCTCGGCTAGGGCTTTCCGGAAAGGTATCGCACGCCTCAAACGGACGCTCCGATCAAAAGTTAGAAAGTTTTGAATCAGACTTCGCGTTGCTCGGAGTTCATGTACTTCGAGAAGACGAGACCCGCCACGTGGGCCCTGCCACGTGGAACCGCACCTCTACCTGCGGCAGCAGCAGGTAGAGTGGAGGCTCCATAGCCTATAAATAACTAGTGACCCCCAGCTCATTTGAAAAATCAGAAACGCTCAGAACCCTTGTCTGTTTGGTTTTCTGTCTATTTTCTTGTCTTCCAAACTCAAAATTTTCACTCTAACATGTAGATATACCCACATACTACCACATATCAGAAAATAACCGGTACATTTGGACGTTTAAAGCCTACGATTTGGCAAAAAGCCCGTGTAGCAGTTCATTGTGAGTATTTTTACGATCAGAAAGTTATTATTACTTCTTCGCACTTTTATATACTTGCATATCAAGTTTCGTTTTCTAAATATGCTCGGAACTCAATTTCGTGGCCATTTTTGTCAACTTTTGGTATATTTTTGTACATAAACACATTTTCTGGCATTTCTATAACTCGAATTAACGATCCGTCGCTTCCAGCAGCTTTTATATGCTTGCATCTTCATACTGAGCAACTTCGCCGGACTGGGTTATCTTCCCAGTCTGGGTTTGGTTTTTTTTTTTTTGTATATATTTAACTGTATATATACTAATTTTTCAATTCTGTCAAGCCCGGATGTCAAATCTGTGATAGTTTACTGCTTTTATATATAAATATGCATATATAAGCAGCCTTCACCACATTGGGTTATCTTCCCAGTCTTAGTTGACTACTTTTCTGTCTATATATATATATATATATATATATATTATTTCAATTCGGCCTGGATCATTCTGTGGCCTTTTTACTGCTTTTATATATATTTATGCATATATAAGCAACATTCACCACACTAGGTTATCTTCTCAGTCTTGGTTGACTACTTTTCTGCACATTTACATTTCAGTTTGGTCTGGATCATTCTGTGACCTTTTTACGATTTTTGCACCATTCGCCATGTTAGGTTATCTTTCCAGTTTTGGTTGACTACGTTTCTGTATTATATTTATATTTCAGTTCGGGCACAGGCGTGAAAACCCATCGCCCTTCTTACTGTTTTTCTATATATATATATTTTAATTCTGTCCAGCCTGGATCATTCCGTGGCTTATATACAGCTTTTATAAATATATATATATATATATATATAATATTTCAATTCCAGTCCGGGCACTGGTGTGGAAACCCATCGCCCTTTACAGCTTTCATATATATAATTGTATATATATTGCGTTAATCAATTTTATTAAATTATTGTTTTAAATATTCATTTGATATGAATCGGCACTGACATTTCTGCTGGCGAACTAGATTTATTTAAATCTCGTCAACTCTAGCTTTCAAACAGTTCAAAATAGGTCCAGACAGAACCGGGGAGCTAGAATGGCTGAGATTTATTTAAATCTAGTATTTTTTCTAGTTTCAATTATAAAAGCAATCTCGCGGCCCTTAGATCGCTATCTAGTGGGAACGAGATTCTTCGGTCATGTGCGAGCCAGGATTTACTGATGAATCCTTGGTTCTGGCGATATTTGGGTATATTTTTGTACAAATTTGAACTGTGCAGGTTTATTGGCCTCCCTATGTGAGCCTAGGAATTGTGGGATTCGTGATCAAACTGATCAGAATCTGATTTTCACGATGGACAAACTCCACTTTACAAATGTACCCTGCCAGTTTTTCTGTAAAAATGTACATGCAAAAGACCTTAAAACGGTTATCCGAATTTAAGGTCTCAACATAGTAAAAATATGGTTTGTCGTGTCAGAGTTCCTCCGATGGCTATTATGCCCATGAGGAGACCGACACTTGTATATATGTTGTGGTTGAGGATGCTTTGCAACCCGACAATCACCATTCAAATTGTGACTTAAGGCTGAAAAGATAAAACTAAAGTATCGATATGCTTCAATTCCTATGTTAGCGTAAGGGTTTGATAACCTTCTTTCAAAACATCACTTAAATAATCTTATCAACAAAAGAAGCTTTTGCAAATCAAAGTAAACACTTTTGCAAATCAAATCAAAGACTTTTTGCAAATCAAATCAAACCCTTCGTATATAGGTTCAACGATGCATAGACATGCTTTCAATCAAACATAGGCCCAATTTTCTTCCAGCATTCACACATACATTGTAAATTTAAAAGGAAAATATTGAAAAGATGCGGTTTTGTGTTTACACGGGAGTTGAAGGGTGCTTAACACCTTCCCCACACTTAACCAAGCCCTCGAACTCAAACTTTGTTTTCGAAGATCAAGTTTCGACAGTGTCCAGCAATTGGGCCTCTTTTCAAACAAAACTCGGTTGAGTTGGTACAATCATTTCAAATCTACCAACTGGCGACTCTGTAAAACATTCAATCGTCGACATGATACATGTTAGCCTTTTTCTAAAAAATCCTTCAAAATCTTTTTTCGCAATAAAAAGAGTAAGGGTAGAGATAACTTAGGAAGAGAGAAAGATCCGGGTTGTGACCCGACCCGCAGATTTTTTTCCGACGTTGACAAGTGGCCACTCTGCTGGGGACAGTAGAGGGCTTAGGCCGCGTTCAAATCTTTTCAAAAAAATTCCCTTTTAAAAACTACGTATATGTGAATGCTGCGTCTTTACAATTGAATGAATGCATGAATGCTGTGTATTTACATTGAATGAATATGAATGAATGCTTTCCTGTTTTAGTGTTTTGCACCCATATTAGTGCTTCGCACCAATGTCATCATATGTATACGGTGAGACGCGATGTATGTGAATGTATGTTGTGTAATTCCTCCTTCGGGAGGCAAAACTAGTCTGTGATAAGTAATGACTCTGGGGACGGCTAAGTCTCTAGGGGCTCATAAAAATGCACCACCCTGATTCGCTCCAGTTGAAAGGTCGGATTAATTTCTCCTCTAGTAGATTGCGATGATCTGGGGACCTTCATGCCAAAAAGCCGCGAGAGTAACCTAAAATAGGTCAGCCTCTGATTAACCAAATCTGATGGGAAGCTTCTTCAGACCTTCCTCTTTCAATTCAATGTCAAGTTTTCAATTCCAAATGTAAAGGAGCACAATGTAAATGTCATAACAAAAATTTACATTCCTTGTAATATACATCTTGTCATGTTATCCTGTCATCAAAACAACTGACCTCTGTTTTGCAGGATAAGATTAAAAAACTACAAAAACATATCAGGGCATGCATCCTATCCCTACCTACCTTAGGAAATTGACACGCCTACATTTTGATGTAGGTAAAAAAATTGGTCTTGTCACTAGATCTAAGTCTAAGAAGGCACTAAGTCCATCCACGGACATGACTTCCATTGCTCAACCAGAATCTATCCCTGTCTCGAGGGAAGAATTTGAAGGACTGAAAAATCAGATAGTTGAATTGGCCAATTTCCTGAGAGAACAAAGTAAGGCTCTTAAAGGGAAGTAAGCCCAAGCTCACACAGAACCAGGAACACCTGGTGGTAGTGGTGACAGTCAAGAGACCGAAAAGACAGAGACTCAGATTCCTGGACCACAAAACCAGGACCCAACCAACAAAACCCCTGAAATCACCATCCTCAACAAAGAACAGGAAGCTAGTGACATTCTAAAGAAAGTACAGCAGATGGAAGAACCATCCAGTCTATCAAAGGGACTGGGGCCTTTGGCAGTGTCAATTATTCAGACCTCTGTATCTTCCCTGGGGCTCGTTATCCTGAAAAAATTTAAAACTCCTAATTTTGAGAAATACGATGGATTAGGAGATCCTTACACCCACCTGAAAGTATTCATTGGGGAACTCGGATCCTATGCAGAGGACGAGAAACTTTAAATGCAGTTATTTCAGAAAAGTTTGACTGGAGTGGCTAGAGCATGGTACGCCCGTCTAGATAATTCCAAAATTCACAGTTGGGAAGAGTTGGCCCATGCCTTCCTCAGTCAATACAGCTTCCAGTCTCAGATGGCTCCAGACAGATACCAAATAACCAAAATCAAGAAATAAAACACTGAATCATTCAGAGAATATACTCAATGATGGAGACGAGTTGCAGCACAAGTCATTCCACCTATGACAGAATCTGAGATAGTCATGACCTTCATTGACATCCAAGAAGCTCCATATTATGAGAGGGTCCTAGCAGGTATAGGAAAACCATTCTCTGAAATGATCAAGCAAGGTGAAATGGCCGAAATGGGGCTGAAGTCTGGGAAGATAAAGGACCTGACCGCCTTGGAAGCCGTTGTCGAGCATATCTAGTCTAAAAATTACGGGAGTAATCCCCGGAGGGTACATAAAAAGAAAGATGAAGAGGTGTCCTTAGTATTACAAGGACAGAATCAAAGAGGCGAGTTAAACAGTATGCCCATTCAAAAGAGAAACTACACCCCTTTCCAAGCTTCAACACAGCCTTCAAACCCTCCATTTCAGAAAAATATGGAGGTCATGATAGTAGTGTGTATACAAACTAATCATGTATGATGATAAAGCACATACTTTGTAAACAATCTTATTTATTTATTAATAAAATATTCATTTAAGGCATTTAATTATCTACATGGTGCTGTTTTTGTAATATATAAATAACCCATAGTTTTAAGCAGAGATCATGCTAATGAGATCTAAATTCTTAGAAAGCTTAAAAACTAAAATAGTTCTCAATCGTGGGATTACTAAAATGGGGATTAGTAAATCCGGATAGATTGGTACATATGTTGCTTGCTCATTGGATGAGGATGACTGATCTCATGGTCATTTGTGTGGAGACACTAAAGTAAGTATGTAGGTGCTTATTGGAGAATAAGTTCACTGAACGTGACTCGCTATAGAATACCTAATGGAGTTTTACTCGCCTGTCAATAGGAATTCCTAATGTGATAGTAGTACAAGTGATCCTTGGACTTGAGATCATCATAGTATCTTGTATGTAACAAATTATACTTTGACTTATTCCTTAAGGGCCTTTAGGATATATATAGGGTATGCTTGGGTATAATGAGTTACATATGGAGATAATATATGATCAATAAAGAATCTACCACCTCTAGTAAAAGAGGAGATATGTCTTGTGTGATTCATTAAATGACAACCCAGGAATCCTTGGCCAAGGTGAAATGAAATTAGAAAGAAGTTTCTAATTTGCATTATTTGGAGTTGTGCATTTTTTAATCGAAATACATATGATTAAATAAAATAAGACTTGACAGTAAATCCATGTCTTATATTTAATTGGGACATTGTATGGTGGAAGGATTGAATTGTACGGTAACTATTAACTCACGGGTTCTTTTATGATTAATGTTGAAATTTATATTATCTGGAAAGTCGTTGATCGCTAGGGAGGCTTATCCCTATTGTAAAATAAATATTATTTATTTAAATAGATTATTAGTTTAATTTATTTATTTAAATAAGATTAGAATTGTTCTAATTGATATATTCACAACCGGTTTAATATGGAGAACCTAAAGATTCACACCTTAAAAGGAAAAAGAATAATTTAAGAAGAAAATGGCATGATAGTAATAATGCATTAATTATAATTAATTTAATCTATCGTGATAGAATAAATTAAATAGCTTAATATTTATTATTTAATATTTTAGAAATATTAAATATAAATTAATAAGAAGAGTCTTATTATTATTATTATTATTATTTTAATTCTAAAGGAGTTTAGGGATTAATTTAATATTAGTACTCTCAATCAATCCTAATGAGATTAGAAGATAAATTAATTAAAAGTGTTTAATTAATTAATTAAATAAAACTCTATTTTAATTAGATTAGTAGGGTTAACCTAATATCTATATAAGAGAGTCTTATATCAGAAATAAGGTACGTGAATTTTTTTAAGGGTTGGGAGTACACATATTCTATAGAGATAGAAACAAGGATTAAGCCAATAACCCATCTTCCTGAGTTCTTCGTCTTCCTTGGTGGATCATCGTTAGAGGCCAAACATTTGGGTGGCTGACATTGATAAAGGGAAGGAGCCACTACAGACGAATCAAAGGAGTAGAATTTGTACTTGAGGAATATTGGATCTTCAAAGGTATAATTCCGTTTACTCCTTTCTATATTGACTGATAATTGATGTACAAAAAAGATCATGGTTAAGGGTTTGTAAGAAATTTTTAAACTCTATTTTTCATCCCTTCCGCTGCGTTTATGTAATTTGATTGCATGATTATGTTTCTAGTAAACCCAACAGTGGTATCAGAGCCAATCTTGTGCTAATTATCAGTCTATGTGATTCCATACATGTATAATATGTGATTGGATCGAGTTCTTGGGCAACAGAAAAATTTCTGTTTCTGCGATGCTGCACAGCTGCGCCGGTGCTAGCTCTTCTTGCTGCGCAGCTGCGCCGGTGTCGAATCCCAGTTTTTGTACTGCGTAGCTGCGCCGATTCCCTTTGCTTTCCTACAAATACAGATTTTTTTTGTTTTCTTTAATTAAATAAATGGTTTATTTAATTAATAAAGGTTTAAAATAAAGATTTTTATTTTATATGAAATATGATTTCAGAATTGCTAAAATTAAAGAGTTTAATTTGGATTTGTTTTTGAATGAAATAAAGGAGTTTATTTTTTCAAAAACAAAGTTTAGCAAACTTTTGCCCATTAACTGATATTAATACATATATGGAATGAATTTACTTTCATGAGATGAATAATTTTTATTGATACGTATGATGATATGTATGTTAATAAAAGGGATTGATTATGGACTATGACCAATGTGATTAGATTTTATTTTGGATGAATGCTTGAATGTATAAGTTTTATAAAATGGGGTATGCGTACCTCGTCTTTTTTGATTTTCTTCTTGTTGTAAATTCTATCTCTCTCCTATGTACTTCCCCTTGACTGTTGATCAAGGTTTCTATTTAAATGAAATAGTTTATGTAATAGGATTAGTTAGAATTTTTTGAAGAACCGGAGTTCAAGGAGCAAGGAGCGCTTGAAGACCCATTTGTATGGAGCCCGGGTTTAAATGTAATAGTTACGTTTAAATTTAAATTCTTGCACTCCTAAGTTTGATCTTTTGGTTCACTTGGTGGCTCTAATGAACCAAACTAAAATAAAAGTCCATAATCAATTCGGATAGAATATAGTATTCTATATTGCATGTTAAATATTATATATATTATATTTTATGCAAACATGCTTCGCATGTTTAATAAAATGACACGTATTTTATATATATATGTGCATGCGCGCTAAACAAGATGAGACAAATAATAACAAACCCCTCAAAGAAATAATATTAAGTCCGAAGCGTTCAATGATGATTAGAATATCGAATGTCGCCTTCTAGCATGATTAATTAATAGAGTATTAAATATTTAATATGAGTTTGTTGTGCTATCCACAAGGCGAGTATTAAGTATTTAAGATGTTAATTAATCACATTTGATGCTTATCAAGAAAATTGAACGATCTAGTCTTGTTGTGCTATCCACAAGGACGGACATTTTTTTTTTTTGAATTTATGGAAGTGCTAGGCTGGATTTAACTTAAATCATTTTAGTTCGGATGTGCACACACTTGACCATTATGATTTAAGAGGCAAAATAAAAGGAGTTACATGGTGATGTAATTGATAAGAGTTGTCTACCTATTTATTTGTATATCGCTTGTTGTGCTATCCATAAGGTTATATACATTTGAAATGGGATCCTTAATCTCACTAGCAAATTTTTAATTAGATATTGTCGAACTATATAAATGAGGGTAATATAGTTTGATGAAAATAGTGGGAGATACCAATTTCAAATAAAGACCTAAATTTATTTTGGTATGCAAAAATTAATAAGAATGAATGTTTGCTAAAATGTTGTCTTTTCACATGCAGAATTTTAAAAATGTCAAAATCACTGATCTCACTACGAAGCATACTTGATGCAAATAAGCTTACCGGGCCGAATTATGAGGACTGGCTAAGAAATCTGAGAATTATTCTCACTGCTGAAAAGATTTTTCTTATGTCCTAAATTCAACTGTCCTTGAATCTGTTTCGAAAACAGCCTCTGAGGAAGAGATTGCCACTTTCAATAAGTGGCAAAATGATGCATCTGTGGCTCAATGTATCATGCTCGCATCCATGAATAACGAACTTCAGCGTCAGCACAAAAAAATGGATACTCCTACTATGCTGTTTCACCTCAAGGAGTTATATGGTGAACAGAGTAGGACTGCTAGATATGAGATATCTAAGGAGCTCTTCCGATCTCGGATGACCGAGTGCACTGCCGTCGAGACTCATGTCCTAAAGGTGATCAATTTAATTGAACGCCTTGGACAGCTTGGGTTCGTCATGGATGGCGAGTTGAGTTAAGACTTGGTCTTGCAGTCACTCCCTGAGACCTTCTCGTAGTTTGTGGTTAATTTTCACATGAATAAGCTAGATGTCAGCTTGCCTGAGCTGCTTAACATGCTGAAAACTGCAGAAAGTCACTTCCCATCCAAGAAGAACCATGTCTTGTTGGTGGATTCTTCCAATAAAAGGAAGAAGCCCAAGGTATCTTCTGAAAATAAGAAATCTAAGAAGGCTAAGGGAAAAAGTAAAGAAAAGGAACAAAAGAAACCTGAACCAACTAAAAGAATGTGCTTTAATTGCAACGAGCCGGGACATTGGAAGAGGAACTGCAAGAAGTTTCTAGCAGAGAAGAAGCTTGGAGAAGCTTCGACTTCCAATCAAGGTTTGTTTATGATTGCAATTAATTTTTCTGAAAGTCATAACTCTACTTGGGTATTGGATACTGGCTGTGGGTCTCACATATGTAACACTATGCAGGGACTGGTCAGAAGTAGAAAGCTGAACAATGATGAAGTGATCCTACGAGTGGGGAATGGAGCAAAGGTTGCTGCATTAGCTGTAGGAACTTATTGTTTAGCAATGCCTTCGGGCAAGTCCATTTATCTTAATAATTGTTATTATGTTCCGAATATTATTAAAAACATTATTTCAATTTCTGTATTAGATATGGAAGGATTTAACGTTGTTATAAAGAACAATGGTTGTTCTATTTATAAAGACGATGTTTTATATGGTATTAGAAATTTGCAAAATGGACTTTATACACTTTACTTACAAGAAAATATATTTCAAATTGAACAAACTAAGAAAAGGAAAAGAGATGATATTAATTATACCTACATGTGGCACTGTAGACTCGGTCATATCAATGAAACAAGATTATCCAAGTTGCATAAGGATGGGCTCCTAGAGCTATCCGATTATGAATCATATCCAACTTGTGAATCTTGTCTCATGGGTAAAATGACTAAATCTCCTTTTAGTGGAAAAGGAGAAAGAGTTACAGAGTTGTTGGCATTGATTCACACAAACGTTTGTGGACCTATGACAACAAGTGCACGGGGTGGGTATTCTTATTTTAATACTTTCACTGATGATCACTCAAGATTTGGATATGTGTATTTAATGAAATACAAGTCAGAATCATTTGAAAAGTTCAAAGAGTTCAGAAGTGAAGTAGAAAAATAAACGGGCAAGAGTATTAAGATACTTTGATCAGATCGAGGTGGAGAATACTTAAGCGGTGAGTTTCTCAATTGTCTCAAAGAAAATGGTATAATCTCACAATGGACTCCTCCAGGTACACCACAGTTAAATGGAGTATCTTAAAGGAGAAATTGAACACTGTTGGACATGGTTCGATCCATGATGAGTTTTACTGACCTTCCAATTTTCTTCTAGGGATATGCCCTAGAAACGACTGCATACCTACTTAACAAGGTACCTACCAAATCCGCCCTAAAGACTCCATATGAGATGTGGAAGGGGAGAAAACCAAATCTTAAGCATGTTAAGACTTGGGGTTTTCCAGCTTATGTCAAAAAGTTTGAAAATGATGAGATACAGACAAAATCCGATAAGTGTAGATTTGTGGGATACCCTAAAGAAATTGTAGGGTATTATTTCTATCATTCAAAATATCAAAAGGTGTTTGTTGCGAAACATGCTGCCTTCTTGGAAAAGGAGTTTATCCATGAAGGGGTCAGTGGGAGTAAGATATATCTTGAAGAAGTTCAAGAACCACAAATTACCACATATCAAAGTCTGGTATCTGACCAAGTAAAAGAACCTATTGTACCACACCCTGTTCGTAAATCTAGAAGAGTATCGAAGATACCTGAGAGGTATGGATTCGTTATAGGGTATGACGATGAGGTACACATCATGAAAGATGATGATCCATTGAATTACGAACAGGTTATGAGTAATAAAGACTCAGGGAAATGGCTTGAGGCCATGAAATCCAAAATGGACTCCATGAAAGTAAACCAAGTATGGACTTTGGTTTCACCACCTGAAGGTATTAAGCCTATTGGGTGTAAATGGGTCTTTAAAAGAAAGACTAGAACAGATGGGAAGGTAGAGACCTATAAAGCCCAACTGGTTGCAAAAGGTTTCAAACAAAGACAAGGAGTTGACTATGATGAAACCTTCTCACCAGTAGCTATGCTCAAGTCCATTAGGATTTTGCTTGCGATTGTAGCTTATAACGACTATGAAATCTGACAAATGGACGTGAAAACGGCCTTCCTCAATGGGAAACTTGAGGAGGATGTGTATATGACATAGCCAGAGGGATTTGTTTTAAAGGTTGGAACAAATCAAGTCTGTAAGCAACAACGATCTATTTATGGGTTAAAGCAAGCTTCTCGTAGATGGAACATTCATTTTGATGAGACAATCAAAGAGTTTGATTTTATCAAAAACGAGGATGAACCATGTGTATACAAGAAGGTTAGTGGGAGCGTAGTATCATTCCTTGTATTATATGTTGATGATATATTATTGATAGGGAATGACATTCCTATGTTACAATCAATTAAAATCTGGTTATCTAAACAATTCTCCATGAAGGACTTGGGTGAAGCATCCTATATTTTGGGGATAAAGATCTATAGAGATAGAACTAAAAGGATGCTCGGCTTATCCCAAGGAACGTACATTGATACGATGCTAAAGAGGTTTAGCATGGAAGATTCCAAAAGAGGTCTCATGTCGATGAGCCATGGAATACATCTCTCCAAGAAACAGACCCCAAAGACACCTGAGGAGAGAGACCGTATGAGTAAGATCCCTTATGCTTCTGTAATAGGATCTATCATGTACGGTATGATATGTACTAGACCGGATGTTGCTCATGCACTTAGTGTAAATAGCAGATACCAGTTGAATCCTAGAGAAGAGCACTGGAAGGCAGTGAAGAATATCTTAAAATACTTGAGAAGGACTAAAGATATTTTTCTTGTCTACGGTGGGTCTGAATTAAAACTCGAGGGATTCACGGACTTAAGTTTTCAAACAAACCAAGATGACAGTAAATCTGTTTCAGGGTATGTGTTTACCTTGAACGGAGGCGCAATGAGTTGGAAGAGTTCCAAGTAGCAAACAGTTGCTGATTCAGTGACAGAGGCAGAGTATATAGCTGCAAGTGAAGCTGCAAAGGAAGCTGTTTGGATGAAGAAGTTCATAACTGAACTTGGTGTGGTTCCTAGCATTGGAGAAGCAGTTCCCGTTTACTATGACAACACCGGAGCAGGTTGCATATGATAAGGAACTCAGGTCTCATCAGAAATCCAAACACGTGTTGCGACGATTTCACTTGATCAGGGAGATCTTTGAAAGAAGAGACGACACCTTGGAGCGTGTGAACTCTTAAGACAATATTGTAGATTCATTTACTAAAGCTCTAACACAACAGCAGTTTGATCGTCACTTAAAGAAGATGGGTATGAGATACCATGGCGATTGACTTTAATGCAAGTGGGAGATTGATAGTAGTGTACATACAAGCCAATCATGTATGATGATAAAGCACATACTTTGTAAACAATCTTATTTATTTATTAATAAAATATTCATTTAAGGTATTTAATTATCTACATGGTGCTGTTTTTATAATATGTAAATAACCCATAGTTTTAAGCAATGATTTAGAATCGTGATGAGATCATGCTAATGAGATCTAAATTCTTAGAAAGCTTAAAAACTAAAATAGTTCCCAATTGTGGGATTACTAAAATGGGGATTAGTAAATCCGGATAGATTGGTACATATGTTGCTTGCTCATTGGATAAGGATGACTAATCTCATAGTCATTTGTGTGGAGACACTAAAGCAGGTATGTAGGTGCTTATTGGAGAATAAGTTCACTGAACGTGACTCGCTATGAAATACCTAATGGAGTTTTACTCGCCTATCAATAGAAATTCCTAATATGATAGTAGTACAAGTGATCCTTGGACTTGAGATCATCATAGTATTTTGTATGTAATAAATTATACTTTGACTTATTTCTTAAGGCCCTTTAGGGTATATATAGGGTATGCTTGGGTATAATGAGTTACATATGGAGATAATGTATAATCAATAAATAATCTACCACCTCTAGTAAAAGAGGAGATATGTCCTATGTGATTCGTTAAATGACAACCCAAGAATCCTTGGCTAAGGTGGAATGAAATTAGAAAGAAGTTTCTAATTTGCATTATTTGAAGTTGTGCATTTTCTAATCGAAATACATATGATTAAATAAAATAAGACTTGACAGTAAATCCATGTCGTATATTTAATTGGGACATTGTATGGTGGAAGGATTGAATTGTACGGTAACTATTAACTCACAGGTTCTTTTATGATTAATGTTGAAATCTATATTATCTAAAAAGTCGTTGATCGCTAGGGAGGCTTATCCCTATTGTAAAATAAATGTTATTTATTTAAATAGATTATTAGTTTAATTTATTTATTTAAATAAAATTAGAATTGTTCTAATTGATTTATTCACAACCGGTTTAATATGAAGAACCTAAAGGGTCACACTATAAAAGGAAGAAGAATAATTTAAGAAGAAAATGGCATGATAGTAATAATGCATTCAGTGTAATTAATTTAATCTATCGTGATAGAATAAATTAAATAGCTTAATGTTTATTATTTAATATTTTAAAAATATTAAATATAAATTAATAAGAGGGGTCTTATTATTATTATTATTATTATTTTAATTCTAAAGGAGTTTAGGGATTAATTTAATATTAGTACTCTCAATCAATCCTAATGAGATTAGGAGACAAATTGATTAAAAGTGTTTATTTAATTAAATAAATAAAACCCTATTCTAATTAGATTAGTAGGGTTAACCTAATATCTACATAAGAGAGTCTTATATCAGAAATAAGGTACAGAAATTTTTCCAAGGGTTGGGAGTACACATATTTTATAGAGATAGAAATAAGGGTTAAGCCAATAACCCATCTTCCTGAGTTCTTCGTCTTCCTTGGTGGATCGCCGTTAGAGGCCAAACATTTGGGTGGCTGACATTGATCATGGGAAGAAGTCACTACAGAGGAATCAAAGGAGTAGAATTTGTACCTGAGGAAGCTTGGATCTTTAAAGGTATAATTCTGTTTACTCCTTTCTATATTGACTGATAATTAATGCACAAGAAAGATCATGGTTAAGGGTTTGTAAGAAATTTTTAAACTCTGTTTTTCATCCCTTCCGCTGCGTTTATGTAATTTGATTGCATACTTATGTTTCTAGCAAACCCAATAGGTCAGGAGTCAAAGAACATTCACCCCGTTAGGGGATTCACTCGAGAATGTGTTAAAATTATTGACAGCCCATGAGAAGATTGTCTAATTCCTTCCACCAACCAATACTGGTGGACGAAATTTCGACCCAAGCAAGAAGTGTGCTTACCATTCTGGATCTTCAGGCCATGATACACAAGACTGTTGGTCTCTCAAGCATAAAATTTAGGACTTGATTGACAACGGAGAGATTGTGGTAGCAAAGCCCGAGAAACCGCACGTACAGGATAATCCCTTACCTCAGTACAAAGAGGAGAATGTCAACATGATCAGCACCAAAAATGGAAAAGGTTCCAAATACCTCCGTTATGTGGGAGAGTCAACTCCACCTAGCAGCAACAGCCCAGACAGTTGGGAAGTCTTAGAAAGGTTTTTCCTGATAGAACAAGAGATTAAGTCTATCAAGGAGCAAATTGAACAATTAGCAGAACTGATCGTATACCAACATCAGATCACCAAACAGATGATGAACCAGGCCAACCAGTCTGTGATAGTAGTGTGCATAAAAACCAATCATGTATGATGATAAAGCACATACTTTGTAAACAATCTTATTTATTTATTAATAAAATATTCATTTAAGGCATATAATTATCTACATGGTGCTGTTTTTATAATATGTAAATAACCCATAGTTTTAAGCAATGCTTTTAGAATCATGATGAGATCATGATAATGAGATCTAAATTCTTAGAAAGCTTAAAAACTAAAATAGTTCCCAATTGTGGGATTACTAAAATGAGAATTAGTAAATCCGGATAAATTGGTACATATGTTGCTTGCTCATTGGATGAGGATGACTGATCTCATGGTCATTTGTGTGGAGACACTAAAGCAAGTATGTAGGTGCTTATTGGAGAATAAGTTCACTAAACGTGACTCGCTATGGAATACCTAATGGAGTTTTACTCGCCTGTCAATAGAAATTCCTAATGTGATAGTAGTACATGTGATCCTTGGACTTGAGATCATCATAGTATCTTGTATGTAACAAATTATACTTTGACTAATTCCTTAAGGCCTTTTAAGGCATATATAGGGTATGCTTGGGTATAATGAGTTACATATGGATATACTGAATGATCAATAAAGAATCTACCACCTCCAGTAAAAGAGGAGATATGTCCTATGTGATTCGTTAAATGACAACCCAGGAATCCTTGGTCAAGGTAGAATGAAATTAGAAAGAGGTTTCTAATTTGCATTATTTGGAGTTGTGCATTTTCTAATCGAAATACATATGATTAAATAAATTAAGACTTGACAGTAAATCCATGTCTTATATTTAATTGGGACATTGTATGGTGGAAGGATTGAATTGTACGGTAACTATTAACTCACAGGTTCTTTTATGATTAATGTTGAAATCTATATTATCTGGAAAGTCGTTGATCGCTAGGGAGGTTTATCCCTATTGTAGAATAAATGTTATTTATTTAAATAGATTATTAGTTTAATTTGTTTATTTAAATAGGATTAGAATTGTTCTAATTGATTTATTCACAACCGGTTTAATATGGAGAACCTAAAGGGTCACACCATAAAAGGAAGAAGAATTATTTAAGAAGAAAATGGCATGATAGTAATAATGCATTAAGTATAATTAATTTAATCTATGATGATAGAATAAATTAAATAGCTTAATGTTTATTATTTAATATTTTAGAAATATTAAATATAAATTAATAAAAGGAGTCTTATTAATATTAATATTATTATTATTATTATTTTAATTCTAAAGGAGTTTAGGAATTAATATAATATCAGTACTCTCTCTCTCACTCCTAATAAAGATTAGGATATATATTAATTAAAAGTATTTAATTAATTAATTAAATAAAACCCTATTCTAATTGGATTAGGAGGGTTAACCTAATATCTATATAAGAGAGTCTTATATCAGAAATAAGGTACCTGAATTTTTCAAGAGTTGGGAGTACACATATTCTATAGAGATAGAAACAAGGGTTAAGCCAATAACCCATCTTACTGAGTTCTTCATCTTCCTTGGTGGATCACCGTTAAAGGCCAAACATTTGGGTGGCTGACATTGATCAAGGGAAGGAGCCACTACAGAGGAATCAAAGGAATTAAAGGAGTAGAACTTGTACCTGAGGAAGCTTGGATCTTCAAAGGTATAATTTTGTTTTTCTCCTTCCTCATTCACTGATAATTGATGCATAAGAATGATCATGGTAATGGGTTTGTATAAATTTTTGAAAACCTAGTCTTTTACGCTTCCGCCCTATTTATGTGATTTGATTGCATGATTGCGTTACGTACAAACCCAACAGTCTGATGCCGATCGTCCTCCCACACCGGAGATCAATACCATTTCCAGGAAGGATCACTACCGGTCTCATGAGCATGAACCTTGGATCGACAAAATGGTTAAAGGAGAGAATTACCGAGATGGCATGAAGTTCTTATTTCAAAGGAATTTCACCAACCTGAACCTGCCAATGGAAGAAATCCTTCAGATGTTAATTAACGAGGGAATGGTTGCAGATTTATTACTTCCATTAAACCCGCGATCCATAAAATTTAAACCTGACCAAAACTGTCAGTACCACTCCAATGCACCCGGCCATGACACTGAGGATTGTTGGGCACTTCGTAACCTGATTCAAAACATGATTAAAAGCGGTGAGTTGATAAAAGGGAATCGGGATTATAGCCTCCCAGATGAAGACACTCTCTTTATTCCCACCGTGTGGAATCAGGAAACAGTGGCTGTTGTTTCCTGTGATAAGGAGCCATCCCTCACACCCTTAGTATTGCCAGGTAAAGGGATCTAAGAAACACAAAATCCTGTGAAGGTGGCAGCACCCGAGCCTTTAATCTTTCCCTTCAGACCTCAGTATCTAATTATTAGTCTGAAGAGGATCCCATGGAGCTACGGGAATGACGAAGGTTCCACATAAAACAACATTGCCATAATACCAAAGGATAATCCATTGTACCTGCCTCAGCGGGTGATCAAACTAGTCATCAAAGCCAAAGAAAAGGTGGCTGATGAGAAAATTGAAGAATTCCTCAACAAAATGGGACACAATGAAATCAAAATCGTGCAAAGCTTGAAAGATACACCCAAGCAAATGTCCATCTTAGATTTGGTCTTATCATCGGTGGATCATCGCAACATTCTGTTGAAAGTAATGGAAGAAGCACATTTGCCAAAGACAGTAGATGCCGAGAAATTCCGTCACGTGGTAGAACACATTTTCAACAGCAATGTGATATCTTTCACTGACGATGACATCCCTGCAGAAGGGATGGGCCATCGTAAGTCCCTGCATATAGCTGTAATATCTTTCGGGTATGTGATCGGAGGTGTGCTCATAGATGGAGGATCATCCCTTAACATCTTTCCCTATGATACCTTGGAAAGAATGAATATCAACCCGAACCGGATCAAAACCAATCATGTGGTCATCCTAGGCTTTCGATGGATCTCGCCGACAAGCTATGGGAGAAATAGAGCTTCCTCTGGAGATTGGTCCGCACACTTTCTATGTGGCCTTTCAGGTGCTCAACATCGCCACTAGATACAATTTGTTGTTGGGCAGGCCATGGATCCACATGGCAGGGGCAGTGCCATCCACTCTTCATCAGCAGCTCAAATACATTATCAACGGCAACCTAATCACGGTTAATGCCGAACCAGAATACCCTGTATACCTACAAGAAGTCATGCCGGTGATCAACCTTGATGCAGGGATTGAACCTGCAAGTTTTCAAGCTCTAGAAGTAAGTGATACTCGGTATCTACCTATTGGAGCACCAGCCTTGAAGCCCAAAGTCTCCCCTGAAGTAATGGCAGTGGGCCAGGAGATGGTATCTTTGTGTTTCCAACCTGGAGAAGGGTTAGGAAAGAATCAGCAAGGTATCAAGAGTCCAGTACAAATCCCAAGTCAGACTGGGAGAGCCGGATTGGGATATTCATCTGGGTCAAATCACAGGAACCCATACAAGCATCCTAAGGCTCATGCTTCCACAATTTTGCTGCCAAACCTTACAGGTGTTGGATGGGTGAAACCCATGAGGAAAATCCCAGCTGTGGTGTCAACCATGTTATTTCCTCCCATTATACCAGCAAGTGAGAGAACAGCTCCCAGATCCGAGGTGGATAGCAAAAAAGGAAAAGAAAAGATCATGTATGAAGGACGAGACCCATTTGCTAACATGCAGGTTATCATAAACTACGAGGGTATGAATAATGAGATCCCAGATAGCGACGGGGAGGATCATATTCAAATTCCTCACATCAAGAAGGAAAAAGGGGGCAGTTCAAAGAAAAACCCCGGCCTTATGGTAAAGGATGTCTCAGTCATTATCCGAGACGAGGCAGATGAGCACAATTCCTCAATCCTCTCTATTCATGAGAATATCACTCTGGAAAATTGGAGCAGTGTCCCTTGCCTCAGTCAAAATGGGTAAAAGGGCAGAGAGTCCGTCTGCCCTGTAACATGCTTTCATTTACTGCTTACTTTTGATTGCACAGCTATAGCAGTAACTTTTGTCATGCTTTGCCAAATGCTCTGTATATTTAAGCAGTTGTATATATTAAAATGAAAGCATTTTTGTTTTCAGGACTCAAGCATTGGATGTGTTTGTCTATGCTGATGAGATGCCAACCGTCAAAGTGACTACAACTTTGATGTGGAACTGAACTTCGACTCGATGGATATTGGTCAAGAGGAGGAAGATGACTATGAGGTGCCTGAGGAGATCAAAGAATGGGTCAAAGACAAACCCAAACCAAACCTCGACCAAACCACCACTATCAACATAGCAACCTCCGAAAACGTCAGAGAAATCCAGATAGGTATAGACCTCACCCAAGACCAAAAAGTCGACCTGATCGAACTCCTAATAAAGTTTTAGGATGTGTTTGCATGGTCACATGAAGACATGATTGGCCTATCTACTGACATTGTTATCCATTGAATGCCCATCAAAGATGGATTCAAGCCAGTCAAACAAAAGCTCAAGCGATTGAAACCTGAATGGAGTCTAAAAGTTATAGAAGAAATTGTTAAACAATTCAGAGCCGGAATCATCATGGTATCAACCTACCCAGAGTGGCTGTCAAATATAGTCCCCGTACCTAAACCCGAAGGGAAAGTACAAGTATGCGTGTATTACCGGGATTTTAACAAAGCCTACCTCAAGGACAATTTCCCCGTTCCTTTCATCCACATCCTGATCGACAATACGGCGCAGTACGACATGTATTCCTTCGTGGATTGCTTTGCTGGTTACCATCAGATCATAGTTGTTGAAGAAGACCTGGAGAAAATAGCTTTCATCACTCCCTGGGGAACCTTCTGCTATAGGCGACTATCCTTCGGCCTCATCAATGCCGGAGCCACATATCAGCGAGCCATGATGGCCCTATTTCATGACATGATGCACAAAGAGATAGAGGTTTATGTGGATGACATCATCATCAAATTTCGGAGGGAGGTTTATCATCTAGACCATCTCAGGAAGCTGTTCAACAGGTTGCATAAGTACAACCTCAAGCTAAATCCCGCCAAATATGCTTTTGGCGTCAAAGCAGGCAAGTTGTTAGGATTCCTGGTGAGTAATCGAGGCATCGAGCTAGACCCTGCCAAGATCAAAGCCATCACTGAGATGCCAGTACCTCGAATAGAGAAGGAGATACGTGGGTTTCTAGGGAGAATCAACTTCATGAGCCGATTTATTTCCCAGCTCACAGCAACCTGTGAACCCATCTTCAAGCTACTATGGAAGAATTTCTCCACCAAATGGAACGAGGATTGTCAACAAGCCTTCCTTGCCATCAAGAAATAGCTGGTCGAAGCACCTGTTTTGGTACCTCCGAGGGATGGAGTTCCCTTGTTCATGTACCTGCCCGTCAATGCCAATACAATGGACTGCATGCTAGGACAGATGGATGATAGTAGCAAGGAGAGAGCCATCTACTACATCAAAAAAAGATTCAGTAGTGGTGAACAGAAGTACACCCTGATCGAGAACACATGATGTGCATTAGCATGGGCAGCCATAAGGTTGCAACACTATTTACATGGGCACACGACCTACCTCATATCCCGTATTAATCCCCTAAAGTACATATTCAACAAGCTAATATTGAATTATCCACTATCCAAATGGCAGTTGATCCTACAACAGTTCGACATTATCTACGTGACTCAGAAGTCAGTCAAGGGTCAAGGCATTGCAGATCAATTAGCTGAAGCACCTTCAGGAGGGTTCGAGCCCCTGGAGACTTATTTCCTGGATGATGGGATCATGACAATTCAACAACTCCAACAAGAGAATACAGTCCAACTATGGAAAATATATTTAAATGGAGCAGTAAACATGGAAGGTGCCAGAGCTGGGGCAGTCCTTATCTCTGGTACAGGAGAACAATATCCTGTTGCTACCAAACTTCAATTTGGCAACACCAACAACACAGTCGAGTATGAAGGCTGCATAATGGGGTTGAAACTAGCCCAATCCATGGGTATCAAACATTTACTGGTCTTTGGAGACTCTGAGTTGGTCATCGGACAAACCACTGGGGCATATCACACCAAAGAATTGCATTTTCTGCCCTATCATCGGCAGGTCGTCAAAATATCCCTGGAGTTTGAAGACATAGTCTTCAGCCATATTCCTCGGGGTAGGAATGGCTTCGCCGATGCATTGGCGACATTATCTTTATTGATCCGCATATCCGATAGGAGTGGGATCCCCTGCATCCAATTCATAATTCAAAAAGCACCGACATACGGGAATTACATTGGAGAAGTATTAGATGAAATACCTCCTGTCAATCAGCCTTGGTATCAAGACATCAAGGAATATCTCCGAGATGGATCTACACCCGCTGGGGCAAGCCAATCCGAATAAAAGCGGATTCACAAAATGGCTATGAAGTTCTATCTGAGCGGAGACGCACTATATAAAAGGGATACTGGAATAGGCCTATTAAGATGCCTTGATAAAGAGCAAGCCCATAGATTGATGGATGAAATCCACGGTGGAGTCCGTGGTCCACACATGAGCGGTCATCTGCTGGCCAAGAAGATATTAAGAATAGGACATTATTGGATCTCACTAAAAGTTGACGGTTATGAGCACGTCAAGAGATGTTATCAATGTCAAGTACATAGAAATGTCATCCACGCTCCTCCAAATGAGCTACACAACATGAGTTCACTATGGCCTTTCTCCATATGGGGAATGGATGTGATCGATCCTGTGGATCCCAAAGCAAGAAATGGTCATCGATTCATCTTCACCATGATCGATTACTTCACCAAATGGGTTGAAGCAGCCTCTTTTCCCAAAGTCACCAAAGGGGTTATAATTAGTTTCATCTGAAACAATGTCGTCTGTTGATATGGACAACCGGAGGTGATCGTATCAGACAACGCCAAGAACCTGAACAATCAAATGATGAGAGAACTATGCAGCACTGTTCCACATCAAGCATCTTAACTCCGTCATCTATCGACCCAAGATGAATGGGGTTGTCGAAGCGGCCAACAAGAACATCAAGAAGATCATGCAGAAAATGTCTGCCAATCACAAAGAATGGCCTGACCTGCTACCTCTAACCTTGTTAACATACAGGACATCAATGCGTACCTCTACTGGGGCTACCCCCTATTCATTGGTCTATGGCATGGAAGTTGTCCTTCCCATAGAAGTAGAGATGGAGTCCTTGCGAGTGTTAATCGGCGCTCAGATAAACGAAGATCAGTGGTTGCAAGACCGGTACCACCAACTGTCCTTGATAAATGAAAAGAGGGATACAGCCATTTTCCACGGGCAGTTATATCAGCAAAGGATTGCTCGATCCTATAACAAGAAAGTTCGAATACGGCAATTCAAAGAAAATGACCAGGTGCTAAAGAAAGTTTTGGCCAATCAAGATGAAGCTAAAGGAAAGTTCGCCCCTAATTGGGAAGGCCCTTTCATTGTCCAGGAGGTCTTGACAGGAGGGGCTATCAGACTACAAGAGATGGACGGGAGCGAATTTCCCCAATTCATCAATTCAGACACCGTGAAAAGGCACTATGTCTGAATCACATGCATACCCGCATTCGATTCCTACAAATTAAATCAAGTTCGGTTTTCACTAGAAGTCGAAACTACGAATGACCTGATCTTCCTACACCCGGGAGTACATAGGCAGCCATTTCTGGTGCGGTCAAACCAAATAAAAATTCAAAAACTCATCAAACCAAACTCAAAAGAGACATTTCTCAAACCTCTCATAAAAATTTAAACTACGAATGACCTGATCTCCCTCTACCGAGAGTACGTAGGCAGCCATTTACGGTATGGTTTGACCTTTAAGAAAAACAAAAAACCAGTCCTAAGATACCAAAACCATATAAAAGCTAAGTCCTATCAAGCTACCCTGATCAGCAGGCCCATCTGAGATACTCTCTGACATCTCAACTGTCAGTCCATCAAGGAGAAGCTCAAGATACATCAACAACAGCGAGTCATGAAAGAAGTGGTAATCACTCAGCAATGACAATACATATCCAAATAGGGAAGTGAATCAAAAATATATTTCTCTGATATATACATAGTATCCTGTACATGACAAAAATGGCTGATCTAGTATGTGCAGGAAAAATAAAGCTAGTCTATGGACCCAAAGATAAGCGGGCCAGCAATGCCAACATGGCATCTCTCTCTAAAGATGGAGGAGCAGCTGCAAGTGCAATACCCTCAGCCTCCATACGAGTCAGAACATCCACATCCATCTGCAGTGTGGCACTGTGATCATTAATGTATGCACTCATCTCGATAACCAGACCATGAGTATAAGATCATAGAGCAGTACTGTCGGCAATGTGGAAATCCCGAGAAGCTATAGTCTTGTCCCTATCCACAAAAGTTGCATCCCTAGCAATCAAAGTCTCCTCGATCTCAAAAAAAAGCTACGTCAAGGCGGTCAACATCAGCGCTCTAGCCTGATCTCTCTCAAAGGTCATCCTAGCTAGTGAGTCTGCCAAGGCGGGATCTGTCCCTGCAAGAATGATCGACGGATCACTAACTAGTGCTGCTGTCAGACCCGTGAACAACTCATCCTGGGTCAGAGACTCAGGATCCTCCATAGGCTCCTCCTCGTCTGAATCCACAAGCGAAGCTGTATAGAAGACTATCGCGGATGCTATATCTGCCTCCAACCATGCCGAGTACTCTAGAGAACGGTCCGGATGGCTACTGGAGAAATTAGCCCTCTCCTTGTGAGTCCAACACTCATACACTCTAATCAAGTCGGCATATGACATAGACGAAGCTGACATCCGCTGATCAACAGCCCCCTCAAACTGATGTAGGCTCTGAAACTGATCGAGCTGGCTCATAACAGCCAGAGGATGATAAGTAGTCACTCCCCTCAATCCCGCTATGGGCAAGTAGTCCATACCAGGTGCATGGGTGATGAAGCTATAGGGGTAGACTAGCCCTGTGCACTACAGAATCGAGAATGGATGCACGATATCAGACAGAAATGCTGACCATGTCTCTGCGTCAGTACACTCCACGGGATGGAAGGAGTAGGACATAGCTATATCATGGGAAAAATAATACCCCTGATGCCTAAAAAATCCAATCGGTCGAATATAGGACATGAGCCATACATACAACAAGACCGAACTGCGTTTGAAAAACCCCTCCGGGTGAGTAATGTAGTGGGTGGCTGCTCTCAGCTTCTCGGCCAATATCATCAGTATAATGGTGCTACCTTGCCTAAGGGCCTGAACCACAACTATCAATCCCACATCCAAATGGTCCAAGCATAGAGGCATATAGACGTAGGATACGATGCACATCAGCAAAACGTCTATCCTGGCCAAATGCCATGCCTCTGCCGATACAGTAAAATCTCCGGCATGTCAATCATAACTGTCAAACTCACCAAACCGATCGATCAAAAATTTAATGGAGATCACACGTCCAGAAATGATCTCATCCATAACTATGCTCTGGCGAAGACCTGACATCCGTATAAATGGTCTCCTCATATCACTGATCGTCGTGCGAGCGCATGGCGCCTCTAATGCTAAGCCAGTAAATCGATGGTACTCCTCAAGGGTCGGACTCAACTCATGATGCTCGAAGTGAAGGACATGTCTAGCGGGTATCCAACAGGATAAGATGCCATCCACAAACCCGTATGGCACTTGAAAGTCCACGAGGGCCAACGAATGCCCCAACATCTGATCCACTGTCATTCTGGCTGGGAAAGGCAGACTGTTGTAGCACGATCTCATTGACGATGCCACCTCAGATGGTGGTAAATGCTTGATACGGCTAACGATAGAGGACGACATCTGTATCACCGTATCATAAGACCATCCAGGGGTTAAATCTGAACTCATATGTCTAAATGCATACACATGACATAATACATGCATAATGACAATGATAAATATGATGCGATAGATAGGAAATATCATGCATATCTATAATAAACTATCTACTGCAAGCATCATCCCTGTCTGATAATATAATACAGAATAAAAAGTGCATAAATATGGGCAACCACCACCAAGCTACTAATAGTGGTATACCAAAATGGGGTACAGCCGCCCGAACAGCCAAAACAGTGGCCGACCAAAAGATATAGCTACAATAGCTATCCAAAAAGATCTAAAATATCTACACTCAGGTGGTTAACCTGCTCCATCTCCTCCGTGGACACAAAGTCGTGGTCATCAGGAATATCTGGGCGGTACAAGGGAGGATCAGCCCCGGTAAAATAGCTAGAAAATGGACCTGAAGAGGGGCCCGCTTTGGAGCTGGAAGGGTCAAAAGAAGATGCCTCTGTCGGATCTCTGCTAAGTTGCCTAATAAATAAATGAGCTCTCTCCAACTACTGGGTCAGCCCTGTGATCTGGTCCAAATGAGTCGGCTCCCTGAGGCAAGCTATCCAGTTTGTCATCATCACAGACCCAGGCACCATGTCTGTCATAAACTAGGTAGCCCGAGTCTGAGCTCCAATCGTGCAAGGAATCCACCAACTGCTGAATGCCTCCTGGATATAAGGGCCCTCTGATAGAGTAAGGCCATCTATGCCCTCCATAGGAATATCTGTTATTAGCTGGATCAATGGCCAATGATGCCAAGCAGGAGGAACAATGGGAATGCGGATCTGCCCCGTAATGCTTCTGATTGCCCGCTCTCCTAAATAGAGATCTCAGCCTCCCTCTAGTCAAAAACGGGACTCTGCGGGTCGACAATGCAAACTCCCGACCAGTGGGGAAGCCTCCCTCAAATCCAACAATCAAAAACTCAGAGGTATACAGCATCCAAGAGATCGATCCAGCCGTCAAAAGCTCCAACTGCAGGCGGGAATAAGTAAAGCCCTCAGTAACAGGGACCTCTGTCAGAGTGGAGTGATGCTAACGCCGTCCCCGGGGATAGGTCTCCAGACCTAAAGCAGTGGCGGGCCGTAGGCAAGGAAGCCTCTCATACGCCCAAAACTGGCAATATAAATATCAAAAGTCCTCAATGACCAAGACTGACAAATATAAATGCAGAAATCAAAAATGTACAAGAAAGATGTACTCACCAGCAGAAACAGGTAGAACCCTAACCAAGCCTCCGTCAAACCCTTTGAAAGCATGTGCATGCCCAGGAGAAAATAGGCAAAGGTGTAGGAACCCCAATCAAAGTCACTGAGGTACTCTACATACTGGGTAGCGCTGACCAGGGCAAAGGACACAGTTGATGAGTTATCCGCCAGAAAATAACCCCTGATGATCACCAGAAATAATCGCCTTAAGATGCGATCTCTAACCCTCTGATCATCAGGCAAAGGCTCAGTTAAAGCCCCACTCTGGGCATCTACACTCAAGGGAACAGATCGAACCGTCCGACCCTTGATTGCCATCGCAGGAATGCCCAGCAGGGACCGAACGGTAGTAGGTGTGATGTCAGCCACGATAGGCACTGGCTCACCCTCGAACTCAATGCTGGTGATGAACCTCCAGTCCATAGGGGTCATCATCACCTCACAGTCCAACAAATGAAGGGACTGAGTCTGGTGGAACCAACGCTCAGATAAAGCCCTCATATACCCCCAGGGGCAACGGTGGGGAAGAATAGAGAAGAAGGCCTGAAACCCCCAGCCATTAACAATATCCCTGTACTCCTGATGCAAAGTATGGTACAGGGAGTGTACGTTGAACCAGTTCCCTCGAGGCTGCGTAAAGCCAGGAACCTGCATAAAAAAAACCAACCCATGTCAAAAACCTATGCCCCGAGAATGACAAAAGAAAGAAAAAAGAATTCAGAAAGAAGAAAACTTCAAGTCACCTCGTTGGCATGAAGAAATCTCAATAGATGACGACTCAAGTCTCCCAACAACTCTTTGGTCGGCACAACAATGCCCGAAACCTCCGCACGTGGGGCCTGAGCAGGGGCAGGAGCAGCAAAATGAGCCTACTCATCATCAATATCAATTGGCTGCTCATCCTAGGCTGGACAAATCACCGACTCTGCTAATCTGCGAGGCAGTCGAGCTGGACGTGGATGAGGGACATCAGAAGCTCACCTCCGTCTAACGCCTGAAACTATCCTGCTAGCACTGTCGGGTCTATCTCGGTCCATCACCTAGACAAAGTCTCCAAATCACCTCAGAAAGGGTGTGGTAAGCCTAAAACCTGTGGCTTATTAGTTTAAATCAGTACTTTATGCATTTCTATGTCCTAAAACATGCATGGATCAGTTAAAAATACCAAGTAAAGTCAAAACTGTATGTTTTTCAAAAACTAAATCCTAAAACATGCATGGGCCAGTCAAAAATCCCCAGTAGAGTCAAAGCTGCATATTTTTAAATACTCAGGCTTTTGAAAAAATTTCACCAGAGTCTCCTTTGTAAAATGGACTGTCCACATGCACATAGGCATGTCCAAGTGGCCATTCAGTAGCACACCTTTTCAAAAATAGGAACAGTTCATATTTATGAAATAAAATCAAAAGTAAGCTTCACATGGTAGCCAAATTACCATGGATATTTTAAGTTAAAAATTCAGGCTCACTAGGCCTCAAAAAAGGATGAGTAAACCGATCAAAAAGAGCAAAATATGGCTGTCTCAGAATCTAAATTTTCTTACATCCAAACGTGCATTACAGTAAGATATGCATACATATGAAGTCAAAAAAAATTTAGCAGGTCATATAAGCATACATTTTTTATACATTGCGTCTAAAAGCCCCCTACGTGGTTCGCATGCTTTTAAAGGTCAAAACTTGCGAAAAAAAGGAACATAAAACGTTACCTACGATGCGCTGAAAGCATAAAAGTTGACGGAATCAGAAAAAGGCTGCCCGAACTCCGTAGATCTGAAAAAGAAAATAGGATTTCGTTTGAAACTCGAAATGGAACTTAAAAATTATGAACTCCCGCTACCCAATATAAAGCCATAGGTAGAAGCGGGCCCACCTGCGACAGTCGTACCTCTACCTGTGGCTCCCCAGGGTGGGTCCCACTCCCCCGGGCTTGAAACGGAGTTTATATGGAAGAAATATAATAATCCATCCCTGATGATGGAATCTTTTATACACATCCTCAAAGGGAGTACCAAGAAGGATTGGTGATTCAAACCCCCTGTTTCAAACTACCGGTGTAGATTATCGTTAAGATAGGCATCGGGAGCACTCATTAGAATATCGCGACGGAAATAATGTCATCCTCATCAGAGTCACCTAAGCTATCATGGATGAAGTCATCCCCAGCAGAAAGTGATGAAAACAGTTCACGGTAGCCTATTAGTGACATCCCTAGCAGAACGAGACAGCAGCCTAATTTTGATAACCTATCAGTGGACGTCCTACCAGCAACCGGCTGACAAGGCCACCCCAAGGGTTATCATGAATAACTTCATCCCCAGCAGAAGCTAAAGTAATCAATCAGTGATAACCCTATCCCCTCGACGGTATCTGACATTCATCGCATACCATTTCATGCATTGCCTCCCCTTTGCATTTGCATTTCCGGTGTCTACTAATCTTTATCCTGTCCATTTCATTACATTGCATGGACATGATAAACAAGGGCATCTGTAGACACTCAAAATTTCATTTCCCTATTACTAACACTGTAGGATGGCAAGATTATCTTTTCAAATCAACCCCGGTATTAATACCGGGCCATCAACTTAACCCCGGTCTCAATACCGGGCCATCAGTTCAACCCCGATCGCAATATCGGGCAATCAGTTCAACCCCGGTCTCAATACCAGAAAATCAGTTCGACCCCGGTCTCAATACCAGGCCATCAACTCAACTCCGATCTCAATACCAGGACATCAACTCAACCTCGATATTAATATCGGGCCATCAACTCAACCAAGGTTTTAATACCGGGCAATCAGTTCAACCCGGTCTCAATATTGGGCAATCAGTTCAGCCCTGGTCTCAACCTGAAAGGTACAGATCAGCCCCGGTCTCAAGCCGGGAGGTATAGATCAGCCCCGGTCTCAACCCGGGAGGTACAGGTCAGCCCCTGTCTCAACCCGGGAGGTACAGATCAGCCCCGATCTCAACTCAGGAGGTACAGATCAGCCCCGGTCTCAACCTAGAAAGTCAGATCAACTTCAGAAACAATCCTGAAGCATCACAACATCTCCAGAGGAAAACCTGGAGCGACCAAGTCAGCCTCAGAGATAATATTAAGGACAAACAGACTCAAATGGGATCCAAATCCTGGAAACAACCCCAGGAAGTCAACCGAAGGCCATGCCAACACTAAAGGCTATCATGGCTATCATGCCCATGAGGAGACCGACACTTGTATATATGTTGTGGTCGAGGATGCTTCGCAGCCCGATAATCACCATTCAAATTGCACCTTAAGGCTGAAAAGATAAAACTGAAGTATCGATATGCTTCAATTCCTATGTTAGCGTAAGGGTTTGATAACCTTCTTTCAAAACATAACTTAAATAATCTTTTCAACAAAAAAAGCTTTTGCAAATCAAATCAAACACTTTTGCAAATCAAATCAAAGACTTTTTGCAAATCAAATCAAACCCTTCGTATATAGGTTCAACGATGCATAGACATGCTTTCAATCAAACATAGGCCCAATTTTCTTCCAATATTCACATATATATTGCAAATTTAAATGGGAAATATTGAAAAGATGCGGTACTGTGTTTACACGGGAGTTGTGGGGTGCCTAACACCTTCCCCACACTTAACCAAGTCCCCGAACTCAAACTTTGTATTCGAAGATCAAGTTTCTACAGTATCCAGCAATTGGGCCTCCTTTCAAACAAAACTCGGTTGAGTTGGTACAACCATTTCAAATCTACCAACTGGCGACTCTGTAAAACATTCAATAGTCGACATGATACATGTTGGCCTTTTCCTAAAAAACCCTTCAAAACCTTTTTTCGCAATAAAAAGAGTAAGGGTAGAGATAACTTAGGAAGAGAGAAAGATCCGGGTTGTGTGTGACGCCCCCAAATCTGGGTACCTTCAAACCCAAGACATGGTGCTACACGGTGCTACAATATACTCATACATTCAATTGAGGACATCAATATCAATGCATAAGTTTACTAATTATTATATTCTATTAAATTCCTTCCCAAGTATTCGTAACCAATACATTATTTTATGTCATAATATCAGTAAATACTTAGTTGGACATTCTACCACATCATCCACCACTTTCTTGAGGTCACAAACCTCCTTACTTAGTTGGACATTTCTGTCCAGTATTGCTATAAATAGTAGTTTCATGGACTCTTCCGGTGTAGAATCCTCCACATCTATCTCCGTAGGTAATACCGTATTAATCGGCATTGTCTCCTCCTCCTCAGTAGGCAGTACCGTATTAATCGGCACCGACTCAACCTCCTCCTCCGACATACCCTCAAACAATGATGCGTAGTCAAAGTTATCAGAGTACTCGGATGGGTCCTCTTCCTCTATATCAGTCCCCTCTAGAATCATTAATGGTACCTCCGCCACCGGCATTGGTACAACTTCTACCAAGTTGACTGAATCCTCGCTAACCTCATGTATTTCATTATACATGTTCATTATTCCTGTTATCTACATAAAACATAAATAGCTGGATTAGTATACAATCAAATATGAACAGTTTATATCACATTTAATATGTTTAAGGTTGCTTTCTTTTTCAAAATTTACCCGAGTTTGTTGACTTCTAACTTCTACTTCACTTCTCCAGGTTATAGCCTAAGGTTTTTTTTTACCCCTTAAGTTTTATATCCTACTCTTTGATACCAACCTGTGACGCCCCCAAATTTGGGTACCTTCAAACCCAAGACATGGTGCTACACGGTGCTACAATCTACTCATACATTCAATTAAGGACATCAATATCAATGCATAAGTTTACTAATTATTACATTCTATTAAATTCCTTCCCAAGTATTCGTAACCAATACATTGTTCTGTGTCATAATATCAATAAATACAATACTAATACTATACTATTACAAAGGTCACTACTGGTCCAGCTTGGACTTGCCTTTGTCTTTACTGGATCCTTCAGTCTTAGCTAAAATCATTTAGTTTTAAGCAAGAATAGCATAAACAGCTCAGCAAGTTAAACAGTATATCTTGAAACCACAAAATCAAGAATCATATTCCTTGGTCTTCAATAACTGTACAATAGTTATGAAGTACTTAAGAATAATCAAAATATTATTTTGATTCCTTTAAAACCATTCCCGAGGACTTTATAGCCTCTTCAAAATCCATCTTGGTCAACGACCATGAACCATATTTTAGTTCTCATTCATGAAAGGAACAACCCGGCACGAAGGCCGTAAGTTCGATATAGCTTACGAGCACATCCAAGTGATCAGCCTGTAGTACTCTATGTTGATCAACACTCATACATTAAACGTGTTTACGTTTAATTGGTGGCAACCTCACGTGCCTGTCGAATTAAAGACGTTTAAAACCTTTGTTTTATTCATACTCAGGTTTACCTGAGAATTCGTACCAAGCAATTAGCATAGGATCATAACATTATATATATTTTGGAAAGATTTGTGGAAAAACCCACCAAAATATGCTAAATCTCAGTCTAGCCGAATCAAATGGCATCGACTATTCAATAACAGTTCATGCATAAGCAATTATGCACAATGACCTCTTCTCCAACCATAATGTATAGACAAGAGTTTAGAAAACTTGCATTCATAGTAAATATGAAAGAAAGTTAGAAAACTTGCCTTTGCATCTTCTAAACCTTTACACGTAGTCTATTCAGTCTTTACAACGTCTACAAAGCATAACGCAAAGCATACCTATGAGAATTCATCATCGATATACCAAGTATAGCCTAACTTCTCCTTCTTGTATAACTTAATCGAAATGTTAAATTAATAACACTTATTTAAGTTATTTAATGTTCATTACGGTTTATTTAGCATTTAATTTTCATAAACTCTTACTTAAACATGTTGTTTAAGGTTTACATTACATCATTTACTAGCCCCTTAATGATATGCAAAAGGTTAAGTGATTATTAACAATGTCAACTTTTCTCACAAGCTGGCGTTGCGGCGCCAGATATTGCTCTTGGAGTGGCGCTGCAGCGCTACTATCCAGAGTTTTCTCTCGGGAATGGCGCTGCGGCGCCCATTTAAGTCTATTGGCCGGCGCTACGGCGCTAGCTCTGCAACTTAGAAAAATTTTCTAAGTCTTTGAAAATTCTGAAATTCCGGAGTCCGTAACTTGATCGTTAAAACTCGGAATTGGTTCGTTCCAAAGCCAAAAGTTCATAAACGACATGCTATACCATCCTATCAAGTCGGAATTCATTTCCGAATCTGTCGACGAGAAATTCGCCGATTAGTCTATTTTTATATTTTCGTTAAACGTTCGTGAACGTTCGACGCTCAAATCTTTGTTTTAAGTCGGAATCAATCCGTTCTTTCCCTCGCAAGTCTTATTTACCTAAATTCACATGTTGCAATTGAAAACCATCATTTTCGATGCTCACAGTGACTTTTAACTTCTAATCCGAGAAATATACATTTTCGACAATTATCGTCTAATCGTGTAACTTTCACCGAATCTTCGTTCTTCATTATTATTACTCCAAACCACTTGAAATCAATCCCATGGTTGATTATTACTAATTCTAATCATTCAAAACATTTAAGTTTTTCATGGTTTCACATGTTCATTAGTTCATTTCCTATGAATTCATTACGTCCATTATTAGTACCTAATCAATTCTTAGTCTTCCATCATGCATGGCTTGTTAAGGTTCTTAGTTCACTATTAAGCCATCCTTATAACTTCTTAGGGTTCAAGCTTTCTTTAACACTTCTCTATCAACACTAATATTGAAAGAAAAGAAAGTTTTACATATTGTTCCTTATGGGAATACCTTTAAGGTTCTTGGTGGAGTGAGTAGGAATACTCAAAGCTTTCTTAATCCCCTTGGTTGATGAAATGTCTTCACAAACACAAGCTAGCTTCTCTTCTTATCTCTCTCTCTAGATGTTAGGATTTCTCAAACAACCAAAATATGAAGACAATGCTCTCTATTTATAGAGTTGGCAAGGCTTAGGGTAGAAGAGTTATTTAGGCCCAACCTCCTCTACTATTCCCACCTCCTCTCCTTTCTTTCCCACCAAGTTAAGGCCCATGTGCTAGCATATGGCCAACCATGTCCCCCCCTTGTGCTCCCACATGCTCCCATGTGGCCTTGTTCCCCCATGTCCAACATGGTTTGTGGGTTGAACCATGGGTTAAAACCACCCGTTTACCCAATGGTTCGACCCACGGGTCAAACTTATCAACTTTTAATTCCAATTAATTCTAATTCACTTTATTTTAACTTATTTACTCCGTATAAAATTTATATTATACGTTGTATTAATTCTCGTATTCTCTCCGTATTATTCTTGTATAATACCTCGTATTATACACGTATTCTTTTCGTACAATAATCATTTATTATTATACGTAAATAATTATTTCATTAGATCACTTTCCCTAACCGTTAGGATTTTAAGTCCCTACGCGAAAACTTCGTGAGTCATAAATGAAATATTATTACATATTCCATCTCGTATCGAAATCCTATCATTACGCATTTCTCAGAATTTCAAAATAAATTCCTGAGTAGAAACGGATGAATAGTAATTCCCGTACTTTTCCTCTAGAGAAAACTTTTCTCGGCTAACTTAACTTTTCACGGTATATTACCGTCAAATCATTCGACAGAACATCATTCTGACATTCCGAACTCTCGAAATGGCATAGGGTCAAACCCTAACCCTTAGGGTTAAATAGTGTCTATTTCGTCTTTTCCCAAAAATATTTTTATTCTCGGAAACCTTTTTTTCGTCTTATAAATTCATATCATTTATTCCTAGCACGTAGCCAGAATCCTACTCATTTCTGCATTCTCTAGGTCATAAAATGATCTACAATTTACTTACTCAGTTTGATAAACAAATAATCCAAATTTTATTCAATAAATCAAATAAAAATTCATTTACATAAACGTTTGATTTTCTCGAGCATTACATTCTCCCCTTCTTATAAGAATTATGTCCCCAGAATTACCATACAAGTTAATCAAACAAATGAGGGTAAGCCTTCCTCATCTTGTCTTCGAGTTCCCACGTTGCTTCTTCGGCATTTTGGTTCCTCCATATCACCTTCACCGAAGGTATAATTTTGCTTCTTAACACTTGTTCCTTCCTATCAACAATTTGCATAGGAAACTCCTCATAGGTTAAGTCTTTCTCGACTTGAATTGGTTCATACTTGATTATGTGCTTGTAATCCGGCTTATAGGGACGTAATACCGAAACGTGAAACACGTTATGGATATGCCCCAACTCTAGAGGTAATGCTATCTCATATGCTACCTCTCCTACCCTTTGAAAAATTTCAAACGGTCCTATGAACCTAGGGCTTAACTTCCCCTTTTTCCCAAAACGCATCTTCCCCTTCCAAGGTGACACCTTCAGGAATGCATACGACCCGACTTCAAACTCCCTGTTCTTCCGATGTGGATCGGCATACTTTTTCTGTCTGTCCTGAGCTGCTACTAGTCGCATTCGTATTAACTTAACTACTTCCGCCATTTGTTGTACCATCTCAGGTCCTAACATTCGACGCTCTCCCACTTCATCCCAACAAACTGGCGTTCGACACTTTCGTCCATATAACGCTTCGTAAGGCGGCATGCCTATACTAGCGTGATAACTGTTGTTGTAGGCGAACTCTACTAATAGTAGATGATCATCCCAACTCCCCTTGAAATCCATAACGCAAGACCTTAGCATGTCTTCTAGCGTCTAAATTGTTCTTTCGCTTTGTCCATCTGTCTGTAGATGGTACGCCGTACTCAACCTCAATTGTGTTCCCATCTGCTCTTGCAAACTCTTCCAGAAATTCGAAGTGAATCGAGGGTCCCAATCTGACACGATCGAAACTGGTACTCCATGTCTCGATATAATCTCTTTAACATAAAGCTTAGCTAACTGGTCTAAATTGTATCTGACTCTTATTGGCAAGAAATGAGCCGACTTCGTCAAACGATCCACTATTACCCAAATAGCGTCGTATCTTTTCTGCGTCATTGGAAGTCCCACCACAAAGTCCATCGTGATATGCTCCCATTTCCACTCCGAAATCTCCAATGATTGTAACAAGCCACTGGGTCGTTGATGTTCGGCCTTAACTTTTTGACAAGTTAAGCACCTACTGACATACTCTGCTATCTCCCTCTTCATATTTGACCACCAGAAATTGGTTCGAAGGTCTTGATACATCCATTATCTCCTCTTTTAACTCTGGCTCACACGGAACCCAAATTCTTCCTTTAAATCTCAATAACCCTTAGTTATCAAGACTGTACGCTATTTCGGTACCATCTGAAATCTTCTTCCTTATCCGCTCGCATTCATCAGCTCTGAGTTGCACTTCCTTCACCTTTTCCACTATTGTGGGTTGAACTTCAATTACAAACAGTTTCTCCCCTTCTTTGATTGGACATTGCACTTCTAATTCCATTCTTTCCATCTCTGTAACCAACTCATCTTGAGATGTTAACATCGATAGCTTCTCCCGACCCTTCCTACTTAAGGCGTCGGCCACCACATTCGCCTTCCCTGGGTGATACAGGATTTCACAATCGTAATCGTTTATCAACTCCAACCATCTCCGCTGTCTCATATTCAACTCCTTTTGAGTGAAGATATACTTCAGACTTTTATGGTCTGTGTAGATCTCACACTTCCCCCCATATAGGTAATGCCTCCAAATCTTTAAGGTGAAAACCACTGCGGCAAGTTCAAGGTCATGAGTAGGATAATTCCCCTCATACTCCTTCAACTGCCTAGATGCATACGCAATGATCTTTCCATGCTGCATGAGCACGCAACCCAATCCTTTATGCGAAGCATCGCTATACACTACGAAATTCCCCGTCTCATCCGATAATGATAATACAGGGGCTTGACTCAACCTCTTCTTCAGCTCTTGAAAGCTGTCTTCACACTTTTCTAGCCATACGTATTTCACCATCTTCCTGGTTAAGTTGGTTAACGGAGTAGCTATTTTTGAGAAGTCCTGAATAAACCTCCAATAGTAACCCGCTAATCCTAGGAAACTCTGCACCTCAGTCGGTGTTTTCGGTTGTTCCCAGTTCATCACTGATTCCACCTTCGCTGGATCCACTAAAACTCCTTCCTTGTCAATGACGTGCCCCAAAAATTGCACCCTCTCTAACCAAAATTCACACTTTGTGAATTTCGCATACAACCTCTCTTTTCTTAGTGCCTCCAACACTAATCTCAAATGTTCAGTATGATCCTCCTTCGTCTTGGAATAGACTAGGATATCATCAATGAACACCACGACGAACTTGTCCAAATATTATTTGAACACTTGGTTCATCATGTCCATGAATGCGGCTGGTGCATTCGTCAACCCAAAAGACATCACTAAGAACTCGTAATGGCCATAACGAGTCCTAAATGCTGTCTTAGGTACATCCTCCGCCCTCACCTTTAACTGGTGATACCCCGTACGTAAATCTATCTTCGAAAAATATTTTGCCCCTCTCAACTGATCAAAGAGATCATCGATCTTGAGCAATGGGTACTTATTCTTTGTCGTTAGTTTGTTCAACTCTCGGTAGTCGATACAAAGCCTCAACGATCCATCCTTCTTCTTTACAAACAATACCGGCGCTCCCCATGGAGAAACACTCGGTTGAATAGACTTCTTGTCCAACAGTTCTTGCAACTAAATCATCAACTCCTTCAACTCCATTGGCGCCATACGATATGGTGCCTTCAAAACTGGTGCCTTCCCTGGCGCAAGGTCTATAACAAATTCGGTCTCCCTATCAGGTGAAAAACCTGGAAAGTCACTCGAAAATATATCCACATACTCGTTGACTATAGGTATCTGTTCCAACGTTGCTCCCAACCGTTGGGTATCAACAACATGGCACAGGTAACCTTCACATCCCTTCTTCAACAATTTTCTAGCTTATGTTATGCTTAGACAACAAGAGCGTCCCAGTGATTTACTACCGTAGAACACTACCTTGGGTTTCTTAGAAATTACGAAGATTCACACTCTTATTTTGGCAATCTATCATCGCCCCATGGTTAATTAACCAGTCCATCCTGAGAATTACATCGAATTCTCCCAACTTTATCGGTATAAGATCTACCGACAATTTGTTACCTCTAATATCCACACAACAACTCCTATGAACCGAGTCCACAGGAATTACTTCGTCGTTAGCTACCTTAATGTTTAAAGGTATTACAAGTTTTTCGGGGAGTAATCCTAATCGTTTAGCAAACTCACATGCTATGAACGAACACGTTGCACCTGAATCAAACAATATATATGCATTAATGTCATTAACCAGAATGATACCTGCTACGACGCCGCTTGATGCTATCGCATCTTGGACCGTCATATTAAAAGTATGAGCAGTAAGTCTACTCTGTGGTACTGCACCACCAATCGCCAGCTTATTACCGCTAGCTCCCTTTCCACCATCCGAACCCTTCTTCGGACAGTTACGTGCCATGTGGTCCATAGATCCATATACAAAACAACCGCGACTCTTCTTGGGACTGGGACAGTTAGGCAAAATATGCCCCTCCTGTCCACAGTTATAACAGACCGTCTTACCCTTGAGGCAGACTCCCAGATGAGTCTTACCGCAACTCTTGCACGCTTCCATCTTCCTCTTGGAAAACTCCTATTTTACTCTGGTATTCCCGGAGCTAAAATCTTTCCTCTTCTGGCCACTTCCACTGGCTCCCTCGATCTTGACTGATACCTCAGTCTTGGTTTTATTCTTATTCTCTTTGTGGTATAAGGTAAACGCTTCACTAACACCCTAGGCGATAATCGCCTTTTCTAACACCGCTCCAAAGGTAACACTTTGGAAAATCGATATCCGGTTGTAGAGCCAGGGTTTCAATCCCTGCTCGAATCGTTGTGCCTTTCGCAACTCTGTGTCCACTTGGTGTGGAGCAAACCTTGCCAGTTCATTGAACCTGGCTGCATATTGGGGTACCGTTATGTCACCCTGCTTCAGTTCTAGGAATTGAATCTCCATTCTCCCCTGCATGCTCGTGGGGAAGTAGTTCTCAAAGAATAACTCCTTGAACCGCTCCCACGTAACCACTTCTGTTCCGGCCCTACCCTGGTTGGCTTCCCACCAGTAGTTGGCCTCCCCCTTCATCATGTAAGTCGCAAAAGAAGTCTTCTGCGCCTCACCGACATTTGCTATGACAAATGCCTTCTCTATTTCTTTCACCCAAACTTGGGCAGCTATTGGGTCCGTAGTTCCATAGAACTCAGGCGGACCTATTATCTTGAACTCCTTAAAGGTAGTCCCCCGACCTATCCCAGGATTAGTGCGTACGGTACCTCTCGTTCGATTGAGAGCCGTAGCTAAAAGATTCATAAATTCCTGCATCGGGTTATTATTCCCTTGCTCCTCCTCATTACGAGGTTCTTCTTCATGATTTCTGGCACGTCTTCTTGGCGGCATTTTCTATTAATACGAAAACATTTCGTTATTCTTTATTTCTTCATTCGGTTATTATTAACAATCAAATAATAACTCAATCACATTGCCAAGTATTTTAAATAAAACCTTTATATTAAAATATTTCCTTGTAGTATAACACTACACTTTACATTACATGGCTTCAGCCATTTACATTACTATCCTGCAATTACTTTCCAAAAGTTGGGACTTACAAAAGACTACCCTTATCTATACAAAAGAGGGTTTTACATCATCACTAGTTATACACACATTTACATAGCTATTTATATCGCTATCTTTTCTATACATACTACGAAACTACATCTGCAACACAGCATTCATGTAATCCGCATCGGCCATACTGGACACAATGTCCCGACTAATAGTATGCCGAGTTTGTCCTTCCTCCACATGATACTCAGCCATCTGCTGCTGGTAATCCTCGTGCGAGCACCTATAAATATAGCACATTCTACCTATCTTCTGCTTCATGTTCAAAAGTTCAGCATTCAATTCCTGGACTTCTAGCTTCAAGTCCCAGAATTTATCCTTAGCCAGCACTTTCTCATCGTGCTCGGCCTCCTAGAAGATCTCCATATTCTCTCTATCTTATACCACATCATCCACCACTTTCTTGAGGTCACGGACCTCCTTACTTAGTTGGACATTTCTGTCCAGTATTGCCATGAATAGTAGTTTCATGGACTCTCCCGGTGTAGAGTCCTCCACATCTACCTCCGTAGGTAATACCGTATTAATCGGCATTGTCTCCTCCTCCTCAGTAGGCAGTACCGTATTAATCGACACCAACTCAACCTCCTCCTCTGACATACCCTCAAACAATGACGCGTAGTTAAAGTTATTATAGTACTCGGACGGGTCCTCTTCCTCTATATCAGTCCCCTCTAGAATCACTAATGGTACCTCCACTTCCGGCATTGGTACAACTTCTACCAAGTTGACTGAATCCTCGCTAACCTCATGTATTTCATTTTACATGTTCATTATTCCTGTTATCTACATAAAACATAAATAACTGAATTAGTATACTGTGACACCCCCGAATCCGGGTCCTCTGACCCCGGTCTGGTCGCCACGAAACAATACTAACATCCACCTTTAAGTAACATACGCTAACTAAAATGCGGAATATAATAAACGTACGTCGTTCATTCAAAAGGTGTTACTAGTCCCAAGAATCAATTACCTTAATACATCAATACAAATATACCCTAGAATAAACATTAGGGTTCATATTACATTAACAGTAATTAAACAAATCATAAAGACAAAGTCTGCTCCTTGCAAACCATCCTAAATCTTTCCTTTACCCTTGTCCTTCCTTGAGGGCTCGGGCTCAACTGCAATATAAGTCATGATATAGCAAGAATGAGCAACAAGTTTGCTCAGCAAGTTTAAATACAATAATAAAGGATATATCATGATGAATGGAAAAATATCTAACAATGATTTCAACAAAATGAATATCTTAAAGATTCAATAATATGAATATTAGAACGATTCAATAATATGAATATCTGAGCGATTCAACAATATGAATATTAGAACGATTCAATAATATGAATATCTGATAGATTCAATGATATGAACATCTGAACAATTCAACAATATGAATATTAAAACCATTCAATAATATGAATATCTGATAGATTCAACGATATGAACATCTGAACAATTCAACAATATGAATATTAAAAGCAAAGATAATAATTGCCTTTAGAATAACTGATAGTCGAGTAGACTCTGAACTATAACTTTCCAATGGGTTCAATAGCTAATTGACCCTTTTTAGAATTACTGGCTTCTGGCTACAGAAACTAAGTACCTCGAGGAGATCAGCCTCGGGCACAACGTGAATATGCATAACACTTATATCTACTTACTAGTATCATATATATTAGATACCTGGGCACACTCCTACATATGAGGGGTGTTCTGTTCTGTCTAAGAATCCTTACCATCAATTGGTTTGGATAGCTTCAAAGAAAACTTCATACACTAGTCTGACCGAGCAAAGGTTCAGACTCTTACTGACATAGTTCAAGAAATTTAGGACCTTGAATAATGTACAAGTCCAAGACTGTACAAGCTCAAATGCACTAGGTGCGGACATCAATAATATCAATGTGGAATAATTGATAAGTAATTAAACCACTAAATAACATGCTTGGAAATAAAGTTCAAGCAATTAAGTAAACAACTTTCGATTCAACAATAACCTACTCAATACAATATGAGAAGGATAGAGAACTTGCACAAAGTAAAGTTTAGAATTTGCACAATATATGAATTTGTGTAAGTTCGGGGAACTTTCACAATACTCAACGTGTGAAGTTCGGGGAACTTGCACAATACTCAACGTGTGAAGTTCGGAGAACTTGCACGATAATAGATTCCTTGCATAAAATAAATGTATAGGCTTAGACACTTACAACATCAAAGAGTGAAATTCGGGGAATTTCACCATAATAGATCCCTTGCATAAAGTAAATGTATAGCTTAGGACATTTTTTTACAACGTTCTTTGAGTAAAGTAAACACAAAGATAAGATACTTGCACAATATACGAGTTTGTATAAGTTTAGAGAACTTGCATAATAAAGAAATGAAGTTCGGGAATTTGCAAAATAACCAAAGTGTGAAGTTCGGGGAACTTTCACAATACTCAAAATGTGAAGTTCGGGGAACTTTCACAAGAACCAAAGTGTGAAGTTCGGAGAACTTTCACAATACTCAAAATGTGAAGTTCGGGGAACTTTCACAATAACCTAAGTGTGAAGTTCGGGGAACTTGCACAATACAATAATAACCTGCTCAATACAATATGAGAAGGATAGGAAACTTTCACCAAAAACAAGTGAAGTTTAGAAACTCGCTTACACGGTTCATTGAATAAGGTAGTACAAGAATTTAGGATACTTGCAGTTCAATATAACAATCAACTAAAATTAGGAAACTTGCTTACAATATCTGTTGAATAAAGTAATGCAAGGGTCTAGGAAACTTGCTCAAATATAACTTGAGGAAGATAGGGAACTTGCACAAATAAGGAGTGTAAGTCTGGGAACTTGCCTGTTTGCTCAGCTACAATTAATTCTAGCTTTAATAAAATGGCGTTGGAATGACCTAATATTAACAAGTCGGTCTCTCCAATTAGTATAAGTTCACACATACAAGAATCTAGTCATTATATAATTCTATCACATAAGATCACGTTCAATATCAAACATACCATTTATAGCATCATAATATGTTAACTGTTAAAATCCGACTTAAGTAAATTGTTCGGGTCTGAAAGTGTCCCGACGTAACTCTAGCATGCAACTACTAACATTAAACCAATATACATACTTATCATGTTGTAATTTCTCATTCGAAACTAGCATGCTCATCCTAATCCAATTTCAGAGTCATATGTTTTCATGCCGGTAAACCTCAAGTTAAACAAGTTCATACTTTAAAGGTTTACTACTCCTGTCATACTATCTAATAATGAGACTAAATAATACTTGATATATATGCTCGAGTATATTACACAAATATACTTTAAATCACATAGTTCATATTTGAAGTTCATTTTCTATGATTAAGCATGCATATGTGAAATCTGTGCATAAATAAACGAGATTCATGTAAATACGTCTATAGGCATGGTAAACTCCTATTCTTCATGCTTACATGCTCATAACATAACTCACATGGTAATTGATGTTATTAACTTTCAAATCTTAAATTTTCTTTCAAAATTGCACTAAGTCAACAAAGGCATCATGGTACATGTTAAGTGTCCCGTGATCATAACTCACATGTCTTTGAACACATAACTAAGTTGCATACACGTTCTCATAGGGTCAGAAATCTCAAGACAAAATTCTTGGTTAAGTCTACTTTGAAAAGTCTTAAGTTTCTTATCTTGAAAACGTCTTATCTTACGGTCAAGTATGCTAGTGCATGATTAACACTTTAAACATGCTCTTCATGTCAATATAAATCATACTATCATGTTTAAAATATCAGAATACATATGGTACTTATATGCTCATGACAAGTTCGTTTTAACAAATCCTAAGTTGATTTATAAAACTATCAAGCTTATTTCCATAACATATACTAGCATGGATAAAAACATGCACGTTGTATCAATAACATATATATATATATATATATATGAGTTAAACTAGTCCTCAAGCTTGTCTTAAACAATGTCAACAATTATCACATAGCAGGTTTGCATCAGAAGGAGAAAACCATAAACTGGTCCTGGCGCAGCTGCGCAGGCTGTCGGCCAGAGACAGTAACTGTTCTGCAAAGGTAGAAACTCAGCCCAACTCAGAAATTTTCATACGAATTCTATTCTATTGCAGCTACATTACATAACTAACATGATTATAACTTTATATAACACTTAACGAACATATTCCAATCACTAAATCAATCAATCTATGATCAATTCAAGAATCAATAACTTAGGAATTTATAGAAAATGAAAATCATGAAGTTATACCTCTGAAATTCTGCAATTGGTTTGCTGCTACAACAACTTATATAATGCTGCTATACTACTCTCCCTTAACTTAATTGAAACTCTCAGCAATTCAAAATGAGAAGGAGAAGAGCTTTTATATAGGCAATTGAAATACCAGACAACTCAGTTACCTTCTATATTAAATCAAAGGATTGCAAGAATGTTCAATGGATAAGAGAGAGTTGGTGAGAGTTGGTGATTTCACTCATGAATCCCACTCCCCATCTATTCATTAGCTCTATATTGCTGAGATTGAGGGAAGGAGTAGAGTAGCTAGCCATGTGGTAGTTCACGTGTGGGAGAAGAAGTGGAGAGCAATTGGGCACATAATATGGGACAACTAATTCTCAGTAAATGGAAGCAATATACTATACTAATGTAATATATATATATATACATATAGTATATATATTTAGGTCCTATATAAATACATTCTATATATAAATCCCAATGTTATTTCAAATTTAATCAAGTAATAATACAATGTATTATGTACGTACATATATACCAAATATACTCCATGTATATTTTCTATTAACACCAAATATAAAACAATTGTGTATTGCTCATTTTTCATTATTATAACTGTTATTATCATAATAACTTAACGAAACTATTATCAATTAATAATATTTATTGATATTAATATAGAGTAATAGGGTATACATGTTAATGTCTATCCATACATTGTCACATGCTCTTATGCACACATTAAATTTATCAATCTCTCATAATAATATAATTAAGGTTACTATATAGTCTATATGTATAATATCCACATTAATATGTTACCTTGTACTATATATAGTTAACTACCATATATAAAAAATTTACATATCACATGCTCGTATAAAATAATTAATCAATTAAATACAATATTATTATATTTATTAATCTCTTACTCATTAATTAGTATTTATTCATAATAATAATTAAATATCACATTATCAATTAATTACTCCCAATTCATTAATTATTATTTATTTATAATAATTATAAATCAACAACAATAATAATTTCATATGTTATCAATTAATTACTCAAATATAAATAATTAATTCCGATTAAATCTCTACATTATATTCAAGAAATTTGAATATATAATTACTAACACTTTTATCAATATTCTGATATAAAAGTCTCAGGGTTAATCTACTAAGTTAAATAACCATTAGTGATTCCCTTTAATAAAAATCCTAGCATTTATTCGCATAGGTTAAATCACATAAGCACATAACCACATAAGGTTTAAATAAGTTTTAAAAAAAAAAATTAACTCCTAAAAATTTTAAATCACATATAAAATTAATAAGGAGCCTGAAATTCCTGGTCGTTACATATACAATCAAATATGAACAGTTTATATCACATTTAATATGTTTAAGGTTACGTTCTTCTTTCAAAACTTTACCCGAGTTTGTTGGCTTCTAACTTCTACTTCACTTCTCCAGGTTATAGCCTAAGATTTTTTTTTTACCCCTTAAGTTTTATAACCTACGGCTTTGATACCAACCTGTGACGCCCCCAAATCCGGGTACCTTCAAACCCAAGACATGGTGCTACACGGTGCTACAATCTACTCATACATTCAATTGAGGACATCAATATCAATGCATAAGTTTACTAATTATTACATTCTATTAAATTCCTTCTCAAGTATTCGTAACCAATACATTGTTCTGTGTCATAAAATCAATAAATACAATACTAATACTATACTATTACAAAGGTCACTACTGGTCCAGCTTGGACTTGCCTTTGTCTTTGTCGGATCCTTCAGTCCGTTCGTTCTTAGCTAAAATCATTTAGTTTTAAGCAAGAATAGCATAAATAGCTCAGCAAGTTAAACAGTATATCTTGAAACCACAAAATTAAGAATCATATTCCTTGGTCTTCAATAACTGTACAATAGTTATGAAGTACTTAAGAATAATCAAAATATCATTTTGATTCCTTTAAAACCATTCCCGAGGACTTTATAGCCTCTTCGGAATCCATCTTGGTCAACGACCATGAACCATATTTTAGTTCTCATTCATGAAAGGAACAACCCAGCACGAAGGCCGTAAGTTCGATATAGCTTACGAGCACATCCAAGTGATCAGCCTGTAGTACTCTATGTTGATCAACACTCATACAGTAAACGTGTTTACGTTTAATTGGTGGCAACCTCACGTGCCTGTCGAATTAAAGATGTTTAAAACCTTTGTTTTATTCATACTCAAGTTTACCTAAGAATCCGTACCAAGCAATTGGCATAGGATCACAACATTATATATATTTTGGAAAGATTTGTGGAAAAACCTACCAAAATATGCTAAATCTCAGTCTAGCCGAATCAAATGGCATCGACTATTCAATAACAGTTCATGCATAAGCAATTATGCACAATGACCTCTTGTCCAACCATAATGTATAGACAAGAGTTTAGAAAACTTGCATTCATAGTAAACTATGAACAAAGTTAAAAAACTTGCCTTTGCATCTTCTAAACCTTTACACGTAGTCTATTCAGTCTTTACAACGTCTACAAAGCATACCTATGAGAATTCATCATCGATATACCAAGTATAGCCTAACTTCTCCTTCTTGTATAACTTAATCAAAATGTTAAATTAATAACACTTATTTAAGTTATTTAATGTTCACTACGGTTTATTTAACATTTAATTTTCATAAATTCTTACTTAAACATGTTGTTTAAGGTTTACATTACATCATTTACTAGCCCCTTAATGATATGCAAAAGGTTAAGTAATTATTAACAATGTCAACTTTAATAACATGCAGGCGCTGCGGCGCCAGATATTGCTCTTGGAGTGGCGCTGCAGCGCTACTCTCCAGAGTTTTCTCCTGGGGGTGGCGCTGCGGCACCGGATTTAAGTCTATTGGCTGGCGCTGCGGCGCCAGCTCTGCAACTTAGAAAAATTTTCTAAGTCTTTGAAAATTCCAAAATTCCGGAAGTCCGTAACTTGATCGTTTTAACTCGGAATTGGTTCGTTCTAAAGCCAAAAGTTCATAAACGACATGCTCTACCATCCTATCAAGTCGGAATTCATTTTAGAATCCGTCGACGAGAAATTCACCGATTAGTCTATTTTTACATTTTCGTTAAACGTTCGTGAACGTTCGACGCTCAAATCTTCGTTTTAAGTCAGAATCAATCCGTTCTTTCCCTCGCAAGTCTTATTTACCTAAATTCATGTGTTGCAATTGAAAACCATCATTTTCGATGCTCACGGTGACTTTTAACTTCTAATCCGAGAAATTTATATTTTCGACGATTATCGTCTAATCGCATAACTTTCGCCGAATCTTCGTTCTTCATTATTATTACTCCACACCACTTGGAATCAATCCCATGGTTGATTATTACTAATTCTAATCATTCAAAACATTTAAGTTTTTCATAGTTTCACATGTTCATTAGTCCATTTCCTATGAATTTATTAAGTCCATTATTAGTACCTAATCAATTCTTAGTCTTCCATTATGCATAGCTTGTTAAGGTTCTTAGTTCACTATTAAGCCATCCTTATAACTTCTTAGGGTTCAAGCTTTCTTTAACACTTCTCTATCAACACTAATATTGAAAGAAAAGAAAGTTTTACATATTGTTCCTTATGGGAATACCTTTAAGGTTCTTGGTGGAGTGAGTAGGAATACTCAAAGCTTTCTTAATTCCCTTGGTTGATGAAATGTCTTCACAAACACAAGCTAGCTTTTCTTCTTATCTCTCTCTCTAGATGTTAGGATTTCTCAAACAACCAAAATATGAAGACAAGGCTCTCTATTTATAGAGTTGGCAAGGCTTAGGGTAGAAGAGTCGTTTAGGCCCAACTTCCTCTACTATTCCCACCTCCTCTCCTTTCTTTCCCACCAAGTTAAGGCCCATGTGCTAGCACATGGCCAACCATGTCCCCCCTTGTGCTCCCACATGCTCCCATATAGCCTTGTTCCCCCATGTCCAACATGGGTTGTAGGTTGAACCATGGGTTAAAATCACCCGTTTACCCAATGGTTTGACCCACGGGTCAAATTTATCAACTTTTAATTCCAATTAATTCTAATTCACTTTATTTTAACTTATTTACTCCGTATAAAATTCATATTATACGTTGTATTAATTCTCGTATTCTCTCTGTATTATTCTTGTATAATACCTCGTATTATACACGTATTCTTTCTGTACAATAATCATTTATTATTATACGTAAACAATTATTTCATTAGATCACTTTCCCTAACCGTTAGGATTTTAAGTCCCTACGTGAAAACTTCGTAAGTCATAAATGAAATATTATTACATATTCCATCTCGTATCGAAATCCTATCATTACGCGTTTCTCAGAATTTCAAAATAAATTCCCGAGCAGAAACGGATGAATAGTGATTCCTATACTTTTCCTCCCGAGAAAATTTTTCTCGACTAACTTAACTTTTCACGGTATATTACCTTCAAATCTGTCGACAGAACGTCATTCTGACATTTTGAACTCTCAAAATGGCATAGGGTCAAACCCTAACCCTTAGGGTTGAATAGTATCTATTTCGCCTTTTCCCAAAAATATTTTTATTCTCGGAAACCTTTTTTTCGTCTTATAAATTCATATCATTTATTCTTAGCACGTAGCCAGAATCCTACTCATTTTTGCATTCTCTAAGTCATAAAATGACCTACAATTTACTTACTCAGTTTAATAAACAAATAATCTAAATTTTATTCAATAAATCAAATAAAAATTTATTTACATAAACGTTCGATTTTCTCAGGCTTTTCATTGTGACCCGACCCGTAGATTTTTTTCGACGTCGACAAGAATGAAGCTTCCACATATATGAGTTCAACTCCATGTTCTTCGTGATCTCCTTGAGTTTCTGGATTAAATTCCTTCCTTTGATCAATGTTAGCCACCCAAGTGTTTGGCCTCTAGAGGTGATCCACTAAAGAAGAAGAATTATCAAGAAGGAGGGTGGTTAGCTAAACTCTAGTTTTCTATCCTCTATAGAAAAGGAGTACTCTCCAACAATTAGAATTTCATCAACAGATATCTATTATAAGACTCTTCTTATATAGATATTGGTCAACTCTTCTAATCCTATTAGACATGGGATTTCATTTAATTAATTAAACTTCTTTAATTAATTTAGGCTTCCTACCACATTGGAAATAATTAATTAAATTCATTTAATTAATTTGTCTCCTAATCTTATTATGAATAAATGAGAGTACTAATATTAAATTAATTCCAAAACTCCTTTAGAAATTAAAATAATAATAATTGTAATAATATTAATAAGACTCCTCTTATTAATTTATATTTAATATTTCCAAAATATTAAATAATAAACATTAAGCTATTTAATTTATTCTATCACCATAAATTAAATTAATTACACTTAATGCATTATTACGATTATTTCATTTACCTTCTTAAATAATTATTCTTCCTTTTATGGTGTGACCCTTTAGGTTCTCCATATTAAACCGGTTGTGAATAAATTAATTACAACAATTCTAATCTTATTTAAATAAATAAATTAAACTGAAGATCTATTTAAATAAATAATATTTATTCTACAATAGGGATAAGCCTCCCTAGCGATCAACAACTTTTCAGATAATATAGATTTTAACATTAATCATAAAAGAACATGTGAGTAAATAGTTACCGTACAATTCAATTCTTCTACCATACAATATCCCAATTAAATATAAGACATGAAATTACTGTCAAGTCTTATTTTATTTAATTATATGTATTTCGATTAGAAAATGCATAACTCCAAATAATGCAAATTAGAAACTTCTTTCTAATTTCATTCTGTCTTGGCCAAGGACTACTGGGTTGTTATTTAACGAATCGCATAGGACATATCTCTTCTTTTACTAGAAGTGGTAGATTCTTTATTGATCATTCATTATCTCCATATGTAACTCATTATACCCAAGCATACCCTTTGATATACCCTAAGGGTTTTTAAGGAATAAGTCAAAGTGTAATTCATTACATACAAGATACTATGATGATCTCAAGTCCAATGATCACTTATACTACTATCACATAAGGAATTCCTATTGACAGGCAAGTAAAACTCCATTAGGTATTCCATAGCGAGTCACGTTCAGTGAACTTATTCTCCAATAAGCACCTACATACTTGCTTTAGTGTCTCCACACAAATAATCATGAGATCAATCATCCTCATCCAATAAGCAAGAAACATATGTACTAATTGTCGACGTCGGGCGGGAAAAAAAATTCCCCCTTCGTGCCCTCCCTTTCGTTAAAAGGGGGGGTTTTATTTCTCTTTGGTTGTTTGCCATCGTCTCTTATCCGTGGGACGAGAAAAGAGTGCCCCGATTTCCTAATTTTATTCTTTTTCCTTTTACTTTTGCTTTGTCTTTGGGGTTCCGTTTTAAAGGGTGAATTTTGTAGGAAACGGTACCGACATATGTGTCGACGATTTTAAAAAGTTTGATTTTATTGATTGGACCGATTGAGACAGAGTCGCCAGTTGATATTTTGGAAATGGATGTACCAACTCATCCAGGTTTTAATAGTTTTTCGCAAGATGGTCCAATGCGTGACTCTTTGATTGGTCTAAAAATCCGAGATTCGTGGAATCCAGGGGCTAGGTTAAGCCGGGGGAAGGTATTAGGCACCCCTCGACTCCCGTGCAAGCACGGTACCGCATCTTATTGATTTTCTATACAAAAAGTGTGTAGGTGTGTGTGTGTGTGTTTTTAATTTTGAAAGCTTTATTAGTTGGTTTTTAAGTCTTTTTGGTGACATAAAAGTAGTGTTGTACCTCTTTTGCGCCTAGGTACGAAGGATTTGATTTAATCAAAAGTTCATTTTTAACAAGATATGCAAATTGAAATGAAGTTTTAGAAAGTAAGGTTTGCAAATCCTTTGCCCGACTAGGAATCGAGGACTTCGATACTTCTTTTTATTCTTTACGTTAATTATGTGATCTACCCCGAATTGCTTTATTTCATCAAAAGCTCTTTGTGGTTTTTCTTTGAGAAATCATTTTGATGATATACATGCTAAAGCGTTAAGAAGGTTCGGATCATCATCGGGCATGAAAACCATCTCGATGAACCGAGCTCCCGTAATTAAAGTTATCACTATCACGGGATCTTGAAATCGAGCTCTCGAGACTAACCCCTCGAGTTCGTTTTCAAGATCCAAATATTACATATACATCGATATTTACGTTATTTAAAGCATTTATAACATAAAAACCGGTCCATCATGGGAATCAAGTCGGATCCATTCGAGGATCTCAACATCGGGATTCCTAGGCTCATATAATTTGAATAAAATAACATATACATAATGTCCGTGACCTCGATACTAAGAGATTTCATCGTTTAAAATCACCGTTCGTGCCGATTCGGCCCCCCTTTCTCCTCTAAATATAGATTTAGGGCTATACGGGTTAACCGGGACCTTCCAAAGTAATAAATCCATAGATATACCATGAATCTAAGCCGTTATAGCCCCCGGGTTAAAGCTTCATGCTTAATAACCTCTCAGGGACTAGATTAGGCTTAGATCTAGGTATATCTAGCCTCTGAAGTCAATATACAACGTATTAAGCACAATATAACCGATAAAAACATAAAATCTATCAACTATTACATAATATGCTTAAAATACAACAAGTTTAACTATATTCAAACAAGATACTTCATCAATCTATCATTTGAACCAAGTTTACAAAGGAAACAAAGCTGAAAGTGCGTTATTTCACCTTGGGGGACGCGTGAACAAGCGTTTTAACTCTCGGGATGAACTAAGAACACTAAGATGGCTTCAAGTAGATGCTAGATGGAAGATTTGAGCTTCAAGTAGCTTGGTTTATGTTCCACCTAAGCTCTTCTCTCTCTAGAAATGTATTTCTCTCTCTAAATGTCTCTCTCTCTTTTTTTAAAATGAACTAAGTGGGGGATTATAATCTATCCCAGGTAGCCGCACACATGTATTCGGCCAGCAGCATACATGGTTGAGCCTACCCAAGTGGCCCCCCCAGCTCGACTATTGGTCCTTTGGTCTCGGTTCGGCAGAAGTTGACGTTCGCCGCTTGATCTTTCGGACAGTCTTTGACAAACGCAGTGAGATAAGATCGAGTCTGACTGAATTAGGATTTGGGAAATCGATACTCATAGCTGAGATATCTTCTCGGTTCAGATATCAGTTCATAGGCTTATCTTTTGATGGCACGTCGTTCGAGATTTACTGTGGTGGTTTTCGATGATCACTGTCTCAGCTCGTCGATCTTTGATCGGGTCACGATATGTTCAGACTTCATTGGTCCTCTTCATCATTCACGAGGTTGTCTCCGAGATGACCAGGGATATTTTGCCCTACTTCAGGGTTGTCTCCGAAGTAAAATGATGCTTTTACCCTCCTGTAGGGGTTAGTACGACAAAAGCAAAATTTCAAGTGTCTACAGATGCCCCTCTTTGTCATGTTTATGCAATGTAATGGAATGAACATGATAAAGATTTAATAGACACGGAGAATGCATGACAAGGTATATCTGATGATGCAATGTCATGTATAATCGATGAAATAATGTGTGAGATGTATAAAAGGGTTACTTCCTCGGCTGGGGAAGTTAAGGATTACTTTGTTGGGGTTGAGTTGACCTGCGTTAAATTGTAGTCAACAAATTGCACCATCGGGATCATACTGATGCCTTCATTGGTTTGTAACCAACGGATTTCATTATCAAGGTTGAGCTGATTCCTTTACTGGGTTGTGGCCAACGTATTACATCATCGGGGATTTGTCGATCTGCGTGGGGTTGTAGCCAACGGATTATATCATCGGGGATTTGCCGACTTGCGTAGGGTTGTAGCCAACAGATTACATCATCGAGGATTTGCCAATCTGCGTAGGGTTGTTGCCAACGGATTACATCATCGGGGATTGGCAGATCTGCGTAGGGTTGTTGCCAACGGATTACATTCATCCGGGATTTGCCGATCTGTGTAGGGTTGTAGCCAACAGATTACATCAACGGGGATTTGCCGACCTGCATAGGGTTTTAGCCAACAGATTACATCATCGAAGATTTGTTGACCTGCGTAGGGTTATAGCCAACGGATTACATCATCGGGGATTTGCCGACCTTCACTGGTTTGTAGCCAACGGATTACATCATCAGGGATTTGCCGACCTTCACTAGTTTGTAGCCAACGGATTACATCATCGGGGATTTACCGATCTGCATAGGGTTGTAGACAACGGATTACAATCATCAAGATTGAGCTGATTCCTTCACTGGTTTGTAGCCAGCGAATTACATCATCAGGGTTGAGCTGACGCCTTAACTGATTCATTGTCAGTGGATTTCATCGTCGGGGTCGAGCCGACACCTTCACTGATTTGTTGTCGGTGGATTACATCGTCGAGGGTCGAGCCGACACCTTCACTGATTCGTTGTCGATGGATTATATCGTCAGGGGTCGAGCCAACGCCTTCACTGATTTGTTATCGGTGGATTACACCGTCGGGGGTCGAGCCGACGCCTTCACTGATTCGTTGTTGGTGGATTATATCGTCGGGGGTCGAGCCGACGCCTTCACTGATTCGTTGTCGGTGGATTACATCGTCGGGGGTTGAGCCGACGCCTTCACTGATTCATTGTCAGTGGATTACATTGTCGGGGGTAGAGCCGACGCCTTCACTAATTCGTTGTCGGTGGATTACATTATCGGGGGTCGAGCCGGCTAACTTTCTGGTTTTTCGGCATTCAACGTCGGGTTGTCTGATCTTCGCCAAACTTCTGCTATTTCGGAGGATTTTTTAGGGTTTTTGGGGTTTCAAACTGTCCTGGAAAGGCATCATTTTTCCTAATGTGACCATTCTGAACCCAAAAGAACACGTTCTGGATGTCGTGTTACCAAATAAAATGCAATGGGACCCACTTGTAGTAGCCGTATACATGGTTGCGGGTAGAGCAACCATGGTCAAGGCTACCCGTGATCGAGCTTATACCCTCGGGAGGCCTCATTTTCACCCATTCCATTCTGGTTTCTTGTCATTTCTCTCTAAAAAACCAAGTTCTTCTTCACTTATACTCGATTTTGGCTTGATTTGGAGCGATCCGCTACCGTACATTCCTTCTTCGGACTACGGGTAACGTCTAGACTCCGTTTTTCGTGTTTTCATTGGTGAAAACACGTGTTTCCTTTCTTAAAGGCAATATATCTAACATATATGCATGTATAGATAGATAGATAAATATGTTTATGATGTAATGCATGCGTATAAATCATCTTATAGACCGTATAAATGCGAAATATTATCATTTATCAGCTAATCTAGACATACATTATATATATGTGTTAGAATAACAGTTGAAATTGATGTTTACATGCTTGGTTATGATGATGTACCCTCATAGGGTGATTTAATACATGCTTCGGGCATGTGGATAGTCCGTTTTATAAAGAAGACTCTGGCAAAAAAATTCATGAGCCAAATGTCTGGATCCCAGATACATTATAGATGTACTAAGATGCAAATTACACATTTAATGACATATGTAGGACATGCATGATGTGATGATGGATTTTATAGACTTAATTTGAAATTTACAAATGGTAAGAGTATACCTGACTTGGCTTTGAATCCTACGAACTCATTGTTCAGATATGGACTCTGAGGGACTTAGTCGTTCCACAGGACGGCAGATTTCATCTGGAGTTCACCGGCGTAGGACCCCATCTGAGGTTCTGATTCCACGTATTAGCCGACGGGTGCAGCGATTGACCGAGCCCGCTCGTTTACCGGCTGGGGATGATCAGCCATTCCCGGAAGAGGACATTCCCGAGCCTGAGGTTTCGCCTCTTCTCCCTACTGCACCTAGATTTCCTTCGGGCATTGAGGTAGAGGTTCCAAATTTGTTGGGCACGGATTTGAGCCTCCATCCCTCCATTCACTTGCAGGCGAATGAGGTATGGGATTGATTTGTTTTTTTTTCTCCTTCCTAACATAGACAGGTTTTCTTAACCTTGACGTCGTGCAGGTGCCAGAGTTTACCCATCTTAGGGGTAATTAGTTCAGTGTCTACGCTCTGTATCAGTCATTACATCCCGAGTACAGGGCGATCGTAGATTCTTGGGGTTTCGGGGCCTTCTTTACCATTGTTCCCCGTCGTTGCCCTGGGGGCTATTTACAGGCTTTGGGTGAGAGATGGTTTCACCATAGTCAGTCACTGCATCTACTGGACTGCGAGGTGATGATGACTCCCCTTGATTGGAGGTATATCACTGGCTTGGAATTTACAGGGGATAGGGTGCCCTTGGAGCTGACCATCACTGGGGCTGCTGTGCGTACCCTCCTAGGGTTTTCTCCTCAGGAGCAAGCCTTAAGGTTCGTAGTGTTCGATCAGGATGTCTGGGCGTCGATTCAGCTCGAGGCACCTTGCAGCAGGAGTTGCCTATTGATTTGGCGGAGAAGGATCGCATCTTGCGGCATCTGTTCCTGACCATCATGAGGGGTTATTTTATAGTGAACAACTCCTCCACTCTACCCTTTAGCATGGTAGGGGCTGTTTGAGATGTAGACCGTATTGGGGACTACGATTGCAGATCGTTCACATTTGCTCTTTTCCTGCACGGGATGCGACTGCGATCTGAGGGAGTTACCGACGCCTGGGTCGGATTTTACCTGTTTCTTCTGGTAAGTCTTTTTGACCAAATTTCATTTATTTGCCTTTTGATTGATTTATCCTTTCCCACAACTGATGGAGGGTTGGTTTGAATTGACAGTTCTGGGCTTATGAGAGGCTTCCCTGTCTTTGCCCTACCTCTGTCTTAGGCTTGGACACTTATCCCCGGGGACGTAGATGGCATCAGTCTACTCTGTTTGAGGTCCCGGTCGCGGAGGACTTCGCCCATGCCCGTCTTTAGTTGGAGACGTTGATAGCTCAAGACATAGTGTGGACCCCATATTCTGGAAAACACTTGGCTGAGGGATTTGAGGATGGGGTGCCAACAGGGCTAGTGTTCTATTTATTGACTCGTCGGATTCCATTCCTTTTTGATGGAGGTTGGGAGCTCTACCTTGGAGAGCGCGCTATTCGATGCATTATTGGGGAGATTTGTCTGCCGTATCTTCCTCCAGCCCAGCTCTTTTAGCCTTTGACTTTGTCGGATGCATCGATTCCCACCTTGGGGTTTGATAGTTTCCTCCTGTCTGAGGGTCCGATCTCTTTGGCAAACTTTATCGCTTGGTGGGTCCGGCGCAAGATAGGAGCTCAGACTCAGGCTATCCAGTTCTTGGGCGACATGGTTCCAGGATCCCTTATGATGAGGGACTGGATATTGTGTTTTCAGGAGCCGTCTCATCAGGATCAGATTGTTTCCTTGAGACTTCAGTTGGAGGAGCTTTCGGCCTATTATAGTTACAATGGCTTGGACCCATCCTTGGCTCACACTTTTGCTACTCGGGGTCATGAGGCTGGACCGTCAGGCGGTGGTGGCTCTCATGGTGCTAGACCCTCAGGTTTTGGTGGCTTCCAGGATAGAGATGCTCCCTTCACCGTTCCCCCGGATATGCAGGAGACACCTTATCGGCCGGATCAGCAGGATGTGCCCACTCCCGATAGACGACCTCAGGTTGACCAGTTTGATGACACCCTCACCTTCTTAGATGATCTTGACGAGGTGGCGAGCCCATAGGTCATTTGTTAGTCATTAGGCATTTGTGCCCCAATATCTTGTACTTTTTATTTTTAGTTTTCACATGTATCATAAGTATGACAGTGATATTTATGAAACTAATGTACTTGGCAGATATCTATATATGATGCTTTTTATTTATTCATCACACATGCTATTTTATCATTGGTATGATGTATGCTTTAGATATATTTGAATGATTGGATAGAGCCCTTGTATAGTCTTATTGACACAGGTTATACAGATGTCGTCCTCTGCTGTGGTACGTTTGGACCACCTTTCTCCTAGCCATGTAGCTACCAGCTTGAGGGTTTGGTATGACCAGCTGCCATCCACCGATCGTATCGATGTTAGCCACATGATGGGCCACTCCATGTCTTTACTGTCCTTCCAAATTCCGGAGGGATTTATTGTCGGGATACTCAGGTACTGGATTTTTGAGTGTCATGTCCTCCGATTTGGCTCAGCCGAGTTGACTCCTACATTAGAGGAGTATAGTCGCACTTCAGGATTGTCGATAGAGGGGCCATGTGCTCGAGTGGCTTTGGGCCATATGCACCCCTAGTTTATGATGGTGACTGGATTGAGGAGAGCAGTTGTGATGGCTGAGGTGGGTGGTAGCCACATCATCTCCATGGACTTTATGTTTAGGCATTTTACTTCCGCAGATAACTTCGCTGTTTATCATGGAGACTTCGCCATTTTGGAGGAGCACTGGTACGTTGCCCGCGTGGATGCCTTGGTTATGTGCCTCGTAGCCTATCTGTACATGCCATTTTATACCGATCATCTGGATATGGCGATGTCGATGGCTGTTAGGGCTCTTCGAGAGGACTTTACTATATTGCCCCTTATCCTGGCAGAGACATTGATTTCAGCCTCTATCTGCCATGACGCTGGTGATCAGGAGTTCAGAGGTAGTCCAGTGCTTTTATACATCTGGTTGATGACGCACATCCGACCGATAGAGCGAATTCGCCGTCACAGTTTTTGTTTTGGACATGGCTTGTCTCAGGTTTATTCATATAGCCCGACTTTTTGCGTCGATGAGGCGTCCTGGACTTCATTTCTGAGTGCCATGGAGGAGCCATTTGCTATAGTCATATATTCTGGGTACTGCTCCTTTATGAGTTTCACCACCCATGTCGCTGACCTGGATTTCCTCCCCTTGGCGGGTTTGAGGCGTGTGACGACCTATCATCCTCTAGGCGGTGATAGGTCAGTTTGATCAGCACCAGGAGGTCATGCATTTGAGGGGATTGAGGATTATCGCTTCCCCATCTGCTCAGTTACCAAGGCTGATTTGGCTCGAGTTTATGGGTTCTGGTCTCATCGACAGACAGTAGAGTTTAGAGATGGCCATCCAGGCCGCTCTGCATAGTATTCAGCTTGGCTTGAGTCGGATTTGGCACCAGAGATCGCAGATCAGGTTGGTATAGGATCTTTATCTGATGACGATGGTTGGTCCACAGATGCGGCAGAACCGATAGAGGATCCTATATCTCTGACTGAGGATGCTTTATTTACAGAGTTGAAAGCTTCTCTAGTGAGCACTGTCCCGCGTTTGGCCTAAGTTTCTATGGAGGCGATGGATAGACAGCTTCAGCTGGTGACCTTTGAGAGAGATCAGGCTCGGGCTCTGTTGTTGACCACTGTAGCCTGTCGGGATACTACCATCACTGAGAGAGATGCATCCCGTGCTTCCAGAGATCAGGCCATCATTGATAGAGATGCAGCAGAGACTTTCTCAGATGGACTCATCGATCACGTACAGGGTGTAGTACAGAGTCGAGATGAGGTTTTCCGCATGGCCGCAGAGATGCTGAGGCTGGATGATATGTTGGAGCATGAGCTCAGAGATGCTCCCCCGACTACAGAGACTGCTGGATATTTAGCGATGTTGGCTCGTCTCACCACTGATTTATAGCTCTATTTTATTTCCCTATAGAGACTTTGTTATTATCACTTGTCATAGGTTATAATCAACTTTTGTATTCTAAACAATTGTATATATTAAAAAGAAGCAAGTTTAGTTCACTTCCCTGGTTTACATATGTCTAACCATGTCCATGGTTACCATTTTTGCTTCATGACTTATTATGTTGACATAGCCCTAGTCTCGCCATGTGGCATCAGATTCGACGGGAGTGATGCTGAGGTGTCGCTAGGTCCCCTCTGCATGAGCCATCGATTGGTTTGGGCTTGATGGATAGGTTTTGGATTTTTGTATAGGTTAGGAAAGTGTTTGGATTCTTCTTAAGGTAAGACCGCACCATAAATGGCTGCCTACGTACTCCCACAGATAGGAGATCAGGTCGTTCGTAGTTCAGGCTCAGACCTGAAAAGCTTGAAAAGGGTTTATCTGGGTTTGAGTTTGATTTGATAGGATTTTGATGTTTTTCGGTTTGATTTGATGGGATTTTTGATGTTTTTCAAGGGTAAGATTTGATAGGATTTTGATGTTTTTCAAGGGTTAGATTTGATAGGATTTTGATGTTTTTCAAGGGCACCATAAATGGCTGCCTACGTACTCCCACAGATAGGAGATCAGGTCTTTCGTAGTTCAGGCTCAGACCTGAAAAACTAGACTTGATATATTTTTTCTTTTCTTTTTTTCTTTTCTTTTTTTCTTTTCTTTTTATTTTTTTTCTTCTTTTTTTTTATCAAGACATAGTAGTCCAATTTGAAAGCGAAAAGGGTCTCAGACATAATACCGTTTCACCGAGTCGGAATTTATCAGTTGCGGGAATTCCTCACCGTCCATCTCTTCCAATTTCAAAGCTCCGCTCGATAGGACTGCTTTGATAAGAAAGGGACCTTCCCAGTTTGGGGCAAATTTTCCCTTAGCTGCATCCTGGCCCGGAATGATCTTCTTCAGTACCAAATCATGGTCCTTGAATTCCCGAGGTCGCACCTTCTTGTTATAAGATCGGGTCATTCGTTGTTGATAGAGTTGACCGTGGAATATAGCAGCAGCTCTTCTTTCATCTATAAGGGATAACTGATCGTATCGATCTTGTATCCATTGGCTCTCCTCTATCTGGGCATATAGGATCACTCTTAGTGATTCCATCTCCACTTCGACAGGAAATATAGCCTCCATACCATATACCAGTGAGTAGGGTGTTGCCCCAGTCGAGGTTCGAGTCAACGTCCAGTATGCAAGTAGGGTTAACAGCAATAGCTCAGGCTATCCCCAGTGATTTGCTGACATCTTCATCATTATCTTCTTGATGTTCTTATTAGCCGCTTCCACCACGTCGTTCATTTTTGGACGATAAATAACCGAATTGAGGTGTTTGATATTAAACTTACTACACAGTTCCCTCATCATCTCGTTATTTAGGTTTTTTCGCGTTGTCTAATATGATAACCTCGGGTTGTCCATACCGACAGATGACATTGTTTCTAATGAAACCAACGATGACCTCCTTGGTGACCCTAGGGAAAAAAGCTGCTTCCACCTATTTGGTAAAGTAGTCAATCATAGTGAAGATGAATCGATGACCATTACTGGCTTTAGGCTCAACTGGTCCTATCACGTCCATTCCCCACATGGAAAAAGGCCATGGTGATGTCATGCAATATAGTTGATTCAGTGGCGCGTGAATAATGTTGGCGTGGATCTGGCATTGATAGCAACGCTTGACATGATCATCGCAATCCTCTTTGAGGGATATCCAGTAGTGTCCTGTCCTCAGAATCTTTTTGGCAAGCATGGGTCCACTCATATGTGCTCCGCATACTCCACCATGTACTTCATTCATAAGTCGCTGGGCTTGCTCCCTGTCTAGACATCTCAGAAGGCCTATACCTGGATCTCTCTTATGGAGAGCATCTCCACTTAGGTAAAAATTCATGGCCATTTTCTGTATTCGCTTCTTCGCTGCTTGACTCATCCCTTCCGAGGTTGATTGATCTCGTAGATATTCTTTGATATGGTGGTACCAAGGTGGTCCCGCAGGTGGTATCTCATTTGATATCTCCCCTACATTGTTTCCATATGATGGTGTATTCTACACAGCGAAAGTGATGACAGGCATTCCCTTTCTTGCTGATAGGCTCACCAGTGAGGCTAATGTTGCTAACGCATCAGCGAAATCATTCCGATTCCGGGGAATATGCATGAAGGCAATATCTTCAAACTCCCCTGCCAGTCTGAGAACATGTCGATGATACAGCAGTAGATGTAGCTCTTTGGTGGTGAATGCCCCGGTAGACTGTCTGATGACTAGCTCTGAATCTCCAAACACCGCTAAACGTTTCACTCCCATGGACTGAGCCAGCTTCAACCCCACAATGTACCCTTCATATTCTGCGGTATTGTTGGAGTTGTTGAAATGCAACTTGGTTGCCATGGGGTATTGATCTCCCGTGATAGATACCAGGACTTCCCCGGCTCCGGCACCCTCAGTGTTTAATGCGCCGTCAAAATACATTTTCCAGAATTGACCTTGATCCTCCTGATCGATCAGTTGAACAGTCAACACTTCCTCCTCGGGGAAATACGTTTCCAGAGGTTCAAAACCCCCTGTTGGTGTAGCCGACAGGTGATCCGCAATCCCTTGCCCTTTGATGGACTTTTGGGTGACATATATGATGTCGAACTGTTGAAGGATTAACTACCACTTAGATAGACGGCAGTTCAAAATTGGCTTGCTAAAGATGTATTTCAAAGGATCCATCCTCGATATGAGATAAGTGGTATGGCCATGTAGATAATGTTGTAACCTCGTGGCTGCCCAAGCTAATGCACAGCAGGTTCTTTCTATCAGAGTATATTTCTGTTCTCCGCTGCTGAAGCACTTACTGAGATAATAGATAGCTCTTTCTTTCCCCATGTCATCCTTCTTCCTCAGTAGACAACCCATAGCGTTGGAGTTGACTAAGATATACATGAACAACGGAATCCCATCCTTTGGGGGTACCAAAATAGGTGCTTCAATCAACCTCTTCTGGATGATGTGGAAGGCTTTTCGGCAGTCTTCATTCCATTTTCCAGAAGAATTCTTCCTTAATAGTTTGAAAATGGGTTCACAGGTTGCTGTCAACTGCGATATGAACCGGCTGATGAAGTTTATTCTTCCCAGGAAACCTCAAATTTCCTTCTCTGTCTTTGGTTCAGGCATTTCTGTGATGGCTTTGATTTTGGCAGGATCCAATTCAATGTCCCGGTTGCTCACGAGAAATCCCAGTAGTTTGCCGGATTTCACACCAAAAGCACATTTTGCTGGGTTCAACTTCAGATTAAATTTGCGGAGTCGTTCAAACAACTTCCGGAGATGGGTGCAATGATCATCAGCCTATCGGGACTTTACGATGATATCATCCACATACACCTCGACTTCTTTGTGCATCATATCATAGAATAAGGTCATCATAGCTCTTTGATAAGTAGTGCCAGCATTGGTAAGGCTAAAAGCTAGTCTTCGATAACAAAAGGTTCCCCACGAGGTAATGAAGGCGGTCTTTTCCCTGTCTTCTTCAACAACCATGATCTGGTGATATCCAGCAAAGCAATCAGCGAAAGAATACATCTCGAACTGTGCAGTGTTGTCGATTAATGCGTGGATGAACGGCACTGGGAAGTCATCCTTAAGGCTAGCTTTGTTAAGATCTCGATAATCTACACAAACTCGCACCTTTCCTCCAGATTTCGGCATTAGGACTACGTTAGACAACCATTCAGGGTACGTTGACACCATAATGATTCCCGCTTTGAACTGTTTGACAATTTCCTCTTTGACCTTCAGGCTCCATTCTGGTTTCAACCGTCTCAGTTTTTGCTTGACTGGTTTGAACCCTTCTTTAATTGGTAGTCGATGGACGATGATGTTAGTGGATAGACCTATCATGTCTTCATGAGACTACGAAAAAACATCCTTGAATTTGGTTAAGAGTTGGATTAGTTCTTTTTCTTGGTTAGAGGGAAGGTTGGTTCCGATCTGTATTTCTTTGGGATCGTCAGGGGTTCCGATATTTATGGTGGTGGTTTGATCGAGGTTGGGTTTAGGTTTATCTTCAACCCATGCTTTGATTTCCTCGGGCACCTCGTCATCATCCCCTTCCTCCTGCTCGATTCCCATCAAGTCAAAGTCCAATTCTATGTCGAAATCAAACTCATTACTCAAATTCGGCAAACCATGGATGTGGCTAGAAACATGCAAATTGGGAAACCTGATACAAAAACTTGATTGCTCAATATATACAAATAGTTGTCAATTACAAAAGGATTCATCAGTTAATATGACAACAAGCAATAATAAGCTACAGATGACATAAAACAGACATAAATATAGATAAAGGTAACGCTCCCTGTCAGCGGTCGCTTCCTGGTTTTTACCCTTGACGGACGATCTGTGGGGTGATCGTCCAATTGCTGGTCACGAGCTCCTGGGGAGTCGCTGAGATAGACGCGCAACTAGAGTCGCAGTCTTCCAAGATGGCCATAACTGGTTTGGAACTGGTCCCTAGATCCTCGCTCGAGATGTTTACATTTCCCCAGTTAAGGACTGGGAGAATAGGTTGATCACTTGACAGATCTGCCCTGTCGGACTTCTCCAGGTCTTCTTCAGAGTGGCAAAAACTGCTCAGGAATTACAACTGAATTTTTTCCAGAAACTTCTTATCTTTGGCCTTCCGGGCCAACTCCTGGATAGGCTTTTCATCCCCGTCTGTCTGATGTCCTCTTTGATTGACTTTAGGAATTAGAAGGTTTGAAATAATGAGGGGGATCTTCTTGAGTGGCTCTTTAAATCCAGCTTCACCATGGTTTGGCTTGAGGTGAATCAGATGATTAACTGGTTTATGCTTGTGAAGATCCTGATGCTTGGATCCACCAAAATATCCGAGTCCAGCCTTTCCCAACTGCGTGGGTATACGGATTGGGTTCCTGATTCCTTGGCCATTCTTCCCCAATCCCCGACCTAGTCGATGTCCTCAGGACAGCATCTCTTGGCCAACTGCCAACACCTCTAGAGATATCCGGGGAATTAAGACCGAGGCCCCCACAGAGTTATATCGCAGATTGCTGATTTTGAAGGCTTAAAAACTGGCAGGCTCGACACCTTCATTCACATCGATCAAGGGCATATCTACCAGGTCATGAAAAGGATAATCAGGTTCTGCACTGACAGTCACCAGATTGCCATTGACGATATATTTTAGTTGTTGATGAAGAGTTGAAGGAACGACGCCAGCCATATAGATCCATGGTCGTCCTAACAACAGATTATACCCGATAGTGATCTTCAAGATTTGAAAAGGTATGTTGAAAGTGAAAGGGCCAATCTCCACAGGAAGCTCAATCTCCCCCACGGTATCCCTTCTTGATCCATCGAAAGCCCGTACCATGACATGGCTTTCCCGAATTCGGTTCGGGTTGTTCTTCATCTTCTTTAGAGTATCTTGTGGACAGATGTTTAAATACGACCCTCCATTGATTATCATGCCACCTACCACATATCCTGGTGAAACGACAGTGATATGCAATGGTTTGTGATCCCCAGTTCCTTCGGCGGGTATATCGTCGTCAGTGAAGGATATCACATTACTATCCAGTACATGGCTGATCAAGTGATATAATTTCTCAGTATTGATATTCTTGGGTAAGTATGCTTCCTCCAATACTTGGATCAGGATTTGACGATGGTCGTCAGAATCTAAAACCAAATCCAATATGGAGATTTGATGGGGTTCAGCCTCCAGTTGCCTCACCGTCCTGGTTTCATCGTGTCCCATCTTGTGGAGGAACTCTGTGATCTTTCCAGTAGATACCTTCCCCAATACCTTGGTTGCCGATTTTTCCAAACGCCTTGGGAGGTAACATGTATTCTCCCTAGGTATGATGGCGGTATAGTCAAGTGCCAATTTTATACCTTCTCCGTAATTCCACGGTACCTTCTTCAGGCTGAGAATTGGGAGTTATGGCCAAGGGGCCAACATCAAGGGTTTAGGCGCGGGTATCTCGAGAGTGGCTTTGTTTCTCTGCTCAAATACTCCTTGGATGGTTATGGGTCCGCCGGATATTCCTTCCATGCAAAGGATAATGGCTATCATACCTTCTAAATTCATCGGTCTCGAGGGTAGTTTATCTCTTACTCAAAGAAGATCTCAGCTTTGTTCATTGAGTCCAGTTCTCCTGATTCAATCAAGTTCTGGATTAGATGTCGCAGGGCCCAACATTCTTCCGTGGCATGTCCAGGGGCATTCGAATGGTGAAGGCAAGATCTGGAAGGATCGAAACACTTTGATCTCATATCTGGGGGTGGTAGAAATTCTGTAATCTTCCCCTCCTCGATCAAGGTACAGAGAATCTCCTCCCTAGATTGCCTCAAAGGGTGAATTTCCATTTGGCGGCAAAATCTTGACGGCTCTACAATCTAGCGTCTCGAGCCATCTTTTCAGTCCATTTGTTCTGCTCTGGTCAACAGATCCAATCCCTTCTGGAGGTGGAAACATCTTGGACAGATATGGGGTCATTTGGCTTTGATAAGAACTGGTGGATGAGCTGTCGGGTCAACTGGTGTTGGTATACAACCAATTCAGCTAGCTGATCCCCCTGCGCTCTGATTGAAGCTAATTCTTGCTCTACCCCGTACTTTTCTTCAGGGTATCCCCATATTGCAGGGTCATGTGCCGAGGGTAACTCTCCCATCTTCCTCAGGTATTTACGGTTTTCCCTGCTTCCAACACTGATCATGTTGACTCCTTCCTCCGCATACTGAGGCAGAGGGTTGTTGTTGACATTCGGCTACTCAAGGCTTTTAACTATAATCTCCCCGCTGTCAATCAAGTTTTGAATTTTGTGCTTTAGAGTCCAACACTCCTGAGTATCATGCCCAGGTGAGTTGGAATGGTAGGCGCATTTCTTGCTAGAATCGAATTGCCTTCCATTTGGATCGGAAGGTGGAGCAAGCTCAACGATCTTTTTTCAGGCGATCAGCAGGGCTAATATATTTTCCAAGGAGTCTCCCAAAGGAGTAAATATCCTTCTTCGCTTGTTTTCCCCAACTTTCATTGCTGTATGATTTCAAAAATTTGCGGGATGAGGGTTCTACCTCTGGATAGGTGAGTTAGGGCTCTTGTTAGCAGATTGTCCTTGCAATACTAACGAGACATCTTCTTCCTTCCTCTTTGATCCTCTTTTGGGAGCGCTTGCATAATTTCCCGACTGTATGTGCTCGGCTACGGCTTCCAAAGCAGTGAGGTCTTTGATTTTTCCAGACTTCAAACCCATTTCTGCCATTTCCCCGTGTTTGATCATTTCAGAAAAAAAAATTCATAACCCGGCAAGGACTCTCTCGTAGAAAGGGGCTTCTTGTATATCAATGAAGGCGGTCACCATCTCACCCTCATCCATTGGTGGGTTAACTTGGGCCGCCATTCGCCTCCACTGCTGCGTATATTCTCTGAACGATTCATTACCCAGTTTCTTAACTTTGGTAACTTGATAACGATCAGGTGCCATTTGGGATTGAAAACTGTATTGGTTGAGGAAAGCATGGGCCAAATCTTCCCAACCTCTGACTTTGGAATTGTCTATCCGTGCGTACCACGTTCGGGCTTCACCGGTAAGGCTCTTCTGGAACAGCTGCATCCTGAGGTTTTCATCCTCGGCGTAAGTTCCAAGTTCACCTATGTAGACTTTCAAGTGAGTGTATGGGTCTCCCAATCCGTTGTATTTCTTGAACTCGGGGATTTGAAACTTATCCGGGTATCTCGCCTTTGGGAAAATACACAGATTCGAGTAATTCAAGCTCCCATGGGATCCTGCCCCTTTCATAGACTGGATAGCGTCTTCCATCTGTCTAACTTTCTTCCTAATATCTCTAGTGTCTTTATCCTCCCGGAGGTTTGTGATCTCCTGTGTCGTCTTCTAGATCGGGGCCTCCTTGGGTACTTCAACATCAAGGGGAGATATAGGTGTGGACGTATGGGTATCACCTTCCTTCTCGGGTACTTTCATGTCTCCTTGCACAGAGGATTCAGTCGGACTCTTGTGCTTAGATTCCTGAGATACTTTGCACTGTTCTTTTAACAGGGTCGTCATCTCTGCCATTTGCTTCTTAAACTCCTCGAATTCATCTCGAGATACTGGGATGGGTTCTGATGAACTTTCTTCAGCCATTTGGACTGGTGAAAAGGCCTTTTTGGCTCACGATCGGGTTTTAGGACCAATCTGCACAACAACTGATATCTAGTTTAGACTGGATATTGGTGGATAGGGATGCATGACATGCTATACATCAGTTTAATGGTTTTTTAATCTTTTCCTGCAATACAACGGGTTAGTCGAATTGATGGCAGGATGTGAAAGATGTGTGTATGACAGTTCAAGATAACGGTCATTTACATACACGGAAGATTAAATAGGGCAAGAAGAAGCACACCGCGCGTTTGGTTTATCAGATGCTGACCTATCTTAGGGTTACTCTCACGGGCTGTTTGAAATTGGTTCCCAGATCTTCGCAATCTACTTGATGAAAACATCCATGTTTCGATTGGAGCGGATCTGAGTGGTGCCTTTCCTGAGCCTCACAATGGAAACATCCATAGGAGTCCAGTAATAAACAACCGACGGGATTGCCCCTAATGGAGATACCACACAACATACATTCACATACATTCACGTCCTCACCGCATGTAATATGATGACATTGTCCGAAGCACTAATATATTGTGCGAGGCACTAATACAAGATGCTAAAAGATTGAATTTCGTAGGAAACGGTACCGACATATGTGTTGACGATTTTGAAAAGTTTGATTTTATTGATTGGACCGATTGAGACAGAGTCGCCAGTTGGTATTTTGGAAATGGATGTACCAACTCATCCAGGTTTTAATAGTTTTTCCGCAAGATGGTCCAATGCGTGACTCTTTGATTGGTCTTGAAATTCGATATTCGTGGAATCCGGGGGCTAGGTTAAGCGGGGGGAAGGTGTTAGGCACCCCCCCCCCCCCCGACTCCCGTGCAAGCACGGTACCGCATCTTATTAATTTTTTATGCAAAAAGTGTGTAGGTGTGTGTGTGTGTGTTTTTGATTTTAAAAGCTTTATTAGTTGGTTTCTAAGTCTTTTTGGTGACATGAAAGTAGTGATGTACCTCTTTTGCGCCTAGGTACGAAGGATTTGATTTAATCAAAAGTTCATTTTTAACAAGATATGCAAATTGAAATGAGGTTTTAAAAAGTAAGGTTTTCAAATCCTTTGCCCGACTAGGAATCGAGGACTTCGATACTTCCTTTTATTCTTTACGTTAATTATGTGATCTACCCCGAATCGCTTTATTTCATCAAAAGCTCTTTGTGGTTTTTCTTTGAGAAATCATTTTGATGATATGCATGCTAAAGCGTTAAGAAGGTTCGGATCATCATCGGGCATGAAAACCATCTCGATGAACCGAGCTCCTGTAATTAAAGTTTTCACTATCACGGGATCTTGAACCCAAGCTCTCGAGACTAACCCCTCGAGTTCGTTTTCAAGATCCAAATATTACATGTACATCGATATTTACGTTATTTAAAGCATTTACTGTAAGACCCCAGATTTTATGAAATAAAAGTATTAAATTTTTCTATTTAGTAAATGGTTAAATTGATAAAAGTTTAAAGTTAAGGGTGAAATATGCAAATTTTGCAAAGTAAGCAAGTGGTCATAAAATATTCATTTTGTCGGAGAATATTCGTTTGGTCGGGGAAATATTCTTTTTGTCGGAGAATATTCGTACGACGGCGCAATCATTTGTGGGCCCCATAACGGAAAATTATCGGATGAAGAAAACGACAAGAATAAGTTTTTCTAAAAATAACGTCATGGTTGTTACCGTTAAAACTGTTGAAATATCTGGTGGTTAAAATACAGTAATACGCGGTGTTGCACAGTAGCACACGGTATTGCACAGTAATTCTAATTATTGATTCTTACGTAAGAAGTCATTACTCAATAATTGTTACAGTAATTACTGTTCAATATTTTATTGATTCAATAATTGCTACATTGATAATTGCATAATATTTTATTGATTCAATAATTGTCATTTCACAGTATTTCAAATTATCAAATCAATAATTCATAGTATTTGAATAATATTATTAGATAGCATTATTGACAATGTCTAAGAAAGTTCTGTCGAGGGGGGGTTATTTAATTGCGCGCCAGTAAGGAAAAATCCTTATCGGAAGGCCCCCTCTTTCCTGGGAACGACCTGGTTGTCAATATTGTGGTTCTGTAATATTATTTGTGAATAATTAATTATTGATAAAAATGATAAGGAAATATTTATTTAATGGAGGAATTTTTAAAGAGACAATTATTGAGAGTGGATATTTTATCTTCTTCGATAAAATAATTCATTCAAATATATTATTATAATATTACATTATAAGTGTATAATGTGATAATATAATAATATAATAATGGTGATATTTTTACAATAAATTCATGATATATGAATAAATGAGGTGGAAGAGAGAAAATGGAATTTGAATTTTTAATAATTATAAATATTTTATTATATATATGTATATATATATATATATATATATATATACGTATGTGTGTTTGTGTGTGTGTGAGAGTGAAGAATTGATGGGGGAAGAGAGAGAGAGAGAGGAGAAAATAAGTGGGAAATGGTGGGAGAAAAGGGGGAGAGATGAAGAGAGAAAGAAAGAAGAAAAAGAGGGAAGAGAAGAAAATTGGAATTTTATCCGCATGTGAATTTCGGTCATTTTTAGTTCGGAATTTAGAAAAACTTTCTTCTGTAAAGTTGTAGAGAATTAAATTTTCTACGAAAAGGACATAGAATTCGTATTTTTCTAATAAAAGGACTATTTATTAGGAATTATTGAAGTTTCGAAAATAAATATTTATTTAAAATATGGGTGGGCCCCACTTTTGTTTTTGTGTGGAAAATGCTGATGAGTGTGTGTGTGAGGGTGTGTGTGTTTGTGTTTACGTGTGTGTGTGGGTGTGTGTGAATATATATATATATATATATATATATATATATATATATAATAGAATATATTTTATTTTATTTAAAGTTTTCGTTTTATTAGAATATTTTATTGCACAGTAATGAATAGTAAAAATCAGATTTCTCGTCGAATTTCGCCCGTGAAAATTTTCTTTTGTGCACCCGTGATTTTTATTCAAATAGTGCCTTGCCATTCTCCTATAAATAGGATGCTCAGTTTAGAAAAGAAAAACACACCAAAATCAGAGAATTCTTCTTCTATAATATTGAGCGTATTTTTTTTGAGTTAAGAAAGCTTTGAGTGTAGAAAATAGTGAAAGTTTTCTTCAAGAATATATCCGTCATACCAGTCAGAAATACTCTCTTTTTAAGGTAAGGGATGGTAAGGGGTATTATTTATTTCATATTCGCTTACGATAATATTTTTCGTATTCGTAAGGAATTTTATTGTCGTTCAATATTCGCAAGAAATATTATTTTCGTTCAATATTCGTAAGGATTATTATCTTTGTTCAATATTCGTAGAAATATTATTTTCGTTCAACAGTTGTAAGGAATGTTATTTTTTTCGTAAATGATGTTATTGCTTTCAATATCATTTCATCAAAATATTCGTATGAATTTTATTATGAAATTTTTACCTTTTCCGTCAGAGTTACTATTCACATATACGGTATTATTCACGTATACGACACTATTCACGAATACGGTACTATTCACGAGTACTATTCACGAAGTATGATTTTTCTTATGAAAATTTCTACCTTTTCGTTTCGGGGTTACTATTCACGTATACGACACTATTCACGAATACGGTACTATTCACAGAAAAATTAAATTTTCTTTTATTTGTCCAAGTTGTCTGTTATGGTTACTATCTTTGATTGTATCCAAGTTTTGAGCTTCATTCTTGAATTTTGCTCCACAATTGATTATTACGGAGTATTTTTAAACTTGGATAAACTAAATTACGAATCCCTAATCTTTGTCATTTATCTCACTGGATTCGTTATTTATATTGTTTTTCATCATGCTCAGTCCTAAATGGTGATATAACTGAATATCTTTGGTCTGTAGTGCAAAGATGAGTTATTGATTGATGAATATCTTTTGCCCGTAGTGCAAAGATGAGATGTTGATTTATGAATATCGTTGGCTTGTAGTGCAAAGATGAACTATTGATGAATATCTTTGGCCTGTAGTGCAAAGATGAGCTGTTGATTTGTGAATATTTTTGGTCTGTAGTACAAAGATGAACTGTTGATTGATGAATATCTTTGGCCGTAGTGGAAAGATGAATTTATTATCATGATTATGAATAGGAACTGTGATTTGGTATAACCATGATCTTTGGTGTTTCAGGTAAAGACAGGTGATGAATATTACCTTCGTCCTGGGTGAAAAGAGGAATTTAGCAACACAATTATGATTATGAATTATTCACATAATTGTGGACAGAAATTATTGATTGATGTTACAGGGATAAAACATTGTTGGTGAACTTTTAACATGGAGAAGATAATAGACATTATGGTCTATTTGACTCTTCTAATGGATTGTTCGTTACGCTGCAACTATGGTTGAAAAGTTTTATCATCTACCATATGTTATAAATCTCTAATTTATCACTGATGAAGACTATTGACAATTTAATTATCTTTAGTCATAATATTCTTTACTGGGCTATTTGTGCTCACCCTTTTGCTTTACAATTCCTTTCAGGTAATAAGAGTATAGAGGGGTCGAGCGGGGATAACAGGAGAATAGAACGATGGTCTATAGCTGTTGAGGTTTTCCATAAAATAGTATGAGAAGAATTATATTAAGAATTTAAAATGTGTGTGTCGTATTTTATACGTCATTTAACAGTTGATTTTGGTGAACCAAATAGGCTGAGGTGAACCCAACTTTGGAAGGGTGTTTTGCCACTATCATACAAGATGTCTAATCACCTACGACTTCGGGTTATCATAAGACATGGTTGTGCACATCCACTTGCTGATTATATCTATGAGCACTACCTATATAATATTGGAGTTTGGTTGAAATATAATTCTCAATTGGAGACAATGGAGATAATTATATGGCAAGAGAAGACCCACCATTGGAAAGAACATGATAGTAATCTTCTCATTTTTCTTTGGGGTCTATTGGGTCAACCAAGGATAATTCTCAAGTTATATGAAAACTTAGATGCATGGCCTCCCATGTACGAAGGTTTCCTTGAGCACTTTCCAAAGATTTTAATTCCTAAAACAGTTATTGACTGTACCTTTCTGTAACGTATCATTGATTTGGAGTATGGGCACTGTATTTGTATTGAAACTCACAGTTTAATTGTGGTCGTATTTTGGACGACAGTTTAAAAGTTAGAATTTGAAGATTTGAATTTGTAATTTTGTTGAGTGTATTTCGTGGCGACCCAGAATGGGTTGGGTGGATTGGACCTATTTTGGGGGCGTTACATTTACAACATAAAAACCGATCCATCGTGGGAATCAAGTCAGATCCATTCGAGGATATCGACATCGGGATTCCTAGGCTCACATGATTTGAACAAAATAACATATCATAATGTCTATGGCCACAATACTAAGCGATTTCATCGTTTAAAATCACCGTTCGTGCTGATCGCCTTTAAATATAGATTTAGGGCTATACGGGTTAATCGGGACCTTCCAAAGCAATAAATCCATAGATATACCATGAATCTAAGCCGTTATAGCCCCCAGGTTAAAGCTTCATGCTTAATAACCTCTCGGGGACTAGATTAGGCTTAGATCTAGGTATATCTAGCCTCCAAAGTCAATATACAACATATTAAGCATAATATAACCGATAAAAACGTAAAATCTATCAACTATTACATAATATACTTAAAATACAACAAGTTTAACTATATTTAAACAAGATACTTCATCAATCTATCATTTGAACCAAGTTTACAAAGGAAACGAAGCTAAAAGTGCGTTATTACACCTTGGGGGACGCGTGAACAAGCGTTTTAACTCCTTGGATGAACTAAGAACACTAAGATGGCTTCAAGTAGATGCTAGATGGAAGATTTGAGCTTTAAGTAGCTTGGTTTATGTTCCACCCGAGCTCTTCTCTCTCTAGAAATGTATTTCTCTCTTTAAATGTCTCTCTCTCTCTTTCTAAAATGAACTAAGTGGGGGATTATAATCTGTCCTGGGTAGCCGCACACATGTATGCTACCAGCCGCATACATGGTTGAGGCTACCCAAGTGCCCCCCCCCCCGGCTCGACTATTGGTCCTTCGATCTCGGTTTGGCAGAAGTTGACGTCCACCGCTTGATCTTTTGGACCGTCTTTTGACGAACGCAGCGAGATAAGATCGAGTCTGACTAAATTAGGATTCGGGAAATCGATACTCGTAGCCGAGATATCTTCCCGGTCCAGATATCAGTTCGTAGGCTTATCTTTTGATGGCACGTCGTTCGAGATTTGCTAAAGTGGTTTTCGATGATCACTGTCTCAGCTCGTCGATCTTCGAACGGGTCGTGGTATGTTCGGACTTTATTGGTCCTCTTCATCATTCTCGGGGTTATCTCTAAGATGATCGGGATCTTTTGCCCTACTTTGGGGTTGTCTCCAAAGTAAAATGACACTTTTACCCTCCTGCAGGGGTTAGTACGACAAAAGTAAAATTTTGAGTGTCTACACCAATCTATCCGAATTTACTAATCCCCTTTTTAGTAATCCAATGATTGGGAACTATTTTAGTTTTAAGCTTTCTAAGAATTTAAATCTCAGTAGCATGATCAACATCATCATTCTAAAAGCATTGCTTAAAACTATGGGTTATTTACATATTATAAGAAACAGCATCATGTAGATAATTAAATGCCTTTAATAAATGAATACTTTTATTAATAAATAAATAAGATCGTCTCCAAATTATATGCTTTATCATCATACATGATTGGCTTGTATGCATACTACTTTCAATCTCCCACTTGCACTAAAGCCAATCGTTTTGGTATCTCATACCTATCTTCTCTAAGTGACGATCAAACAGTTGTTGTATTAAAGCTTTAGTAAATAGATCTGCAATGTTATCTTGAGAGTTCACTATCTCTAGTGACTTCTCCTCTTTCAATGATTTCTTTAATCAAAGTGCCGCAACACATGTTTGGATTCAAGATGAGACTTAGGAACTATTCCTAGTTCTGTAACGAACTTTTCAACTGAAACATCAACTTGTAACTTCACTTACAGTTATATACTTTGTCTTTGTCACTAAACCAGCAACCTTTTGCTGTTTGGAAGCTTTCCAATTCACTACACCACCTTTCAAGGTAACGACTTACCCTAAGGTAGATTTGATGTCGTCTTGGTTAGTCTGAAAAACTTGAGTCTGTTTAGTCCTCTAGTTTAATTCAAACTCATCATATGTCATGATGACATCCTTAGTGTCAGTTAAGTACTTTAAGATGTTCATCACTATCCTACAGTGATCTTCTCAAGAATATGATTGATCAACATCAAGTCACATATATTTCATTGCATACATGATAGTAACTCATGTGATCTCTCTTTTATTAAGGATAATTTAGAGAGATTCACTCCATGGTTCATCATCATGAGACACCTTTTAGAGTTTGCCATGCTAAACGCCTTTAGCATCTAATGAATATACGTTTCTTGGATTAAGCCGAACAATCTTTTAAATCTATCTATACAGATTTATATCCCCAATGTAGGATGTTCTACCCAAATCATTCATGGAGGAATGTTTAGATAACTTTATTTTGATCGATTGTAGCATAGGAATGTCATTCTCTATCAGTAATATATCATCAACATATAATACAAGGAATGAAACAACTCTCCCACTAACCTTCTTGTACACACATGGTTCATCCTCGTTTTTGATAAAATCAAACTCTTTAATTATTTCATCAAAACGAATGTTCCATCCACAAGAAGCTTGCTTCAATCCATAAAAGGATTGTTGTAGCTCATATACATGAATTACTTCAACCATTGAAATAAATCCATCTGGCTATATCATACATACATTCTCCTCTAATAATTTATATTTAAGGAAGGGCGTCTCTACGTCCATTTTACCAGATTTATTAATAATAAGCTGCAATCGCAAGTAAAATCCAAATGGTCTTGTGCATTACTTCAAAGATCTATTTTAGATTTTATAGTCATCTACTGTTTCTCTGAGTCTTAATTACCCATAGCCTGTTCGTAATTCAATGGATCATCATCATTCATGACGTGTACCTCATCGTCATCCTCTATGACGAATCCATACCTTTCAGGTATCTTCGGTACTCTTCCAGATTTACGAATAGGGTGTTGTACAGTAGGTGTCTCTACTTGGACAGGTTCATCCAATTGATCTTTAGTGGTTTGTGGTTCTTGAATTTCTTCAAGTTCTATTTTCCTTCCACTAGCCCCTTCAAGGATAAACTCCTTTTCCAAGAAGGCAGCGTGTTTCACAACAAACACCTTTTGCTCAGTAGGATTGTAGAAATAGTATCCCAAACTTTCCTTAGGATATTCCACAAACGTGCACTTATTAGATCTTGTCCTAAGCTTATCATTTTGAAACCTTTTTCACATAAGCTGGACATCCCCAAATCTTAACATGCTTAAGACCAGGTTTCCTCCATGTCCACATCTCATATGGAGTCTTGGGGATGGATTTTGAGGGGACCTTATTTAGTAGATATGCAGCCGCTTCTAGGGCATAACCCCAGAATGATACTGGAAGATCGGTAAAACTCATCATGGAACGAACCATGTCCAACATGTTTGATTTAGCCTTTCAGATACTCCATTTAACTGTGGTGTACCTTGTGGAGTCCATTATGAGATTATACCATTATCATTGAGACAATTGAGAAACTCACCGCTTAAGTATTCTCTACCTCGATCTGATCGAAGAATCTTAATGCTCTTGCCCGTTTCTTTCTCTACTTCACTTCTGAACTCTTTGAACTTTTCAAATGATTCAGATTTGTATTTCATTAAATACACATTTCCAAATCTTGAGTTATCATCAGTGAAAGTAATAAAATAAGAATACCCTCCCCGTGCATTCGTTGTCATAGGTCCACAAACGTCTGTGTGAACCAAAGCTAACAACTCTGTAACTCTTTCTCCTTTTCCACTAAAAGGAGATTTAGTCATTTTACCCATGAGACAAGATTCACAAGTTGGATATGATTCATAATCGGATAGCTCTAAGAGCCCATCCTTATGCAACTTAGATAATCTTGTTTCATTGATATGACCGAGTCTACAATGCCACATATAGGTATAATTAACATCATCTCTTTTCCTTTACTTAGTTTGTTTTATTTGAAATATATTTTCATGCAAGTCAAGTATGTAAAGCCCATTTCACAGATTACCAACACCATACAAAATATTATCTTTATAAATAGAACAACTGTTGTTCTTTATTATAATGTCAAATCTATCCATATCTAATACGAAAATAGAAATAATGTTTCTAATGATATCCAGAACAAAATAACAGTTATTTAAATAAATGGACTTGCCCATAAGCAGTGCTAAACAATAAGTGCCTACAGCTAATGCAGGCAAACCTTTATTCCATTTTTCACTCGTAGGACAACCTCATCCTTGTTCAGGTTTCTACTTCTGACCAGTCCCTACACAGTATTACATATGTGAGAACCACAATCGGTATCCAATACCCAAGTAGAATTTTGACTTTCAAAAAAATTAATTTCAATCATGAACAAACCTTGATTGAAAGTCAAAGCTTCTCCAAGCTTCTTCTCTGCCAGAAACTTCTTGCAGTTCCTCTTCCAATGACCTGGCTCGTTGCAATGAAAGTACATTCCTTTGCTAGCTGGATCAGGTTTTTTTTGATATTTTACTTTCGCTTTGCCTTTAGCCTTCTTAGATTTCTTTCTTTCAGAAGATACCTTGGGCCTCTTCCAACTCTTGGAAGAATCATACACCATTAAGACATGGTTCTTCTTAGATTTGAAGTGACCTTCTGCAGTTTTTAACATGTTAAATAATTCAGGCAAGCTGACATCTAACTTTTTCATGTGAAAATTAACAACGAACTGCGAGAAGGTCTCAGGGAGTAACTGCAAGACCAAGTCTTGACTCAACTCCCCATCCATGACGAACCCAAGCTGTCCAAGGCGTTCAATCAGATTAATCACCCTTAGAACATGAGTCTCAACGGCAGTGCCCTCGGAAATCCTAGATCAGAAGAGTTCCTTAGATATCTCATATCTAGCAGTCCTATTTTGTTCACCATACAACTCCTTGAGGTGAAGCAACATAGTAGGAGCATCCATGTTTTCATGATGACGCTAAAGCTCGTTATTCATAGATGCGATCATGATGCAATGAGCCCAAGATGCATCATTTTGCCACTTTACAATGGTGGCAATCTCTTCCTCAGAGGCTATTTTTGGAACAGTTCCAGGAACAGGTGAATTTAGGACATAAGAAATCTTTTCAGCAGTGAGAACTATTCTCAGATTCCTTAACCAGTCCGTGTAAATCGGTCAGGTCAGTTTATTAGCATCAAGTATGCTACGCAGTGAAATTAGTGATTTTGACATTTTTAAATTTCTGTATGTGAAAAGACAATATTTTAGCAAAAATTCATTTAATTAATTTTATATACCAAAATAAATTAGGTCTTATTTTAAATTGGTATCTCCCACTATTTTCTTCAAACTATATTACCCTCACTTATATAGTTCGGCAACATCAAATTAAAGATTTGCTAGTGAGAATAAGGATCTCATTTCAAATGTATATAGCCTTGTGGATAGCATAACAAATGATATATAAATAAATTGGTAGACAACTCTTTGTCAATTACATCAACATGTAACTCCTTTTTATTTTGCCTCTTAAATCATAATGGTCAAGTGTGTGCACATCCGAACTAAAATGATTTAAGTTAAGTCCAACTTAGCACTTCCATAAAATAAAAAAAGAAAAATATTGTCCTTGTGGATAGCACAACAAAATAATATTGTTCAATTTTCTTGATAAGTATCAAATGTGATTAAATTAATATCTTAAATACGCAATACTTACCTTGTGGATAGCACAATTGTGACGTCCCCAAAAACAAGTACATAAAATAAAACCTGTATTTGGTGCTACACGATTCTAAATATTAACAAACTTAAAGCATTATTAAATTAGAGTTATTACATCAAAGTTCTTTTATCCCAAGTACGAAAACCTTTAAATAATTCTTAACATGATAGGTATGTAGTAATGTCAACCAAAAACTTATCTATTACATAAGATTCTTTCTAGCTAAGCTGACATTTTTTCTTTGCCCTTATCCTTTTCGGAACTCTCAGCTTCATCTTTCTTAACTGAAAACATTTATAATAAAGCAAGAATGAGCATTTAATTGCTCAGCAAGTATAATAATCAATAATTAACATGCAAAAGAAATAAATGCTTTCAGCTGATTCTACTTTCACAGTAAAACAAGTCTGTAAAGCAATTAACATAAACTTTGACGCTAATCTCAAATTTTTGAAAGGACGTAGTGACTTAAACATACTAAGTCGTAATATATTCAAGAACTTGCTTTTCTTTTTTTTTTAAAGGTTCAATCAGAAATTTTATCTATGAACCGACATAGTCTTACGAGCACGATGGGTGATTAGACCTTTATGCCCTGCATTGATCAATATTATCTAAGTGGAACAAATTCTTTCAGTTCCTCTTTACCGTCCTCAGGACGCAATATAAAAATAACCCCAGATAAGGGAAGTTCTTGCTCAGTTATAATCCATTTAGAAGAATAAAATAAATGGACAACTTAATTAAATAAGTATATTTCAAGACTTAATATAAAAAAATTGAAATATTTCAACTATACATGTATACCGAGTTTTATTCAATGTATACATCGTTATCTCATGCATTTTTTCAAAGCTAATTGGAATAAAAATCCTATCGCTATAGCATTATATATAAACAAGAAGAAATAATTGCTTATATATAATTAAACTGAAAATATTACCCTAAATGAGTAACGTATTATTTTCATAATTATTAGCTCATAAACTAACATTATTTACTCCAATCTCAAATTCCACTATGATTACATTAGGATTTTATTTCATTTTAACCATTTATGACTATTTAATGGTTCCTTATAATATTAATATGTAAATATTTTACATATTTGAATTTAAACCTTAAATATTAATTCACGAATATTTTATAACTTATTTCGCGAGTTTAGATTCGTAAACAGCTCATATTTAGCTTTTATAGTAAAGTTTAATTTACTATATTATTTTCGGGATAATAATAATTTTTATATTATTTTATTCTTTTACAAGTCGCTCAGATAATTGCATGTTGTTTGGCTCAAAAAAGTTATTTTGGGCCTCAGAAACTTCGAAATATCACTTTTATGATTTATGGAAATTTTTAAAGGTCCCTTGGTTCATTTTGTCTCACAAAATAATTTTATAGGCAATGCAAGTTTTTATTTCGTCTAAATATGTAATTTTATATTTATTACATATTTATATTGCTTAAATTATGCCCAAAAATTAGTTTCTTGGCACAAAATATCATTTTCGGTCATAACTAGCCTCGTAAGACTTTATTAGCTTTATTATGTCTTAAAATTTTGTCGGAACTGCGAATCGGAACGTTGAACGTCAAAATCGCTCGAAGCGTCGACTTTCGTCGTCGCCCAATTTTTAGTTCTGACATGCCTATTCGCTAATTCTCAAACCACAAGTCGTATAACAGTGAATTTTTGATATATTATAAACCTCATAGCATAGTATTTTTAGAAAAATTTAGACCGCTAAAACAGTTTATGAAAACCCACCAAAAATAGCCTTAAACTGGCCTGCAAGAAAACTGCATAAGCAGCAACAGCGCCTATAGCACGCCTGTGCGGCACCGTGCTTGCTGCGCGCGCCCCCACGCCCGCTCGCAGCCAACTGCCTAAAGTGCTTTGCTGCTTCTACAGCTTGGCTTAGCGAAGTGGCCCGTTTGCAATTTTCTCCTGCGTTGCTCGTAACTCCGTTTAATCCGATTTTTGGATATATTGTACATGGTATGACAAAGTATTTTTAAAAAATATCAGACTGATATTCGGGTATATTAAACTGTCCAAACAGGGTGCCCAAATTAGCTGTTCGCACAGATTTTTCAACTTTTTGTTTAACGCTCAAAAGTCGCCATAACGCGATTCAACCCAACTTCCTTACTAACTAAGCCTTTATTAACATAATATGACTCGCCTAAGATTTTAGCTCGTTTAAATTCCAAATTCTTGGTCATTTTTACCCTCTATGGCCATTAATCGAACATGTTGCATGCATTCTTTGTTCCATTTGATTTCTTAATCGTTTATTAACTATTTGTCCTCTATTCCATCCTTATATCATCTCACAACACCAACCTATCCACCAATTCTCTATATCCATTATTCCATACATAATTCATGTACAAAATAAAATAAAATAAATGGACTTAAGTAACTAAAGTTTACTAACAAAACTTAGTTTTTCATTCTTTGAATTTAAAAACCATTCAACTTCCATATTACATTTACATAACTCAACTTAGATTGATCACAAAGAAAATCCATCCAACTTTACATATTAAGCCACCAAACTCCTAATAATGGAAATTTAATAACTAAATTATACCATTACATAAACTTAAGTAAAATTTAAATTCAATAAGGAATTTATACCTTTAAACTCTTTATCTTCAAATACTTCAAGCTTGATTCCACCTTAGCTAATCTTCACAAACTCATGCTTCCATTACTATATCATACTTGGAAAATTATCTAACTAACAAGAAATTTGGGAAAAGATAGCCACGGTATGGAGAAGAGGAAGAAGAAGAGACTTGACCAATTCTTAAGTCAATTTGCTTGGTGCCAAAGTTTGGTTGGGAGTAAACCATACACTTCCCTCTCCTCTCTCTTTTCACGGCAAGAAAAAAAAAACTTGAAAAGGCTAGCTTGTAACAATAATTATTTATTAAGGAATACTCCCTAATTAACTTAATTTATTAATTTACTTAATTAATCTTCTCTTATGTTAACTAATTTAATTACCACCATCTTAGTAACTTAGTTTAATTAATTAAGTTACTACCTACTCCAATAAAACTAAATCTCTTGAAAATATATATTTATAAAATATATACTTTCAACTATTTCAATATATAACTAGTATATACCATAAATAAAACATAATATATCTTAGTTACATATTCATTTTATAAAATAAATATGCAAAAACATAATAACCCTTGCAAATATAATTATTTGCTTACTTAAGATATTATAAGAAAATATAATATCCTTCTCTTCATTCTCATAAATTCAAATAAGAATTTATTTACCTCATTAAGATATTATAATCATTATAATCTCCTTTCTTTATAAAATAATCCCATATAAGAATTTATTTTAAAACCTTTGGTTAAAGCATATAAATAAACATTATATATTTAAACCACTCCTTTATTTTCTTATCTACAACAATTATTATTTTATTGCTTAATAAATACATATACATAATACATATTTATTAAATCTCATTTACATGCTACATCAAACATGCAAAATTCACATATAGTAAATAAAAAAAATTATTCACTATTTTAATATTATTACTATAATAGAAACTATAAGAAATTTCCAGGTTCCTACAACAACAAACTCGTATTAAATATTTAATACTCTATTAATTTATCATGCTAGAAGGCGACGTTCGATATTCCAAATATCATTGAACGCTTTAGATTTAATATGATTTGTTTGAGGGGTTTGTTATTATTTGTCTCATCTTGTTTAGCGCGCATGCACATATATATATAAAATACGCGTCATTTTATTAAACATGTGAAGCATGTTTTGCATAAAATATAATATATATATATATATAATACTTAGCATGCACATATAGAATACTATATTCTACCCGGATTGATTATGGACTTTTATTCTACATTGGTTCACTAGAGTCACCAAGTGAACCAAAAGGTCAAACCTACGAGTGCAAGAATTTAAATTTAAACGCGGGCTCCATACAAATAGATATTCACGCGCTCCTTGCTCTTTGGTCTCAAATTTCTTCATGATAATTCTAACTATTTCTATTACATTAAACTATTTAATTTAAATAGAAACTTTGATCAGCAGTCAAGGGAAAGTACATAGGATAGAGATAGAATTTTACATCAAGAAAAAATCAGAGAAGACGATGTACGCATACCCCATTTAATAAAACTCATTCATTCAAGCATTCAACTAAAAATAAAGTCCAATCACAATGGTCAATAGTCTCATAATCAATCACATTTATTATCATACATATTACCATATGCATCAATAAATAAATATTTATCTCATGAATTAAAATATTTCATATATATATATGAGTATCATTTAATGGGCAATTTTAATTTGCATGAAATTCAATTTCAAGATTAAAATAAACTCTTTATTTTAATTATAAAATTATTAAAAATATTATATATATATATATATAACCGTGCACCTGCATGATTCAAAAAGGTAATCCTTTATCATATATATATAGTTACTATATATATACTGCATATATATATATATATAGTTACTATATATATACCTGGAGCAGCCTTTTAAAGAATCCTGATGCATCACGCCCAACGAAAAAAAAAGGATGGAAAAAACGTGACTTAAAAGTTCGCGATTTCGGTTTCGTTTTTTTTTCTTTCATAAAAAAATAATTTTATACAATTAATTATACCCAATAAATTATTCTAAATACATATCCATACATATATATGGAATCAAAACAATTAATAATTGCATAAAAATTTGGCTCTGATGTCACTGTTGGGTTTGTACGAAATTATGGGCGCAATCAAATTATAAAAATTAACGGAAGCATGGTATATCATAGTTTAAAATTTTCTGCAAAACCATTACCCGGATCATCCTTTATGTAAATTATTAATTTAAAACGATAAATAAGAAGTTATGGAATCATACCCTTGTAGAACGAAACTTTCACAGGTACGAGTTCAACTCCTTGTTCTTCGTGATCTCCTTGAATTTCCGGGTTAGATTCTTTCTTTTGATCAATGTTAGCCACCCAAGTGTTTGGCATCTAGAAGTGAGCCACCAAGGAAGAGGAATTATCAAGAAGGAGGGCGGTTGGCTAAACCCTAATTTTCTATCCTCTATATAAATAAAAGGAGTACTTTCCAACAATTGAAATTTCATCAACTGATATCTATTATAAAACTCCTCTAATATAGATATTGATCAACTCTTCTAATCCTATTAGACATGGGGTTTCATTTAATTAATTAAACTCCTTTAATTAATTTAGGCTTTCCACCACATTGGAAATAATTAATTAAATTTATTTAATTAATTTGTCTACTAATCTTATTAAGAATAAATGAGAGTACTAATATTAAATTAATTTCTAAACTCCTTTAAAAATTAAAATAATAATAATTATAATAATATTAATAAGACTCCTCTTATTAATTTATATTTAATATTTTTAAAATATTAAATAATAAACATTAAGCTATTTAATTTATTATATCACCATAAATTAAATTACACTTAATGCATTATTACGATTATGCCATTACCTTCTTAAATAATTATTCTTCCTTTTATAGTGTGACCCTTTAGATTCTCCATATTAAATCGGTTGTGAATAAATCAATTAGAATAATTCTAATCTTATTTAAATAAATAAATTAAACTAAAGATCTATTTAAATAAATAATATTTATTCTACAATAGGGATAAGCCTCCCTAGCGATCAACTTTTTTTCAGATAATATAGATTTTAACATTAATCATAACAGAACATGTGAGTAAATAGTTACCGTACAATTCAATTTTTCTTCCATACAATATCCAAATTAAATATAAGATATGAAATTACTGTCAAATCTTATTTTATTTAATTATATGTATTTCGATTAAAAAATGCACAACTCCAAATAATGCAAATTAGAAACTTCTTTCTAATTTCATTCTGTCTTGGCCAAGGACTACTGGGTTGTTATTTAACGAATCGCATAGGACATATCTCTTCTTTTACTAGAAATAGTAGATTCTTTATTGATCATCCATTATCTCCGTATGTAACTCATTATACACAAGCATACCCTTTGATATACCTTAAGAATTTTTAAGAAATAAGTCAAAGTATAATTCATTACATACATGATACTATGATGATCTCAAGTTCAAGGATCACTTCTACTACTATCACATTAAGAATTTTTATTGACAGGCAAGTAAAACTCCATTAAGTATTCTATAGCGAGTCACGTTCAGTGAACTTATTCTCCAATAAGCACCTACATATTTGCTTTAGTGTCTTCACATAAATGATCATGAGATCAATCATCCTCATCCAATGAGCAAGCAATATATGTACCAATCTATCCGGATTTACTAATCCCTTTTTTAGTAATCCAACGATTGAGAACTATTTTAGTTTTAAGCTTTCCAAGAATTTAAATCTCATTAGCATGATCAACATCATGATTTTAAAAGTATTGCTTAAAACTATAGGTCATTTACATATTATAAAAAATAGCATCATGTAAATAATTAAATGCCTTTAATAAGTGAATACTTTTATTAATAAATAAATAAGATCGTCTCCAAAATATATGTTTTATCATCATACATGATTGACTTGTATGCATACTACCTTCACCAGCTGCCATTACAACCAAGCCACGAACAACAAACGCCTATATACATAGTTGCCAACCTCGTCATCATTATCAATATTACACCAGTTCCTAGTCTAGATTCATCCAACATCATCATCTCTAACAACTCTAGTTTGAGAAAACAAAAATCAAATCTGGTTTGAGAAAACTTTTGTTTTTAAATAACAAATTTTAGAGATGATGATGTTGATTCGGTCCTCATTTACGATGAGTCCAACAAGCCCAACCAAATTCAAACTTAGATCTGCCTTGTATCCAACAAATAAATAAATCAGATCTGGGTGTAATCATCATAAACCAAAAAATCTCAAGTACAACTGTTAACACCACAAGTTTATATCAGGATTGAGAAAACTTTTGTTTTTGATAACAAATTTACACCATCAAAATCAGATCTGAATGTTTTTTTAAGATTTATTGTTGAACTAATATCAAAATTAAGAGGGATAAACTAGCAAACAAAAATTAATTAAGAGGGATAATGGAGGAAAGAAGAACGAGGGAAAGGAAGAAGAAGACCCAACAATCAAGACTCAATAATCGTCAAAGTTTACAGTACTATCTCCACCATGGTTACCGTCAGACAAGAAAATGAGAACAAGAAGAAAAGGGTTGGATGATGAATATCAGTATCATGTTTATACCATTTTGAGAATTTTTTGACCGACTTATTTTGGGCATTAATAACTAAGAATTTGATATTTCATGTTTTAATTTTGTTTAGTGTATTTTATTTTATAACTTTTCTTTTGTTTTGTTTTTAAGTTTGTTTTATTTTATTTTAATTTGTTATTCTACAGAAGTTTTTATTTTTTTAACTTGATATAGTAATATTTTTTAATAGGATAAGTGTAGTTATTTTGTTTTAATTAATTATATGTTTATTTTCCTAAATTCTTATATTTTTTTAACTACTAAAAATATGATGTCACGGATTTAATTGGCACAGATTTGTCAAGTCAGCAGGCCACGTCATCAATTTATGACGTGGCGTATCAATTGAATTAAAGTGAAAAAAAATAAAAGTTTAATCATCTGATTGAAAAAATTGAAAGGTCGATCACCGAAGTGGAATATGGCCTATAGTTTAGATAGTAATTTATATTTAAGTCATTATTATAATGTTAACCAAACACTTGCAAGAAAGAAATTTTATTTATTTTTTTCTTTTTACTTTACGTTACTTTTCTGCATAGTTTCCCAATACAAGATTCTTGAAATCCAAAAGGAGTCCATAACAATAAAGCCATTCTTATGCTAACTCAATAATGATCTTAAAATTTGGAATGGAATGAGTACAATATTTATAGAGGTTCTATAAATTTATATTTTTCATTAAGAGACTGCAATTGATGATTTAGATTTATATCGTCCTCTTACCGAATTAGATGTAAAGTTGTTAAGAGATATTAAAAAATAAACAAACATCACCTAAGACAATAAGTTATCCATTCCTCCTAGGTTAGAATATGATAAATTATTGTAATAAATTAGGACATTCAGGTAAAAAAAAAAAAAAAAAACTGTAGATGAGTATATTCTCTCTATATAATCTCTCTAATCATTTCCCAAGTTTTCTCCTATTTCCCTTCACGTGTTGAGCTTGTAAATAAGTTCATCAGAGCAGAAATTACTCAATTGTTGGTTAAATAGTGCAAAATCATAGGGTTTTTTATTTTGATAAACGTTGACCATTTTTTTTAATTTAGTGGTTATATTATTACTTTTTGATTTAAAATTTATTTGTCACATAAGAAATGATGGAAAGTAAATTTTGATCGGTATTTATATATATTGCAAATATTTATGTTGATTTTTTGATTGTCAGTTATGTAGATAAATATTAATCATAAGTTTCATAATTGTAATACGGCGTAAATTTATTTGAATACATAACAAAATCAATTTTGATTATGTACAAAAATATTCGTTTAAATTATGTCCGAAAAAAGTACGAGAATATGTGGTAAGGATTGTCTGATGTTTGGTATTATCCACAACCACAAAAATGTATGTGGTTTTTAAATTTGACAAACACAAGCACAAATGGTATAAAGTGTAAATTTATCCTAAAGAAAAAAATTAAATCTTATAACATACTTTAAATCTGTGCGCCAATTATTTAATGTTATTATATTATCATACGACTAGTTGATAGTCCGTGCAATACACGGGTTAGTTTGAATAATAGATTAACTAACCTAAACATGAATATATCTAACACAAAATACATTCATTATAACATAACTCATGAAACAAATAATATGTGAGAACATCAATCAACTTAAAATAGAAGATCAGAAGTTAAAGTACCTCAAATCAAACAATTTGAACTAAGACTCAGCAGTTGTAAAGAAACTCTAATGCCTTCAAATCATTTGAATTGAATGTCAGGTTCTTAGAATTCAAAACCTCAACTTGTAAAGAAATTCCAAAAAGAATCAAAATTACCCATAATTCAAGTATGCCCATCTCAGAAAAACAATCGCTTTTCAGTTCTTGCAATTAAGCAAAAGAAAACAGAAAGATATAAAAAGGAGAGACAAAAAAGTAGGGAACCCCTAATCACTCAATTATAAACTTTTTCAATAACCATTTGACTCTAACCTTTGCATACGACTTTGTGGTCTAGATGCACAACCCCCAATCAGTTAAGAACGAAAGAACAGTGAAAGGTAATTATTACCTTAGTCACCTCCACCAAACAAACAGAATGGTCATATAGATGCTGGCAACAAAACTTATAGAACAAACTTCTTCAAATAAGAATCCCATCTTCTTAAAAATAAATGACATAAAAGAAGAATTTAAATTTCTCTCTTTCTATATAAACTTTTTTTTATAATAAAAACTTCTTTCAAATTCCTCATATCATATAACAACATTCTTGAATATTAAAACTTTTTCCAAACAAAAAATTACTACAATTAAGAAATCACAATAAATGTTTGAATCAAAACTGGCAATGTACTTTGAAACTACGTATTAAAATTGAAATATCACCTAAAAATATGAATAAAACCCACATAAAAAATCCATATTTTTTACATTTTGAATGGATAAATGTTAATGGGAGTACCAAAAGCTAAGTACCTGGATCTGTAGCTTGATGAAGGTGCACATGCACTGCCCGTACATGGGAAGTGGTCATTGACAAACAAAACCCAGACTCATCATTTACTGTTAATACATATCGACTATATATCTATATATACAACTGTATACATACAATTCTATTAATATATCCCTTCCATCCAAGAATTGATGTTTCCATTTTAGTTTATAATTTCTAGTATCTGTATATATATATATATATATATATATATTAAGATATCTGGCTATAATTAAAATGCCTATACATAATTTTCAAGTGATTTTATATTTTTATAGTAAGAGTAATTAAGAGCCTTTATTAGAAATAGTAAGAGTAATTAGACTGTCAAATTCACCCCAATATGAAACAAATTTTCAGAGCAATGGTTAGAAGTATACATATGGCAGTGACTGAAACTATACATAACCAAATCCAATTTCTTCATAACAGTTGCTAGTATGCCAAATAAAAAATTTTAATTGCCAAGAACCAAATACATAACATTACATATGGCAATGACCGATGCATCAATTTTAACTGCCAAAAACCAAATTCATAACCTCTAAATTGATAACAATGACCTTTTCACCACTGTGCTTAGCTTCAATTTTTTAAAAGCTAATTATGTTAGTTATAAATAAGTTAAAGTTACCATAAAATCACAGAAAACAAATAAAGCATTGAAAGAACACAACTTCTTCAGAGATGATTATTTTCTTCAAGTAATTCCAGAATTCACCAACAAAGAAGTTAATTTTCTTCAAAAATTAAAGCTAAATTTCATTCAAAAAAAATGATAACATCAAAAAAAATCAATAAAACAAAGGAAATAATCATCAATTACTTGATTTGTTCTAGAAATCGAATAAATGGGATCAAAAAATCCTACAATTACAGCAAAAAAATTTAATAAAACAAATAAATAATCATCAATTACCTGTTCTGTTCTCAAAATCGAATAAATCGAATCAATCGAGCGATTTTTAGCCCACAAAACCAAAATCGAGCGTGGTTCGGGAAAGAGAGGGACGAGAAGTGATGTAAGATCTGCAGCAAAAGAGTAAAATTTAACATAATATTAACCCAATAAATCCACATCAACATACACATATACATATATATATATATATATATATATATATATATATATATATATATATATATATATATATATATAAGTGGAAGAGGGAGATGGGGGAAGTGGTAGTGGAAGTGAAAAGGCAACTGAATTGCAGTTTTGAAGAGGAAGCTGAATCAGGCATATATTTTATTTATTAACAAATTCAATGCACAATTCTGAAACTATTTTCTGTATTAATGCTTTTATTAATATCAATTGTATATGAGATTTGGAATACAAAACGCTGAATACTCATCCACTCAAAGATTGGCAAAAGTAAATCAATCGATTAAAATTGAGTGTGTTAATTAATTAATTGATTTCAAATTAATTGAGTTAACTTTGTTGAAAATTAAATTGGAAGCCAAATAAATTTCAAATTAAGTGAGTTGACTCACCCAATTATGCAATTTAAAGGATCGGCTGTAATGCCTTTATATATAAAGTATTGATGTGGCATGGTGTGATAAGTATAGTTTTTAAATTAAGTAGTCATATTGCCATCCGTAATTGCATATGGGATTTACTAAATTAGTGAACAACATTCACATTCAAATCCATCATAAAACAAGTAATAAAATTCACATTGGATAGCGAGAAAAAGGACTCTAAACTAAGCAAAAATTAACATTAAATTGCAAGAAAAAGGACATAAGTTCAGAAAGAGGAGATGTAAGAAGGTCAACATTGTCTTTTTCTCATGCCCAAAAAACAAAACAAAAAAAAGTTCAACAAAGACTCTGATCCCGACCAAGTGTGTTGGTTGTATGGTCTGCAATAAAGGAGTCTGTCCTATGATGGTCACTGTATGAGGTATGCCCCATGAATGTATATTTTCTCTTTTTATTTTAGTTTAAATTTAATAAAAAAAAAGGAGTAAAATACATTGACACACTCCTACATATAATCATAATAACATTCATTATCCTTTTAATTTTTCAATTAACAGTTAGTATCTTTTTAGTCAAGAATATGTAATATTTATTACCCCTAGTATGGCTGACCAGATAATATCCACAAATATTTATAATATAATATCCAAAACACCCTTCAAATTATAATGTTTAATATACCCGGTAAATATAAATGTGTATATTTTCATTTTTCATTTAACTTGATGTGATTTATAAAATTATGAACTTGTGCATTAAATAACATAAATGCCAAAAATAACAAATATTCATTTTATCAAGAAAATAAAGTCACACATTTTTTGCTAATTAAATTTCTCAAAGATTAAAATTTACATAATATACATTCATACATATTTTTTTTGAAATTAAAAAGTAAAATCTTAATACACATAAAAAGTGCAAATTAACAACAAAAATTATACTTAATTTTTTTCAAAAATGTTAAAGTTTACATAAAACAAACTTAGACACAACTTGTTACTGAATGAATCTTAATATTCATATAAAAAGTATTAAAATAATTATATTAATTATTTAAAAAAATATTAAACTAAATATAAGTCACACTTGGGCATAATTGTTTATAGTAAAAATGACAAGTGTTGTTCAAAAAAAGAAAAAAAATATTCAAAAAAATCTTTTTAGAAAATAGAGGTAGTAATAAATATTATTACATTTTCTTTTATTCAACAAAATAATAAAAACAACACCAACTATACACTAAAAAATGTAATCAAAATCATAAACATTCCAAAATTTGTCATATATACTCAAGATAAATTTAACATATGAAAATCATAATATGTAACTAAAAAATCAAATAATAATTTTGTTGTTAAACACCAAAAATTAAACTATCAACATACTCAATTCAATCGAATCACAACAACTCCATTAATAATTTAATTTAAAATTCTTAATGGTTGTACATTTACCTAAAATATGTGTTTATTAAACTAAATTAATTTTTTTATAAGTTACCAACAGTTTGAATGAGATGTTAATTACAAACAAAATTATAATTAAAATGTATTATGTTGTTTTCCAACGACACTTGGAGATTTAGAAGGGGGGTTTATTAATGGATCTTTTTTCAAACTTTTTCTTGTTAATGGATTATTACCAAATAATTAATTAAACAAAGTTAATTTTGCTCAGTGGGATATGAGTTTGAAAACCCCTTCAATGATTTAAATAAAATCTCAGCCCTAAATTTAGTTCACTTGTGGAATTAAGTCACTAACAAATATAGCAACTAATAACAAAAATGTAAATGCAAGAAAGTAAATGACACAGAAAATTTTAAGTGGTTCGAAGTACAAATAATTCCTAGTCAACTATTCTACTCTACGCGTAGGAAATCTACTAGGGATGCTTGAGGGTCACTAAGACCAGATCACTAAGATCTATTACAATAATGAATCATATAGATTCCTTCAAGTCACTTAGACTCAGCAGATAGTGACAGAGTCACTTAGATCAGATCACTTAGAACTCTTCAAGTCACTTAAACTTGGAACAATAGGTCACTAAGACCAATGAATCACAATGAGATTGTATTATTTTATGAGGTGCTACTAAGTGGCGTTGAGCTTGGCTTCTGATAGACATAGTAGCAGAACAAGTCATTCTATTTTCGTAGAGTAGAGTTCTTGAGACTTGGGCAGTGGTTTAGCTTGTAATTTTTAATTTGTACTTTTGGATTCAATTCTCGTACTCTTTTATAGTAAACCTCGAGATGTTCCCATTGAAAAGTTGTTGTTTGCTTCATTAAATGCTCCGATCCTAGAAGATTTTTATGTTGGCTTTCAGGGTGAATGTGGCAGCTTACTTTTGGCTCTGATACGTCACATCAGACTGTTGCAGCACCAACCACGTGGGTGTTGTCACATCGTCAAACTAGCTGTTAGACACAAACACGATCTTATCTTCATTTTAAACTTAGGATGATTAGCAGCCATCTCGGAATTCTCACTCTGCAAGTCTTCCCAATGTCAATCCAATGTTAGACCAGACATACTCTACGATTTGCCTGATCATAGACTTCATTGGTGATCATAGAGTGTTTGACTGAATTGACTCTGTGATTCTTCTCGCTCTACGATTTGCTGTACGATTCTTGATATGTTCTACGATCTTTGTCTTGCCTTACGATCTTCAATAAGATTTACGATCCTTCGACAGACTCTACGATTTTTTCTACATACTCTGCGATCTTGAATTAACTTTACGATTTCCTGACAAATTATGTGATCTCTAACTGAATGCTCCACGATAGACTATCTGACTCTACGATCTTCAAATAAACTTTACGATTGCACATAACAACTTTACGATCGTTTCATTTCCTATCATCTATTCATTTAATTCTTTTAATAGATCGACTTAACAAGTTTGATCTTCTAATCTAAGTCTTTTTACATTGATTACACTATTAAGGATTTCACAAAAATTACTGATTACACATAAATTATCACATCATCAAATCAAAATATGCAATTGTCATAACATATTATATTAAAATAGGATAATTTTGTCATTGAAAAAATATATCTTATTCCTAGATTATAATTTGATAACATATAAGGGTAAATATATAATTTTATCTATTTAGGTCAACTCTAAAAATTTATAAAAATACTAATTACTACTTAAAAAATTAAAAAGAATGTAAATACTATTATAATTGTCTAGAGGGTGTGAGTATAATTTACCATTTACTAAAATATCAGTATTACTACTGCATCAAACAATCGTATATATTTGTCGAGGAAAAAAATGGTGTACTACAATTGAAGATATTTTCTATGTGAAGGAATAAATTTGGGGGTTCCAGCGATTACCTTGCTAGGCAAGGCATGGGCAGCATCCACGAAGCTGCAAAACCCACGTAGCAATTCCAGCCAAATTTGTGGAGCCTACTACGTACTGATTGATGTGTGCGGCACGCTGCAATATTTGTCAACACATAGATTATTTATAATAAATTATTTATAATATTTAATTTGTCAACTCGTTAAGTCAAAACGAATGGGAAGTTGACTGTTTAAAAAATAAATTATTTATAATATTTAATTTATACATACATATTATAATATCCCAGTTTTACATCGAAAGATATAGAAAAAATTTATTTGTATATAAAAAATTAAGTTAATAACAATAATACTTTCAATCATGATATTTTGGTTAAATATGTAGTGAGTTAAGATAACTCAAGAAGATATTATTGGATTAGTGATTTAAGACATTGTTTGAATGAATTTGATTCAATTTGGACTAAAATTTAACCCGAAATTTGTTCCAACCTCAGGATTTGACCCGAGTCATTTCATATATATTTGTTCCAAAGTACAATTGCACAATCAATATTTTTAAATAATATTAAACCCCTATAGCTCAACTATTAAATATCATTGACAAATTATTGTGTGTGTGTGTATATATATATATATATATATAAAATAAGTATAGATAATTGGATATATCAATATAAATTAATTGCGCATATACTAATAATAAAAAAAAGTAAATAATAAAAATCAATAAATATATAAATTAATATGCAAGTCATTATGTCCAAGTCACAAAACCTTTTTTGGTTTCTCTTTTTTTTTTAATATTTGGGTGGGGTTAATTGTATTTGAGTTTAGGTAATTAAATTAAAATAGGGTTTGCACCTAAGTCATCCGATTACGCACTAAATCGAGTTAACTAGACAATTTTCACCGACTAGCAGACGACCAAACCGTATGTTCAAGTGACACGACTTAGCTATGCATGGCAATTAAGTTGAGCTCTCAACTTGCACAAACAAAAACGACCGGACGACTAGCTAGCCGTCGATTATTTATCGCTTAAGTAACCACTTGACAACTATACTTGGTCCACATTAATATCTATCTATCTATGTGATAAGTATGTTTTATATCTACTTATTTGATATTAACTTACCGTAACTGTTATTTAATCTCATTCGTTTTAGCTACTTTTCATACATTTCTTTCCTTTTTATAGGATTCACTTCGGAAACTCGCTCGGTGGCATTGTTCGTAAAAAGGAGGACAAATTGGCATGACATGCATGAAACCTGGTGTGTGGGAGCTAAGAACTTAAGGCATGGTGGAAAGGGAAGCAAGAGCTAGTATGGAGTGTTTGGACTGAAAATTGTAGCAGAAGCACAGCAGAATCAAAGACTGCAGCAAGGCACAGCTGCGCCTGGAAAGCAAAGGAACCCAGCGCAGCTGCGCCGAAGCCCAACAAGCTGATTGCCCTGGCTCGCAGCTGCGCCCAGATCAAGCATAAAGCCGGAGCAGCTGCGCCAGTCTCTGAAGTTGAAAATGCTGACTTTCACTTAAATGACCAATCGGATTGTAGCTTGAAGGATGGGTCAATTAGGGCATATATATAGAAGATATTAGTGTGTAAAAAAAAGATAGTCCATCCTTTGGGATCATCATCTTGTATATATCATCATTGTGACAACTAAAAAATTTATAAGATCTTGAATAATTAAAATAAAGGTTAAAGGATAAAACCTATATGGGAATTTGAGAAATAATTTAAAATTTTTAAAGAAGAACCTATATGGTTTACTATTCGAATGAGAATAGAGAAAATATGGGTTATAAAATTCCAAACCCCTAGAAATGAATTTATATGTATTTAAAGGAATGTTAAGTATAAGGTATTACGATACCTATAAAGTTGATGTGAACTGAATAATGTAAGAACTGTTATAATGATACATGTGCAAATTTTATTAAGGAAATAAAATTTCACATGAAAAGATGCTATGAGGATAAACGAAGATGAGTATATGTATAGAAATATATGGTGCTATATATTTTAGCAAGAGAAATGATGAAGTAAGCTAAGGATGTGAGAATCAAGATAAAACTATGTTAGTAATTAGCCTAGCTTGAATGTTGGTCTTGACTGGCAAATAAGAAGATGAATAAGTATAAAGTTATTAGCTAATATGATTAGCAATAAAAATGAAGTAAGTTAAAACTCAAAATTTGAGTTAGAGATAGAATTTTGAAGCACGGACTGCTCGGTTGCATCCAGAATGTCAAGTTTAGTCAGAAAAGACAATAAACACAAAATGTGAAAGGGTTGACTTTTTGGTCGAAGTCAACAAAAATCGGAGTTAGGAGTGAAATGTGTTATGACTTATGTGAATTATGTATATGATTAAATAAATATGCATTATATAGTGTGTATACATTTATTTTGTATATAAAAGATAATTAAGAATAAAGTTATGTAACCTAATACATATATTAGGTATGGTAATTAAATAACCTAAGGGGTTATAATAGAGGAGAGTGTTAGTATATAAAATATATACTAACCCTAAGAGATTTACTTCATACATCTCAATTAATTAATTTATAACCTAAGTATTTTAATAATCCAAAAAATTAATTTAAGGTATTAAACCCTAATTACATACTCAATATACTTGAATACGGCAAGTCTAATTACGTTATGCAAGTGAAATAATATTTTTGATTGATAAGAATATGTAAATATCAATAATGATGAGCATTAGTTCAAGTGATAATAGATTTATTGGACTAAGGATGGTAAGTAATTTAAACAAGCCCAATTATTTATTTAAGCATTGGACTTGTAAATAATTTGATTTAAGAGCAATTAAATTATTGAAGTAGCCCAATATAATATATATAGGGCAAGTATAATGATGGCACAATTTAATTAGTGGTGGAAGCCCAAAGCTATTTTAATTAGTAAGTAAATTACGAAAAATGCTAGCCCAAAAGAAATTAAATCAAGACCCAAGCTTAGCCCAATGGAAGAAGGGACTTGATGGACTTTAGTAAGTTAAATGAAGAATTAAGAAAACAAAAATTGGGCCAAATAAAGGCCCAAGTGGTCGGCCCAAGCAAGGAAGGAAATGGAGCATGTGATTAAAACTTATGGATAGATATGGAAAGATATGAGAGAGAAAGATAAGATATTAGATAGATATGGATAGATATGGAAATATATGGAAGGATATGGAGAGATTTGGTGACATATGTTAGGAGATTTTATATATGTATACATATGATATATGCATATATCTTTTTTAATATAAATAGCCCTCTCATTTTTAATAAAAAGTTTTCTTGTTTTATTATTTTATCTCCTAATAGCTAAAGAAAATCAAAAGCTAAGAGAGAGAAAGAAAGAAAAAGAAGAAAGAAAAAGAGAAAGGATAAGGAGAGAGAAAGTTGAGATAAGAAAGAAAGAACAAGAAAGAGAAAAGAGAAAGGGGGTGGTCGGATAGAGAGAGAGAGAGAAAGAGGATGGGTGGAAGCCATGAGAGGGAGAAGGGGAGAGAGAAAAGTTCTCCATGGATAATGAAGAAGAAGAAGATCAAAGCAAATGCATAAAATTTACCTTAGTTTATTTTGTGTAATTGCTTTTGATAAGATGTAGATTTGAGGTTTAAAACCTTAGATCTAAGTGTTTATAAGTAGTATATGTTGAGATCTAACCCTTTTGTGGATTAAAAGTTGGATCTAAACTAAGAAATGGAATCTAGGTTTCTCAAAAGTTAGAAAATCTAATTTTTCTTAGCCTTGGTTATGTTTAATATTGTGTTTGGTGATTATTTGGTGAAATAGATCATGGATCATGGTAGATCCATGAGTATATGAGATATTGGCATGTATTATGATGATTTATGATGGGTAATGTTTGATTAAGCAAGAGATTTAGGAAGTTTTCTTATAAATTACCAAGTATGAAAAATCAAATTTTTGTGAAAACAAAGTATAAAATTGAAACGACTATATCTCTCATTCTTTGTCGAATTTTTGAGTGCGGTCAATTTCTAGAGTTAGATCTATGAGTATTCTAATAGATCCAAGTGGAATCACTGAAAAATTTCTTGTAGATTTCCATATGGACTGATTTTAGCAAAGGAAGCCAAATCTTAAAAATGACAAAAAGTAGGCTGCATAAAGCTGCTAGAGGCATTTTTGGTAACTTAATTTATGAAATAAATTCCAATCTTATGGGACATGAAAATATATGAGATAAAGTAGCTTGTGTCCAAAAATGAGCATATTCCGACTTAAATTGACCAAGTTATGGTCATTTCAATATTTGGGATTTTTTGACCAAAATCGATATAACCGGAGTTCTATAACTCCGATGGCCACGAAATTTAAATTGGAAGCTCAAGTTAATACTTGTAAGATCCTGCCAGGAGTTGGGAATTTCAGGATTTAAGCATGATGTAGCTAATTTCTTAAGCTAAGAACTAGAAATGGATTTTTGAAAAATACTTAAGGGAGTTGAAAAATTTCAAAAAAATTATTTTTGGGTATGGAATATATGTATATACGTGTGGCCAAAGGATAGAAAAATAATAAACTGATTTTGATATTTTCGTGAAAATGGTATTTCAGCTTCCTGAAATGAACAATTCAGGGTGGTGAAATAGAAACTGAAAAAATTAGGAAGATAGTTTGGTTTCAACTTTTCGAAATAGAAACTGAAATGTCAGGAAGGGAAGACTATTTGGTTTCAGCTTACTGAAATAATGTATTCGGTTTGCTGAAATGAAAAATAGTTTACCGAGTTATATTAAGAACTTATAAATGAATGAGTAAGTGTTAAGTCTAAAGTAGTACAGTCGTATTCTGCAATAGTTGATGTATAGCAGCTGGGCTAAACGATTCCTTCAGGGAGCGGAGGTATATACGAATTAGCAACCGATCTAACTCGCTGTGAAAACAGTATAGACGAGACGGAAGCTAATTTGTTGGTTGTTTGTGAAAAATCACTCAGTATACTATATTGAATACTATTAAAGACTCGATGTGTGATAGGTTTAGACTTGTGAATTCGTATGGTGTTAAGGTTATCTAATATTTGACTATATGGTTAAGTGTTAGATAATTTACTTATAAAGCAGTAGTACTGTGAGATAAAGTATGTTATGCTAATTGAAAGATCAATCTTATAACTGATAGGTCTTTTCAATAAAGCGATTAAATTAGATTGCGTAGCAGTAATCGACGGTACAGGTAAGTTCCCTAACTCAAACTTGAGTTATATTTTCAAAGCATGTTAGTGGATAATTATTGTTGATTATTCCACATCTATGATTATTGATTCGCACTTATTGCATGTTTCATATGTTCATCAGGTATGAAAGGCTGATCACCTTCATTACCATAAGGTTCAGTTAAAGTTGTTCATGGTCCTTGTTGACATCAAACATTATTGATTCAGTCATCTTATTATTGACATTATGACTCACGCTCTTTCATAATTATTATATTATTGAAAACTTGAAAGCTTATTGTTTCTTTCAATCATGATATATCTTCATTGAATTTAAACTTGCTGAACAAAGTAGTTGTTCACTCTTGTTATATCATGATAACAAATTTCAGATTAAGACGAAAGCTCGAAAAAAGATAGAGGCAAAGACAAATTCCAAGAATAGATGATATGCATCTATAACTATTAGTTATCTGATGTAAAACCTATATGTAAACCTTTTAAATTACTTAAGGTATGTATTCAGTTAAGGTTAATAGACCTTGAGAAATGTTATAGTCATGTGAAATAAACAATTTATGTTTATATATTTCGCATTAGTTTATAGAATATGTATGAAGATGAAGTACCGTAACGTACTAGGTCCGAGGTTCTAGGGACCCGAAAATGGGGGCGCCACAGGTTGGTATCAGAATTGTAGGTTATAAACCTTAGGTAGGTTACCTTAGACTATAACCGCAAAAATGAAGATAAGAAATAAACTCAAATAGAGTTTAAGTAATAAGAGATGAATTCAAAAAATTCATTATTAAGATAAGGAGAAGATAAATAAGATTCAAAGAAGAATCTTGAAGAGTTATAAGGATAACAATTTGAAGTTACCTGACAATAAAGATGAGAAGTGTAAAATCATAATATATATGATTAAAGGGAAAGATAAGAAGATCGTAAAATAAAATGATCCTAAGATAGGAAAGAATTGTAATATAACACGATAATAAGAAAAGGTCACAACGTGATCTGTTGGGGTCATAGGAGGACAGATGATCAATCGATTGATTGAAAACTTTATAGCAGAATTATTATACGAATATGGTACTATGAAATAGTACGAGTTAAACTCAAAAGAGTTGAAAAAAATGATATACGGATTAAATGAAATTTGTATTGAGCTAAGAGGAGACTAAGATTATGTGGGATTTTGATTGAGGAATTATGTGATAGCTGAGTTGTACAAACCTTTGTATGGGCCGGGGTTTTGTGCTTGGTCTAACGACTACTTAGTTTATCACATTGATAATAATTGAAATGTGGTGTCGCGTTATTCACTATATGTATGTTGAGAAGGTGATTCTTTTCTCATGTGTATAACGGATAGGTAGAGAATATAAGAATAGGTGCGAGTTCTTAAAACTCATGCTTATGGTAATTTTGTGACTCATAATCGTATGGTATGTTTTTGAACCCCTAAGCATATGGACAGTTCCTGATTGGTTCTTGAACTACGTATTGCTAGGATAAGTTCCTAAACTCATAATATTATGGAAAGTTCCTGAACTCATAACGAGTGGTATGTTTGATGAACTATACTGGGGTATAGAAAAGTTATGGATGAAGAATTGAGGATTTTTAAGTTTTATTGATGATAGAAATAGATAGAATTAGTAAGCAATGAATCATTGGAGAAGATTGAAGATGATGGTGGAACCATAGGTATTCCAAATCTTCTAGCTGTGCTAGACTTCAAAATTTTTGACATCAAGCTAAATTCGCACTGATATGCCTTTAAAAAAATATATATGAATTTTGTTATCAGTAACACATAGTTACAAGTGCTTAGAAGTGGGTTTCGAACCACTAACACATCGTTATCAGTTGCGACATGATAACATCAAAAATGATTTTCAATAGTTTTGAACTGTTTAAAGAAGAGTCTACGCTAATTATTTTGGCTAGACAAAAATGATTTGAGATATCAAAATGTATTTTATATATCATCGATGCATCATGAAACCTGATGTAGAGATGATAAAAATGATGGAGTTATCAATGCAGAAATTACCTAGTGTTGGATATGATCTAAGGATCTTCAGCTACTATGGTACGATGTAGTATGACAAAGTCACAAAATGACAAAATCCTCAAACGAACTGTAAATACAGTGTGGTATCATGACGTCAGAAAATGATTTAAAGAATTTTAAAGAAAAAAGTGCCAATTGAATTTGGCCATATACATGTTTCGATTGATGTTCGAATTATTAGTATATGTCTAAACTATTTGATTCAGCCAGACAAATATTTATGAAAATTCAAGTATCTCTTTGAGATTTATTCCAAACCAAATTATTTTGGTACGGATTCTTATGCTAAGTCTGAGGTGAACAACCCCAAATAAAGGGGGATATACTGATTGGATAAAATAATCCACTCTAATAGCGTAAATAGTCGCTAGACAAGATTAATACGTTTTGCATGACGTAAGCGTACGATAGGCTGATTACCTAAAGTACTAGCATCGGTAGTTTACCTTCTTTGTGATTGTAAACATGCCTAATAATTTATTATTTTTCGGTGTGAATACAATTAAAACTATGTGTTCATGGTCTATATGACCCCTCAGCATGATATGAAAAGTTTTTAACTCCTTAGAGAGAAATCATGGTAAAATGTGATGATAGATTAGTTTCTCATAGAAGAAAGCCGTAAGTACTCATTAAATGAGAATGTAATCAGGTAAAGGTTAAGTTGAAAATCTAGTTTTGATGAATAAAAGGAGTAGAGATTAGCAGGCTGTAATTTCGAGGACGAAATTCTTAGAAGAAGGGGTGAATGTGACAACCCAAAAATTTATAAGATCTTGAATGATTAAAATAAAGGTTAAAGGATAAAATCTAGATGTGAATTTGAGAAATAATTTAAAATTTTTAAAGAAGAACCTATATGGTTTACTATTCGAATGAGAATAGAGAAAATATGGGTTACAAAATTTCAAAATCCTAGAAATGAATTTATATGTATTTAAAGGAATGTTAAGTATAAGGTATTACGATACCTATAAAGTTGATGTGAACTGAATAATGTAAGAAATGTTATAATGATCTATGTGAAAATTTTATTAAGAAAATAAAATTTTACATGAAAATATGCTATTAGGTTAAACGAAGATGAGTATATGTATAGAAATATAAGGTGCTATATATTTTAGCAAGAGAAATGATGAATTAAGCTAAGAATGTGAGAATCAAGATAAAACTATGTTAGTAATTAGCCTAGCTTGAATGTTGGCCTTGACTGACAAATAAGAAGATGAATAAGTATAAAGTTATTAGCTAATATGATTAGTAATAAAAATGGAGTAAGTTAAAACTCAAAATTTGAGTTAGAGATAGAATTTTGAAGCACGGACTGCTCGGTTGCATCTAGAACGTCAAGTTTAGTCAGAAAAGACAATAAACACAAAATGTGTAAGGGTTGACTTTTTGGTCAAAGTCAACAGTTGACTTTTATGGAAAAAAGTCAAAATCGGAGTTAGGAGTGAAATATGTTATGACTTATGTGAATTATGTATATGATTAAATAAATATACATTATATAGTGTATATACATTTATTTTGTATATAAAAGAGAATTAAGAATAAAGTTATGTAAACTAATACATATATTAGGTATGGTAATTAAATAACCTAAGGGGTTATAATAGGGGAGAGTGTTAGTATATAAAATTTATACTAACCCTAAGAGATTTACTTCATACATCTCAATTAATTAATATTATAACCTAAGTATTTTAATAATCCAAAAAATTGATTTAAGGTATTAAACCCTAATTATATACTTAATATACTTGAATACGGCAAGTCTAATTAGGTTATACAAGTGAAATAACATTTTTGATTGATAAGAATATGTAAATATCAATAATGATGAACATTAGTTCAAGTGATAATAGATTTATTGGATTAAGGAGGGTAATTAATTTAAACAAGCCCATTTATTTATTTAAGCATTGGACTTGTAAATAATTTGATTTAAGAGCAATTAAATTATTAAACTAGCCCAATATAATATGTATAGGGCAAGTACAATGATGACACAATTTAATTAGTGGTGGAAGCCCAAAGCTATTTTAATTAATAAGTAAATTAAGAAAAATGCTAGTCCAAAAGAAATTAAATCAAGGCCCAAGCTTAGCCCAATGGGAGAAGGGACTTAATGGACTTTAGTAAGTTAAATGAGGAATTAAGAAAACAAAAATTGGACCAAAGAAAGACCCAAGTGGTCGGCCCAAGCAAGGAAGGAAATGGAGCATGTGATTAAAACTTATGGATAAATATGGAAAGATATGAGAGAGAAAGATAAGATATTGGATAGATATGGAAGGATATGGAGAGATTTGGTGAGATATGTTAGGAGATTTTATATATGTATACATATGATATATGCATATATCTTTCCTAATATAAATAGCCCTCTCATTTTTAATAATAAGTTTTCTTATTTTATTATGTTATCTCCTAATAGTTAAAGAAAATCAAAAGCTAAGAGAGAGAAAGAAAGAAAAAGAAGAAAGAAAAAGAGAAAGGATAAGGAGAGAGAAAGCGGAGATAAGAAAGGAAGAGATAAGAAAGAAAGAACAAGAAAGCGAAAAGAGAAAGGGGGGTGGTCGGATAGAGAGAGAGAGGGAGAGAGAAAGAAGATGGGCAGCAGCCATGAGAGGGATAAGGGGAGAGAGAAAAGTTTTCCATGGAAGAGGAAGAAGAGAAGAAGAAGAAGAAGAAGATCAAAACAAATGTATAAAATCTATCTTAGTTTATTTTGTGTAATTGCTTTTGATGAGATATAGATCTAAGGTTTAAAACCTTAGATCTAAGTGTTTATAAGTAGTATATGTTGAGATCTAACCTTTTTGTAGATCAAAAGTTGGATCTAAACTAATAAATGGAATCTAAGTTTCTCAAAAGTTAGAAAAACTAATTTTTCTTAGCCTTAGTTATGTTTAATATTGTGTTTGGTGATTATTTGATGAAATAGATCATGGATCATGGTAGATCCATGAGTATATGAGATATTGGTATGTATTATGATGATTTATGATGGGTAATGTTTGATTAAGCAAGAGATTTAGGAAGTTTTCTTACAAATCACCAAGTATGAAAAGTCAAATTTTTGTGAAAACAAAGTATGAAATTGAAATGACCATATCTCTCATTCTATGTCGAATTTTTTAGTGTGGTAAATTTCTAGAGTTAGATCTATGAGTCTTCTAATAGATCAAAGTGGAATCACCGAAAAATTCCTTGTAAATTTTCGTATGGACTGATTTTAGCAAAGGAAGCCAAATCTAAAAAATAATAAAAAGTAGGCTGCATAAAACTGCTAGGGGCATTTTTGGCAACTTAATTTATGAAATAAATTCCAATATTCTGGGACATAAAAATATATGAGATAAAGTAGCTTGTGTCAAAAAATGAGCTCATTCCGACTTAAATTGACCAAGTTATGGTCATTTCAATATTTAGATTTTTTCGACAAAAATCGCTATAACCAGAGTTCTATAACTCCGATGACCACAAAATTTAAACTGAAAACTCACGTTAATACGTGTAAGATCCCGTCAAGAGTGCGAATTTCTGGAGTTAAGCATTATGTAGCTAATTTCTTAAGCTACGAACTAGAAATGGATTTTTAAAAAATACTTAAGGGAGTTGAAAAATTCCAGAAAAATTATTTTTGGGTATAGAATATATGTATATACATGTGGCCAAAGGATAAAAAAATAATAAACTGATTTGGTATTTTCGTGAAAAGGGTATTTCAGCTTTTTGAATGAACAATTCAGGGTGCTGAAATAAAAACTGAAAATGTTAGGAAGATAGTTTGGTTTCAGCTTGCCGAAATGGAAACTGAAATGTCAGGAAGGGAAGACAGTTTGGTTTCAGCTTACTGAAATAATGTATTCGATTTGCTGAAATGGAAAATAGTTTATCGAGTTATATTAAGAACTTATAAATGAATGAGTAAGTGTTAAGTCTAAAGTAGTACAGTCGTATTCTGCAATAGTTGATGTATAGCATCTGGGCTAAACGATTCCTTCAGGGAGTGGAGGTATATACGAATTAGCAACCAATCTAACTCGCTGTGAAAACAGTGTAGACGAGACGGAATCTAATTTGTTGGTTGTTTGTGAAAAACCACTCTGTATACTATATTGAATACAATTAAAGATTCGATGTGTGCTAGGTTTAGACTTGTGAATTCGTATGGTGCTAAGGTTATCTAATATTTGACTATGTGATTAAGTTTTAGATAGTTTACTTATAAAGCAATAGTACTGTGAGATAAAGTATGTTATGCTAATTAAAAGATCAATCTTATAACTGATAGGCCTTTTCAATAAAGCGATTAAATTAGATTGTGTAGCAGTAATCGACGGTACAGGCAAGTTTCCTAACTCAAATTTGAGTTATATTTTCAAAGCATGTTAGTGGATAATTATTATTGATTATTCCACATCTATGATTATTGAATCGCACTTAGTGCATGTTTCATATGTTCATCAGGTATGAAAGGCTGATCACCTTCATTATCATAAGGTTCAGTTAAAGTTGTTCATGGTTCTTGTTAACATTAAACATTATTGATTCAGTCATCCAATTATTGACATTATGACTCATGCTCTTTCACAATTATTATATTGTTGAAAACTTGAAAGGTTATTCTTTCTTTCAATCATGATATATCTTCATTGAATTTAAACTTGCTCAGCAAAGTAGTTGTTCACTCTTGTTATATCATGATAATAAATTTCAGATTAAGACGAAGGCTCGAAGAAAGACAGAGGCAAAGACAAATTCCAAGAATAGATGATATGCATCTATAACTATTAGTTATCTGATATAAAACCTATATGTAAACCTTTTAAATTACTTAAGGTATGTATTCAGTTAAGGTTAATAGACCTTGAAAAATGTTATAATCATGTGAAATAAATAATTTATGTTTATATATTCTGCATTAGTTTATAGAATATGTATGAAGATGAAGTACCATAACGTACCAGGTCCGAGGTTCTAGGGACCCGGATTTGGGGGCGTCACAATCATTATATATTATACTCTTCCATTAGATTAAATTACATTAGATTAGATAAACACTAAATTAGATTAGATCTGAAGGTTAAAGCAATTGAAGAATATTGAAGATTCAAACTTATAGCAAGAAAGATCAGATTTGTAATTTTTATTTATACTTTCTCTTTTATTTCTATTTGTATTTTTCTAATGTACATTAAAATTGTGGATTATGAATTTGATTCAACCATGAATTAAACTCTATGTTGGGATTACAATGGATCTTATTGAGTAGTTTATTTTGATATGTTTCCTTGTTAGTATTGTTAATTGTTATTGGATTGCCTATTATGATTCATGCTTAATTGCGTAGCTATTAATTACTGTGATAATCCATATAAAATTGAGAAACGGATTATGGGTTTAGATCTGATTATAATAACATGTGTTTGTGTGTTATACATGGTGTTGAAATTCATGATTCGTGCATAGGATAGAGATATACCTATGCACCGCATTTAATCTAATAAGAACTTGCGCTTAAACTCTCTTTAATTGTAATTCACATAGAGATATAGTGAGTTAGTTAATTAGGGTGTTCAACTTGATTCTATCATCTGTGGATTTGATTTGATATGGGTACAGTACATTGAGAGATGACCATACTTTACCTTCGTGTTCTTGATTAACAATCCGTGATAATTAATTTGATTTAACGGGGAATGTATTGATTTAAATGAAATAATAGGTGAAATTGCAGTCTCATGTCTTCATTATCTAGTTTCATTCTAGGTATAGTTAGTATTAATTTAATTGCATATTATTATTCAAAATACTAAATCAATCGTTTAAATAAGATTTAGTTGGTTACGGGTTAGTGTTTGGTAATTCTTGTTAGACAATTCTCTGTGGGATCGATACTCTATTTACTCTTTATTACTTATTGACCGTGTATACTTGCACACATAAATTGATCGCGAAATACGACCAACACTATGAACAGAGTATATTTCAAATTAGAGTCCTCGTTATCAAACATGATTTAACATCCCTGTTGGTCGCAAGTCTCATAATTTATTTGGTAATTAAAGTGATAAGATCTAATGTCCACCACCAAAAGCATAAAGATCCTATTAATTTGTAGTATATATAAAAACCTCCCGTATAATAACTACTTGCAGACTTGAGAAACGAATAATTTCTGTAATAAGATCCATAATTAACGTTCCAAAAAAGAGTAAAGTCTAATTACAACAAATTCTGATTGTCCATACTGTGGACGAGACTTATTCAAAAAATAACGTCGTTTCTAGTTGGCCAATCATATTTAGCGTCCACAATTTAATATTGCGGCCGAAAGACTTTTTACAAGGAGGGGTATTTTGGACATTTATCCAGTTCGCAGTATTAAACTGCGAAATACTGAAAATTAAACTGCGGACAAGAGCCATATTAATCGTTGGATATTCGGATGGACGATCCGGATTTATTGTAAGACTAGACTTTTTTTTAAAAATTATCAGTCCTCATATATATATATATATATATATATATATATTGTCAGTGGGATCCAATGCATTCGACTTTTGAATTTTTTATTTTATTGACAAACGATAAAATTTCCAAGAATAGACAAGCTTTTCTGTGGATATTGCTGGCAAGTTACATTTTTGATAGCTTATTGCACTTATCTATTGCTAGTTTAAACTTCAAAATACTTCTCAGTCAAATCAATTATTAAATAACATAAGAAGTTAAAATATTTCGTGTAAGCTTAAATTAACTATTTATATATCAATTTGAAACACTTTTTAACTCATTGATATGAATTAACATAAATATTTTTGTAATATTATAAACTATCTGAAACGTAATACTTATGTGATTTGTTATTTTTAATATTATAAACATGTCCACTCGAAATTTAAAAATAAATAAATTTTTAAAAAGTTAATATTATTTTTGAAAATAATTTTGTATATTATGACTAAATGGCAGCATTTAAGGAAATATTTGTATACAGAAGCTCAGGTTTCTGCATAATATTTTTTTAATCCTGATTACATTTCTAAATATGGCTTCTGTCATTTTAGCTTGTTTGGCATTAAATTGTAGTACTATTTTACTGCCCCTGAAATTAGACAATTGGATCAGGGAAACTTAAAAAAAGAGAGGAAAACATATATGAAAACTGAAAAGTATAGTTGCATGTCATATTAACAGAGGAGCATATAACTTTACTTTTCTTTATAAAATTTTAATATTAAAACTCCAATATTATAAATATAGTATCTCTACTTTAATATAATATACTTCTTCCGTCTCAAAATAACTGCTTAATTTTGATTTTTTAAAGTCAAATTGATTATTTTTTAAAACTATTTTTTGTACCATTTTTGTCAGAATATAGGTGCAGAGGTTATAACAAAAAAAAGTATATACAATTTACTACTAATACCAATTTTTATAATGTTAAAAATATATTTATACATGCTTAATTATTAATTTTAAAAATAGTCAATTTGACTAAAAAAAGTCAAAACTGAACAGTTATTTTGGGACAGAGGGAGTACAAAATATTTCCTCAATTAACAAGAAATAGTAAAAATCATTTTTCAAAGAAAAATAAATTGAAAAGATTCTTTCCTTTGATATAAAAAAAAATTAGGTTCCCCAATAATGGAAGGTCTAGCTCATCATATATGGTCCGATGATCTACTAAAATATAAGTATTCCTGCTACATCATACACATCCGTAGATATTTGTTGAAAAAATAAGTCTACTACAATTGAGGATATTTTGCATATGAAGAAGATAATTGGCAAAATTTAGAAGATATTTTTTTAACTAAAGAGATCTCATGCACGATAATTAATTTTTTGGTCACTGTACTAGGGTCCGATTTTTATTGTGGTTATCGAATTTTTTTTTATTATAATCGCGTAACTATACTCTAAAATAATTACCAAATGACCATTACTTATGATTTCCGTCCAAAAAATAGACGAAAGTACTGAGTAAGCATATCACGTTAGTTTTTTTGTTGTTGTGTACATGGGCTTTGCCATGTGTATCATCATGTGCCAAGCACATGCTCATAGATATTAAGAATAATTGTATCTTAATAATAATTTCAAAATAATAATAATAATAATATTATTAATAATAATAAAAATATTAAGAATAATAATTTTAAAATAATAATAATAATTTCAAAATAATAATAATAATAATTTTTACATAATAATAATAATTTCAAAATAATAATAATAATAACAACAACAATAATAATTTTTAAATAATAATAATATTTTTTAAATAATAATAATATTTTTTAAATAATAATAATAATTACAAAATAATAATAATAATTAAAAAATAATAATAATAATAATACTTTCAAAATAATAATAATAATATTATTATTATTAATAATAAAAATATTAAGAATAATAATAATAATAATAACAATAATAATTTCAAAATAATAATAATAATAATATCAAAATAATAATAATAATATCAAAATAATAATAATAATATTTTTTAAATAATAATAATAATTTCCAAATAATAATAACAACATCAATAATAATTTTTAAATAATAATAATAATAATTTTTAAATAATAATAATAATTACAAAATAATAATAATAATAATTTTTAAATAATTATAGTAATAATAGTTTCTAAATAATAATAATAATTTCTAAATAATAATAATAATAATAATTTCAAAATAATATTAATAATAATAATTTTTACAAATGTATTTATATAAAATTAATGAATTTATATTATTTTTTAATTATTAAATATTTTAAGTTCACTTTAAAAATATAAATTTGTCTAATATTTAGAAATTATTATTGTTATTATTATTTAGAAATTATTATTATTTAGAAATTATTATTATTATTATTTTTATTAATATTATTTTGTAATTATTATTATTATTATTTAAAAATTATTATTATTATTATTTTGTAATTATTATTAATATTATTTAAAATTTATTATTATTTTTATTATTATTTTGAAATTATTATTATTATTATTATTATTATTATTATTTTGAACCAACTAAATTTATGTAGGTACAATGAGCTTGTACTTGGCACATGATGATACACATGACAAAGCCCATGTAAACATCCGCAAAAAAAAAATAACGTAATGTGTCGACCTCTGAAAATTTTTGCTTTTCTTAAGTGTGTTCCTACACTTTGTATTTTGCTATGTCGATTTATTCTTGTTTAAAGGGTTAGATTTAGGAAAACAGACGACATACATGTCGACGATTTGAAAAGATTGATTTTAATGATTGAGTCAAAATTAAACAGAGTCGTCAGTTGGTATGAGTTCAAAAAGTTGTACCAACTCATCCGGATTTTTAAAGATTTTTGCAATATGACTCAATATGTGACTCCATTTAATTGGTCTGGAACTCAAGATTCATAGAGTTCGAGAGTTTGCTTAAGCGAGGGGAAGGTGTTAGGCACCCCAGAATTCCGTGAAACACGGTTACCTCTGCTTTGTCATTTCCTATACGTTAAGTGTGTGTGTGTGTGTGTGTGTGTGTGCGTGTGTGTGAAGCATTAGAAAAAGTGCTTAAGTGATTTATTTTGAAAGTAATGTTGTGCCTCTTTGGACCTATATACAAAGGATTGATTTATAGAAAAGTTCACTTTTCAGTAAAAGCATACGAAAGTGAGGTTTTGAAATCTGGTTTTCAAACCCTTTCACCCAATAGGAATCGAGGCCTTTGATAATTCTAATTTTATTCTAGAAGCGGCTTGATTTGATTTTATTTAATATGTGAAACATCCTAGAGGACGAAATTGAAACTATTAAGTACAAGGGTCGGGCTGTGACAACCCGAAAATTTATAAGATCTTGAATGATTAAAATAATGGTTAAAAGAATAAAATCTAGATGAGAATTTGAGGATTTAATTAAAAAAATTCAAGTTGAACCTATATGGTTTACTAATTAAAGGAGAATAGAGAAATATGGGTTACAAAAATTCCAAAACCCTAGAAATAAATTTATATGTACTTGAAGGAATATTAAGGACAAGGTATTACGATACCTATAAAGTTTGGTGACCTAATATATATATTAGGTATTTGAATTAAATAACCTCAAGGGATATCTTTATTTAATTGCCCTAGTATTTTAATTATATACTAATGACCTAATCTAAGAAGATTTATGAAATATATCTCAACCTATTAGATTATCTTGTATGATTATGTGAGTGTTTATAACTTATTAAACCAATTAGGACTATTAAGTTAATACACTAGTGGAATGTGTTTTTACTTATGTGGATTATGTATATAATTAAATAGATATAAATTATATAATGTGTATACATTTATTTTGTATATAAAGAAAATTAAGAATAAAGTTATATAACCTAATAAATGTATTAGGTATGGTAATTAAATAACCTAAGAGATTATAATAAGAGAGAATGTTAGTATTTAAAAATATATACTAACCTTAAGAGATTTATTTTATACATCTCAATTAATTAATTTTATAACCTAAGTAAAGCAAGTTTAATTGGGTTATGAAATTAAAGATACATTAGTAAGGAATTTAATGTCAAGGAGGTAAAGGTGAATAGCGGATCAAAACCCTAATTTGAATAGGACTTTGTATATTAATACAGTTATTATTATTGTATTTAAGATTATGTGTATGTTGTAATACCCGAGAATTTTCATATATTATTAAATAAATATATTAATGAGAATGAGAATTTATTTGAATATAATGATTTTGTGTTATAAGAATGATTAATTCAATTATATTAAATTGAATAATTATAATAATTGAGAAATTGATGGAGTTTACGATAAACTCGATGAAATGTCTTGTGTGGCACAGTGACGCAATATAAGAATGATTATATTAATTTAAGCGAACAATTAATCTATATTAATTGTTATTGTAGAATATTAATTAATTGTTGAGAATTATTAATGATTATATTAATTAACGAATGAATTATTAAATAAACAATTAATCTATATTAATTGTTAATTGCTATTGTAAAATATTAGTTGATGGTTATGGAATATTAACTGTGATTGATTAATAATACGTGATTATTATTATTGCAAGAAATATAATAATAATAAGCAATGTATGATATTTAATCATATAAATTAATAATCAATGAGGAATGGATTAATTAATATTATTGTTAATTAATCAATGAGATAAATAAATTATTTATTTGACACTATGAATAATAAAATAAATAAGTAAGTTATTAATATAATAAGATTATATTAATTGATATGTGCAAATGTGCAATACTTGAATGTATAAAGTATATAGAATACAACTATACTATATAGTGTAGTGAGACACTTAAGTGTGACCATGCATGTATATATAAACTATAGTGCAATGTGATTATATTATGTACATAAACTATATAGTAAAGTTATTAAATTATGAGAGTTACATGAAGTATAAATCCTTCATTCTTGGTTCATCATTTTGTTTACTGTCAAAGTTTCCAATTCTTGATTTTGATTACAATTCATGCTAGATTGGATTAGAAAATGTTCTTAGTTGTTATATAGACTTATAAACATGTTTAAACCATAATGTGGCTGCTTAGAAAAGTTTTCGTGAAGTAATTTCGTGAGTTGGATTTGTTATGTGCCGTTGCAGGCTGCTCTCTGGACTGGAACGGGAGCCGCGCGACCGCGCGTCTCCCTAGTACAATTTGGGCGCGGCCGCGCGCCACTGCAGAATTTGTTGATGATTTCTTTTATATCTTCTGATGTGTTGAGCATGATGTATTGTTAGGATGTGAATATAACTCACATTAACATATGGAATAAGGTTATTAGGTTATAGCAATCCATGCTAGTTGTTTTAGTTGAATATTTCAAAGAAAACTTAAAGATATGAAAAGAGAAACTTTGATATGTTGGCCCTATATTGATGTCTGACTTTGAGTCATGTTTGTATGACCTAGGAACACATGATATGAATGTCGACTTGCGTATCTAAGCTCCATAATGTAACTTGAGCATGTGAACCTCAATAGTGAACCTCTCCAACGAAAACACAAGCGTTGAACATGGACTCTAACATGTTATATTAGGATTCTAGGTTCTGATTTTTGAGCATGTTATACGACCTTAAAATGCGTGTCAAACATGTTAACGTATGAATCTAGATAGCATGAGCATGTTAGGCCTTATTAGTGAGCTTTACTAATGAAAATACGAACTTTGAACGTAAATGTTAACATGCTACTTTGAAAGTTAGAATCTGATATTTGTGAACATGTTTGATGATACTCTTAGACTCACTCATGTATCATAAATGTATATGTGCCATTCTTAGGTGTCGTAACTCAAGTAAAGCATAAACGAAGCATATTTCAAACCAAAACGATGCTAATTGCACATATGCGATATGAATACTCACAAGCATGTCTAATGTGAGTTATATGACTACCTTATATGTTTAAGAAGCAAGCATGTTAGACTTTGTGGTTTCATGACCTTGAATGGCTTTAAATTATTAAAAGTGTTAACTTAGAATCTATTGCATGTATGATTGGAACAAGGAAAGGTTGTATACACATAAAAGTATTCTTTAAACATGTATACACTGTACGTGATATTATATGATGTACTTGAACCCGATTTTGACGGTTAACTTATGAAAATGACATAATTTGCTAAAATAAAATATATTTAGTATTGATTGTAGTCTTATGTGATATTAATAAATGCGAATATGTTTGCTAATTGTGGTAGTCTCACATGATAGTAACGATGTATGAATATGATCAACTTGAGAAAAGAGGAAGTTAAGGGTAGAAATTATATTCTATATAACTGTGTAGCTAGGTTAAAACTTAGCTTATGTGTTGATCGTATATTCGAAGATAAAATGTGAAGTTAAATTATATGACTAATGACTATCATTACGATAGGAATTCGAAAGTGTTGACTAGCTTTACGTGAGTAAACTACGCATAAGGCAAGTATCCTAAACCCTTGCATTACTTTATTCAACGGATATCGTAAGCGAGTATCTAAAACTTATCTCTTTGGATACAAGTATTCTATCTTTGTATATTGCGAACTAGTTTCCTACTTAATTGTTTGAATTGAATTAGCATACTTGAACTCTTATTTCATTAAAGCTATTATTCATGTTGAACTTAGTATTGTTCTTGAATATTGTGAAAGTGTCTATGCCATTTGATTCGGCTAGACTTATGTTATTGAAAAATGACCCAAACTAATTGATTGGTGCGAGATCTTGTATTTGACTGAGAAGAACAACCTTCTTTGAAGGGAATATATAATTGTCGGAGAACCGACGTGCACACTTGAGTATGATTGATTGTTATGCATAACGATGGTACTTTAGGCTGATCACCTGTTGTACCTGTTTTTATTGGATTTTTAGTTTATTACTGTCAATTCTAGTAGAAGTTCATAGTCCTTAGTGACTGCTCAGTATTCAATTATTTAAAATCTTGAATTGACGTATTATTGAATCATATTGATATTATTCTGTCCTTAGCGACTGTTATTGAGAACTGTTGATATTCTTGTTATCCTTGAACTATCAAACCTTGTTATACCTTTTCGAGAATTGGGAATCTTATTACTCACCCTTATTATATATTACTTGCTGGGCAATTTGTGCTCATTCTTGCTTTCCCTAAAATATTTCAGTTAAGGTAGAGCATGGCGAACCTTCGGGCGTTGATAAGGGCAAGGGCAAGGCTACCAATTAGCTTGTCTCTTATATGTTTTAAATATTTTAATGTTGTATTAAGATGATGTAGTAAGACTGGTTTTGATTATGTTTAAGCTTAAGTTAGGTTATGTAATAAGTCGTTAATTGATATTATTATGTAATCTATTAAGTACTGTAGGTTGCGAGACTTGGGGGAATAATTTTTTCCGCTGTGATCGTGTGATATTTAGTTATTATTATCGTAATGTATTACTATGAGCACGTGATGAACTGAATTCCAGAGACCAAGTGGCGTTCCTGGAATTTGGGGGTGTCACATATGTACATTACTTGATTAATGTTAAGTACTGATTAGATGTAATGCAATTATGTAAACTTAATTAGGAAATCCTAATGTTTAATTAGAAAACCCTAATGTATAGTTAGAATCCCTAATGTTCATTTAAAAAACCTAATTTAAGATTTGAAAACCCTAACCCTAATTTGCAAATTCTTATGCTAATTAGCAAAGCTTAAGGGTTAAAATTTACGAAAAATATGTGAAATGACTAAATTACCCTTAAAATTATTTGTGAAATGATTAAAATACCCTCCAATCCATGTGAACTTAAATCAACCAATCAGAGAAGAGATGATGCAAGCATGATGCAAGCATGACATCATCCTTAAATAAACACAGATGATGCAAGCATTAAAGAAACACAAAGATGATGTCACCGAGGGACTAAGGTGCAATTAATGAGGTACTAAAGTGTAATTAACCTAGGTACCAAACTGTAATAAGCCGGGGGCAAACTGTAAAAAGTCGAGCCCCTAACGTGAATTTATCGATACTATATTTTCCTATAAATAGCAAACCATTTCTCTTCATTTAAAAAAACCAAAATAGAGTTAGAGAGAGAGGGGGAGAATTTCGGTTGAGAGAGAAAGAGAGGAAAGTTTTTGGTGAGTTTCAAGATTGCAAAGGATTAGTTAAAGCTTGCAACTTCAAGAGGTCTTTACAATAAAGAGATTAAATTAGATTGCGTAGCAGTAATCGACAATACAGGCAAGTTCCCTATCTCAAACTCAAGTTATTATTTTTCAAGTATGGTAGTGGATAATTATTGTTGATTATTCCACATCTACAATTATTATTGAATATTCGCATTTATTGCAAGTTTTCTCTAACTCAAACTTGAGTTATATTTTCAAAGCATGGTAGTGAATAAATTATTGTTGATTATTCACATCTATACTGATTATTGATTCGTACTTAGTACATGTTGCATATGTTCATCAGGTATAATCACCTTCATTATCCTAAGGTTCAGTTAAAGTTGTTCATGGTCCTTGTTGACATTAAAAATTATTGATTCAGTCATTCATTTATTGAAACTCTGATTTATGCTCTTTCACAATTATTATATTGTTAAAAATTTGAAAGCTTATTCTTTGTTTCAATCATATATATCCTTGTTGTATTTAAACTTGCTGAGCAAAGTAGTTTCTCACCCTTGCTATATCATGATAACAAATTTCAGATTAAGACGAAGGCTCGAAGAAAGACAGCGATAAATGCAAATTCCTAAAGAGTAGATTATTACGCATTCATAACTATTTAGTTACCATATGCAAGTAATGTTGTAAACCTTTTTAATTACTTAAGGTATATATTCAGTTAAGGTTAACAGACCTTGGGATATGTTATAGGATCATGTAAAATAAACAATATATGTTTATATATTCCGCATTAGTTTATAGAATATGTATGAAGATGATGTATCGTGACGCACCATGTCTGAGTTTTGGGGACCCGAATTTGGGGGCGCTACATTTGGTATCAGAGTTGTAGGTTATAAACCTTAGGTAGGGTTACCTTAGGTTATAACCGCAGAGATGAGGAATAGGAATAAACTCAAATAGAGTTTAAGTGATAATAGATGAATTCAGAAAATTCATTATTCAGATAAGAAGATTGTAAAATAAAATGATCATATGATAGGAAAGAATCGAAATATAACACGATTATAAGAAAAGGTCACAACGTGATCTGATGAGGTCATAGGAGGATAAATGATCAATCGATTGAAAACTTTATAGCAGAATTGTTGTACGATTATTGTACTATGAAAGCTCAGAAAAGGGTTGTAGATGATGGGATACGGATTAAATGAAATTCGTATTGAGTAAAGAGAATTTAGGATCATGTGAAATTTTAATTGAGGACTCATGTGATAGCTGAGTTGTGCAAACCTTTGTATGGGCGGGGGTTTTGTGCTTGGTCTAATGACTACTTAATTTATCACATTGATAATCATTGAAATGTTGGTGTCGCGCTATTCGTTATATGTATGTTGAGAAGGTGATTCTTTTCTCATGTGCATAACGAATAGGTAGAGAATATAATATTAGGTGTGAGTTCTTAAAACTCATACTTATGATAAGTTTGTGACTCATAATCGTATGGTATATTTTTGAACCCCTAAGCGTATGGACAGTTACTGATTGGTTCTTGAACTACGTATTGCTAGGATAAGTTCTTAAACTCATATTATTGTGGTAAGTTCCTGAACTTATAACGTGTGGTATGTTTGATGAACTATACAAGGGTATAGAAAAGTTGTGGATGGAGAATTGAGGATTTTTTAGTATAGTAAGTTTTAATGGTGATAGAATAGATAGAATTATTAAGCAATGAATTATTAGAAAAATTGAAGTTGATGATGAAAGCATAGGTATTCCAAATCTTCTAGTTATGATAGACTTCGAAATTTTTGATATCAAGCTAAATTCGCACTGGTGTGCCTTTAAAAAATATAAATTAATTTTTGTTATCAGCAACACATGGTTACAATTGTGCAGAAGTGGACTTCGAACCACTAACACATTGTTACCTGTTGCGGCATGACAACACTAAAAATGATTTTTCAATGGTTTTGCACTTTTTAAAGAAGAGTCTACCCTAATTATTTCGGCTAGACAAAAATAATTTAAAATATCAAAATGTATTTTATATATATCATCAATGCATCATTGAACCTGGTGCAAAGATGATAAAAACGATGGAGTCATCAATGCAGTATTGCCTAGTGTCGGATGTGATCTAAGGATCGTCAGCCCATTATGGTATGATGTAATATGACAAAGTCAAAAAAATGACGGAATCCTAAAACGGATTGTAAATACAGTGCGGTATTATGACGTCATAAAATGATTTTCATAATTTTAAAGAAAAGTCAAGTGCCAATTGAATATATATGTTTTGATTAATGTTCGAATTATTAGTATATGTCTAAGCTATTTGATTCAGCTAGACAAATGTTTATGAAAATTCAAGTATCTCTTTGAAAATTTATCCCGAACCATATTGTTTTGATTCGGACTCCAGGCTGAGTATGAACATCCCTAAATTGGGAAATATTTTTGCGCCAAAGGCGGTTATGATGAACCCGAATGTCGTTCCAGCATGTAGCATCTGATTAATGCAGGGTATAACGGGTTGATCACCTACTGTGCTTGTAAGTATGACGGTTTACAGATGAATTTCTGTTCAAACCTTTTCTAAATCGAAAAATAAAAGTTCATGGTCTATATGGCCACTCAGCATTATATGAAAAGTTTTTTTTAACTTCTTAGAGAGAAGTCTGGGTAGAATGTGATGATAGAATATTTCTTCATAGAAGGAAGCCGTATGCACTCATTAAATGAGAATGAAATCAGATAAAGGTTAAGTTGAAAACCTAGTTTTGGTGAATAAAGGAGTAGGGATTAGTAGGTTGTAATTTTGAGGATAAAATTCTTAGAAGAAGGGGTGAATGTGACAACCCAAAAATTTATAAGATCTTAAATGATTAAAATAACGATTAAAAGAATAAAACCTAGATGGAAATTTGAGGATTTAATTAAAAAAATTCAAGTTGAACCTATATGGTTTACTAATTAAAATAGAATAGAGAAATATGGGTTACAAAAATTCTAAAACCCTAGAAATAAATTTATATGTACTTGAATGAATATTAAGGATAAGGTATTACGATACCTATAAAGTTTGGTGACCTAATATATAAATTAGGTATTTGAATTAAATAACCTCAAGGGATATCTTTATTTAATTGTCCTAGTATTTTAACTATATACTAATGACCTAATCTAGGAAGATTTATGAAATATATCTCAACCTATTAGATTATCTTGTATGATTATGTGAGTGTTTATAATTTATTAAGTCAATTAGAGCTATTAAGTTAATACACTAGTGGAATGTGTTTTTACTTATGTGTATTATGTATATGATTAAATAGATATACATTATATAATGTGTATACATTTATTTTGCATATAAAGAGAATTAAGAATAAAGTTATATAACCTAATAAATATATTAGGTATGGTAATTAAATAACTTAAGGGATTATAATATGAGAGAATGTTAGTATTTAAAAATATATACTAACCCTAAGAGATTTATTTTATACATCTCAATTAATTAATTTTATAACCAAAATAAAACAAGTCTAATTGGGTTATGAAATTAAAGATACATGAGTAAGGAATTTAATGTCAATGAGGTAAAGGTGAATAGCGAATCAAAACCCTAATTTCACTACAAAAAAATGGTGATTCAGCAACAACCAGATTTCGTTGCTAAAGATATAAAATTTTGTTGCTAAATATCATTTGCAATGATTTTTTAGTCGTTGGACCATCCGTTGCGCAATGAGCGTTGCTAATTGTCTAGCAACGATTTTTTTTTTATCGTTGCAAAAAGTGAGATATTTCGCAACGAATGTTAATTTTCGTGTAAAAGCATATAGATCATTTAGCAACGAAATGTATTGTTACAAATTTATTAAGAAATTGTTACCGAAAAGCAACTTTGGTTGCAAAATCCTTCTAATCATAGCAACAAAAATAATATTTTTTTTGTCAACGAACATGAAATTTTGTTGCGGTTGAGTCACTGTTGTCAAAAATATTTGTCGTTGCTGAACAATATGAAAATTATTGCCTTAACTGATTTTCGTTACTGATTATATACTTTTTGGCAACGATGTTCGTTACTAAATATGCAAAATATATCAATCATATATTATTTTGCAATGAGATTATTCGTTGTCGTTGGTCTTGTTATGGATAGTTATGATCAATTAGCAACAAGAATGTTTGATGCTGATTATTTTTCAAGAGTAACAAAAGTTGTTACCAATTAGCAACGAAACTATACGTTGTCGTTTACTTTACACATACAATGAAAGTTGTTATGATTTGCAACGATATAAATATTATTTTTTCCTTTGTTATGTAACGAATGCCGAAATTATTTTACAAACAAAATAAATCGTGGCTCAATGACCCTATAACAAATTATGGCAGAAGTACAAAAAAACTCAAACATTATTAATTAAATAAAATCATTCGGTACATGATCATTCATCATCTTTACAATCAACTATCTAAATTATTTATTAAGGCACATGTACAAAGTTGGCGACTTCAACAAACTGCCCATGAAATTCCAGATCACTACTTAACTAAGAAAAGAACTGTTAAATCTAGTACACACAAACATGACTGATACTCGTTTTTACAACATTCAGAGCATGAGTGCACAAGTTAGGGATTATCAAAATTCACAGGCTTCAAGAGATACTTCATCATCAGAGTCCTTATTAATTTCCAACATGTATTCAATCACATTCCTCATGTATGGCTGTAGTCACATGAATAACAAAAGATGAAGAGGAAGGGGATAAAAGTATCATAAAAGTTGTTAAATATATGAAATTAGAAGAATTAATTCAGTTTCTTTGTTTGAACAAAGATGAATTCCTTATTAGCAGAAAACAATAAACACTTGAGCGAACTATTGGTCCTGGGTAATGAGAAGCGAAATTGTCGTTTGTATCTCTTTTTGGAACCATAAGGGCAAAACACATTTATATATTTGTTCGCTCTTAACAAAGTTTGACTGAACAACATCCATTAGTGTTGATTTCATCAGCTTTTGGATCTGCAAATAGTTGATAATCCACTATAAACAATCATGCACCTATAAAGGTGATAATAAGCAGCAAACACTCAACTAAGAGACAAGATGAACAACATAATAAAGTATAGTAAACCACATAAGTCATGAGGCTAAAAGATTAAAAAAGCAAGGTCCTTGTAGGGCAGTTGCATACATAGGGAATATAGGACATAGGAATTTTCTCCCGAATGAGAGGGGACAAAATAATTTCTAAACAAATGATAAAATATAAAATATAGTATATAGTATATCCATACATATTTGTCATATAATAATATATTAATCAATCAGTTAAATAATTATAAAGTCTAAACCCCAATAACATAGAGAAACAAGTTAACTAAAACCCTAATATATTGATACACTATTATCCATCCACAATCAGATTCTTATTGAGAAACGGAGGGAGTGTTAAATAATTTCAATTCTCCACCCACAATTATAAGGAATATTAATACATTGATGTTTCAGTTACAACATAGTCCAACTATATATATAATTATTGAAGCATCAGCATAAGTATCATTTTTCATCTCTTTTTCGCCTTCTTTACTTGTGAACTCTAACTTGTCCTATATTACTTGTCTTAATGCAACTAACAAAAAATATGAACTAATACTCTAAAGGTAGTAAGGTACTAACACTTAAAAGTCCACCCTATATCTCTTACAAAATATGCGTTAAATGTCGTGTGACGATATTTAAAAAAAACATCTTAAGTTGCATTAAGTTACCTTCTTTTTTAAGTTATAAAGAAAGTGTGCCCAAGCATTAGTATCTCTTATTTAATTGAATCCATCACAGTAGACACTGTGACGCCCCCAAATCTGAATTCTCTAACCTCGGATTCAGTGCTCACGATACATCATCATCATAATCATTCTATATACTATTGCGGAATAATAAACATACATTGTTCATTATAATAAAGTCTTACAAACATAACCCAAGGTCTATCACCTTAACTTAAACATACTTTACTTAAGTTACATATAATAACACAAAAGGTTTACAAACCATCAAACATAGTATCTCATGATACATATACATTTATATTAACTATTCCTGAACCTTTCCTTTACCCTTGTCCTTCTTGGACAATTCTGGCTTAGCTAAAATAAATTTCATGATATAGAAAGGGTAAGTAACTAATTTGCTTAGCAAGTTTACATATGAAAGAGATATATCGTGATTAGAAAAGAATTTAACTTTCAAAGTTCAATCAGATAAATGGATATTGAAAGAACATGAATTAATTTTAATAACTGAATATTCGAATAATTGAATATCATATCCTGAGTGGTTTAGAATAAGCATGAACATATACTAAGGTTGTCAATATTTAAACTGGTCCTTTTAATAAAGTTTGGTAATCAAGGAGATCAGCCATTCATACCCGGTGAAATATGCATAATAACACAATATACTAGCAACAATTATTTTCCAATAATGCTTTAGTAATTGTTCTTTTTCTCAGTCAAAAGTCCTTACCATTTCAATTGGTTAGGCACCGCTTTAAAAACATATTTGATTTAACAAATTTAAACATGCTTGATCTAGCTGATACAACTAGCATAGATCCATATCATAAACATTTCATGAATGAAAGAACTTTAACTAATTCACAGTTCGATAATAATAGAACAGGAATTTCAATTGCACAAAGTGCGATTTAACAACAATCAGTAAGAATGTGAATAATCATCAATAACTATTCACTAACATGCTTTGGAATATAACTCAAGTTTGAGTTAGAGAACTTGCCTCAACCGCAGTCTACAGCTATGTAATTTACTTTAACTTCTTTAGAGAAAAGACCTATAATTGATCTTTTAATTAGTCATAGCATAATTCACTTATAATCTTATTATCTTTTATTAACTTGTCTAACATTCAATTACATAGTTAAGTATTAGACATTACATTAAAGTCTTAACGTTACTATTATATTTGGATAATCTTTTAATCATGTCATAATTTATACTTATAAGTTTTTCTTTTATATGTTATCTTAGTAAACTAGATAATATTTCAGTAAACTGAAAATATTATTTCAGTAAACCAGATTATTCAGCAGACCGAAATCAATTTTAGTAAACCGAAATTATTTCAGCAACTCAAAATCCAATTCAACACCCTGAATTCTCATTTCAGTCTACTACATACATTATATAGTTCATTGGATATCAATTCAACAACTATATTTAAAAACAACTTAATTCTCTTATTTTAATTCTCTGTTTAATATTATTAATTAAGTAATAATATTTTTAAGCTAATGTTATTAAATTTTAATAACCTTTAAGTCATATACTACTAATAATAATTTAATTAAATATTATTAGTCATGTAAAAATATTTTAAATTATTTAATCAATTTAATAAACAATTTATTTTAATTATTTTTCTTTCATTAATTAATTCTTTTAAACATTCTAAAACACCATACGCATAATGACTCTTCACAACTGACCCAAACCTTTATCACAAATCTGCATAAATCATACTTAAGGGTCTCAAGTCATAAAATCGTATTTTTCATAATTTTGACAAAATATATTTAATTAAATTCATTTATCCATATAATATCATTTATATGAAAATAGCAAATTAACTCCAAAATTTTTTCTTTTCTGGAAAGAAACTATATATAATCCCCTCATGAAAATATATTTTTCTGAAAATTTTTAAAATACATTTACTATAATTAAATAGCCCATAATAGCCAAATATTGTTAGATTTTTCATAAATCGAGATTTTTTCCAAAAATTCTGAAATTATAAGGGTAAGCTCCTGTTATATACATGTACTTCTAATAAAAATTTTATAATTTTTAGACTCACACAGAGAGTTATTTGGTTAGATTTTTAAAAGTAGCCATTTGCCGTAAAATGCATAACTCTCAAACCGTATGGCCAAAAATTCTCAAATTTTTATAGGACCTACCTAACCTCTGATATTAACCCTCCAAATTTTTCTCGAATTTTTAAAGTACAAAAAGTTGATGAAATTGCCCTCATGGCAGACTGATCAGAGAGCTTTTTAGCCTTCTTTGTCTACTACATGGACTGTTTTGACTAAAACACACACCACGACTTTTCTACACATGATTTTTGAGTTCTACCACTTGGATTTATTAGCCAACACATATATCTAGCACTCCTCTTCGACGGATTGTGAAAAGAAGGTGTAAATTTAACATACTATTTGATCAAAGGGAGAGAAAGTTAGGGTTTTCTAGATTTATAGAAACCTAGTTTTATTTCTCTCCTTTTGATCCACTTTCTAACACTTAAATTAGTTAGATTCATACATGAATCACTATAAAACACATAAATTAAGGAGTTCTAAACTTTCAAATCATGAACCCCTTTTTTCATCAAATTCATAAAAGAAAAAAAAATAAAGTCTAGAAATTAGTTTTATATCTTGTTTTTTTGGCTTCTCTTCTTCTCCAACCGTAATATGTTATGAATCTTGGGTGCATCTAGCTTAAGCTCTCTCCCTTTCTTTTTCTTCTTCTTCCCACCGAGTTCCTCGCCTTTCGCTCTCTATTTTCCTTTGCTTTCTCTTTCTTAACTTAGTAAATGAAAAGAAATAAAATGAAAAGCTATATCTACTTTACTTAAAATAAAAAGTATAGATATATGAATTGTATCTATCCATTTGTACCAAATTGCTCTCCTCTCTCTCTCTCTCTCATTATACAAAGGATTGCTTGCAAGCATTAACCAAAGTGTTGGCCCATTAATTAATCAACACCTCAAAAGTTAATTACATACTAAAGTGAACATCATCATCACATTAGTCTCCCCTTTCTCATCTCATCACATCCGGCCACATGGGCCTTCTTTTCCTTCCATATTTGTCTTATTATATGCTTGATTTAATGACTATAGTATCCTTCACAAATGGGCTAAACTTTGGGCTTTTAATTAAATTCTTTTGGGCTTGCATTTTTATTATTATTTTGCTTACTTACAAAAATGAACTTGGGCTTCCCCCATTAATTAAATTGGGTCATTATTATATTTATCTTATATATGATATATTGGGCTAATTCAATAATCTAATTGCCTTTAAATCAATTAATCTACAAGTCCGATGCTTAATTAAATAATTGAGCTTGTTTAAATTACGTATTCTTCTTAATTTATTATCTGTTGAGCTAATGCTCATTATTATTGATACTTCCATATTATTATCCATGAATAATATTAATTCACTTACATAATCCAATTAGATTTGTCGTATTCAAGTTTATTGTGTATGTAATTAGGTTTTAACACCTTAAATCTATTTTTTAGATTATTAAAATACTTAGGTTAGTTCACTAACTTATTTAACTTATTAGTGAGACTTCCTTTAAATACTTATAGCATGTTATTCACATAATCACTTAATCATCAATAATATATCACAAATTATTTAATATATTTATTTGCAATGCAACATAGAAATTCTTGGTTATTACATTCTCCCCTCCTTATAAGAATTTCGTCCCCGAAATTTTCCTAAGGTTACTCAAAAAGATTCGGATAGTTCTTCCTCATCTTTTCCTCAAGTTCCCACGTAGCTTCCTCAGCATTGTGGTTTCTCCACAGAACTTTGACATAATGTATAACCTTATTTCTCAGTTTCTGTTCTTTCCTATCCAAAATTTTTACAGGAACCTCCTCGTATGATAAGTCCTTCTCGACTTGAATCGACTCGTAGGATATCACATGCTTGTAATCCGGCTTGTACAGACGCAACACTGACACATGAAACACATTGTGAATATGTTCCAGTTCAGGAGGTAAAGCTACCTCGTACGCCACTTCACCTATCTTTTTCAGTATTTTGAATGGTCCAATAAATCTCGGATTCATTTTACCTTTCTTCCCAAATCTTATCTTCCCTTTCCAAGGAGATACATTGAGAAATGCATAGCTTCCCACTTCAAAGTCTTTTGTTCTTGCAATGAATATCTGTGTACTTTTTTATCGATCCTGAGCTGCTACCAGTTGAGCTCTTATCACTTTAATGATCTCCACGGTCTGCTGCACTAATTCTGGCTCCAACAGTCTTCGTTCACCTACCTCGTCCCAACATAAGGGCGTTCTGCATTTTCTTCCATACAGGGCTTCATACGGCGGCATTCCAATGCTTGCATGATAACTATTGTTATATGCAAACTCCACTAATGGAAGATGATCTTCCCAGCTTCCTTTGAAGTCCATCACACAGGCTCTGAGCATGTCTTCTAGTGTTTGGATCATTCTCTCGCTTTTCCCATCGGTCTGTGGATGATACGCGGTACTTAACCTTAGCTGTGTCCCCATTCTTTCTTGTAGACTCCTCTAAAAGTTCGACGTGAAGCGCGGATCTCTATCAGACACAATTGATACCGGCACTCCATGTCTCAAAATTATTTCCTTGATATACAATTTGGCTAACTGGTCCAAAGTATACCTGATCTTGATCGGCAAAAAGTGTGCTGACTTTGTAAGACGATCGACAATCACCCATATGGTGTCATAAACCTTCTGTGTCGTTGGAAGTCCTACCACAAAATCCATCGTGACGTGCTTCCCATTTCCATTTCGGAATTTCCAACGGCTGTAATAGTCCACTTGGTCGTTGATGCTCTGCCTTAACTCTTTGACAAGTTAAACATCTGCTGACGCATTCAGCAACCTCTCTCTTCATGTTTGGCCACCAATAATGTTGACGCAAATCTTGATACATCTTCGTGCTTCCTGGGTATATTGAGTATCTCGTATTGTGCGTTTCTTGCAAAATCTCCTCTTTTAACTCTGGTACTGCAGGTACCCAAATTCTTCCTTCAAATCTCAGCAATCTAGTGTCGTTAATCTTATACTTCAACTCTTCGCCTTCAGCCAACAGCTTCTTTATGTTACTGCATTCTTCATCATTCTCTTGTGATTCTTTCACTTTGTCTAATAAAGTCGGACTTGCTTCCATTTCTATCACTCTATCCGAATCCTTCGAATTTTTCACCTCCAACTCCATTTTCTCCATTTCTCTTACTAATTCTTCTTGGTCTGTCAATACGAACAACTTTTCTCGGCTCTTCCTGCTTAAAGCATCTGCCACTACATTGGCCTTCCCTGGATGATATAGAATATCACAATCATAGTCCTTGATCAATTCTAACCATCTCCTCTGCCTCATGTTTAACTTTTTTTGTGTAAAGATATACTTCAGACTTTTGTGGTCTGTGTATATCTCACACCTTTCTCTGTAAAGATAATATCTCCAAATCTTAAGGGCAAACACTACCGCAGCCAATTCCAGGTCATGGGTAGGGTATCCCTTCTCATAGTCCTTTAATTGTTGTGACGCGTACGCAATGACTTTACCATTCTGCATTAACACGCACCCCAGTCCCTTGTGTGACGCATCACTATACACTGTAAAACCCCCCGTATTATCTGGTAATGACAACACAGGTGCTTCACTTAATCTTTTCTTCAATTCCTGAAAACTTTGTTCATACTTCTCTGGCCACACATACTTAACAGTCTTCCTCGTCAGATTTGTTTATGGTGTCACTATCTTCGAGAAATCCTGAACAAACCTCCGGTAATATCCTGCCAATCCCAAGAAACTTCTGATCTCTGTCTGTGTCTTCGGTTGTCCCAAATTTTTCACCGCTTCTACTTTCGCTGGATCAACAGAAATTCCCTCATTGTCAATGACATGTCCCAAAAATTGAACTCTCTTCAACCAGAACTCACACTTTGAAAATTTTGCATATAACTTCTCTTCTCTTAATGTTTCCAATACAATTCGTAAATGTTCGGCATGCTCCTCCTCAGTCTTTGAATATACCAGAATATCGTCAATGAACACAACCACAAACTTATCCAAGTACGGTTTAAATACTCTATTCATCAAGTCCATAAAAGCAGCTGGCGCATTCGTCAGTCCAAACGACATCACTAAGAACTCATAATGGTCGTAACGAGTTCTACATGCTGTCTTTGGTACATCCTTCGTCCTCACCTTCAACTGATGGTAACCAGTCCTTAAGTCAATCTTTGAAAAATATCTCGCTCCTTTAAGTTGATCAAACAGATCATCTATTCTCGGTAACGAATATTTGTTCTTGATTGTCACCTTATTCAACTCTCTATAATTCATACACAACCTTATCGAACCATCTTTCTTCTTTACAAACAACACCAGTGCTCCCCACGGAGATACACTAGGTTGGATGTACCTCTTGTCCAACAACTCTTGTAACTGGATCATCAACTCTTTCATTTCTACCGGAGCCATTCGATACGGTGTTTTCGATATCGACGTTGTCCCCGGTACTAAATCAATCACAAACTCTATCTCTCTGTCTGGCGGAAGTCCCGAAAGTTCTTCTGGAAAGACATCCCCAAACTCATTAACTATAGGTATCTGCCCCATGTACGAATTCACAACCCGTGTATCCACTACATGAGCCAAATAACCTTCACATCCTTTTCATAACATCCTCCTGGCTTGCATCATCGTCAGACAACTTGTTTGTCTTGGCGACTTGCTACCATAAAATACCACCTTAGACTTATTTGGTGTCTTAAGGTGTATACTCTTCTTCTGGCAATCTATAACTGCCTTATGGTTAAACAAGCAATCCATCCCTAAGATAACATCAAATTCTCCTAAACATATCGGAATCAAATTCACGCTTAACTTATGTCCCCTTATTTTCACACCACAGTTGTTATAGACAAACTCTACAGGGATCACTTCTTTGTTTGAAATTTCTATATTCATTGGGTTCTTTAACTTTTCACAGGGTAAGTTTAATCTTCTAGCAAATTCATCAGACACAAATGAACAGGTAGCTCCCGAATCAAATAATACATATGCATTTATATTATTGATCGAAATTATACCTGACACCACCTCCTTTGATGCCACTGCGCTTGCACAGTCATGTTGAATGTTTGGGCTGTCGGCTTGTTCTGCTGCGTTGGCCCTCCAATTGTTAACTTTGGGGTACTGCTCCTATTTCCACTTCCTCCGTCAGTATTCTTCTTAAATGGAAAATCCTTAAACCGATGTCTCGTTCCCCCACAAGAAAAGCAACCTCCCTTCTTTAGTTTAGGATAATTCGGTGAGATATGTCCTTCCTGACCGCAGTTATAATAGACATTCTTTTCCTTCATACACTCCCTAGAGTGATTTTTTCCACACTTTACACATGCTGGCTTCTTCTGTGGTGTACTCCCTTGTTGAGTTCCCGATTCATTGCCACTGTTCCACTTGCGTTTCTTACTATTACTGCCACCACTGCTGGCACCCTAATGTCCACCTTCAATCTTCTTCTTATTCTTCTCTCGGTTGAATCTAGATATTGTCTCATTACTACCTTCTGCAATGATAGCCTTTTCTAACAGTGCTGAAAACGTAGCAATTTGTAGCACTGCGACTTTGCTGTGTTTCCACGGCTTCAGCCCATTTTCAAACCTACGCGCCTTTCGTACTTCTGTATCCACCTGATGAGGTGCGAATCTGGATAACTCATTGAATTTTGCTGCATATTCGGTAACTGTCATGTTCTATTGCTTTAATTCAAGAAACTTCACCTCCATCTTGGCTTGCATACCTTCTGAGAAATAGCTTTCTAAGAACAACTCCTTAAATCTTGTCCACTGCGACTACTTCCGTTCCGGCTCTAGCTTGGTTTGACTCCCACCGGTAATTAGCCTCATCTTTCATCAAGTAGGTAGCAAAAGTCGTCTTTTGTTCTTCGGCCACCCTAGCAATGATAAAGGCCTTTTCCATCTCTTTCACCCATGTTTGAGCTTCTATGGGGTTCGTGGTTCCGCTGAATTCTGGCGATCCTACTGCCTTCAAATCTTTAAAATTTGCTAATCTATTATTTGCTTGATTCCTTGCTGCAGGTGCACGAGTCTCCATAGCTCGAGCTATTATATTTGCAAAGTTCTGCATTAGGTCAGCTTGCTCTCTTTCATTATTTAAAGATCGCTCCTCCCTCTGGTTACGGTTTTGGCATCTTGGCGGCATTATCTGGTTTAAACAAAATCTTACATTATCACTTCGAGTTTCATTATATGTTATAAGTATGTAAAATACAACATGTAATTTAAACTCTAATAATCACATTATTATCATGTTCAACTTGCTGAACTATCTATTTCAACTTGCTGAACTATCCATTTTAGCCTAATAAAACTTTCAATTATCACAGAGATAACTTACTATCTCATTCTCAAGACTTATCTACTTAATCAAACATTTAGTCATAATAACGCATTTATATTCATATACCAATTTTTTTTAGTGTCGTACACATGCCTGACATATTTCTATAAATGCTAACTATCACATTCTAAACATCTAGATATGGGATCTATCAAAAGGTATACTCCCCTACACAACTAAGATGGGGATACATCATATTTACATACAACCTCTCACAGCTAGAGGTTTACATCATACTTAATCTAACCCTGCTAAACAAAAAGGGTACTATTGCATCTATATACATTGCTACCAACCAACACCTCACTGGCTGTCAGGTACCCCTTGGGCATTCTTCTGCTCCTGCAGTGCATCTCCCATCACAAGACGTCGCACCAACCGGCTAGACTCACCAATCTCGAAACGCGACCTCACCTGACCAACCTTGGGACCCGCATATGCTGCATCTAAGGCCCGTCCCAAAGACTCTAGTTTGACTTCCTTCTCTTCCAGAAGTAACTCCAGCTGGTCCACCATCTTTGCTGCTCTAACCCATGCCTGCTCAATCCTGATCTTATCTGCAATCTCTAGATCGAACTCAAATTGCATCGCCTCATGCTCAACCCTTAACACTCCCAGCTTTACCTCTTCTTGATCTAGTCTCTCCCTCAGCTCAGCATTCATGGCAACCATCTGTGTAGCTGAAGTCGTCTACCCCTGCAACTGTATCTTCACTTCAGCAAGCTCTGACTGAGCCTGATACGCCAACTCCTTGTATTGAGTTTCAGTAAACAGATGAGTGGCGTTCTCCTGCTCCAACTGTGTCACTCTATTCTCCAGCGTCATGTTCTCTTAGAACAAGTCCTCCATCATATTCTCGTCCTGCTCGTCACTATTAGCTTGATCCTCTACCGGATCTATCGGCTCCTGCTCGACTGTATGGCTATCTTGTCCTTCCTTAGGCATCCTATAACCAAACAAACACAACATCAGTATCACAATAAAATATATTCATTGATAAAATGAAATGATATTTTATTATACACAATTTATACTAGATGAATCTCCTCAATTCTTCTCCTAGAACACTCTATACTAGTTTTCTTCTAAGGTTATAACCTAGGTTTCACATCTTAATGTTTATAACCCACAGTTCTGATACCAACCTGTGACGCCCCCAAATCCGGGTTCTCTAACCTCGGATTCAGTGCTCACGATACATCATCATCATAAGCATTCTATATACTATTGTGGCATAATAAACATATATTGTTGATTATAATAAAGTCTTACAAACATAACCCAATGTCTATCACCATAACTTAAACATACTTTACTTAAGTTACATATAATAACACAAAAGGTTTACAAACCATCAAACATAGTATCTCATGATACATATACATTTATATTAACTATTCCTGAACCTTTCCTTTACCCTTGTCCTTCTTGGACAATTCTGGCTTAGCTGAAATAGATTTCATGATATAGAAAGGGTAAGTAACTAATTTGCTTAGCAAGTTTACATATGAAAGAGATATATCGTGATTAGAAAAGAATTTAACTTTCAAAGTTCAATCAGATAAATGGATATTGAAAGAACATGAATTAATTTTAATAACTGAATATTCGAATAATTGAATATCATATGCTGAGTGGTTTAGAATAACCATGAACATATACTAAGGTTGTCAGTATTTAAACTGGTCTTTTTAATAAAGTTTGGTAATCAAGGAGATCAGTCATTCATACCCGGTGAAATATGCATAATCACTCAATATACTAGCAACAATTATTTTCCAATAATGCTTTAGTAAAATTGTTCTTTTTCTCAGTCAAGAGTCCTTACCATTTAAATTGGTTAGGCACCGCTTTAAAAACATATTTGATTTAACAAATTTAAACATGCTTGATCTAGCTGATACAACTAGCATAGATCCATATCATAAACAGTTCATGAATGAAAGAACTTTAACTAATTCACAGTTCGATAATAATAGAACAGAAATTTCAATTGCACAAAGTGCGATTTAACAACAATCAGTAAGGATGTGAATAATTATCAATAACTATTCACTAACATGCTTTGGAATATAACTCAAGTTTGAGTTAGAGAACTTGCCTCAATCGCAGTTTACAGGTATGCAATTTACTTTAACTTTTTTAGAAAAAAGACCTATAATTGATCTTTCAATTAGTCATAGCATAACTCACTTATAATCTTATTATCTTTTATTAACTTGTCTAACATTCAATCATATAGTTAAGTATTAGACATTACATTAAAGTCTTAACTTAACTATTATATTTGGATAATCTTTTAATCATGTCATAACTTATACTTATAAGTTTTTCTTTTATATGTTATTTTAGTAAACTAGATAACATTTCAGTAAACCAGATTACATTTCAGCATCCTGAAATCATTATTTCAGGCGACCGAAATCAATTTTAGTAAACCGAAATCATTTCAGCAACTCAAAATCCAATTCAACACCCTGAATTCTCATTTCAGTCTACTACATGCATAATATAGTTCATTGGATATCAATTCTACAACTATATTTAAAAATAACTTAATTCTCTTATTTTAATTCTCCGTTGAATATTATTAATTAAGTAATAATATTTTCAAGCTAATGTTATTAACTTTTAATAACCTTTAAGTCATATACTACTAATAATAATTCAATCAAATATTATTAGTTATGTAAAAATATTTTAAATTATTTAATCAATTTAATAAATAATTTATTTTAATTATTTTTCTTTCATTAATTAATTCTTTTAAACATTCTAAAACACCATACGCATAATGACTCTTCACAACTGACCCAAACCTTCATCACAAATCTGCATAAATCATGCTTAAGGGTCTCAAGTCATAAAACCGTATTTTCCATAATTTCGACATCATATATTTAATTAAATTCATTTATCCATATAACATCATTTATATGAAAAATAGTAAAACAACTTCAAAATCATTTCTTTTCTGGAAAGCAACTATATATAATCTCCTCATGAAAATTTATTTTTCTAAATTTTTTTAAAATACATTTACTATATTTAAATAGCCCATAATAGCCAAATATTGTCAGATTTTTCATAAATCCAGATTATATCCAAAAATTCTGAAATTTTTCAGTGTAAGCTCCTGTTATATACATGTACTTCCAGTAAAAATTTCATAATTTTTGGACTCACACATAGAGAGTTATTCGGTTAGATTTTTAAAAGTAATCATTTGTCGTAAAATGCATAACTCTCTAACCGTACGACCAAAAATTCTTAAATTTTTACAGGACCTACCTAACCTCTAATATTAACCGTCCAAATTTTCCTAGAACTTTTAAAGTACGAAAATTTGATGAAATTGCCCTCGTGGCAGACTGATCAAAGAGCTTTTTAGCCTTCTTTGTCTACTACATGGACTGTTTTGACTAAAACACACACCACGATTTTTCTACACATGATTTTTGAGTTCTACCACTTGGGTTTATTAGCCAACACATATATCTAGCACCCTTGTTCGACGGATCATGAAAAAAAAGTGTAGATTTAACATACTATTTAATCAAAGGGAGAGAAAGTTAGAGTTTTCTAGATTTATAGAAACCTAGTTTCATTTCTCTCCTTTTGATCCACTTTCTAACACTTAAATTAGTTAGATCTATACATGAATCACTATAAAACACATAAATTAAGGAGTTCTAAACTTTCAAATCATGAACCCCTTTTTTCATCAAATCCATAAAAGAAAAGAAAATAAAGTCTAGAAATTATTTTTATACCTTGTTTTCTTGGCTTCTCTTCTTCTCAAACTGTAATATGTTATGAATTTTAGGTGCATCTAGCTTAAGCTCTCTCCCTTTCTTCTTCTTCTTCTTCCCACCGAGTTCCTCTCTTTTCTCTCTCTATTTTCCTTTGCTTTCTCTTTCTTAACTTAGTAAATGAAAAGAAATAAAATAAAAAGCTATATCTACTTTACTTAAAATAAAAAGTATAGATATATGATTTGTATCTACCCATTTGTACCAACTTGCTCTCCTCTCTCTCTCTCTCATTATACAAAGGATTGCTTGCAAGCATTAACCAAAGTGTTGGCCCATTAATTAATTAACACCTCAAAAGTTAATTACCTACTAAAGTGAACATCATCATCACATTAGTCTCCCCTTTCTCCTCTCATCACATCCGGCCACATGGGCCTTCTTTTCCTTCCATATTTGTCTTATTATATGCTTGATTTAATGACTATAGCACCCTTCACAAATAGGCTAAACTTTGGGCTTTTAAGTAAATTCTTTTGGGTTTGCATTTTTATTATTATTTTGCTTACTTACAAAAATGAACTTAGGCTTCCCCCATTAATTAAATTGGGTCATTATTACATTTATCTTATATATAATATATTGGGCTAATTCAATAATCTAATTGCCCTTAAATCAATTTATCTACAAGTCCGATGCTTAATTAAATAATTGGGCATGTTTAAATTACTTATTCTTAATTTATTATCTCTTGAGCTAATGCTCATTATTATTGATATTTTCATATTATTATCCATGAATAATATTAATTCACTTACATAACCCAATTAGACTTGTCGTATTCAAGTTTATTGAGTATGTAATTAGGTTTTAACACCTTAAATCTATTTTCTAGATTATTAAAATACTTAGGTTAGTTCACTAACTTATTTAACTTATTAGTGAGACTTCCTTTAATTATTTATAGCATATTATTCACATAATCACTTAATCATCAATAATATATCACAAATTATTTAATATATTTATTTACAATGCAACACAGAAATTCTTGGTTATTACAGACACACACAACAAAAAAAACATCAATAGAAGTTGGTTTTGCCAGAAGAATGACCAAGTGACAAAGGCTAATTGATTTTAAGTTCAGATTTATGTACATAAGAAGATAATCCAATATGCCTTGGCAACATCACCAGATCAAAGCAGGAAAGAGTTATTAATATACGTAAAACACCAGAAACTGCTACTTCAACTTCCCCACGTCCTCCAGAACCTTTCATATATACCCTGTCAGTTTTTCCAGAAGAATGACCAAGTGACAGAAGGCTTCCAAATTCAGATTTGCCAACTGTAAGTTGGGAGATAACAAAAAAGAATTCGATAAAAATAGGTTAATGCATGTATATTGTAGGTTATAGTGTCATACGACAACAGTCCACATTAAAATGAGATTATAACTAGTAGTCTTATAAGGTAAACTTATACCAACCATCCTCAACCAACATGGGACTAGATACTTTTTCAGTTTATGCTTATAAGGTGAAATCACAAAATCAATACACATATCTCAAACATTTTTTGAATGATAAAGATGTGAAATTCTGAGATATGTGTATTGATTGTAACAGGAAATCGAACATTACTTACATCCTATCCAACAAATTTATGAGAGATTATAGCATACAAGCAACAACAACTTAAGTTCTGGAAAGGAGTTATTCTAAATAGTTAGTTAAGATATTAGATTCACCAGTGCATGGGTTTATGAGTTGATGAGGAGCTGGGAAGTAGGAGGATACAAATCTTATAAGTGAACTTCATGCCAAAGATTTAATTCACCACATAAAAACAAGTAAAAGTACTTTGATAAAAACCAATTCTAGCGACCACCTTACTTTATATTCAGATACAAGGACACACATCAAAGAATAGGATAGAAAGGCTTGATATATAATCTTCATGATCTACTCAACTTATTGTTAGTTAATTTTAAGTCGGATGCTTTAACATGGTATCATATTAGGCAAAGTCACTTGTGTGCAAGGTAAATCAAATTCACGTGTTTGACTCAAAATTAGGCCACACGTGAGGAGGCTGTTGAGATATAAAGTCTCACATTGAACAAATAAAACTTGAATGCTCTATATATAATTCTGATGGGCTTTCCACACATCCCCAATTTTGTTATGTTGGAAGCTCCAACATTTTATTTAGTGATAAAGCAAGTAGTCCATAATTCACGCCTCGTGAATCTTTTCTGAATAATTAAAGAAATTTATATTAGAAAAGATACAAAATATAAGAAGAGCGTAGAATGATAAATCCTCCAAGCAGAACCAAGTGGAAAAAATAGCAAGTCCTAGAGTATGACCCTAGTCCAATTCCTAAGTAAATCAGAAATAGCAATACCCCAAAAGTATCCATGGTCGAAACCCATGAAAAAACAAGAATGTGGTTGTCCCACAACAGATGAGGCAAGTATGATCACTTAAGATATGGGTGTTTCCCTCTGTCCAAACACCCCAGGTGACAGCATATCAGAGGCACCTAAGGCAGCAAGTATGTTGGCACAGCAAGGCACCTAAAATCTTAAAGAATGGTTTAATCACCGAAGCAACTTGAGGATAGTATGTATTGAATCAGGTAATTTGATTCTCTTTATTTCTCTAGTCGTTTTGGACAAGTAAAAGCATTAGTCAATGTCACCTAGATCAACTGGCTTATCATTACCAAAGTCATGACAGATTGTTGGGCTAATAGAGTAAAATTTCTACTTGGTGTCAGAGTTTATTATTAAAAACAGATGGTCTTTTATATATCTTCGGTTTCTTAATCCCGCAAGAAAAAAAGAAGTAACAATGACAGTAATCTTTTTGAAGGCTTCACACCTTACTTTCAAATTCTATCCTTTCTTGTGCATTCATTTTTATAATGTTAAGAGATTACTATTTCAACTACTTTTCTAATAATGAACTTGAGTGTCTTTCAAGACTATCCAACCACATAGTCTGTATTATGTATAATATCAAGGCATCTTGAGAAATGCAAAAGAAATTGCACACTGCTCAACTTCTTAATAGCAGGGCAGTGACTCACTCTAATTTGTGATACTCTACAAAAATCCTTATAGTAAGGAAGGCACACATTTACGCAATTCCGGCTACAGACTAATCAATTACATTTCCTAACTAATATCTTGAGATTATTATTATTTAACAACATAACATAATTAGTACCTTTTCTCGTTCCAATTTTGCATTGCCTTACTGCCCATATTCTTTCTTAAGCATTTTCTACATCATATGATATTTCACAATAATGATTAGCACCTAATTCCTGTATTAAATTGACTTCTTTGAGCCCCTAAAAGCAGTGTTGGAAACAGATTTTATTTTATTTTTCCTTTTAATTCTAAACCTACTGGAATTATTTCTGCTATTGAGTGACTATCGAAGGACTCTTAAAAGGCCAAGAAGAAATCTTCTCTTTGGCTCCAAACTTGAATGGTTGGAGATAAATTTAAGGATGCAGCAACTAGAATATATATATATATATATATATATATATATATTTATATATAGACACACACACACACACACACACACACACACTTCATAGAGGATGAATTCGATGAATTCCAAGGTCAGTTAATTGAAGATGAAATTTAAGGGAACTTTTGTTATTCTTTGAGAATGGATCTCTTTATAAACACTACAAAAGTGAATGCAGATACATTGTCAATCTCTTAATATTTGTGTTTTTACTTAATATGATAGCTTTTTGTGACAAAGAATCCAACCATTTCTTTAATAATGTTGCTAAGGTTACTCCAAAAAATTCTAAAGAATTTTTCGACTCCTCAAGAACTGTATCACCATCTCTAAAGGAGGTAAGGTTCTGCTTTCTGAAGACAGTATTAGGTAAAGTAAGCAAATCGAAAACATACTTGCCGTTTATAGTTATTTTTAATAAGTATTATATCGGACCCAACTCCTATTACAAGTAGAGGAGTTAAATGTATTGGTTGAAATTATTTTATTAAGAGAGAGAGAGAGAGAGAGAGAGAGAGAGAGAGAGAAAGTTATAGAGAAGCTAGTGTTTAGTGTTATATCTCACACCACACCTTGTTATTATACTATTATGACCATACATAACTTAACACAGGAAACTTAGAATATATAAGTCACTTAACAACAATAAAAGATGAATTTCCATGGGAAAAAATTATGAATAGGTATAACATGTCACTGAAGAAATTATAAGAGCAAATTTTATATTAAAAAGGGGTGGATATATACTTAAAAATGACAACAGAGCTCAGGATTTATAAGGTCTTGGGTTGAATACTTTCTATTTTCACCCTATTCAACTTGTACATTACAATGAATTGCATTTGTCTCTAAATGAGTCAACGTTCAAGTGGGGTCGTATGTGAAGGTTAGTTTAAACTTTAAAACACAATATACACAATTGAGCTCATTCTGCAACATCTTAAGTATTTGGAACAATTGATAAAGCAAATAAGAGATGAAATTTACCCAACTGATTCTAATTTAAAGACTAAAATGAATACTATGTTCAATTGAAGAATATACACAACCCCTCCGCCCAACCCCCTAACCCCACACAAATAAACAAAAATATAACTCCCAAATTTTTTTTTAAAAGAAAAGAAAAAGAAATCTACCTATTTAATTACTTATTTTTATGAAAAGAAATTTGGACCAAGTATGGGGATTGGACATGCCTTCAAGTCATTCCTCAAGGCCTTACATATAAGCCAATTTTCAGAATGCCTTGTTGTCTGGCTTTTGCTCCCAAGGTTCTACGCGGAAAAGAGAAGACTCGCATCCTTCAAAAAAAAAAAGAGCTTTAGGACATGCAGAATCAGTGACCTCATAACAAGGAAAAACATATTACCACTAATAGATCAAGTGGTATAAGCTACAATCATTCTTAAAGCAAGTACATATAAAAGAACAGAGACACTGGGTGACTGAACCAATGGCTAACACGGGGAAAATGACGATGATAATAATAATATAAAAAATAAAAGTGAGAGAAAGAAAGCAATCTTATACTCTAAAATAGAATAAATATTTTAGGAATAAGCAATCTTATACTCTTAAACAGAATAAATATTTTAGGAATAAGATTTTAGTTCTAAAAGAAAGAAGTTATATTGAAAGAAAAATTCATAAAACTGCAGTGCAGATGATCAGCAGCAGAAGTAGATGGTCACTTCCAAGTAAATTGTTACATAATGTTCTACAAATATCAATATATAATATACCAGAGGATTAGGAGCAAACTTAAAGAGCTGAATATATGACATGAAAATGAATAACACATTATAAAAATATCCTAAGACATGTATACTGGATTCAAGGGAGTTCAAAGACAATCCTTTCTGCCATGTCAAGTCAAAAGAGAACAATCAAAAACCATAGCTAACACAAAACTAATAGATTATTCATAAGGTTAACAGAGATTAAATTTCAAGCAAGACATGCGTAAACAAGCTAAAGTACAAATTTTTTTCAGAGTTTAAACATGAATATTTCACCTTAGCTACTATAAGACCACTAATTTGATCCATGTCACACATCAAAACAGCGCCGCACTTATCAGCAATTTGTCTAAATCTCGCGTAATCCCACTCTCTAAGATATGAACTCCCACCACAAATAAGTATCTTGGGACGAAAATTAAGTGCACTCTCCTCAAGCTTATCAAGTTATCATAATCTACATATCCAGTTTGTGGGTTCACCTTATAAGGAAGAGACTCAAAGAAAATGGAAGCCCTAGAGACTTTCCTCCAATTTGGAATTTAATACCCATGACTAGTATTCCCTAAAGGAGTGTTTTCCAATAGTAGTACAAATTGCTTCCGACTTTCTCAATTATAACCAAAAAGTTTAACTTTTCTAAAAATAACCCAAAAGCCAATTGAAGTGGCTTTTAAACATTAAAGATGAAAATCAAAAACCACTCCAAGTGGCTTTGGAATCTTATTGTCAGGTTTTGTTTATAAAAAATAATTTTCGTCCAATTTTATTTTTTAAAAATAACAAATTTGATTATTTTTATTTTAAAAAAAAACAAATTAAAAAATAAAAATATTATATACTTGAAAGCCGTTGGAATAAAAAAACAAATTTAAGCTTGAAAGCCATTTGAAATGACTTTGGAACAATTGTTTTTTTTTTTAAGTTGAAAGCCATTTCAAATTACTTTGGAACAATAATTTTTTTTTGAAGTTGAACATTATTTGCAACAGCAATGAATAACAATATATTTTTATTTTTTAAAGTGGATTGTCAACTTGGCTTTGGACCCAATTTTTTTTTAAAAAAAATTATAAAATAAATGAACGCCATTTGAAATGGTTTTGTAACAATTGAACGTGACTTGAAGGGGCACAATTTGAAGTGGCGAATCTTGAAACCATTTTTTTAAGTGATTTTTTTAGTTAACTGATTATAGTCAACCCACCCAAAACTTTCACCATGTCACAAACTTTTATATTAAATTTAAATATTAAATACACACCAATAAGATAGGCAGAAGAAAATCTAAATTTATCTATCTATGCACCCGATCATGTGTACTGATAGACACATAATTCATACATTTTATTATCCCTAATTTTGTCCTTTTAATTATATTAGTTTATTAAATTAATATATTTTATTTTATTTTGTAGGGTTTAATATTTATTGCAATAAAATCAAAATCTTGGTGATCAAGCGATATTTAATGCTCTTATTCATGTAAGAAATATCCAAGAAGAATCCTGCAAGGAGAAGGAAAGAGGTGGAACAATCTTGGTGTGCAAGTCAAATCCAACAAGAGAAAAGAAAGTCTATCTAGAAGATCTCTTTGAGAAGTTGATTGCCACTAGGAAGTTAAAACCTACATTGGAACAAAAGTATCCAAGTTCAATGTATCTAAATTAGGGCATAAATTTATTTTCCCTATAAATAGGTCTCTTGTTTTAGAGAGAAATGATTATTAGGTATTGTATTAGTTTAGGTTAGGAGTAGAAGTAGATTAAATTACTTCTTCATTATACGCTTGTTGGAGAATCATCAATAAAGGGAGTTTTCTTATTTTATTTCTTCTTTATTTTTAGTTAGTTATTTTATTTTTAATGTCTAGTTAATTTTTTTATATCTACGATGAAGATGAAATTAAATAATTATTCATAATAATATTTTTCATCTCTTCTATTATTTATGCCTTTATGTTTAATTGATTTCGCCTTCATATTTCGTTATTGAAATACCTTCGTTTTATAGTTCATATGTGATTTTAAATTAATTAAGAGGTTTTGATAGATTATTGTTAAGATATGAGTTTTTCATAATCCATGCTTGCTCAAAGAAGTTTTGATGGGTTATAGTTAATCCTTAAATTTTTATAGTCTATGCTTGCCCACGTTAATTATAAAATTATTAAATTAAAGGGAAGGGAGATCAAAATCATAAATAAGTTATAAAAATAGAATAGATTGAATTATATGTTATGTTTATTATTTAATGGATTCGGATTCCTAGATTGTTTCCTCATTATTAGTTTTCATATTCTAATTAATCAACTATCAATATTTATTTCTAATTCGCCTAAAATAGATATTAAGGATATGTTAAAATTAATCTAGTCTCTGTGGGTTCGACCTGTACTTGCCAGTTCTTCAACTTGACACTATGCACTTGCAGTTACATATTTTTATCACATCAAGTTTTTGGCGCCGTTGCCGGGGACTAGATTTAATTTTTTTTCCCTTAATTTTTATTTATTCGAATTAGTTTTTAACTATAACATTTTTTTTTTCAGGATTATTGAAGCGGATCGAAGGAGCGAAAAGATAAAGATTTTGTTGCTGTGCTTTCTATGGTACTTTGTATCTTCATTTTTTTTAAAAAAATAGTAGTTTAGTTTTTTTTATTAATAATTTTTTTTTATTTGCCGCATTCATGCATTCACTCACGTAGAGCACATCTTGTTAGGTTTTTATTTTTTTTTATCAAATATAAACTGTGGTGATTGCTGGAGGATTGAGGTACGTCAAAATTTCTCCTTCTTTAGTAATTCACATAGTGTTAGGACATTTTATTTGTTTATAGTTTTTTTTTATTTGTGCATTTTCATATTTAATCTAACATTAAGGGCACAACCTATAACAAGATAAGGTGGGGATTTCATCACCCTTCCTTGGCCCACAAACAATTCAACTTGCATTTTGCATAACCTTGACCTAATAAAATCAAGTAGACGTTGGCCCCTAGGATTCTCGAGCTCAATTAGGACAAGAAACTCCAAGAGGAGGCTGAATTTTAAATTAATCAAACTACTGGTGTCTAGGCAAGTGGTTCAAAAGGTAAACGCCTAAAGATTGTGTGGTTATTTAATTAGTCACCGTATCTACGGAGAGACTCCCACCTTTCTTACACTTACCTGGCTAGTGGTGTGATTAATTTTAAATTTTATGGACCTTACGGTGTAACTTGGAACAGTTAGGAGCTGTCTAGATTTTATTTAGGTTAACCGTAGAATTAGGATTTTATTTTAATTTTATTTTTTTTGTGATTTTCGTGGTTAGTTGTTTATTTGTTTTGTGATTTGTGGAAAGATGGATTCTTATTATAGTTGGAATAATAATTCTGCTTGGAATCAAGAACTCTATGAAAATTTTAATACACACCAAGTAAATCAATTTTTTCCAACTTATGAAAATCCTTATCTAAGTTCATATCCATATCCATATTCATATTCGGATCCAGAACCTCAATATACACAAGAATTATCAAATAAAGAAGAGGAAAGACTTAATGCCTTAGAGAAAACTATGGAAGTCTTAATGGAAAATCAATTTAGCATGGATCAAACTATATCTCGTTTAGAAATTCAAATGTGTCGATTAGCCGCCATAATAAATGAACAAGAGGTGGATGAATTTTCTAGTAACTCTGAGGTTAATTTTGAAAATCTTGATAGTTGTGAAAATGATGATGAAAACAAAAATTTTGTATTCAATTCTACACAGTTTAAGTCAAACGAATTTGAGGAATCTAAAAATTATGAGTCTATGCCTAAAATTGATCATGTCACATTTAATGAGTCGGTTGAAAAAGTCTATAAGCCTAAAATTTCGTACCCTGAAAGACTTATTCCAAAAAAACCACCTAGTGATTTTTTGGACCAACCCATTAAAGTAAATATGATCCAAGAGTTGTCTATGACCCAAGAAATAATTAAAAATAGACTTTTGATTGAAAAAGATCCAATTGATTTTTTCTTAAATCATCTTCACCAAATTTGGAATGAATCTGAATATTTAGATAAGGTCGATGAGCTGTTGAGATCCACTACAAATAAGTCAACTAAACTAGAACATGTATGTGAACCAATTCTTTCATCATTTGAACATGTTAGTAAAAATTTTCTTGAGGTAAATTTTAAGCATAATTCTGATGAAAATTCTGACTATTTTCAATTTCCTAGACCTCCTGAAAATCATGACAAATTCACACTCACTTACCCATTTGTATCATTCATGTATAGTCATATAATATTTAAGATTTATAAAATTCGTAAGTATGTACATTTGTTTTCCTTCTCATCACATTTTCTTGCAAAACAAATGCCCCGCATACAAGGTACAATTCTTTCACATCTTTGTTCTCTTTTCTTCATTTGCATACATTGAGGACAATGCATGATTTAGGTATGGGGGGAGTTTGTTTGTATTATTGTATTAGATATATTTTTTTTAGGAAAATATTGTTAAACAAAAAAATAAAAAAAAAACAAAAAAAATTGAAAAAATTGAAAAATTTTTGTTTGACTTTTTATGGATTGAATTTATTCTAATAAGTGTCCGTGGAGTTAAAAGTCATGAGTAAGATTGAAAGATTTAGAACTCTTAAATCTTTGATGAGGTACGAAATCTTAGTTTGAAATACCATCTGGACTAATATTGATTTCAAAAGCATTTTTTTGCACTTCACGATCGCACTAACTCTTAGTTGTGGATATAAACTATGATTCGAGTAATTTCAAAAAAAAAATGGATAGGAAAAAAAAGAAAAAAATTTAAAAAAAAAAGAAAAAAAAAGGAAAAAAAATAACTGCTTCAATGTCCATTGAATGAAATAACTGGGTATCCAAGCCTTAGGAAGCATCGATATTCACGCTGAAAAGTGTGATGGATATAAGCAGCTTGACTAGTCTAATTTTGTGGCCTTTGTTACTCGAGTTAGTAAACCCTTAGGGGTGTCTCTACACCTAGTGCCCTAAAATCAACTGGTTTGGGAGTCATTGGTCCAACGCTCGCTACATGGGTAACTCTGAAAAGCCTAAAAAAATGAGACATTGCACAAGTCAAGAAAAAAAGAAAAGGAAAAAAAAAAATTTAAAAAAAGAGAAAAAAGAAGAAAAGTGAGTTTGCTTGATTTTCATGGTCAAATCCCTACTAAGAGTTACATTATATACACATGCATGCATCACATGGAATAAATTTTATGAAAGATGGTGTCTAGAATGAAGATTGAATATTTTTGATAAGGTGAACGTGTGATGTTGAATTTAATCTTGCTTATGTATAATGCCCATGGATATTTAGAAGTTGTAATTCAATTTCATGACTTGTTGAACTCAAAAATATTTTTGAATTTTGTGGGAATATTCACTGCAAATCCTCACGAGACACAACTCGTCCACTTGGGGTAACCTTGGGGTTTAAAGGCTTGTTGCACATGCTAAGTGCAATCGTGTCTCCTACGAAAATGGGGTAGTATAATTTTTATTTTTATTTTTATTTTATTTTTATTTTACTCGAGGACGAGCAAAAGCTAGGTATGGGGGTATTTGATAGACACATAATTCATACATTTTATTATCCCTAATTTTGTCCTTTTAATTATATTAGTTTATTAAATTAATATATTTTATTTTATTTTGTAGGGTTTAATATTTATAGCAATAAAATCAAAATCTTGGTGATCAAGCGATACTTAATTCTCTTATTCATGTAAGAAATATCCAAGAAGAATCCTGCAAGGAGAAGGAAAGAGGTGGAACAATCTTGGTGTGCAAGTCAAATCCAACAAGAGAAAAGAAAGTCTATCTAGAAGATCTCTTTGAGAAGTTGATTGCCACTAGGAAGTTAAAACCTACATGGGAACAAAAGTGTCCAAGTTCAATGTATCTAAATTAGGGCACAAATTTATTTTCCCTATAAATAGGTCTCTTGTTTTAGAGAGAAATGATTATTAGGTATTGTATTAGTTTAGGTTAGGAGTAGAAGTAGATTAAATTACTTCTTCATTATACGCTTGTTGGAGAATCATCAATAAAGGGAGTTTTCTTATTTTATTTCTTCTTTATTTTTAGTTAGTTATTTTATTTTTAATGTCTAGTTAATTTTTTTATATCTAGGATGAAGATGAAATTAAATAATTATTCATGATAATATTTTTCATCTCTTCTATTATTTATGCCTTTATGTTTAATTGATTTCGCCTTCATATTTCGTTATTGAAATACCTTCGTTTTATAGTTCATATGTGATTTTAAATTAATTAAGAGGTTTTGATAGATTATTGTTAAGATATGAGTTTTTCATAATCCATGCTTGCTCAAAGAAGTTTTGATGGGTTATAGTTAATCCTTAAATTTTTATAGTCTATACTTGCCCACGTTAATTATAAAATTATTAAATTAAAGGGAAGGGAGATCAAAATCATAAATAAGTTATAAAAATAGAATAGATTGAATTATATGTTATGTTTATTATTTAATGGATTCGGATTCCTAGATTGTTTCCTCATTATTAGTTTTCATATTCTAATTAATCAACTATCAATATTTATTTCTAATTCGCCTAAAATAGATATTAAGGATATGTTAAAATTAATCTAGTCTCTGTGGGTTCGACCTGTTCTTGCCAGTTCTTCAACTTGACACTATGCACTTGCAGTTACATATTTTTATCACATCATGTACCACATGGCCTCCCTCTATCTCTAGCCTCTCTCTGAGGTCCTCTACGTGGTTCCCGAATGTGTGCAGGTGGACGTGTAGGTGTCGATGACTGAAAAGTTGAAAATTACGGCATTGAAGGGAACACTTGATATGAAGATGGAACTCCGCCACGTGATGGAAGTGGACTATGGAATGGCTGTGTAAATACTAAATGATGCGGAGTACAAAATTGAGATGGATCATAGTCCATATCATGATCTCTCTCTACATCTATATGCACCGTTTGAGATGAAGACGGGATGTTGTGTGGCTGATATGTTGACGGGATGTCTTCACGGCCTCTAATATCGCCTTGTACGTGTTCAGTGTAAACTGGTGTTGAGGATGTATCCGTATGTCGTCTACCACGACCATGTGAGCGGGGTTCCCTAAATTGTGTGACAGGATCGGTAGGCTGATGGTCTAACAAATGTGACTGACCTACATCAGTAAGAGTCTTAGTACAGAGAGTCATAGCTTCAATAATATGATGAATTCCGTAATCATCTACGTTTATGCATTTGTATCCCTCTGTCAATGTAAGGTATACACGTGCAAGATTCTCAACCTGTAAGATAATATACGTAGAAGATGTTATATCATAGGTAACTTGTTATATTTGATATGTATTTACAATGTTTTCTTATATTGTTTTAATCTATGCAAAGTTATAACAAATAATAGTAAGCATCATTTTAAAAATAACAGTGTAACAATGGATTAATTATTTTCTAACATACCAAATAAGTTGTAGCTCCATGTGTCCCCTCGAACCCCCCCGTCGTCTACTGAGCTAGCCTAGGATTTAAAATCTAGCGTCGTGTAACGCTTCGATACCAAGGCATGTAATCAGGGTCACACTCTGGACGCTCATCTGTATCCTCTCCAGCAACTACAAGAGTTTCCCTAGTACCCCACAACGTTATGTAGTAGCGGTGTTGTGCCTCCCAGTTTCGATGCGAGCGACCAGTAATTTTGTGAAGATTTCCATGTGACTTTTTTTGAATACAAAAATAACACTATACACCATGTGACTTTTAAAAAAAATGAATACAAATTGTCATTTCATTTCATGTACACTATTATACGTGCACGCCTAAAACCAATAAAACAGACAGGTTTGAAAAAATTGCTTTCAACTTTAGAAAAAATTACATTTGAAATGGCGTTTAACTTAAAAAAAAAAATTGAGGCTGGGGAGTGTTGTAAAGATTGAGGCTGATTCGTACGTACTTGGTCAAGGTAAATCTGTGTTTAAGCGTATGTGGTGGGCATTCAAGCCAGTGATTGATGGTTGGTTAAATGCTCATCCAGTGCTCACCATTGATGGTACTTTTTTAAAAGGGAAATACAAGGGGAAATTACTGGTTGCCATGGGATTTGATTCGAGAATGCGACAATACCCTGTTGCCTATGCTTTGGTTAATGAGGAAACGGGTGACAATTGGCCATGGTTTTTGAAACTTCTTCTCCAATACGTGTGCAAGCAGCGGTGGAAAGTGTGTTTAATTTCAGATCGTGCACAGGGCATAATACAAGCTATGAATGCACAAGAAAATGGGTTCACTGCGCCTGCTGGGGTTCATCGTTTCTGTCTTCGTCATGTTCAAAGTAATTTTGCATCTGCAAACCCAGGTTCGGACTTGAAATTGCTTTGTTGGAAAGCGGGGAGCACCCATAAATTACAAAAATTTGAGGCATACATGAAAGAAATAAAAAAATTATCTCGTGAAGCTTATGATTAGTTGCGTAATATTCCACAAGAGATGTGGACACTTGCCCATGACGGTGGTTGTCGATACAGTGTCACGACCTCAAACTTAGTGGAATGTTTTAACAACAATATAATGTCTGCTCAAAACTTTCCCGTTACAGCCATGGTTGAATATATATTTTATCGATCTGTTGAACTGTTCAATCTGAAACGAACGGAATCTTTAAAAGAAATCAATGATGGGCACTAGTTTTGTATCGAGTCTAGAAAGAAGTTTAAAATAATTATGCAGAAGGCAACGACTCACGTGGTGAATTCATACAATGTACTAACTGGTATATTTGATGTCAAAACTGCACGAGTTCGACGCGGTAACAACTGGTAGGGAGGCAATATACAAGTTGTGCGATTAAACGAATGGTCTTGTTCATGCGGAAAGTGGAAAGTAGACCGATGCCCCTGTTCTCATGTTGTTGCAGCATGTATGAAGATAAAAAAAGATTGGCGTCTGTACATTGCAGATCATCACAAGAATGTACAATATGCAAAAATGTGGGAACCTAGCTTCCAGCCACTTATGCACCAAGATTATTGGACCTTCCCGCTAACAAATAATTGGGAAGCTTTTGGGATTTTAATACCTAATGCAAATTTGAAGAGGACAAAGAAAAAAGATGGACAAAGAGGTGGCACAACAGGAATCCACACAGAGATGGACATGTCCAATAGAGTTGTCCATTGTAGTTTGTGTGGACAGGAAGGACACACAAAGCGTAGTAAAAATTGTAGTAAAATACCACAACTTCGACGTCATTAATGTTATATGTAATGGAATTTTATATGCGAACGAATGTAGTTGTGTACTATTTTTTATCAATCTATGAATGATGTGTTTAAGTACATTTATTTTGCATTTAGTTTTATTAAAAAAAAAAATCTAAATTGGCGTTAAATGACTTTAGTTTTTTTTTTTTCAAATTTGATTTACAAAAAAAATTACAAATTAGAATGACAATTAATTAACTAAAAAATAAAAAAATATTGTTCCAAAGCATTTGAAATGGCGTTCAACTTCAAAAAAAAATATAAATTATTGTTCCAAAGCCATTTGAAATGGCTTTCAACTTAAAAAAAAACACAGTTGTTCCAAAGCCATTTCAAATGGCTTTCAAGCTTACATTTTGTTTTTAATTCCAACGGCTTTCAAGTATATAATATTTTTATTTTTTAATTTGTTTTTTAAAAAAAAAAAAAAAATGATCAAATTTGTTATTTTTAAAAAATAAAATTGGATGGAAATTATTTTTTATAAACAACCTGACAATAATATTCCAAAGCCACTTGGAGTGGCCTTTGATTTTCATCTTTAATGTTTAAAGGCAACTTCAATTGGCTTTTGGGTTATTTTTAGAAAAGTTGAACTTTTTGGCTATAATTGAGAAAGTCGGAAGCAATTTGTCCTACTATTGGAAAACACTCCTCCAGAAAGTGTGTCCAATCCCATTATTCAATCACATGGCAACAATAACCCATTATAAACAGTAAAATTAGCTGAAGTATAAGCACACAAAATGCCCTAAAATCTGAAACTCCTCTACCTCCTCCTTTTCACCGCCACTTTCTCCCTCCTCCTTCTCGTTCTCCTCCGTCCGCCGCTCCATCAATTGTAGGGGAATTGAAGGAACTGATTTTGAATCAATCTCTAAACGCCTCTTCAATTTTAGGGTTCTAAAGTCAGATCCCCAAATTTTTTGTCAACTGGACTTAGAAGAAAATGTTAAAAGCTTACAACACAAATTCAGATCCAAAATTACAAATTAAAAACTGCATAATCATACAATTTCATCACTTAAACTGACTAATCAGAGAAAATTAGATACAGATCGTAACATACCTTTTCACTTTCTCTCTGTAGATTCTCTTTCTAGGTTGAAACGGCTGAAAGTGAGAAAGACTATGAGGGAGAAGGTGGTGGAGATAAAGAGAGAGTGACAGAGCAATTACATGGTAGGAGTATCGGATGGAATAACAGTGAGAGCAACTTCTTTTTCGGACGCCATGGAAGGTTTGGGTTGGGTTGGAGACAAATGAGAAATCAGTATATTAGAGCATCTCCAACAGGCCGGAGATGCTCAATTCCTAGACTAAATTTAGTCTAAGACTCAGAATTTGCTCCAGCAGGCAGACTATATTTAGTCTAGGGTATTTTTCGGCAACACAAAAAGACTATCTAGGAATTTGGTTTGATGGACTATAAATTTTTAATATATTTAAATGGGTGAGATGCCTGAAGAAGAAGAAGCTTGAAGAAAGAGATGAAGGGGGATTGTCTAAGAAGAAAAGAAAAGATATACCGTAGAAGAAGATGAGGGTAGAGGGTCGGTGAGTATTTTGTTAATAATAGTTTGTATTTTTATTATATTTGAAATTTAGTTTTTTATTGATAATATCTCTTTAATTTATTTTTTAGATGGAAAATTATGGTTCTTCGATGTATTATTCTTCATTATTATCTGAAGATTTCTCACTTGATGATCCAATTTTTTTTGAATTCATTTATTATTTTAATATTTGTATATTATAGTCCACGGGATAGTCCACATGATAGTCCATCTGCTGGAAGGATTGAAGATTAAAGAACATCTCCTGATGTCATATGGACTAAATATAGTCCAGCAGATAGTCCATCTGCTGGAGATGCTCTTAGGAGAAAGAAAAGGGGAAGGTATCTGGATCTGGAGTATTTTCCAGAATGGCCTAAATTATGTTCAACTTTCTCAATAATATCCATTTTGTTCAAATTTTCTCGGAATAGGCACTCTTAACCAAATTAATTAATTTAAGAAATTTTTTTTATAAAAAAAAACTTTTTTTTAAAAACTTTTTTTTTAAAAAAAAAACTTTAATTTTTTTTTAAAATATTTTATTTTTAAACAAATATTTTTTAAAAAATAAAAACTTCAACGTCAATGTGACTGTTGTTGGGAGTAAAGGCTCTCACATCTAATTTGGGAAAAACTAATGAACGCCATTTGAAATGGCGTTGAATTTTTAGATATTTTTTTGGGCTAAAAATCAGAAAGGCAACCAACGCCACTTTAAAAATGATTTTTTTTAAAAAAATTATCCTAATTTTATTTAAAACGATATTATTTTTTTTAAGAAATTTGAAAAAAAAATAAAAATTTGATCCAATGCCAAACAAACAGGTATTGTAAATCTTTTTTTTTATAAAGCAAATATGTACAAAAGAAGAGTAAGATGTAACATCACTTTAACTAACGTTGGAATCTTTTCTTTTTTTTTTAGTTTCTTTGATCTCTTGTACTTGTTTAAAAATATCAATATTTTTTTATGTCTATTCTCTGTCATCGGCGTTGGAAATGAAGGAGTATATAAGACTTCAGCTATAAAAAAATAAAAATAAAAATTCAAACGCCAGTTAAAGTGACGTTGCATCTTACTCTTCTTTTTTACAAATTCATTTTTTTAAAATTAAAATAAAATAAGGATAAAATTGATATTACATTTGGTCAAACTAACTTATTAGGAATAACTTATAAGTCATTTTAAAATAAATTTATTATGTTTTAGTTCATAAAACATAATAAATTTTTCTTCTTCTTTTATGTTTTCTCTTAGAACTGATATTATAATAATTTAATTTTATAATATATTTGGAAAAAAGGTAAAAGGAGAACTAGGAATAGCTAGGGGTATACCATTACTAATATTCTTCTTTTTATGTTTTGTTTTTGGACTTAAAAATATATACATGATTTAAGTTACTCCCTCCGTCTAAGGATAAAAGTTCTTATTATTATTTTAGGTAGTTCCAAATTAAATATTTACTTATATTAAATAATCTATATTTTTTATAATAATTTGTGTGTAATATCCTTAGTATTAAATGTCATAATTTTATTATCTATAAATATTTATGGAATATCACTAGTCATGTATAGAAAAATATGCAATTAGATGAGAATTTAAATATGAATAATTTTGTCATTTGACTTTTTTTTAAAAAATTCGCATAAAATCAATCATCATTTTTATTCTCGGAGTGAGGGAGTATTTGTAAGTATATCCTACTTCTATCTAGAAATAGGAAACATTGGGAAGCATAGATATAATAATCAGGTTTGATGAGGTTGGCTTAATTTGGGTCAGAGGCTCGGAACTAACACGCATAAAAATGTAAACTAAGACCCACGAGTCATGAGCTCTGTAATAAATTGAATTTTCAGATTAATATTAAAATAAAAATTTAATGAATAAATTTTTATTTTGATAATTATTATCTTGAATGTGTGTATATGTGTAATGTGGTAAGAATAACTGTGGTAAAGGTGAATATAATATTATATATTTACTGGGTATGAATAAATTGGTTAAAAATAAATTGAATATGAAAATTAAGCAGGTAGGGGAGTATACAAAACCTATGTTATACCTTAAAGGATATTGAAATAACTTATGAAGATAAATTGTTTCAATATAAAAAATTTATTGCAACTGATATGTTATCTTATTTTATTTGGAAATAAGGTAATATAAATAAGGAAATATTAAAATAATTTAATAGGGGTAAATTATTTTAATGGAGAGGTAATTATTACACTAAATATTATTTTTATTTGTGTGATAAATATTATATAAAATGTGGATATTGTATAAAATATACTATTTATACAATATATATATACTAGCTGTGCCCGTCCGTGCCTCCGGCACTATTTAGCTTTGGACGGTTAGATTTATCCCAAATTTTGGACGGCTTAGATGATTTTTGGGTTGAGCGAGAAATTCAAATTCAATTGTGTTTTATTATAAATATATATATATATGTAATAAGTAGTATGTTATTACATGTAGGCATTTGGGGAATACTTGGAAATCAGTTATCAAAATAAACAACAAGTTAGAGCTGGGAAATCAAATTAAGAAACTAATTATTGAGTGGGTTAAGATGAGTCATCTTCAACCAAGCAGGAGGTGGCCTTCATTAGTTTAATACGAGCATATGACTAAGAGAAAGCCAGGAACTGATAAAGGAAAGCTATGTATAATAAAAAAATTAACATCAATTGCAACCTTCGTTTTTCTTTAGCAGTTCCGTGTCCCTTCCCTGTCCTCCATCTTCGTTCCGTTACATCTCCCTTTCTCTCTAAAAGAATTACAAAGCTTCATGTCCAAGCTCAAGCTTCCTTAGTTTCAGCTGTGACATAAAGAGATTGCTAAGAATTGGAAATTGTAAACTAATTGTGAAGAATCAAAATCAGCAACAACAAGAAGAGAATGGATAACATCTGAAGAACTCCTCATTGCACAAATAAGTTATGCATTCAAGTTATATGATATGTTTATAAGGAAAAATATATAATAAATGAAAATATGTACAATTATGGATATAATTGGGTCTGAAATAGAGCAAAGGAGTCTAGGTTGGGTTGTGAGGAGCAATAAGGTGGGAAAATGAGGCTAGAATGCAAACCAAACCTCTAGAAATCTGCATTTTAAAGAAATGCACTCATGGTGTTCGACAAAAGTCCTGTATGGACTATTTTGATTGAAAACCAAATATTATTCAGAACTAAAGCTTGGGCTAAACATATATATCATATATGATGATAAATAAAGAGTTTGACATATCAATTGGAAACGAAAATCAATTTCAAGCCAAAAAAGAAAGAAATTAAAAATTTGTATGCAAGTCACTTTCAAGCAATGTTTTGGGCAGCGTAAAGAACCCGAAATGGAGAGTTTATAACTTCTAAATATATTCTCATATACTATATATAACCTATTTAAAATTCATTGTAATCCGGTATATGAGCTAAGAGCAATAGAACTGCGAAATGGGCATGAGGAATTAATGTTTTTGGGAGTGTTGTTTCAAATGCCTGATTTGGAGCTAGTTTGATGTGCTTTCTTTTTATTGGATGCAGTTGACTGGAGTTGTTGCTATTCAAGTTACTGGAGGACCTGATGTTCCATTCCACCCAGGAAGGAAGGTTTGTAAAATTCTCTTTCTCTTATATATATAGCTGCATACTAATTTTTGTTTTTAATTTGATTGATCATGTGAAAAGATTCTGACTATATTTAGCCTTTTTGAGTCTAATCTTATTAGAAATTTGCTTCATAGCTTCAGTATGGCATATTACAACTTTAAGGATTGTATATTTAGTTTTAATTATTAATTATTAGGCGTTTAATATGTATAATTCTTGATTATTCGCTTGCCCTTGTGGTAATCCCTCAATTCATTTGGAATTGGACTCCTATATTCAAGCTTATTCTACATGTGCAGATGTTTCTATTATTTTTACCTTTGCTTTTGACTACGTTTCTATTACTAAGAATCTTGATGGCATGAACTACTGTTATAGCCATATATATAGTGCGAGACTCTGCTTAACATGGTACCAACTCACTTCCAATTGTCAGTATGTTGTGGGCGCGTATCTTTTAAATTCAAGTTTTTTTCTTTAAATTGTAATGCATATCAGTAATATTGTTTTTTCTATTGGTATGTTTTAATATAGATGTCATACACATGCTTTTTTTCCTTTATCTGGTCTAAAGCTTGGTTTTAATTGAACCTCTTTTACCTCGCAGGATTTAGATGAGCCACCAAAGGAAGGTCGCCTACCTAATGCTACTATGGGTCTGTATGTTTGATAGTTCTTTTTCCATTATATTTTCAATGCAGTTTTGTAAGTAAATTTTATACAAGAGATAAAACTTCCACATTTAAGTTGTAGCGGCAAAGCTAGTAGGTATCAAATACGTTCCTAACTCTCTGTTCATATTCTTGTGCAGGAAATGACCATTTGAGAGAGTTGTTCGTCAAACAAATGGGACTATCTTACAAGGACATTGTTGCACTCTCTGGTGGCCATACCCTGGTATGTGTTTTCTTTAGTCTATCACATTTGTCTTTTTAATTAGTTTATGCTATTATGCATTCTTGTTCTTGTAATTTGTAAACTTGATATTACTTGGCACCTTTTCTTCAGGGAAGGTGTCATAAGGAGTGTTTTGGATTTGCTACTGGATTTGAGGGACTTATACTTTACGTGAGTCGTCGACTGCCCTTTAAATAGTCCCAACACATATTTATGTTTAAATTTTATTCTGTTTGAAGGTTATTGTACTGAAAACTTGCATAATTATTGTTTGACTTTGATAGTGAACTCTTGACTGGGGAAAATGAAGGGCTTCTGCAATTGCCCACTGACAAAGCTCTTCTTGATGACCCTGTCTTCCGGCCTCTTGTTGAGAAATATGATGCGGTTCTTATACTTGTTATCTTTCAAAACTATGTTTTATAGAGGACCAGTATATTTTTAAGTGTTTTTGTTGTATTTTAAAGCTGTTAGGTAGATTTTGACATTAGCTAATAATATGTTTCCTTGGGTCATTTTAGGATGAGGACGCTTTTTTTGCCGATTATGCAGAATCTCACTTGAAGCTCTCTGAACTGGGGTAATTTTGTTAAAGTAACTCGTGTCCGTTATATATATATGGGGAATGATCCATAGCAAACGTTGTTAATTTAAGGTTATCCTAACAACACATCGCGACCCTCTATTCGATGATCTAACGGTTTAATAAACGTCTCATCCGCAGTTTAGTTTCTAGTATTCCGCAGTTTAATACTGCAGACGAAAAAATGTCCAAAATACCCTCCTTGAAAAATCTCACGTCCGCAGTATTAAACTGCGGACGTTAAGTATGGCAGGCCCAATTGGGCAATTCAAATTTTATTTAGTTCAAAAGACTTCGGGACGATTGCGTTTTCTAGACTCAAAAGATTTCGGGACGATGGCGGATTATCTCGGGAAGGATTCGGCTATCGGAAATCCCATCAAATTTCTTGATTCTCTCTCACAACAACAACAACAATAACAACAGTAGGGAGATCCATAATACTAGTACTCTATTAGTTACTTGCATACTCATTTTATTTTATTTTTGGATTTTTAATTAATTTGTTTCTTTCAGTTTACTTGCTACCATTTCATTTATACTCCTGAGTCCTGATCATACAATCAATTAACAAAAAATCATCAATTAAAACTCTTGTTCATACTTGGTTACCCTGTATCATCTTCATCATCCTCGTTCATTCATTCAAATTAAATTAAAATGTCATACCAGGCCTCCCTTCCAATGCCATACCAGTCCAACCCAGAGAAGACACCCCCCTCCTCGGCGACCAAACTGATTCTCTCTCATCCCAACCAAAGACGTTCGCCAATGTATTCATCGACGTCGTCGGCGCCGGAGTTCTAGGCCTCCCTTACACCGTCATGAAGACCGGCTGGCTCACCGGCACCGTTATGATCCTCGCCGTTGCTGTTCTCACCAACCATTGCATGATGCTCCTCGTCTACACCCGTGGAAAGCTCGAGTCCCCTCTCTCCTTCTCCAAGATTTCATCTTTCGGCAATCTCGGCTTCGCCGTCTGTGGCCCCCTGGGCAGATTTGCCGGCGATTCCATGATCATCCTCACCCAGGCTGGTTTGTTTACAGAGATGAGTTTGGTTGCTACTATCGGATTGCTAAGGCTGCCTAATGGGGCGATGGTCACAGACAACACAAGCCTTTCTTGTGTATCTTTGTTCTAGTTTCATTTTCCTCGTCTTTTTCTAACCTACAATAAATGATGGGAGGTGGGGAAGAATTAGATCTAGATGGGGAAGAATTAGATCGGGACTATGCGGTGATGAATTAGATCTAGATCGGGACTATGCAAGTTAAAAGGAAGGCGATTTTTTCAGGATTTTTGAAAAGATTTTCGATAGCTGAATCCTTCCCGAGATAATCCGCCATCGTGCCGAGGTCTTTTGAGCATAGAAAATGACATCGTCCCGAAGTCTTTTAAGCCTAGAAAACTAAATAAAATTTGAATTGCCCAATTGGGCTTGTCATACTTAGAGTCCGCAGTTTAATACTGCGGACGGGTGATTTTACACGGAGGGTATTTTGGACATTTGTTCGTTCGCAGTATTAAACTGCGGACGGGACGTCTATTAAATCGTTAGATCATCGAATGGAGGGTCGCGATGTGCTGTAAGTGTCGACGTTGGAAAATTTAAGAACCCCGCGGGTCGGTTCATAACCCGGGTTTCCTCAAATTAATTTTTCTAAGTTCTCTCTACCCCCACTGTTTTTATTTAGGAAAAAGGTTTTGAAGGGTTTTTAGGAAAGAGGCCAATATGTTTTTTATGTCGACGATTTGAACGTTTAGAGTCGCCAGTTGGTAGATTGGAAAATGGTTGTACCAACTCAACCGAATTTGATTAAATAAAATCCTATTCTAATTAGATTAGTAGGGTTAACCTAATATCTATATAAGAGTGTCTTATATCAGAAATAAGGTACGTGAATTTTTCCAAGGGTTGGGAGTACACATATTCTATAGAGATAGAAAAACAAGGGTTAAACCAATAATCCATCTTCCTGAGTTCTTCGTCTTCCTTGGTGGATCATCGTTAGAGGCCAAACATTTGGGTGGCTGACATTGATCAAGGGAAGGAGCCACTATAGAGGAATCAAAGGAGTAAAACTTGTACCTGAGGAAGCTTGGATCTTCAAAGGTATAATTCCGTTTACTCCTTTCTATATTGACTGATAATTGATGCACAAGAAAGATCATGGTTAAGGGTTTGTAAGAAATTTTTAAACTCTGTTTTTCATCCCTTCCGCTGCGTTTATATAATTTGATTGCATGATTATGTTTCTAGCAAACCCAACATGAATGACGGTCCGATTGGAGATCGGAGCTGAATTGACGATTCGATTGGAGATCGGAGCTGGATTAACGGTCCGATTGGAGATCAGAGCTGGATTGACGGTCCGATTGGAGATAGGAGCTGGATAGATGGTCCGATTGGAGATTGAAGCTGGATTAAAGGTTCGATTGGAGATCGGAGATGGATTGACGGTCCGATTAGAGATCGAAGCTGGATTGACGGTCCAATTGGAGATCAGAGATGGATAGATGGTCCGATTGGAGATCGAAACTGGATTAACAGTCCGATTGGAGATCGGACTTGGATTAACTGTCCGATTGGAGATCGGAGCTGGATTGACGGTTCGATTGGAGATCGGAGCTGGATAGACGATTTGATTAGAGATCGGAGCTGAATTGACGGTCCGATTAGAGATCGGAGCTAGATTGACTGTCCGATTGGAGATCGGAGCTGGATTGACAGTCCGATTGGAGATCAGAGCTGGATAGACGGTCTGATTGGAGATCGGAGCTGGATTGACTGTCCGATTAGAGATCGGAGCTGGATTGACGGTCCGATTGGAGATCAAAGCTGGATTGACGGTCTGATTGGGGGTCGAAGCTGGATCGGAGCTGGATTGACGGTCCGATTGGAGATCGGAGATGGATTGACTGTCCGATTGGAGATCAGAGCTGGATAGACGGTTCGATTGGCTATCGAAGATGGTTGGAATACCGATATTGGGGATCGGATTTAGGTTACCGATATTGGGGATCAGATCTAGGTTGAAGGACCGGCACTGGCGACCGATTTTGAGTTAAAGGACCGGCATTGGCGGTCGGATTTGAATTGAAGGACCGACATTGGTGGTTGGATTTGAATTGAAGGATCAGCATTGGTGGCCGGATTTGAATTGATTGACGGTTTTGCCCTCCTACAGTGTTAGTGTTGGGGTAAGGAAAATTTTGAGTGTCTACAGTAAGGATAACCTTAAATTGACAACGTTTGCTATGGATCAGTCCCATATATATATATATATATATATATATATATATATCATAAAGTTTTGTTTTATGATTATCTGCTAGTTTGTTGTAGCTTTGTCTAGTTGTTGGTGTTGTAATTTTGTGTTTGCACAAATTTGCTGAGGCCTAAGCTATTGGTGAAAAAGATTAGGGAGGAATAATTGCTGCGTTTATTTTCCGATCATGTTTTGAACTTTTAGAAAATAGGAGGTTTAAAGGTGGTTGGTGGAATGTAGTTCTTTTTTATGCTTTTGGTGGGACATGGTGGACATGATTTTGTCAGTACCTTCCCGTAATAAAATTTGAACTTACATATTTATTTTATTTTAGACAACCTACAATCCTATATTATTCCCATTTAAAAATTTTTGTGCAGTTTGATTTACAAAATATTCATGGGTTGAATTTTTAGGGAACTGGTAATGAAAACGTCTTGTTCTTAGTTGATTTATTAGATGTACCATTTTAAAAAATGAGTTATCTTACAAATTTTGCTGCAAAACTTGGGCCGGCCTGCTTGGTTGTGGTGATATTATTCTAAACCTATGTTTATTAGAAGCAATGGAAACATGCTTGAATTATATATGAATAAATAACCTTATAGATTATAATCTTCAAAAGTACCATGGCACATGTTTTGGAATAAAATAAAAGAAAATGTTAATTAAAAACTTAATCATCAAAATAAAAATGTGAAAAGAGAGGGGTCGAATAATTTTGGGTAAAATTTACTAGTCGTTGTAAAAAAAATGTATAAAATAAGCAACGAAAATAAATTGTTGACAATAAATGTGGCCCATATTAGGCAACGAAATATAGCAACAAAAAAGTTTTCGTTGCCGACGATGAGGAGAAATCTCTTCTGCAACAAAAAAGTAAATATGCGGGGTTTTTGTTTTTTCCCGCCAATGATTTGGCAACTAAATTTTGCAACGACCTATGAGTTTCGTTACGAAAAATAAAAGTCTTTCACAAACTTCATCAAATGACAAATTTCGTTGCTAAATATGCATTTTTGGCAACGACTTTATAAGTCGTTGCTCGAAAAATCATTGCCAAATGACTATTTTTTTGTAGTGTTTGAACAGGGCTTTGTATATTAATACTGTTATTATTATTGTATTTAAGATTATGTGTATGTACATTATGTGATTAATGTTAAATACTGATTAGATGGAATGCAATTATGTAAACTTAATTAGGAAACCCTAATATTTAATTAGGAAATCCTAATGTGCAGTTAGAATCCCTAATGTTCATTTAGAAACCCTAATTTAAGATTTGAAAACCCTAACCCTAATTTGCAAACTCTTATGCTAATTAGCAAATCTTAAGGGTTAAAATTTAAGGAAAATATGTGAAATGACTAAATTACCCTTAAAATTATTTGTGAAATGACCAAAATACCCTCCAATCCATGTGAACTTAAATCAACCAATCAGAGAAGAGATGATGCAAGCATGACATCATCCTTAAAGAAACATAGATGATGCAAGCATGATGCAAGCATTAAAGAAACACAAAGATGATGTCACCGAGGGACTAAGGTGCAATTAATGAGGTACTAAAGTATAATTAACCTAGGTACCAAACTGTAATAAGTCGGGGGCAATCAGTAAAAAGTCGAGCCCCTAACGTGCAATTATCGAAACTATGTTTTCTTATAAATAGCAAGCCATTTCTCTTCATTTTAAAAAACCAAAATAGAGTTAGAGAGAGAGAGAGAGAGAAGAATTTCAGTTGAGAGAGAAAGAGGAAAGTTTTTGGTGAGTTTCAAGATTGCAAAGGATTAGTTAAAGCTTGCAACTTCAAGAGGTCTTTGCAATAAAGAGATTAAATTAGATTGCGTAGCAGTAATCGACGATACAGGCAAGTTTCCTAACTCAAACTCGAGTTATTATTTTTCAAGCATGGTAGTGGATAATTATTATTGATTATTCCACATCTAAAATTATTATTGAATATTCGTATTTATTGCAAGTTTTCTCTAACTCAAACTTGAGTTATATTTTCAAAGCATGTTAGTGAATAAATTATTATTGATTATTTACATCTATACTGATTATTGATTCGTACTTAGTATATGTTGCATATGGTCATCAGGTATGAAAGGCTGATTACCTTCATTACCCTAAGGTTCAGTTAAAGTTGTTCATGGTCCTTGTTGACATTAAATATTATTGGTTCAGTCATTCATTTATTGAAACTCTGATTTATACTCTTTCACAATTATTATATAGTTGAAAATTTGAAAGCTTATTCTTTCTTTCAATCATGATATATCCTTGTTGTATTTAAACTTGCTGAGCAAAGTCGTTGCTCACCCTTGCTATATCATGATAACAAATTTCAGATTAAGACGAAGGCTCGAAGAAAGACAGCGACAAAGGCGAATTCCAAAGAGTAGATTATTACGCATTCATAGCTATTTAGTTATCATATGCAAGTAATGTTGTAAACCTTTTTAACTACTTAAGGTATATATTCAGTTAAGGTTAACAGACCTTGGGATATGTTATAGAATCATGTTAAATAAATAATATATATTTATATATTCCGCATTAGTTTATAGAATATGTCTGAAGATGATGTATCGTGACGCACTATGTCCGAGGTTCTGGGGACCCAAATTTGGGGGTGCTACATTTGGTATCAGAGCTGTAGGTTATAAACCTTAGGCTATAACCGCAGAGATGAGGAATAGGAATAAACTCAAATAGAGTTTAAGTGATAAGAGATGAATTCAAGAAATTCATTATTAAGATAAGAAGACAGTAAAATAAAACTATCATATAATAGAAAAGAATCGTAATATAACACGATTATAAGAAAAGGACACAACGTGATCTGATGAGGTCATAGGAGGATAGATAATCAATCAATTGATTGAAAACTTTATAGCAGAATTGCTGTACAACTATTGTACTATGAAATTGTACTATGAAAACTTAGGAAAGAGTTGTAGATGATGGGATACGGATTAAATGAAATTCGTATTGAGTAAAGAGAGTTTAGGATCATGTGAGATTTTAATTGAGGACTCATATGATAGCTGAGTTGTGCAAACCTTTGTATGGGCGGGGGTTTTGTGCTTGGTCTAACGACTACTTAGTTTATCACATTGATAATCATTGAAATATTGGTGTCACGCTATTCACTATATATATATTGAGAAGGTGATTCTTTTCTCATGTGTATAACGAATAGGTAGAGAATATAAGATTAGGCGCGAGTTCTTAAAACTCATACTTATGGTAAGCTTGTGACTCATAATCGTATGGTATATTTTTGAACCCTTAAGCATATGGACAGTTCTTGATTGGTTCTTAAACTACGTATTGCTAGGATACGTTCTTAAACTCATATTATTGTGGTAAGTTCCTGAATTCATAATGTGTGGTATGTTTGATGAACTATACTGGGGTATAGAAAAGTTGTGGATAGAGAATTGAGGATTTTTTAGTATAGTAAGTTTTAATGGTGATAGAATAAATATAATTATTAAGCAATGAATCATTATAAAAATTAAAGTTGATGGTAGAAGCATAGGTATTCCAAATCTTCTAGTTATGCTAGACTTCAAAATTTTTGACATCAAGCTAAATTCGCACTGGTGTGCCTTTAAAAAATATAAATGAATTTTTGTTATCAGCAACACATGGTTACAATTGTGTAGAAGTGGACTTCAAACTACTAACACATCGTTACCTGTTGCGGCAAGATAACACTAAAAATGATTTTTTTTAATGGTTTTGCACTTTTTAAAGAAGAGTCTACGCTAATTATTTTGGCTAGACAGAAATGATTTGAAATATCAAAATGTATTTTATATATCATCAATGCATCATTGAACTTGGTGCAAAGATGATAAAAACGATGGAGTCATCAATGCAGTATTGCCTAGTGTTGGATGTGATCTAAGGATTATTAGCCCACTATGGTATGATGTAATATGACAAAGTCACAAAAATGACGGAATCCTCAAACGGACTGTAAATACAGTGCGGTATCATAACGTCATAAAATGATTTTTAGAATTTTAAAGAAAAGTCAAGTGCCAATTGAATTAGGCCAGATATATGTTTTGATTAATGTTAGAATTATTAGTATATGTCTAAGCTATTTGATTCAGCTAGAAAAATGTTTATGAAAATTCAAGTATCTCTTTGAGAATTTATCCCGAACCATATTGTTTTGATTCGGACTCCAGGCTGAGTATGAACATCCCTAAATTGACAAATATTTTTGCGCCAAATGCGGTTATGATGAACGCGAATGTCGTTCCAGCATGTAGCATCTGATCAATGTAGGGTATAACGGGCTGATCACCCACCGTGCCCATAAGTATGACGGTTTACAGATGAATTTCTGTCCAAACCTTTTCAAAATCGAAAAATGAAAGTTCATGGTCTATATGGCCACTCAGCATTATATGAAATTTTTTTTTAACTCCTTAGAGAGAAGTCTGGGTAGAATGTGATGATAGAATATTTTTTCATAGAAGGAAGCCGTATGTACTCATTAAATGAGAATGAAATCAGATAAACGTTAAGTTGAAAACCTAGTTTTGGTGAATAAAGGAGTAGGGATTAGTAGGCTGTAATTTTGAGGACAAAATTCTTAAAAGAAGGGGTGAATGTGACAACCCGAAAATTTATAAGATTTTATGATTAAAATAAAGGTTAAAAGAATAAAACCTAGATGGAAATTTGAGGATTAATTAAAAAATTTAAGAAAAACCTATATGGTCTACTATATGAATGAGAATAAAGAAAAATATGGGTTACAAAATTTCTAAATCCTAGAAATGAATCTATATGTACTTGAAAGAATATTAAAGATAATGTACTACGATACCTATAAAGTTTGGTAACCTAATATATAAATTAGGTATTTGAAGTAAGTAACCTCAATGGTTATCTTTATTTAATTGTCCTAGTATTTTAACTATATACTAGTGACCTAATCTAAGAGATTTATGAAATATGTCTCAAGCTATTAGATTATCTTGTATGATTATTGGTCGTAACTTATTAAGCCAATTAAGGCTATTAAGTTAATACACTAGTGGAATATGTTTTGACTTATGTGTATTATGTATTTGATTAAATAAATATACATTATATAATGTATATACATTTATAATAAAATTGAGAATTTAGTTATGTAACCTAATACATATATTAGGTATGGTAATTAAATAATCTAATGGATTAATTTGCAAGCCCAAGATAAATTAGTTAAAGCCCAATCCTTTAGCCCAATGGGAGAGGGGACATTTTGGGCCTTTAGTAAGCTAATTAAGGCATTGGGCCATAACCCAAATAATTAGTTAGGAAGTCCAAAAAGAATTAGAATAGCAAACTCAGAGGGTAAATTTTTTAAGAAAAATATGTGAAATGACAAAACTACCCTTAAAATTATTTATAAAATAACCAAAATACCCTCCAATCCATGTGAACTTAAATCGACCAATCAGAGAAGAGATGATGCAAGCATGACATCATCCTTAAAGAAACACAGATGATGCAAGCATAATGTAAGTATGACATCAGCATTAAACAACACAAAGATAATGTCATCATGATGTCATCGAGGGACTAAAGTGCAATTAATGAGGTACTAAAGTGTAACTAACCTAGGTACCAAACTATAATAAGTCGGGGGCAAACTGTAAAAAGCCGAGCCCTTAACATGCAATTATCGAAATTATGTTTTCCTATAAATAGCAAGCCATTTCTCTTCATTTTTCAAAACAAAAAATAGAGTTAGAGAGAGGAGAATTTTGGTTTCTATAAAGAGAGAAAGAGAGAGGAAAGTTTTTGGTGAGTTTCAAGATCGCAAAGGATTAGTTAAAGCTTGCAACTTCAAGAGGTCTTTTCAATAAAGCGATTAAATTAGATTACGTAGCAGTAATCGACGATACATGCAAGTTCCCTAACTCAAACTCGAGTTATTATTTTTCAAGCATGGTAGTGGATAATTATTGTTGATTATTCCACATCTAAAATTATTATTGAATATTCGCATTTATTGTAAGTTTTCTCTAACTCAAACTTGAGTTATATTTTCAAAACATGTTAGTGAATAATTATTGTTGATTATTCACATCTATACTGATTATTGATTCGCACTTAGTGCATGTTGCATATGTTCATCAGGTATAAAAGGCTGATCACCTTCATTACCCTAAGGTTCAGTTAAAGTTGTTCATGGTCCTTGTTGACATTAAACATTATTGGATTAGTCATTCATTTATTGAAATTTTGATTTATTTCTTTCATAATTATTATATTATTAAAAATTTAAAAGCTTATTCTTTCTTTCAATCATAATATATCTTCATTGTATTTAAACTTGCTGAGCAAAGTCGTTGCTCACCCTTACTATATCATGATAATAAATTTCAGATTAAGACGAAGGCTCGAAGAAAGAAAGGGACAAAGACGAACTACAAGAGTAGATTAGTATGCATCTAGAACTATTAGTTAAACGATGTAATCATATATGTTAACCTTTTTAATTATTAAAGGTATGTATTCAGTTAAGGTTAACAGACCTTGGGATATGTTATAGTATCATGTGAAATAAATAATATATGTTTATATATTCCGCATTAGTTTATAGAATATGTATGAAGATGATGTATCGTGTTGCACCATATCCGAGGTTCTGGGGACCCAGATTTGGGGGTGCTACATTTGGTATCTTTGTGGACATGGAAGCCATCGAAGTAAGCCCGAGCACCCACAAACCATACTTTCACTATTTTCGGAGCCTTAAATCCGGATACCGTTTTAAGGCCCAAGATTACATATACAAGGGGTTGCAAGCTGGCTGTACAACTTAAGCAAGTCCATCACGGGAACCGAAACTAGATGAAAGTAGTATACACACAATCCAATTATGTTTGATGATAAAGCATATACTTTGTAACAATCTTATTCATTTATTAATAAAAAAATTATTTAATTAAATGCATTTATTTATCTACATGGTGTTGTTTTATAATATGTGATAAACCCATAGTTTTAAGAAATGTTTTTAGAATCATGATGATGATCATGCTAATGAGATCTAAATTCGTAGATAGTTTAAAACTAAAATAGTTCCCAATCGTTAGATTACTAAAAAGGAGATTAGTGAATCGGATAGATTGATATATACGTTGCTTGCTCATTGGATGAGAATGATTGATCTCATAATTATTTATGTGGAGACACTAAAGCAAGTATGTAGATGCTTATTGGAGAATAAGTTCACTGAACGTGGCTCGCTAAGGAATACCTAATGGAGTTTTACTTGCTTGTCAATAGGAATTCCTGTAGTGATAGTAGTACGAGTGATCCTTAGACTTGAGATCTTCATATTATCTTATGTATGATAAGTTATACTTTGACATGTCTTTAAGACCCTTAGGGTATATCAAAGTGTATGCTTCGGTATAATAAGTTATATATGAAGATAAGGAATTATCAATAAAAAATCTATCGCTTCTAGTAAAAGAAGAGAAATGTCCTATATGATTCAATAAATGACAACCCAGGAATCCTTGGCCAAGGTGGAATGAAATTAGAAAGGAGTTTCTAATTTGTATTATTTGGAGTTGTGCATTTTTGGAATCAAAATACATATAATTAAATAAAATAAGACTTTACAGAAATTTTATGTCTTATATTTTATGGGACATTGTATGGTGGAAGGATTGAATTGTACGGTAACTATATACTCAAAGGTTCTTTTATGATTAATGTTAAAATCTATATTATCTGGAAAGTCGTTGATCGCTAAGGAGGCTTACCTTTATTATAGAATAAATGTTATTTATTTAAATAAATTATTAGTTTAATTTATTTATTTAAATAAGATTAGAATTATTCTAATTGATTTATTCACAACTGATTTAATATGGAGAACCTAAAGGGTCACACTATAAAAGAAAGAATATTTATTAAAGAAACTAATGGCATAATCGTAATAATAAGTTAAGTATATTTAATTTAATCTATGGTGATAGAATAAATTAAATAGCTTAATGTCGACGTTGGAAAATTTAAGAACCCCGCGGGTCGGTTCGTACCCGGGTTTCCACAAATCGATCTTCCTAAGTTCTCTCTACCCTTATTCTTTTTATTTAGGAAAAAGGTTTTGAAGAGTTTTTTTAGGAAAGAGGTCAACATGTGATTATGTCGACGATTTGAATGTTTAGAGTCGCCAGTTGGTAGATTAAAAAATGATTGTACCAACTCAACCGAGTTTAATTTGAAAAGAGACCCAATTGCTGGACACTATCGAAACTTGATCTTTGAAATCGGAGTTTTGAGTTTGGGGGCTTGGTTAAGTGTGGGGAAGGTATTAGGCACCCCATGACTCCCGTGTAAACACTGTACCGCATCTTTTCAATATTTTCCTTAAAACTGTGAATGCGTGAGTGAATGCTATTTGAAAATTGGGCCTATTGATTGATTGAAAGTTTTGACAGGCTTCGTTGAGCCTATATACGAAGGGTTTGATTTGATTTGAAAATCTATCTTTGATTTGATTTGCAAAATCATTTGATTTGATTTTCTTAAAACGCTTTTCTTTTGATTGATTTGAAAATGATGTTTTGAAAGCTGGTTTATCAAACCCTTATGCTGACATAGGAATTGAAACCGGTTTATACTTCTAATTTTATCTTTATAGCCTTAAGGCTGCATGTGAATGTTGATTTATCGGGCTGCGAAGCATCCTCGACCACAGAAATATACAAGTGTCGGTCTCCTCATGGGTATGAAAACCATCGGAGGGACGCTGACACGACAATTGACATTATTTCATTATATTGAGACCTTAAATCCGGATAACCGTTTTAAGGTCTGTGTATGTACATTTTACAGAAAAATCGGCAAGGTACATCTGTAAACTAGAGTTTGTCCATCATGGGAATCAGATCCCGATCAATTTGATCGTGAATCTCACGATTCCTATGCTCACATATGAGTAGCCCATTAACCTGCAAAGTTCAAATTTGCACAGAAATGGATATATATATATATATATATATATATATATACATCCTCACGTCGCAATGGAACCAAGGATTCATCAGTAAATCTTGGCTGCGCGTGACCAAAGCGTCTCGTTCCCACTAGATAGCGATCTAAGGGACGCGAGATTGCTTTTGAAGCTGAAACTAGAAAGAAAGCTAGATTTAAAGAAATCTCAACCATTCTAGCTTCCCGATTCAGTCTGGAGGTTTTGAACCATTTGAAAACTAGAATTGGCGAGATTTAAATAAATCTAGTCCGCCCACAGATATCAGTGCAGATTCATATATAAATGAATATTAAATGCAGCAGTTGAATAAATTGAGTAAAGCAATATATATAATTATATATATACAAAAACTGTAAAAAGGCGATAGATTTTCACTCGCAAGCCCGAACTAGAATTAATATATATATATATATATATATATATATATATGAAAACTGTAAATAGCCACAAAGTAATCCAGGCTGTGACAGAAATGAAATATATATATATAAAAATAGTAATAAGGTCGATGGGTTTTCACGCCGGTGCCTGTACTGGAATTGAAATTAACATAAAGTAGTCACCCAGTAACTAGGGAGAGCACCCAGTATGGGAAAGTGTGGAAAATCATTAAAATGGCCACGAAGTAATCCAGGCCGGACGAAAAATATATAAATATATATACATTGACAGAAATGTAGTCAACCAATACTGGTGAGAGAACCAGTTATGGTGAGAGTCGCTTATATATGCGTAAATATATATAAAAGCAATAAACTACCTCGGATTTGACATTCGGGCTTGACATAATTGAAATGTTAGAATATATACAGTTAAATATATACAAAAAGGGCCAAACCCAGACTGGGAAGATAACCCAGTCCGGCGAAGTTGCCAGAACGTGTGTGCTAGTGCATTAAAGTTGCTGGAGCCGACGGATCATCAATCCGAGTTGTAAAAATGCAAAATTTTGCGTTTATATACGAAAATGTACCAAATTTTGGCGAAAACGATCGCGAAACTAAGTTCCGGGCATATTTAGAAGATGAAACTTCGTGTGCAAGTGGAAAACAGTGCAAAGTAGTAGTATTGACTTTTTGATCGTAAAAATACTTACAATGGACTGCAATACGGGCTTTTTGCCAAATTATAGGCTCTATACGTCCAAATCTACCGGTAGCTTTTTGATATGTGGTAGTATATGGGTATACCTACGTGTTAGAGTGAAAATATTTGGGTTTGGAAGAGGTGTAAAAGTCGAGAAATTGAACTGGCAGAGCTTCGCTGCGTTTTTAAAACTTGAAAATGAAGGGGGGGTGCACGTTTATTTATAGGCCAGGGAGCCCTAGCTCTACCTGCAGGCTGCTTCAGGTAGAGGTGCGGCTCCCCTAGGTAGGGTCCACATGCTGGGTTCTATTATCTCAAAGTACGTGCACTCTGAACAACGCGCAGTCGAAGTCGAAACTTTTAAACTTTTGATCGGAGCGTCCGTTTGAGGCGTGCGATACGTTTTTGGAAAGCCCTCGCCTAGAGTGTCGCCATGACATGGGATAAAATATTTTTCGGGTCCAAGAAGACAGGTTCTGTGACACCCCAAAATCCGGGTACTTCGTTTTCATATAATTTGGTGTTCACTTTCTAATAAAACATACATATACCCAATAATAAAAAATTGCAAAGTAAATTACAACCTTCATAATACTTAGCTAAAATCTTCCTTTCAAGAGCCCCGAGACATCCATGTTGTCTGGGAGCAGCTGGTTAGGAGAGAGTCATCTCCAGTGATCACCGTAGCTGGTCAGAAGCGTGAGCTGACACCTATTCCAGAGGAAGAGGACGAGAACGAGTCTGAAGAGGAGTAAAAGGATCCTGAAGAGGAATTTCCACCTCACTCTGCTAGTGCTGAGATGTATGAGGCGGTTTATGACAGTAATGTGGAGCTATATGGTCGAGTCGGAGAGCTCGAAGAAACCATCCAGCAGCGGGACGAGACTATCGAGGAGTTAGCTAGTGACCTAGGAGAAGTGCAGTGGAAGCTAATCCATGTAGAGAATAATTGAGACGAGGCCTGAGCCGAGCTAGAAAAACTGAAGCAAGACATCCAAGAGGAGTCAACAAAGCGTGCCAGAGCGGAGGAAATAAGCTTGAGGGCTATTCAACGAGCAGATCGAGCTGAAGACGAGGCTAAAGCAAAGAGGGCCAAATTGAGGGAAACGGAATATGCTTTCCATACGGCTATAGAAAGGGCCCAGGATCGTGTCTTCTATTACCCAGCTTAGTTCTAAGGTTTACCATGGTACGTGGTGGATCACAAAACGGCGTTTCGGGTGATGGATGAAGAACGTAGGGAGGCTGTGCGACGTCTTAATATGCCTAAGCATTAGAGCTTTTAAATTATGTGTTACTTTTTGTAATAAATAAATGTAAATTCCATAATTTGAGATAATGATGGGATAAAGTGAAGATGTAGTCCTGTAACTTGTTCCAGTTCAGAAAAGATGATGTGAATAATAGAAATGCTATCTATCCTATGTTTTTTTTAAAAAAACCATGAGTAATGAATAAAAGAAGTTTATTGATGTGTTGTGTGTTCATATACGAACTAAGTTATTTAAATATTTAAGCTGAACTTGAATACTTAAGAATTGAATAAAGGAGCTAATAATAATTTTTCTTAACAAAAAATGCCTCCTAAAAGAAGACCTACACGTCAAAACCCCGAGGGTTCGACAAATAACAACAATAATAATGATGGAACAAACCCTAACTCGGTTCAGCAGTTAGTGAACCTGCTGACAGAAGCGATGGCGAATCAGTCGCAAGTGCAGGTCACGCCGTTCAAAGAGTTTAAGGCAGTAGGACCGCCTGAATTCAAGGGATCGACAAGCCCGATAGATGCACAGACGTGGGTTTTGAAAATGGAGAAGGTATTCGACGTAGCTAGAATTGGTGAAGACCAGAAAATGGCATTCGCGACTTTCATGTTGAAGTCAGATGCTAGCTTCTAGTGGCAGGCTTATAAGACCAGAGAGGGTGAAGGGATAACGTGGGAACGTTTCAAAGAGATGTTCTTTGAAATGTACTTCCCTATGAGTTCGCAGGTCCAGATGGAGGTCCAATTCCTAGAGCTTAAGCAGGGAGGGATGATAGTGTCGGAATACGCTGCAAAGTTCAACGAGTTGGCCAGGTTCGCTACATACCAGGTCAGCACGGACGCTAGGAAGGCGAGGAGGTTTGAGCGGGAACTGAAACCCTGGCTCTACAGCAAGGTCTCTATGTTCCAGCTGAACACGTTTGTAGCTGTGCTGGAAAAGGCCATTCTAGCTGAAGGAGGGAGCAAAGTCGTGACTAAATTCAACCAAGACAAGAAGAAGAAGATTGAGAAGGAAAACAAGGCTGGTGGTAGCGGGGCTATCCATCAGAAAAGGAAGTGAAATGATAATACCTCTGCTGGGAGTCAGCAGGGAGGCCAGCAGAAGAGGAAGCTCGAAGCATGTGCTACATGTAGGAAGACTCACACTGGAGTGTGCATGAAAGGGAAACGGGTGTGCTACAACTGTAGTCAGGAAGGCCACATCACGCCAAATTGCCCAAACCCGAAGAAGGGAGCTTGCTATATGATAAGTGGTTTTTATGACCACTTATTCAGATCTTTTCTAACTTGTTTTGTTGCTAAAACTAAAGTATTATTATGCTTTTCATGTGTTTTTGCTTTGTTTTGTAGATTTCCTGTTTTGGAACTCCTCATGGTGCATTGAGCTAAAAAGGACAAAAGATTGCTAAAAAGGGACAAAGCACAGAAATAGGCGTATGGCATGATGATGGACAAGACAAAAAGGGAGCAAGAAGCATTGGTAATGGGTGATTGGCAGGAGCAAGGAGGCTGGGAATCAAGCACTGGAAAGGAACATGTAGCAGCAAAAACCAGATTTCAAGTCTCGCGCGGCCGCGCTATGATAACAAAGGCTTCACGCGTGCCTGCGCTAATTAGCAGGGTAGAGAACAAATACTGGGTATCTGCGCGGCCGCGCCAAGGCCAAGGCCAAAGCCCGCGCTGCGCGCCAGTCCGAATATTTGCCAGACTTTGACTTTTGCTTAGGCTGAACGGGAGAGGCTTATAATTAGGGCTTATGTCCATTCTTGCATATAGATAATACTCCTCCCCTTAAGGGAGCCCTAGCTTTGTTCTTCCCTTTTCTCTCTACTTTCATTTTGTCTAGAGTAGCTTATGTAACATCCCAAATTTTTTAAGAATTTATAAATGAGAATTTAATAAATAAAATTCTTATTTTAAGATGTTCGAGTACGAGTATGTTTATATGTGATATATATTGTGAAATATGTGAATTGATGTGAAGAGAATTTAAATGTTAATTTAATATTTATTGAAGTAAATAAATATTTTAATTGAATTATTTATTTAGATTATGTGATTAATATGGAGTAATGTAATTAAGTGTATTATATTAATTAAATAATTATTTAATATTTAATTTAATTAATACGTAATGATTTTATGTTATAGTTCTAATTTAGTTGAGATAGTTAAATTAGATAAAGTTATGTGGTAATTGTTACATGAAATTATAGTTAGCGAGTAATTATAATTATGTGATCATTTTATGTGATTTATTGATGTTAGATTTTAATTAATTAAATTAAAATATTGAGTTTTAATTAGTTAAAGGATAACATTAAAAAGTATGTGTTAAAAGGATTTATTAAAAAAGTTAAAAGAGTTTTTAAAACTGTTTTCCCAAACAAGGCCCTAGCATCGTTTTTAAATCCGTTTTGCCAAACAGGGCCTTAACTATTAAAACCTATTTTTAAAATGATGAGTTTTGCCAAATAAGCCTTGGGGCTTTTCAAATTCAAGCTTGTAACTTATGTGATTAATTGTATTTATGTTAATTATTTTAGAGTAATTATATCGTATAAGTTATATATCATATGTATATACAATATACGTTAAGTTAAAAGAGTTAGTACGTTAGTTTTCTAAGCTAAGTCTAAACAAAGAAAGAAAGAAGAAGAGAGTTAGAGAGAGTTATCAGAGAAGAAGAAGAGGAAGAAGAAGAAGAAGGGAAAGCTTTGAGAAGACAAATCAAGCCCCATCATCATCATCTCCATCTCTCTCTTAATTCAAAACTAGTAAGGTTATAATCTTAACCCTTATACTCAATTAATATGTGTTGTGTTTCTTCTTTGTAAAATTAGGTTTTCATGATTATGAATTTATATGTATATATGGTGTTCATATGTTTTTATATGTAATTGTATGCCATGAAAGGATTTTCAAAGTACAATGTTGTAAAAACAAGTTTTGAAGTTATGTTCTTATATGTTTTCATAATTTTAGAATTCTATGTAAAAATCTTTTGGTGAAACTTCATAATTTTGATATGTGAATGGGATGTGTGTGTATATATATGTATATATATATGCTTACATGAGATTTCTATAGTGGTTTAAGAATTTTAATTCGCAAGGACATGATGAACATGATGAAATCATGTTCATAGTGTTTGATTATGAAGTTATGTTGAAAATTGTTCTTAAGTCATTGTTGAAAGCATGAATTTATGAGTAATATGTGATATAGAATGAGCACATATGAGTTATATAGTTGTTTTAACAATTCAATTCATGAAATTTTGATAAACAATAAGAACGGGGTTCATAGTGATTTTCTATGAACTAATTTCTGAAAAATAGCTTTTGAAACTATCAAATTGATGTTTGATTTTGAGTTATTGTTAAAATTGATCATATATTATGTTAGTATGTTAAGAATAGAAGCTATTACAATTGGAATTACTAGAATTGGTTGAAAAATGAATTCGTAATAGTAATTTTCGTCAAGAACGCTTAATATCATAGCTTTCTTTGAAAATCATGAAATCTTGATTTTGATTATGTGTTATATGAATTTTATATGTTATGATCATGTTTAAGAGTTTAAAATATAGTTTTTATCAAGTTTCATGTTGATCATGTTGGGAAAAATCGAATTCGGTGTGAAGGAATAAGCCAAATTAGCTTATTTCTCCACCAGTTCGGGAACCAACACCCCCACCAGCAGTGGGCCCCACTCCAATGGGTGTTTTAGCCTTGGGGGACCCGCCCCAGCAGGTTAACATGCTGCCTAGAGTGGTTTAATTGTTGTAATGCAAAATTGTTTTGACCTCCGTTAGTAAAATGGCCATAACTTTTTCATACGAACTCCGATTGAGGATATTCATGATGATCCGGAACGAGCACGAGTAGACCTACAACTTTTGTTTTTTACTTTTTTGATTTGAGGTTGTCAAAAGGGTTCAAAATGGTCATCTTTGTGACTGATGCGTATTCAAAGGCAATCGGAGGGCGTCGGGCATGCACATACGCAAGTATAGTGTTGTCGACGATAATAGATGTTGTTCTAAGTTATAAAACATGAATGTTAGTAAATAAAATGATGTATTAGATAAGTTATGTAAGCACTACTAAGCATACACAAGAGAGACGAATCGGGCGTGTGACGAATGAACGTCGAAACGCCGTGATAAGTGTTAATGAACGTAAATAGTGTTTTGATTCTAATGAAATGAACATGATAAGATATGAAATGGGGTTAATATAAAACCAATAAGTAGTCCTAGCAAGACTTAAACACTTGAATGAATTTCGAATATTACTATCGATAGTTAACACAATCTAATTGAACATTGTGTATTGATAGTAGGAAGAGTTATGAGATGTAGAGTAGAGTTTATATTACAACTACTATGTGTTGCTATGTGACTAATAGTTGATGTGCATGATTATATAATTGTGTAGGACACGTGAAGTGCAGATAGCTGTAAGCTGTTAATCTGTTATTGGTAAATAATGATCAAGGCAAGTCTTTCGGTTCCTTTTTTTCTACGTGAACTTGATGAACTATTTTAAATTGCATGATATGTTAGGTATGTGGTAAGCGAGCATGATATGTTATACATGTTGTAATCATGAAATGTTAAAGTCAATTTATGACTACATTGATTGATTAAAGAATGTTGATTGAGAAAGGAACTCAGTCTTTATAATTACTATGTAAATTAAAGCATGTATGCCATGTTACTTTAATTATTATGAGATGTTTGTTGAGCATGTTTATTATGTGCTACATGATGTATGAAAACTGTTAGTTCTTGCTGAGCTATCGAGCTCACTCTTGCAAATAACCATTTTTGCAAGTCAAAGATGCAAGGTAATGATACGTGCTAGTTGAATGTTAAGATCAATAGCGATACAGGGAAATTTTTATTCTAGATGAGTAATGTAATTGTTTTAAATGTAACATGATTGTTAAGTTGTAAAGTTAAGCTATCCGATGTATAGTGGATATTGCTTGTGATGTAATACTTTGTATAGAAACTTAGAGGAAGCGATTCATGTAATAGAATTGAATCAAGGATATGTAATGTAAAGGTTGCGATTCAGGGCAATAAAAAAAGTTTATAAAAGTTTTAAATATTCTGCATTTTTAGTGATTTTTAATATCAAATAATAACGTAATGAGAGATTAACGTTGTATTGTTAACGATCGAGAAGGAGAATATTATTGTATGAATTTTGGGGTCGTTTCAGCTTAGGAGTAGATTAAAGTTAGGTTTATGTAATTAGTTTCTAGGGTTTGATTAGACTTGAAGATTGAAACATTTGGAGAACATCAAAGATTCATATTTTGATCAAGAGGAATCATATTTGCATTTTCTATCCTTATTTTCTCTTTGATTCATATTTGTATTCTTATGATGATTATTCAATATGTGGATGGTATATCTACTTATGGTATGAGTTAGCTTATAGTTTGAGATTTCAATGGAACCTGATGAGTAGTCTATATTGATTTCCTTCCATGTTGGTCCTATTTATCGTTATGTGATTGTCTATTTCGATTTGTGCTTTAATTGCTTAATTGATTCACGACCAATTACTGTGATAACCTATATTGACTTGAAAGACGAAATGTGAGTTTAGATCTAATCGTAGTGGCGGGCGATGTTTACATGGCGTTGAATGTATGATTTGTGCTTAGGATAGACATATACCGAAGCGCCGCTCGTAGTCAATTGAGAACTTGGACTTAAACCCTAATTATTTGTAAACCGCATAGACATATAGGGGTTTAGATAATGTGGGTGTTCATGTGCGTTCTATCATTTGTGGATTGTATGTGATATGGATTAGGTGTTTCGAAAGATGGCCTTATCTCACTTTCGTGTTCTCGGCTAGCAAACTGTGATGATTAATTTGACCTAACTGGAAGTATGCCGACTTAGATGAATCATTAGGGGAAATTGGGATCTCATATCTTCATTATCTGATTTTACTCTAGGGTTAATTAGTTTAAGTTTAATTACTTATCTAGTTTATTATTTAAACTCTCACCGCTCGTTTAAATAAGACTGAATGATTATGTGCTAGTGGTTTGGTGTCTTTTATCACTTAATTCTCCGTGGGAACGATATCTGTACTTACTCTTTATTACTTGTTGGCCGCGTATACTTGCGCGTATTTTGTCATACCTAATCGGGACAACACTATACATGTGGATCCAAGGATCACATGGCTTGTAACTGCCCTAAGAAACCAGCGACAGGGTCAACATGTAATGGAGGAAATGGCAGTGGCAGCACTCTGACTATTGTCGGACCGTCCCCACTGGCAAGCCGTTTGACCCACTGCCCGTACGTTCAACATGACGGTGCAAGACGCGGTGCAATCAAAAGATGTGGTGGCAGGTATTATTCCGATCAATAGTACATATGCATTTATAAAGATTGCATAGCGTACAAGAATAGTTTAGAAAGTTTGTACAAAGTAAATAACGAGTTTAGAAATATAAACTTTCTTAACGTATAAGAATAAGGATTAGAGAACTTGCCTCAAGCGCAAGTTACACTTTAATAACTACAATCACTTCCACAATTACCCTACACATATACAATACATTTAAAACATCTATTAGTACCCAACTACAATGTTTAAACAGTTGAACTTCTTACTCAAGTCTAACTCACAACGTTGTTTACAACATAGGTTGCTAACTAGCCACATACGTGAGTATATACTCACGACATACATTCATAAGCTTATAACGCTTTAAATCGTGTTGTGTACCTTATGAAAGTAACCCACTCATACACATGTAACACATTCATATAAAACTTCAATCTATCTTAAACACATCAAAAGCATGTTATCTTATTACCTAGTACACTTATCAAGTTATAGAAATAAGTTAGCTAAATAAACGAGGCATGAAAACTCAACAAGCAAAAACCAAACTTCCCGGACAGCATGCAAACCCGCTGGGGCGAGTGGTACAAGGCAAGAAGCCCCGCTGGGGCGGGTCCTCCATCTGGTGGAATTGCCAGTTCGCAAATTGGCAGAGAAATAAGCCAATTTGGCTTCTTTCATCACACCGAATTTGATTTTTCTCAACATGATTAACATGAAACTTGCTAACAATAATATTTTAAACTTTTTAACATGATTATAACATATATAATTCTTACATCACATGATCAAAACAAATATTTCATGATTTATTCGAAGAAAACACCATATTAAGCGTTCTTGACCAAATTTGCTATTACGAATTCGTTTTTCAATCAATTCAAGTAATTCCAATTTTAATAACTCATATTCTTAACATACTAACATAACCCATGATCAATTTAAACAATAACCCACAATGAACACCAATTTGATAGTTTCAAAAAGCCGTTTTTCAAGAATTGGTTCACTGAAAAATCATATGAACACAATTCTTCTTGCTTATCAAAATTACATAGATTGAATTGTTAAAAAAACAATATAACTCATACATAATCATTAATATATATATATATATATATATATATATATATATATATATATACATCACACATATACATCATGATCAAATAATTTACACAAAAAGCTTTTACAGAGAAGTTTTAAACTATGAAAATATTGAAGAACATAACTTAAAACTTGTTTTTAAGACAACTGAATTCTAAAAATCCTTTCATGGCATACAATTACATATGAATACAACATATACATATAAAATCCATAATTTTACAATTTCATGAAAACCTAGTTTGACAGAGAATGAACACAAAACATATGAATTGATTCTACAATTATAAGGGTTAAGATGATACCCTTTGCTATGAGTGTGGAAGAAGATGATGATGAGTTTGATTTCTAGAAATCCTTCTTCTTCTTTCTCTACTTCTCTAACTTTTCTCTGAGTTCTTCTTCTCTGCTCTATTCTCTGCTTTCTTTCTCTCTTTGAAAAACTAACGTATACTTATCTAACATATATTATATAATATAATATACATATATAATATATATGTAACCTATTTTATTAATATAGGTAATAAGTATAATACTAATTACCATATTAACTCTTACTAATAACATAGGTTACAATAATTTGAAAAGCTAGGCCATGTTTGGCAAACTTAAATAAAACAAATTCTTTTATTAGCTAAAGTCATGTTTAGTAAAACAAGTTTAAAAGAAAAGTAAGGCCTTGTTTGATAAAATCACTTAAAAATCTTTTTCCATTCTTTTAATAAATCTTTAACCCATAAGTTAAATGCTACACTTATTTAATTAAATTACAACATTCTAATTCAATTAAATAAAAGCTAACATTCACATAATACTCAATTGTCACACTTGAAATTAAATTCATGTAACACTTAGTAAATTACAACAAATACTTAGCACATAATTTTAAATCTAATTTAATTATTCTCAACTAAATTACAATTATGCTACACTATTACTAACATATCAATTTAATTAAATATTACTCTTAATTAAATCAGTCCACACAATCAAATAATTTATTTATTTAACTCAATAAATAAATCACATAAAATATTTATTCACTCAATAAATATTATAATTTAATATATAAAATCTCAATCGTTACAGGATCATAACCAGGTCTTCGATTCTCCGTAGTTTGTCCGTTGAGCTATCTTGCGTTGTTGGCACTCGGGATCGTTGCTGTGGTTCGTTTTGACTTCGATGGCATCAATTCGGCTTGAGTTTGATCGAATCGATTGAAAGTTGGTAAAATGACTATTTTGCCCCTCCCATGGTTTCCTGTGGTGTCGGCACGGCCTTTAATGGATCTAGCTTCCCAGGGTTGTCTCTGGGGCTGAACTGCACTTCCCGGATTGACGTCGGGCCTGACCTGTACTTCTCGGGCTGAGCCTAGGGCTAATATTGATGGCCCAATATTAAGATCGGGATTAATCGGTACCTCCCGAGTTGATGCCGGCGCTGCTTTGTACCTTTCAGGTTGCTGCCGAGGCTGGTTTGAAGGCCCGATATTGAGATTGGGGTTGAACTTGACGGTCCAATCGACGATTTGGGGTTGAGTTTGATAGCCCGATATTGAGATCGGGGTTGATCTAAAGGTCCGATTGGAGATCAGAGCTGGAATGACAGTCCGATTAGAGATCGGAGCTGGAGAGCTGGATAAACGGTCCGATTAGAAATCGGAGCTGGATTGACGGTCCGATTGGAGATCGAAGCTGGATAGACGGTTCGATTGGAGATTGGAGCTAGATTGACGGTCGTTGGAGATCAGAGCTTGATAGACGGTTCGATAGGAGATCGGAGCTGGATAGACGGTCTGATTGGAGATCGGAGCTGGATAGACGGTCCGATTGAAGATTGGAGCTGGATGGACGGTCTGATTGGAGATCTAAGCTAGATTTATGGTCTAATTGGAGATCGGAGCTGGATGGACTGTCCGATTGGAGATCGGAGCTAGATTGACTGTCCGATTAGAGATTGGAGCGGGATGGACGGTTCAATTGGAGATCGGAGCTGGATAGACGGTCCGATTGGAGATCGGAGCTGGATTGACGGTCCGATTAGAGATCGGAGTTGGATAGATGGTCTGATTGGAGATCAGAGCTGGATTGTCGGTCCGATTGGAGATCGGAGCTTGATTGACGGTCTGATTGGAGATCGAAGCTGGATAGACGGTCCGATTGGAGATCGGAGCTGGATAGATGGTCGGATTGGAGATCGGAGTTGGATTGACGGTCCGATTAGAGATCGAAGCTGGATTGACGGTCCGATTGGAGATCGGAGCTGGATTTACCGACATGGGTGGTCAAATTTAGGTTTATCGATATTGGTGATCGAATTTAATTGACGGACCGGCATTGGTGACTGGTTTTGAGTTGGAGGCCCAGTATTGAGACCGGAGTTGATTTAAAAAGACGGCTCTGCCCTTCTACAATGTTGGTGATGGGGGAGTAAAAATTTCGAGTGTCTACACTTAATATTTATTATATAATATTTTAGAAATATTAAATATAAATTAATAAGAGGAGTCTTATTATTATTATTATTTAATTCCTAAAGAAGTTTGAGAATTAATTAATAAGATACTCATTACTATTACTATTATTATTTAATTTCTAAAGGAGTTTGAGAATTAATTCTCATATATATATTCTTAATAAGATTAGGAGACTAATTAATTAAAAGATTTTAATTATTCCCAACAAGATTGGGAAGCCTAATTAATTAAAAGGGTTTAATTAATTAATATGAAACCCTAATCCTAAATAGTTTAGGAGGATTGCCTACATCTATAAAAAAGAAAGTCTTATTATAGAACAAGGTTACACACTTTATTCTGAGAGTTGGGAGAGTATACCTCTCTATAGAGATAACAACTAGGATTTTGCCAAACACCCTTCTTCATGAATTCTTGTTCTTCCTTGGTGGATCACCTCTAGATGCTAAACACTTGGGTGGCTAACGTTGATCAAAGGAAGGAATCAACCCAGTGGATTCAAGTAGAATGCGGAAAGGATTTGGAGTTGAAATCGTACCTAATGAAGCTGAAATCTTCAAGGGTATGAATCATATTCTTAATCTTTTTTGTTTAATTACTAATTGTGCATAAAGGATGATCCGGGTATATGGTTTGTAAAATTTTAAAACTCTTATTTATCATGTTTTCGCTTATTTTATATAATTTGATTGCGTTCATGAATCTTACAAACCTAACAGTGGTATCAGAGCCAAACCTTTATGCGAGTTATTAATTGTTTAGATTTGATATGTATGTTGATATGTGTTCATAACAAAAAAAATTTGGGGCATAATTATTATCAAAGAATCATGTTTTTGGTGAAAATCGGCAGAATTCGCGAAGCTGGAAAATTTCCCCTGCCAAACACGGCGCCGCAACTTTGCAACGCAGAATTTGATTTTTTTTTTCAAATTATGATAAAAGGTTTATTTTGATTTGAAATTTAATTAAAATAATTTTTTTTTCCAGTAATTCTAAATTTAAATAAAGTAGTAAATTTTTATTTGGAATTAGATTAAAATAAAGATGTTTATTTTAATTAGAGTTTAATTTCATACTAACTAATTAGAGTTGGAATTAGATTCCATGATAACTAACTGGAGTTAAAATTGAATTCCATATTTCCTAAAAAATAAAGGAGTTTATTTGTGATTAGGAAAGAGATTCTGTGTTTCCTTAAATAAAGGAGTTTATTTAGATATGAAATAAGATTTCATATTAATCAAAATAAAGGAGTTTATTTTGATAAAGAATTGGATTTCATATATTTTGCTTTTTCCAAAAACGTTTTTTTAAAGTTAAATGAAAGTAGTTTATTTTTACTTGAAATTGGATTCCATGATTAATTAAAATAAAGAAGTTTATTTTGATTAAAATTTGAATTTATTTTGATTCAAAATTGGATTTTATGTTAAATAAAATTACCCATTAAATGATATCAATATATATAATGAATGTTTATTATTCATGAGATGAATATTATTTATTGATGTATATGGTGATGTGTATGATAATAAATAGGGTTGATTATAGACTATTGACCAATGTGATTTGATTTTATTTTAGTTGGATGCATGAATGTATGAGTTTTATTAAATGAGGTATGCGTATCTCGTCTTCTCTAATTTTTCTTGATGTAAATTCTATCTCCCTCCTATGTACTTCCCCTTGACTACTGATCAAAGTTTCTATTTAATGTAAATAGTTTATGTAATATGATTAGTTAAAATTATCTTGAAGAATTGGAGATCAAGGAGCAAGAAGCGCTTGAAGACCCGTTTGTAATAGAGCCTGGGATTTAAATGTAATAGTTATATTTAAATTTAATTCTTGCACCCTAGGATTGACCTTTTGGTTCACTTGGTGGTTCTAGTGAATCAAACTAGAATAAAGTCCATAATCAATCTGGGTAGAATATAGTATTCTATATGTGCATGCTTATTATATATAGTATATATTATAAAACATGCTTCGCATGTTAATTAATATGACGCGTATTTTATATAAATATGTGCATGTGCGCTAAACAAGATGAGACAAATAATAATAAATCCCTCAAAGTATTGATATTAAGTCCTAAGTGTTCAAAGATATTTGGAATATCGAACGTCACCTTCTAGCATGATAAAATTAATAGAGTATTAAATATTTAATATGAGTTTGTTGTGTCATTGTTGGGTAAAATCTAATACGCACAACACGCAAGTATGCGTGGTCAACAAGTAATAAAGTGAAAGTAGAGTATCGTTCCCATGAGAAATTATTTAATATAAATTACCAAATACTAATCCGTAACCAACTTAATCTTATTTAAACGAATGAATTAGTACTTTGAATTAACAATATATAATTAAACTAATTCTAACTACCCCTAGAATGAAACTAAAATATGAAGACTTGAGACTACAATTTCACCTATTGTTTCATTTAAATCAATACACTTCCCGTTAAATCAAATTAATTATCTCGGATTGTTAATCAAGAACACTAAGATAAAATATGACCATATCTCGATGTACCATACCCATATCAACTTAAATTCACAGATCATAGAATTAAGTATAACACCCTAATTAACCAATCCACTATATCTCTATGTGAATTGCAATTAAAGAGAGTTTAAGCACAAGTTCAATTCAGATTATATGTGGTGTAAAGGTATATCTCTATCTTAAACACAAATCATGAATTCCAACGCCATGCAGAAAACACAATCACATGCTATTATGATCAGATCTAAACCCATAATTCGTCTCTTGATTTCATATAGGTTATCACGGTAATTGATAGCTAGGCAATTAAGCAAATATTCACAAACCATAATAGACAATCCAATAATAATGAACAAGACTAACAAAGAAGCATATCAAAGTAAACTACGCAACAAGATCCATTATAATCTAAAAATAGAGTTTAGCTCATGATTAAGTCAAAATCCATAATCGACAATTGTTTATACATTGAAAGATAAAAAGATAGAAGTAAAGAGAAGTTAGAAATTGAAAAATGCAAATCTCATGCTCCCTCTTGCTCTTGATCTTCAACGATCTCCAAGTTGCTTCAATCTCCAATCCAATCCCAACTATGGTTTTTCCTAATCTAATGAAATCAAATCTAAACTATTCTAATGGAATATAGCATGCCCTAATCCAGTGTGAATACGCTTCTTTTATAGCCCGCTCTATGTGTCTTTTAGTCCTCCTTAAAGTCCATGAACCAATCAGCCAAACAAATCCTTCTCCGAGTCAACTTCTGAAAATTCCTTCTTTTCTTCCCGACATCTGCGCCAAGGCGCAGATTTTACACTATAGAAACTCTGTGACACCCCCAAATCCAAGTACTTTGTTTCCACAAGATTTGGTGCTCACTATCTAAATAAAATACAACTATTGCCCAATAATAAAGAATTGCAAAAAAAAATTACAACCTTTATAAATACTTAAAACCTTCCTTATCAAAAAGATTACAACTTCTCTCAAAATATCCCAGAGTTTTATCTAACCTTAACATAACAATAAATGCAAAATTAAATTATCATAACATAAAGTCTTATTACAATTCATAATCAAATAAAACAAGTCTTCACTTGTTCATCTTGCCTTTTCCCTTACTCGTTGACGGTACATCAACGTTCTCGACTTTAACTGCAATGGTTATTTAAATTGCAAGAGTGAGCAAACAAAAGCACACTTGGAATAACGATAATAATAACGACATCAACTGTATAACTAAAAGAGATTTGAAGAACTTTTTTTTCATCAACAATAAAGAATTAAAATATAATTCTTTCATCAATAATTTAAATTTCAAATTTTGAAATCATCTGAGGGTCATAAGACCTTGAACTTTGTCCTAGGTTATAAACATTTATATTTAAAATCTTTAACAGTCATTTAGACTATGGACTCTCAACTCGTACTTAGGGGGATCAGCCCTTCGAACCATGTATTGTGCACAAATATTTAACGCTTTCGCATAGTAACTTCCCCTAATAAATAGGGTTATTCATCTCAGTATTTGATTCAAGTTCGCACCAAAGAAAATTTGGTTTGGATAGGTAAAAGGAAATTTGGAGTTTCAACTATCATCAACTAAGGAGTAGTTGAATCGACTTACAATAATCAAGAATAATTCAATAACAACGAATTATGAAATAACTTATGCTTTATTAAACTTAAAGCATACGAAAGATAAGATAGACCTTGCTTGAACAATTAAGTCAAGGTCACTTTAATTAAATCATGAACTTTAAATAAGTATTTGTCCATTGCAGAAATAAAAGGACAATCTCAAATACAATAAATATTTGAATTTAAAACACTTGTATAACAATAACAAGTTTGAGTTTAAAAAACTTGCCCCAAGCGCAAGCTACAATTACTATTACGTTCTTTAACAATTCCTACACATATATATTTAACCATAATAATCTAAATTAGTTATTACATAACTAATTCACATAATTAGTTAACTCATCTAGGTTAACTCATTCCTCTTTAATTATTAAATAATTAATAATTAATTATCACATAATTAATCACATCACATGTTCACATAATTAATCAAATAATAATTATGTACTCATATTAATTAAATTATAATTTAAAAAATATATAATTTAAATTAAACAATTCATTTTAATTATAATTAAATCAAATTATAATTACATCTTACATTAAATAAATTATAATTTAAATTAAACATGTACTGTAATTATAATTTATCAAATTATAATTACATTTTATATAAATTAAATTATAATTAAACAAATTATAATTTAAATTAAACATGTACTTTGATTAGAATTAATCAAACTAAATTTATGCATTTATATTAATTAAATTATAATTTAAACCGATTATAATTTAAATTAAACAATTACTTTGATTATAATTAATCAATTTCAATTCATGCACTAATTAAATTATAATTAACACTTTATAATTTATAATTAAATTATATATTTTCCTTAATTATAATTATTCAAATTATAATTACATATTATATTTTATTAATATAATTCATTACTGTCCAATTAGCATTTTAATTTTATCAACATGCTTTATAATTTATTACATAATAAATTTTATAATTTTGTACAATTAAAAATAGTTTTCTGTCCAATCTAAAGGACCAGCGCGGCTACGCTCCAAATGGTCTTAGGGGCGGAGCGGCCGCGCCACTGTGCAGACTGGTGTGACAGTGTCGCGAAATTTGTAGAAAAAAAGTCAATTTGACTTATTTCTCCACATCAAGTTCTAAATTCAGCCAACATAATTCATATAAACTTTACAGAAAACATAATTGTAAGTTTCTAACATATTTTAACACATAAAGACTTCAAATTACATAATTTAAAACACTTAATTTTGTAAAAAAATTGGAGAAAACCATGTTTCCAGTGTTCTTGATAAAATTGAACACTGTAAGTTTATTTCTCAATCAAAACACACAATTCAAATCACATTGAATTCGTTTCTTGACAAGTTATCATAATCTAAACTCAATTTGTACAAAAATTAACAATTAAACTTGAATTTCTAATTTTTAAAAGAAAACTATATATTTTCAAAATACTTGACTGCAACTTTTGATGAACATGAATTCCTCATGTTCATCATATATACATGAAGTAAATATCCCAATTAAGCATATAATTCAAATATAGACATGATATGAATACAATATATATATATATATATATATATATATATATATATACATCATGTTATACAATTCCATGGAAACTCATATATACAGAGAATAACAATGAAGAACATAAGACAATATTAAAAACTGAAATTTAGAGATTATACCCTTATCGGTGTTAGGAAGAAGAAGATGATGGTGATTTGCTTTTGAATTTACAAGTTTTCTTTTCCTTCTTCTTTCTTTCTTCTTATTCTTCTCCCTTCTCTCTAAACTCTGTATGTTCTTTGTTTTCTCTTTTCTTTTGTTCTAACTCTGACTAACTAACGTAGTTTTAGAATATAACTGATATCATATATATTATATGCATAATTATATATATATATATATATATATATATAACTGACAAATATTAAATTACCAATAAACACCATAATTGCAATTTATATATATAAGTTACAAAATTTGAATTTTAAAAGCCATAAGACTTGTTTGGCAAAACAGCTTTATTTTTAAAAACTTGTTTTTTAGTAGCTAAGGCCATGTTTGGTAAAATAGGAGAGGTGCAAGGGCCTTGTTTGGCAAAACCCTTTAAAACAGTTTTAAGGGTCTTGTTCCCTTTTTATTTTTTAATAAATTATTTAGCACATATTTTTAATGTTACACTTTAATTAATTAAATCTTAACATTCTAATTTAATTAATTAAAAACTAACATCAATTAACCACATAAAAATGCCATATAACCATTATAATTACTCGCTAATTATAATTTCATGTAACAATTATCACATAAACTTTATCTAATTTAATTATCTCAATTAAATTAGACTATACCATTAAAATCATTACACCTCAATTAAATTAAATATTAAATATTTATTTAATTAATATATTACACTTAATTAAATTACTCCACATAATTTATTTATTTAGCTCAATAAATAAATCAAATCAAATATTTATTTAACTCAATAAATATTAAAATTAATATATAAAATTCTCATTCGTTATAATCTTCCCTCCTTAAAAGGATTCTGTCCCCAGAATCACAATAAGAAAAACTCATCTGTTACATCCTTCCCCCCTTAAAAAGATTCTGTCCCCAGAATTGGTGTACAAGAAATTACACACATAATTAACTAAATAATTAGGGATATGTTTTCATCATTACATCTTCGAGTTCCCATGTGGCTTCTTCAGCACTGTGGTTCCTCCAGATTACCTTAACTGAAGGTATCACTTTATTTCTAAGCACTTGTTCTTTTCTATCAACTATTTGAACAGACACTTCTTTATATGTTAGGTCTTTATCAAACTGTAAAGGCTCGTATTCTATTACATGTTTGTAGTCGTGTTTGTACGGTCGGAACACATAAATGTGAAATACGTTATATATGTTATCTAGCTTCGGAGGTAACGCAACCTCGTAAGCCACTTCGGCCACCTTTCGTAGTATCTCAAAAGGTCCAATAAATCGGGGACATAGCTTCCCCTTCTTGCCAAATCGAATCTTCCCCTTCCAGGGAGATACCTTCAGGAAAACGAAGCTTCCTGGTAAAAATTCTCGATTCTGTCGATGTTGATCGGCATACTTCTTCTGTCTGTCTTGAGCAACAACCAATCTCGTTCTGATCAGCTTCACGATTTCAGCAGTTTGTTGTACTAGTTCCGGTCCCAATAGTTATCTTTCATCAACCTCATCCCAGCATAATGGAGTTCTGCACTTCCTGCCGTATAACGCTTCGAAAGGTGGCATGCCGATAATCGCGTGGTATCTATTGTTGTAGGCGAACTCCACTAATGGTAGATGATCATCCCAGCTTCCTTTGAAGTCCATAACGCAAGCTCTTAGCATGTCCTCTAGTGTCTGAATCGTTCTCTCACTCTGGCTATCAGTCTGAGGATGGTACGCCGTACTTATTCGTAGTTGCGTTCCCAGACACTCTTGTAAACGCTTCCAAAAATTTGACGTGAAACGCGGATCTTTGTCAGACACAATCAACACCGGAACACCGTGTCGAGAAATAATTTCCTTCATGTAGAGTTTCGCTAACTGATCCAAGTGGAACTTAATCTTGATTGGTAGAAAATGGGCTGACTTCGTCAGTCGATCCACTATAACCTATATCGCATCGAAACCCTTCTGAGTTGCTGGAAGACCAAACTCGAAGTCCATTGTGATATGCTCCCACTTTTATTCTGGAATTTCTAATGGTTGCAGCAATCCACTTGGTCTCTGGTGTTCTGCTTTAACTTTTTGGCACGTTAAGCATCTCACAACGCATTCAGCAACATTCCTCTTCATATTCGGCCACCAAAAATGGTGTCTGAGATCCTGGTACATCTTCGTACTCCCAGGGTGAATCGAATACCTCGAACTGTGAGCTTCGCTCAAAATTTCCTCTTTAACGTCCAGTACTGGCGGTAACCAGATTCTTCCTTCAAATCGTAATAATCCTTCGTTGTCGATCTTGAACTTGATTTCTTCACCATCGGCTATTCTTTTTCGTATCTTTTCTCACTCTTCATCGTGAAGTTGTGCTTCTTTCACTTTGTCTACCAGAGTAGGACCAGTAGTTACTTGAAACAGCTTCTCATCCGATTCCTTTGGATACTTCACTTCAAGTTCCAACTTAGCCATCTCTTCTATCAACTGATCCTGATCAGTTAACATATTTAGCTTCTCCCGACCTTTTCTGCTTAAAGCGTCGGCGACGACGTTAGCTTTACCCGGATGGTAAAGTATCTCGCAGTCGTAGTCCTTGATCAGTTCCAACCATCTTCTCTGGCGCATGTTCAAATCTTTCTGTGTGAAGATGTACTTCAGACTCTTGTGATCTATTTATATCTCACACCTTTCTCCATAAAGGTAGTGTCTCCAAATCTTCAGAGCAAACACTACTGCTGCCAATTCTAAGTCATGGGTCAGATACCCTTTCTCGTAGTCCTTAAGCTTACGTGATGCATAGGCAATGACTTTGCCATTCTGCATCAGCACATAGCCTAATCCCTTATGTGAGGCGTCACTATATACCATGAAATTTCCCGTACTATCCGGTAAGGACAACACAGGCGTAGTACTCAACCTCTTCTTCAATTCCTGAAAACTCTCCTCACACTTTTTCGTCCAAACAAATTTAACTGTCTTACGAGTCAAATTCGTCAAAGGAGTTGCGATCTTGGAAAAGTCTTGAATAAATCTTCGATAATAATCTGCTAATCCCAAGAAACTCCTCACTTCAGACGGCGTCTTCGGCTGATCCCAATTCATCACAGCTTCAACCTTCGACGGATCTATCAAAATTCCATCCTTGTCAATCACGTGGCCAAGAAATTGCACACGTTCTAATCAGAATTCACATTTTGAGAATTTCACGTAAAGCTTCTCTCGTCTCAGCGATTCCAACGTTAGTCTCAAATGTTCGGTGTGTTCCTCCTCGGTTTTGGAATAAATTAGGATGTCATCTATGAACACTACTACAAACTTATCTAGGAATGGCTTAAACACCCTATTTATTAAGTCCATAAATGCAGCTGGGACATTCGTTAGACCAAATGACATCACCAAGAACTTGTAATGTCCATACCAAGTTCTAAAAGTCGTCTTAGGTATATCTTCCCTTCTCAACTTCAATTGATGATATCCACTTCTCAAATCGATTTTCGAGAAGTATCTAGCACCCTTCAGTTGATCGAACAAGTCATCGATCCTAGGTAAAGGATACCTATTCTTGATCGTGACCTTGTTCAACTCCCTATAAGCAATGCAAAGTCGCATCGATCCATCCTTCTTCTTCACGAATAAAACTGGCGCTCCCCACGGTGAAACGCTCGGTTAAATATACTTCTTGTCCAGCAGTTCCTGCAGTTGCACCATCAGTTCCTTCATCTCAATTGGAGCCATTCGATACGGAGCTTTCGAAACCGGAGCAGTTCTTGGCGCTAAGTCGATTACGAACTCTATCTCTCTATCTGGCGGAAGTCCTGGCAAATCGTTCAGAAATATGTCCACAAACTCCCTAACCACTGATATCTCTTTTATCTTCGAACTCTCCTTACAGGTATCTATTATGTAGGCTAGATATCCTACACAGCCTTTCGTCAAAAGTTTGTTGTCCTGCATAATCGTTAGATAACTCGTTTGTCTAGGCGATTTGCTACCATAGAATACTAACTTTAACGGAGTCGTAAGGTTTACCGACTTCTTCTGACAGTCGATTACCGCCCCATGGTTGAACAACCAATCCATACCCAAAATCACATCGAATTCCCCAAGTTTAATCAGAATTAAATCTACCCTCAATTCTTGACCCGTAATGTCCAATCTACAGTTCTTGTATACGAACCTAACAGGAATAACCTCCGTATTCGCAATCTCTATGTTCAAGGGATAAACTAATTCCTCTCTAGGTAAGTCTAGGGTCTTAGCAAAATCAATAGATATGAATGAGCAAGAAGCACCTGAATCAAATAATACATATGCATTTATACTATTGACCGGAATAATACCTGACACTACATCCTTTGACTGTACAGCATCCTGCACCGTCATGTTAAATGTCCGGGCAGTGGGTTGAACAGCCTGCAGTGGTCCAGCGATAGTCAGAGTGCTGCCGTCGCCATTTCCTCCATTCCTTGTTGACCTTGTTGCTGGCTTCTTCGGGCAGTTACGAGCCATGTGATCCTTGGATCCACATGTGTAGCAAACTCCCTTCTTCAGGTTTGGGCAATTCGGCGCAATGTGGCCTTCCTGACCACAGTTGAAGCATACTCGTTTCCCCCTCAGACACACCCCAGTGTGATTCTTCCCGCATGTCACAAAAGCTTCAACCTTCTTCTTCTGCTAGTTTCCTTGCTGACTTCCCGCAGAAGTGTTATCGTTCCACTTCCTTTTCTGGTGGATAGCCCCGCTACCACCAACCTTGGTTTTTGTCTCGTTCTTCTTCTTCTTGTCTTGATTGAATTTGGTCACGGCGTCGCTCCCTCCTTCAGCGAGTATAGCCTTTTCCAGCACAGCTGCAAATGTGTTCAGCTGGAACATGGAGACCTTGCTGTAGAGCCAGGGCTTCAGTCCCCGCTCAAACCTCCTCTCATTCCTAGCGTCGATACTGACCTAGTATGTAGCGAACCTGGCCAGCTCGTTGAATTTCACAGCATATTCCGACACCGTCATCCCTCCCTGCTTAAGCTCTAGAAACTGGACCTCCATCTGGTCCTGCGAGCTAACGAGGAAGTACATTTCAAAGAACAACTCTTTGAAACGGTCCTATGTTATAACTCTTTCTCCTTCCCTCGTTTTATCGGCCTGCCACCAGAAGCTAGCATCCGACTTCAACATAAAAGTTGCGAAAGCCTTCTGGTCCTCGCTAACTCTAGCCATTTCGAAGACCTTCTCCATCTCCATTACCCACGTCTGGGCATCTATCGGATTCACCGATCCTTGGAATTCAGGAGGTCCTACTGCCTTAAATTCCTTAAACGTTGTGCCCTGCACTTGCGGCTGATTCGCAATCGCTCATGTCAGCAGGTTCACCAACTGTTGAACCGAGTTCGGATTTGTCCCATCGTTATTGTTTCTCGTCGAGCCCTCGGGGTTTTGGTGTGTAGGTCTTCTTCTAAGAGGCATTTTCTGTTAAGAAATATATTAAATAGATCCTTTACTTAATTCTTAAGTATTCAAGTTCGTACTTATACATTTAAATAATTCCATTCACATAGAACACATAGCACGTCAAATAACTTCGTTATTTATTCATAGTTTTAAAACATAGGATAGATAGCATTCCTACTATTTACATCATCTTTCCTGAACTAAAAAAGTTACGAGATTACATTATTATCTTATCTCATTATTATCTCAATTATGGGATTTATATTTATTTATTACATAAAGAAACACATAAATATAGACTCTTCTATCTAGGCATGTTAAGACGTCGCACAGCCTCTCTGCGTTCCTCCTCCATCACCCGGAATGCTGTTCTGCAATCCACCATGTACCATGGTAAACCTTGAAACTGAGCTGGGTAATAGAAGACACGATCCTGAGCCCTATCTATAGCCGTATGGAAAGCGTATTCCGTCTCCCTCAGTTTGGCCCTCTTTGCTTGAATCTCGTCTTCAGCTCGATTGGCTCGTTGAGTAGCCCTTAAGCTTGTTTCCTCTGCTCTGGCGCACTTTGCTAATTCCTCCTGGATGTCGTACTTCAGCTTGGCTAGTTCAACCCGTGCTTCATCTCTATCACTCTCCGCGTGAATTAAATCCCACTTCGCGTTTCCTAGTTCACTATCCAGCTCTTCAATGGTCTCGTCCCGCTGCTGGATGGTAGTCCGACTCTCGTCCACCAGTTCCTGAAGCTCCACGTTACGGTTGTAGACTACCTCGTACATCTCAGCACTAGTAGAGTGAGGTGGGAATTCCTCCTCGGGATCCTCGTCCTCCTCATCCTCCTTTTTTGACTCATCCTCATCCTCTGGATCAGATGTTGGCTCATGCTCCTGACCAGCTATGGTGATCAATGGAGATGGCTCTCTCCTAACCAACTGCTCCCAGACAACATGGATATCTCGGGGCTCCTCGTCTCTAGGCATCTGAGGTAGCTCCTCTCTAGCCTGGCTGGACTCTCCAACGTTCGTCATCCTGACAAGAAAATTTTAAAGTTCAATTATTACGTGATATCGATCGACACTCTTCGAATACTAAAACGTAAACACATAGCACATAAGGTAATTTATTATATTTACCTATCACCAATATATTTTTAATCTTCCTATAAGGCTACTACCTAAGGTTTTCCCCCACCTAAGGTTCATAATCTAAGGCTCTGATACCAACTTGTGACACCCCCAAATTCGGGTACTTCGTTTCACAAGATTTGGTGCTCACTATCTAAATAAAATACAACTATTGCCCAATAATAAAGAATTGCAAAAAAAAATTACAACCTTTATAAATACTTAAAACCTTCCTTATCAAAAAGATTACAGCTTCTCTCAAAATATCCCAGGGTTTTATCTAACCTTAACATAACAATAAATGCGGAATTAAATTATCATAACATAAAGTCTTATTACAATTCATAATCAAATAAAACAAGTCTTCACTTGTTCATTTTGCCTTTTCCCTTACTCGTTGACGGTACATCAACGTTCTCGACTTTAGCTGCAATGGTTATTTAAATTGCAAGAGTGAGCAAACAAAAGCACACTTGGAATAACGATAATAATAACAACGACATCAACTGTATAACTAAAAGAGATTTGAAGAACTTATTTTTCATCAACAATAAAGAATTGAAATATAATTCTTTCATCAATAATTTAAATTTTGAATTTTGAAATCATTTGAGGGTCATAAGACCTTAAACTTTGTTCTAGGTTATAAACATTTATATTTAAAATCTTTAACAGTCATTTAGACTATGGACTCTCAACTCGTACTTAGGGGGATCAGCCCTTCGTACCATGTATTGTGCACAAACATTTAATGCTTTCGCATAGTAACCTCCCCTAATAAATAGGGTTGTTCGTCTCAATATTTGATTCAAGTCTGCACCAAAGAAAGTTTGGTTTGGATAGCTAAAAAGAAATTTGGAGTTTCAATTATCATCAACTAAGGAGTAGTTGAATCGACTCACAATAATCAAGAATAATTCAATAAAAACGAATTATGAAATAACTTATGCTTTAGAATTTAAACTTAAAGCATACGAAAGATAAGATAGACCTTGCTTGAACAATTAAGTCAAGGTCACTTTAATTAAATCATAAACTTTAAATAAGTATTTGTCCATTGCAGAAATAAAAGGACAATCTCAAATACAATAAATATTTGAATTTAAAACACTTGTATAACAATAACAAGTTTGAGTTTAGAAAACTTGCCTCAAGCGCAAGCTATAATTACTATCACGTTCTTTAACAATTCTTACACATATATATTTAACCATAATAATCTAAATTAGTTATTACATAACTAATTCACATAATTAGTTAACTCATCTAGGTTAACTCATTCCTCTTTAATTATTAAATAATTAATAATTAATTATCACATAATTAATCACATCACATGTTCACATAATTAATCAAATAATAATTATGTACTCATATTAATTAAATTATAATTAAAAAAAATTATAATTTAAATTAAACAATTCATTTTAATTATAATTAAAACAAATTATAATTACATCTTACATTAAATAAATTATAATTTAAATTAAACATGTACTGTAATTATAATTTATCAAATTATAATTACATTTTATATAAATTAAATTATCATTAAATAAATTATAATTTAAATTAAACATGTACTTTGATTAAAATTAATCAAACTAAATTTATGCATTTATATTAATTAAATTATAATTTAAACCAATTATAATTTAAATTAAATAATTACTTTGATTATAATTAATCAATTTTAATTCATGCACTAATTAAATTATAATTAACAATTTATAATTTAATTTACATATTTTTCTTAATTATAATTATTCAAATTATAATTATATATTATATTTTATTAATATAATTCATTACTGTCCAATTAGCATTTTAATTTTATCAACATGCTTTATAATTTATTACATAATAAATTTTATAATTTTGTACAATTAAAAATAGTTTTTTGCCCAATCTGCAAGACCAGCGCGGCCGCACTCCAAATGGCCTTAGGAGCGGTGCGGCCGCGCCACTGTGCAGACTAGTCTGATAGTGTCGCGAACTTTGCAGAGAAAAAGTTAATTTGGCTTATTTCTCCACATTAATTTCCAAATTCAGCCAACATAATTCATATAAACTTTACAAAAAATATAATTCTAAGTTTCTAACATGTTTTAACACATAAAGACTTCAAATTACATAATTTAAAACACTTAATTTTGTAAAAAAAATTGGAGAAAACCTTGTTTCTAGTGTTCTTGATAAAATTGAACACTGTAAGTTTATTTCTCAATCAAAACATACAATTCAAATCACATTGAATTCGTTTCTTGACAAGTTAACATAATCTAAACTCAATTTGTACAAAAATTAACAATTAAATTTGAATTTCTAATTTTTAAAAGAAAACTATATATTTTCAAAATACTTTACTGCAACTTTTGATGAACATGAATTTCTCATGTTCATCATACATACATGAAGTAAATATCCCAATTAAGCATATAATTCATATATACACATGATATGAATACAATATATATATATATATATATATATATATATATATATATATATATACATAATGTTATACAATTCCACGGAAACTCATATATACAGAGAATAATAATGAAGAACATAAGACAAAATATTAAAAACTTAAATTTAGAGATTATACCCTTATCAGTGTTAGGAAGAAGAAGATGATGGTGATTTACTTTTGAATTTACAAGTTTTCTTTTCCTTCTTCTTTCTTTCTTCTTCTTCTTCTTCTCCATTCTCTCTAAACTCTGTATGTTCTTTGTTTTCTCTTTTCTTTTGTTCTAACTTTGACTAACTAACGTAGTTTTAGAATATAACTGATATCATATATATTATATGCATAATTATATAATATATATAACTGACAAATATTAAATTACCAATAAACACCATAATTGTAATTTATATATATAAGTTACAAAATTTAAATTTTAAAAGCCATAAGGCTTGTTTGGCAAAACAGTTTTATTTTTAAAAACTAGCTTTTTAGTAGCTAAGGCCATATTTGGTCAAACAGGGTTAAAAGTGGTGCAAGGACCTTATTTGGCAAAACCCTTTAAAACAGTTTTAAGGACCTTGTTTGGTAAAACTAAATTAAAAATCCTTATTATTCTTTTAATAAATTATTTAGTACATATTTTTAATGTTACACTTTAATTAATTAATTCTTAACATTCTAATTTAATCAATTAAAAGCTAACATCAATTAACCACATAAAAATGCCACATAACCATTATAATTACTTGCTAATTATAATTTCATTTAACAATTATCACATAAACTTTATCTAATTTAATTATCTTAATTAAATTAGACTATACCATTAAAATCATTATACCTCAATTAATATAAATATTAAATATTTATTTAATTAATATATTACACTTAATTAAATTACTCCACATAATTTATTCTCAATAAATAAATCAAATCAAATATTTATTTAATTCAATAAATATTAAAATTAATATATAAAATTTTCATTCGTTACAATCTTCCCTCCATAAAAGGATTCTGTCCCCAGAATCACAATAAGAAAAACTCATCTGTTACATCCTTCCCCCCTTAAAAAGATTATGTCCCCAGAATCGGTGTATAAGAAATTACACACATAATTAACTAAATAATTGGGGATATGCTTTCATCATTACATCTTCGAGTTTCCATGTGGTTTCTTCAGCACTATGGTTCCTCCAGATTACCTTAACTGAAGGTATCACTTTATTTCTAAGCACTTGTTCTTTTCTATCAACTATTTGAATAGGCACTTCTTCATATGTTAGGTCTTTATCAAACTATAAAGGCTCGTATTCTATTACATGTTTGTAGTCGTGTTTGTACGGTCGCAACACAGAAATGTGGAATACGTTATGTATGTTATCTAGCTCCGGAGGTAACGCAACCTTGTAAGCCACTTCGCCCACCTTTCGTAGTATCTCGAAATGTCCAATAAATCGGGGACTCAGCTTCCCTTTCTTGCCAAATCGAATCTTCCCCTTCCAGGGAGATACCTTCAGGAAAACGAAGCTTCCTGATAATAATTCTCGGTTCTGTCGATGTTGATCGGCATACTTCTTCTATTTGTCTTGAGTAGCAACCAATCTCGTTTTGATCAGCTTCACGATTTCAGTAGTTTGTTGTACTAGTTTCGGTCCCAACAGTTGTCTTTCACCAACCTCATCCCAGCATAAGGGATTTCTACACTTCCTGCCATATAACGCTTCGAAAGGTGGCATGCCGATATTCGAGTGGTAATTACTGTTGTAGGCAAACTCCACCAACGGTAGATGATCATCCCAGCTTCCTTTGAAGTCCATAATGCAAGCTCTCAGCATGTCCTCTAGCGTCTGAATAGTTCTCTCGCTCTGGCCATCAGTCTGAGGATGGTACGCCGTACTCATTCGTAGTTGCGTTCCCAGACACTCTTGTAAACGCTTCCAAAAATTTGACATGAAACGTGGATCTCTGTCAGACACAATCGACACCGAAACACCGTGTCGAGAAATAATTTTCTTCACGTAGAGTTTCGCTAACTGATCCAAGTTGAACTTAATCTTGATTGGTAGAAAGTGGGTTGACTTCGTCAGTCGATCCACTATAACCCATATCGCATCGAAACCCTTCTGAGTTGCTGGAAGACCAACCACGAAGTCCATTGTGATATGCTCCCACTTCCATTCTGGAATTTCTAATGGTTGCAGCAATCCACTTGGTCTCTGGTGTTCTGCTTTAACTTTTTGGCATGTTAAGCATCTCGTAACGCATTCAGCAACATTCCTCTTCATATTCGGCCACCAGAAATGGTGTCTGAGATCCTGGTATATCTTCGTACTCCCAGGGTGAATCAAATACCTCGAACTGTGAGCTTCGCTCAAAATTTCCTCTTTGACATCCGGTACTGGCAGTACCCAGATTCTTCCTTCAAATCGTAATAGTCCTTCGTTATCGATCTTGAACTTGATTTCTTCACCATCGGCTATTCTTTTTCATATCTTTTCGCACTCTTCATCGTGAAGTTGTGCTTCTTTCACTTTGTCTACCAGAGTAGGACCAGTAGTTACTTGAAATGGTTTCTGATCCGATTCCTTCAGATACTTCACTTTAAGTTCCAACTTAGCCATCTCTTCTATCAACTAATCCTGATCAGTTAACATATTTAGCTTCTCCCGACCTTTTCTGCTTAGAGCGTCAGCGACGACGTTAGCTTTACCCGGATAGTAAAGTATCTCGCAGTCGTAGTCCTTGATTAGTTCTAACCATCTTCTCTGGCACATGTTCAAAACCTTCTGTGTGAAGATGTACTTCAGACTTTTGTGATCTGTGTATATCTAACACCTTTCTCCATAAAGGTAGTGTCTCCAAATCTTCAGAGCAAACACTACTGTCGCCAATTCTAAGTCATGGGTCGGATACCCTTTCTCGTAGTCCTTAAGCTAAATAGGCAATGACTTTGCCATTCTGCATCAGCACACAGCCTAATCCCTTATGTGAGGCGTCACTATATACCACAAAATTTCCCGTACTATCCGGTAAGGATAACACAGGCGCAGTACTCAACCTCTTCTTCAATTCCTGAAAACTCTCCTCACACTTTTCCGTCCAAACAAATTTAACTGTCTTACTAGTCAAATTCATCAACGGAGTTGCGATCTTGGAAAAATCTTGAATAAGTTTTAGACAGGCTCAGATTTTCCTCATGATTAAAATTAGAACTCATCTTCAATCAACATACTGTTCAAGTTAACATGCAAAACCAATCTTATCATAGGCCGAACCAAATTCATCCCAATCTATTGCCTAGATTCATGCAACATTCTATATGCAAACACTCAATTTAAAAGAAAATATTTTTGTGATTTTCTAAATTTTTACTTTTTTTTTAAAGTGAAATTTGCCTACAATATGCAAAACTATGCAAAACTAATTGTCGACGTTGGTGGATAAATTCTGGTCAGGTCAAACCCGGATCTTTCTCTCTTCCTAAGTTTTGTCTACCCTTATTCTTTTTATTATGAAAAAGGTTTTGAAGGGTTCTTTAGGAAAATACCAACATGTATCATGTCGACGATTTGAACTTTTTACAGAGTCGCCAATTAGTAGTTTTGAAATGGTTGTACCAACTCAACCGAGTTTGTTTGAAAAGAGGCCCAATTACTGGACACTATCGAAACTTGATCTTTGAAACCGAAGTTTTGAGTTCGGGCTTGGTTAAGTGTGGAGAAGGTGTTAGACACCCCACAACTCTCGTGTAAACACGGTACCGCATCTTTTTAATTTTCCCTTTTAAATCTGCAATGTGTGTGTGAATGCTGGAAGAAATTGGGCCTATGTTTGATTGATTGAAAGCATGGACAAGCTTCGTTGAACCTATAGACGAAGGGTTTGATTTGACTTGCAAAGGTCTCTTTTTTAGACAAGATTATTATTAAAATGATGTTTTGAAAGGTTGATTGTAAGACCCCAGATTTTATGAATAAAAATTTAATTTTTATATATTATTTTTAAAAAGTAAGGGTTGTTTTGATAAATGTGGTGAGTTATGGGAAATATGTGTAAAATTTTCAAAGTTAGCAAGTGGTAATAAAATACTCATTGTTGTCGGAGAATATTCGTTTGGTCGTGGAATATTCTTGTTGTCGGGGAATATTCGTACGACGGCGCAATCATTTGTGGACCCCACAACGGAATAACTGTCGGATGAAGAAAACGACAAGAATGAGTTTTTTAAAAATAACGGCGTGGTTGTTACCGTTAAAACTATTGAAATACCCGGTGGTTAAAATACAATAATACGCGGTGATGCACAGTAGCACATGGTATTGCACAGTAATTCTAATTATTGATTCTTACGTAAGAAGTCACTACTCAATAATTGTTACAGTAATTACTGTTCAATATTTTATATTATCGATTCAATAATTGCTACATTGATAATTGCATAATATTTTATTGATTCAATAATTGTCATTGCACAGTATTTCAAATTATCAAATCAATAACTCATATTATTTGAATAATATTATTAGATAATATTATTGGCAATGTCTAAGGAAGTTCTGTCTAGGAGGGGTTATTTAGTTGCGCGCCAGTAAAGAGAAATCCTTATCGGAAGGACCCCACTTTCCTAGGAACGACTTGGTTGTCAATATTGTAGTTCTGTAATATTATTTAGAAATAATTAATTATTGATTTATATGATGAAGAAATATTTATTTTTATGGATATAAAAGAAAGAATTAGTGCTGAGGTATATTTATCAGTATTTGTTGTAAGTTTGGCGTATTATTTTGGACCCCCATTTACTCATTTTTCAATAATCGGTAGAACGTTATTAAGTATATATATATAAATATTATATATATATATATAAGGTGGGGCCCATATGTTGGATGGATTATGGGTGGGGCCCACATGTGATGAAAATGGAAATGGGGGAGGGGGGAGTTTACGTGAATGGAGGGTAATATATATAAATATATATTATAAGTTTTGTTTATATATATAAATTTTATATATTTATTATATAAATTTTATATATATATATATATATATATATATATAATCAGATTACCTGTCGTATAAGGCAGGTAAGTTGTTTTAATATATATATATATATATATATATATATATATATTATAAGTTTTGTTTTATTAGATTATAAATAGAATATATTATATTTTATTTAAATTTTTTGTTTTATTAGAATATTTTATTGCATAGTACTGCATAGTAAATCAAATTTTTTCAAAAATTCGGCCGAAGGCTTTGGCGCCCGTGAATGTACTGTGCAGTCCGTGATTTTATTTTCTAAATAGTATCCTTCCATTCTCCTACAAATAGAATGCTTAGTTTAGAATTAAAAATCACACTAGAATCAGAAGTTTTCTCTCTCTATAATATCGAGCGTATTTTTGTGAGTATTTAGATACTTTGAGTGTTGTTATTCAGTGCAAGTTTCCTTCAGCATTATACCTAAAATTTCAGTCAGAAGTACAATTCTTTTGAGGTAAAGGATATTATTTTATTGCAATATTCGTAAGAAATATTGTTTTCTTTCCTATTCCATATTATGAAAGCGATAATATTTCATTTCATATACCAAAATTAAAACTTACTACGGTAAGTATTGCTTCTATAATTCCTGAAATGATCAAAAATTCTTCGAATTTTGCGTTTCATCTAGTATCATTTCATTAAAATGTTGGTATAAATGTTATTATGAAATTTTTACTTGTCAGAGTTACTATTCACGTATACGGCATTCACGTATACGACACTATTCATGCATACGGTACTATTCACGAATACTATTCACGAAGTGTTATTTTTCTTATGAAAATATTTACTTTTTTTTTCGTCGGAGTTACTATTCACGTATACGGGACTATTCACAGAAAAATTAAATTTTCTTCTATTTGTTCAAGTTGCTTGTTAAGGTTCCTATCTTTGATTGGATCCAAGTTTTGATCTTCATTCTTGAATTTTGCTCCACAAAGTATTATTATGGAATATTCTTGAACTTGGATAAACTAAATTATGAATCCCTAATCTTTGTCCTTTATCTCACTGGATTTGTTATTTATATTATTTTTCATAATCCTCAGTCCTAAATGGTGATATAACTGAATATCTTTGGCCTGTAGAGCAAAGATGAATGATTACCTGATGAATATCTTTGGCCCGTAGTGCAAAGATTGACAGGTGTTGAGATGGACATGACCATTGGAGATATAAATGAATATCTTTGGCCCGTAGTGCAAAGATAAATTTTTGAGTCAAGATGTATATTGATTGATGTTACATGGATAAAATATTGATGATGGACTTTTAAACCATAGAAGATAGTAGACTTCATTCTCTACTTAACTCTTCTAATGAATTGTTATTTTCGCTGCGAATATTGATTTAAAACTTGTTGTCCATAATATTTTTTTCTGAATTGTTGAAGACTAACGATAATTTATTTTCCATTATCTTAGTCATAATATTCTTTACTGGGCTAGTTGAGCTCACCCTTTTCATCTATTGTCCTCTTCAGGAAATGAGAATGTCGCGGGAACTAGTCGGGGGACAGAGGGACGGTCCGAGTTAGAGCAGTAGCAGTCCTCACTATTTCTAATAAATAGTGTGATAATAATTGTAATGAGGACTTAGTTTGAATGTTAATATTTTCTACATATTTATATTGACACTCACAGTTGTGTGGTCGTATTTTGCACGACCGTGTGATATAAAGTTTGTATTTGGATTCTGTACCATGTATTTGGCGACTCAGAATGGGCTGGTATTGAACCTATTTTGGGGGCGTCACAGTTGGTATCAGAGCTTAGGGATATGATCTCTGGCGGAGATCGGGGAATAGAACTAGGAGGGGAGAGACGAGTAAATCCTTCGCTAGTGTGTCCTACCTAAGCTTATCTGATGTTTAATTGGTCAGTCGGAGTATAGGGTTGATATGTTAATTTGTTTAATTAACCCTTGTTTTATGACAGTATTTGAGAATGGCAGCTGAGAATGTTAACAATGGAGTGAATGAGACCGTGGAGACACCTTTAATCACCAACCAGGAGAACGTGCAACAGGAAGGCAATGTTCATCCTAAAAATAACACTGATCAGACGTTAAACGATGAGATGTTTAGAAGCTTTTTGAAGTTCATGCAAAACTAGACTAGAGAGACTCGTGTGCAAAATACAGGTGGAGAAAAATACAGGTGGAGATAATAACAACACGCGAATTGTCACTGCCAAGCAGTTCAAAGAATTGGGACCGCCAAAATTTTTGGGAAAGCCGGATCCGATCAAGGCAGAGACGTGGGTTAAGCAAATTACCAAGATATTTGATGTCTTGGGATGCACGGAAGAACAGAAGGTTCCATTTGCCACCTTTATGTTCCGTGGAGAGGTAGATTACTGGTGGGAATCTATGAAGCATACCTAGACTGCCGCACTTAAGATGTCTTGGGAAGCATTCCAGAAACTATTCAATGACAAGTACTTTCCTGAAAGTATTCGTCATATGAAGGCGGTAGAGTTTATCAGACTGGAACAGAACAACATGACTGTGTCCTAGTACGAGGCTAAGTTCGCGGAGTTGTCCAGGTTTGCACCTCATTTGGTGGAGAATGAGGAACGTACGACGCGGATGTTTCTGAGAGGTTTGAAACCCAAAATTCTTCAATACCTCATTTCTCATAAATTTTTTCTATATTCGGATGTAGTAAACAGGGCCCAGTTGTTAGAACGAGATAGTAATTATGTTCAACCAAGGGACAACAACCAAGGTCGTACCGGTGGCAGTAGTCATCTGAACAATGACAACCAGTAGAGAGGAAAGTATCATGACAGAAGCGGTAACCACTCCGGTGGTAATCGTGGCCATGATAGTAGAAAAAGAGAATTGGGAGGAGATTTCAAGAAGAGAAGGTACAACAATGAGAACGTGAAAACATTGACATCAGCACCAGTATTAACTATTTCTAGGGGAGGAGAACGACCACCGGTCGTATGCTATAAATGCGGAAAAGAGGGACACATCAGCCCAAAATGCCCACAACAATTCAAAGCATGCTATAACTGTGGAAAAGAAGGACATATGGCTCGAGATTGTCCTGTAGCGAAACCAAGTTCAGCGGGGGTGGTGATTCCAAAGGCGGTTTCGGACAAGTCAAAGTAGGTGGTTCCTGGAAGAGCGTTTGTCGTGACAGCCCAAAATGCGAGGAACCCACACGAGGTGATTACGGGTAAGCTAATCATAAACTCTTGCGAAGTCTATACCTTATTAGATACCGGTTCTACTCATTCTGTTATTTCACCTACTTGTGCTCAACGTTTGAACTTGACTCCTGAGAAATTAGACTTTTACTTATCTGTTAAAACTTCGTTGGGTGAAACCTTCGTTACATTCACAGTTTACAAATCTTAGTTGATTCAAATTGTACCCTCACCCTACCTGTTGATCTTATATCTTTGAAAATACTTGAATTTGATGTGATTTTTGGAATCGACTGGTTAACCACTCATCTTGCTAAAATTGATTATTTTCGTAAAGTTGTTAGTTTTCATATTCCTAACTAACCTATTGTGCGAATTCAAACAACCAAACCCTTAAAATCAATCAATATCATTTCAAGTCACAAAGCTATTCGTTTATTAAAAAACGGATGTTAAGCTTTCTTAGCTTATGTTACTGATCTAAACCAAAATACGACAGATTTGAATCATATTTCTGTTGTTAATAAGTTTCCTGATGTATTTTCCAAAGAACTTCCCGGTCAACCCCCAGAACGTGAAGTTGAATTCTTTATTGACCTTGAGCCCGGTACAAAACCCATTTCTAAAACCCCATATCGAATGGCTCCTATTGAACTTCAGGAGTTAAAGGTCCAACTACAGAAGTTGTTGGACATCAATTTTATTCGTCCTAGTACGTCTCCTTGGGGTGCTCCTGTTTTATTCATAAGGAAGAAAGACGGTAGTATGTGACTTTATATTGACTATCGGGAGTTAAACCATATCACCATCAAGAATAGGTATCCGTTACCTCGCATTGATGACCTGTTCGACCAGTTGTAAGGTGCGCAATTCTTCTCAAAGATCGATTTTCGTTCTGGATATCATTAGTTAAAGATTAAAACTGATGACATTCCAAAGACTGTCTTTAGAACTCGATATGTGCATTACGAATTTTTAGTTATATCTTTCGGATTAACCAATGTCCATGCTACGTTCATGGACATGATGAACCGAATATTTGAGAAATATTTAGATCATTTCGTGATTGTCATTATTGATGACATCCTAATATTTATTTATTTAGAACGAACTCAACATGCGACAACGACGTTGGTTGGAGTTGTTGAAAGATTACGATCATACCATTCAATACCATCCGGGAAAAGCGAACGTGATAGCTGACGCGTTGAGTGGAAGATCGTATGCGATGCTGTCAACACAAAGACCCATTTTGTGTGACTTACAAAGGATGAAGATAGAGTTCAAGACTCTGGGGACCCACGTGATGATGTCAAATATGCGAGTAGAACCAGTTTTAATTGATAAAGTTAAAGCTACTCAAGCTACAGACCCGGAGCTGATGAATATGAAAAAGAAGATGTTATTCCAAAAAAAAAAATAAGAATCGATGAAGAAGGAATACTTCGTGTCAACTCCAGACTTTGTGTTCCTAACGATCCTGATTTGAAGTATAGAATCATGATGAAGGCACACAACACACCGTTTGCTATCCATCCTAGAAGTACCAAAATGTATCGTGATCTTCGACATACATTCTGGTGGAGCAACACGAAGAGAGAGATCGCGGAGTTTATCTCGAGGTGTTTAACGTGTAAACGTATCAAGGCGAAGCATCAAGAGCCATAAGTAAAGAGCCCCGAGCCTCTCGCTGGTGACTTCTTGTGTGGGGAGCACCGAAGCCAGACTCTCCGTAGGAGACGACGTTTTTGTGCGGTGGCAAACTGATAGGTACCATTGTGAGGTACTATGGTTGAAGCACCATGAGAGTCACAGTTGGAATCGAATAAATGACCTGGGAGTTAAAATCAAAAATAAAAACGAGGTATCCTCACCTTTTCGACATACCAGGTACGTACGTCAATTTAGAGGACGAAATTTCATAAGGAGGGGAGGTTGTAAGACCCCAGATTTTATGAATAAAAATTTAATTTTTATATATTATTTTTAAACAGTAAGGGTTGTTTTGATAAATGTGGTGAGTTATGGGAAATATGTGCAAATTTTTCAAAGTTAGCAAGTGGTAATAAAATACTCATTGTTGTCGGGGAATATTCGTTTGGTCGTGGAATATTCTTGTTGTCGGGGAATATTCGTACGACGGCCCAATCATTTGTGAACCCCACAACGGAATAACTGTCGGATGAAAAAAACGACAAGAATGGTTGTTACCGTTAAAACTGTTGAAATACCCGGTGGTTAAAATACAGTAATACGCGGTGATGCACAGTAGCACATGGTATTGCACAGTAATTCTAATTATTGATTTATACGTAAGAAGTCACTACTCAATCATTGTTACAGTAATTATTGTTCAATATTTTATATTATTGATTCAATAATTGCTACATTGATAATTGCATAATATTTTATTGATTCAATAATTGTCATTGCACAGTATTTCAAATTATCAAATCAGTAACTCATATTATTTGAATAATATTATCAGATAACATTATTGGCAATGTCTAAGGAAGTTCTGTCTAGGAGTGATATTTAGTTGCGCGCCAGTAAGGAGAAATTCTTATCGGAAGGCCCCCTCTTTTCTGGGAACGACCTGGTTGTCAATAATGTAGTTCTGTAATATTATTTGGGAATAATTAATTAATGATTTATATGATAAAGAAATATTTATTTTTGTGGATATAAAAGAAGGAATTAGTGCTGAGGTATTTTTATCAGTATTTGTTGTAAGTTTGGCGTATTATTTTGGACCCCTATTTACTCATTTTTCAATAATCGGTAGAAAATTATTTAGTATATATATATATATATATATATATATATATATATTTATATATAAGGTGGGGCCCATATGTTAGATGGATTATGGGTGGGGCCTACATGTGATGAAAATAGAAATGGGGGAGAGTGAAGTTTACGTGAATGGAGGGTAATATATATAAATATATATATTATAAGTTTTGTTTATATATATAAATTTTATATATTTATTATATAAATTTTATATATTTATTATATAAATTATATATATATATATATATATATATATATATATAATCAAATTACCTGCCGTATAAGGCAGGTAAGTTTTTTTAATATATATATATATATATATTATAAGTTCTGTTTTATTAGATTATAAATAGAATATATTATATTTTATTTAAATTTTTTATTTTATTAGAATATTTTATTGCATAGTGCTGCATAGTAAATTAATTTTTTTCAAAAATTCGACCGAAGGCTTTGGCGCCCGTGAATGTACTGTGCAGTCCGTGATTTTATTTTTTAAATAGTATCCTTCCATTCTCCTATAAATAGGATGCTTAGTTTAGAATTGAAAATCACACTAGAATCAGAAATTTTTTCTCTATAATATCGAGCGTATTTTTGTGAGTATTTAGATACTTTGAGTGTTGTTATTCAGTGCAAGTTTCCTTCAGCATTATACCTAAAATTTCAGTCAGAAGTACTGTTCTTTTGAGGTAAAGGATATTATTTTATTACAATATTCGTAAAAAATATTATTTTCTTTCATATTCCATATTATGAAAGCGATAATATTTCATTTCATATACCAAAATTAAAACTTACTACGGTAAGTATTGCTTCTATAATTCCTGAAATGATCAGAAATTCTTTGAATTTTGCATTTCATCTAGTATCATTTCATTGAAATGTTGGTATAAATTTTATTATGAAATTTTTACTTGTCAGAGTTACTATTCACGTATACGGCACTATTCACGTATACGACACTATTCACGAATACGGTACTATTCACGAAGTATGATTTTTCTTATGAAAATTTTTACTTTTTTTCGTCGGGGTTACTATTCACGTATACGACACTATTCACGTATACGGCACTATTCACGAAAAAATTAAAATTTCTTCTATTTGTTCAAGTTGCTTGTTAAGGTTCTTATCTTTGATTGAATCCAAGTTTTGATCTTCATTCTTGAATTTTGCTCCACAAAGTATTATTATGGAATATTCTTTAACTTGGATAAACTAAATTACGAATCCCTAATCTTTGTCCTTTATCTCACTGGATTCGTTATTTATATTATTTTTCATAATCCTCAGTCCTAAATGGTGATATAACTGAATATCTTTGGCATGTAGAGCAAAGATGAATGATTACCTGATGAATATCTTTGGCCCGTAGTGCAAAGATTGACAGGTGTTGAGATGAACATGACCATTGGAGATACAAATGAATATCTTTGGCCCGTAGTGCAAAGATAAATATTTGAGTCAAGATGTATATTGATTGATGTTACAGTGATAAAATATTGATGATGGACTTTTAAACCATAGAAGATAGTAGACTTCATTCTCTACTTAACTCTTCTAATGAATTGTTATTTTCGCTGCGAATATTGATCTAAAACTTGTTGTCCATAATATTTTATCTGAATTATTGAAGACTAACGATAATTTATTTTCCATTATCTTAGTTATAATATTCTTTATCTTATTTTATCCTGACTCGCACTTGGTCGAAGCATCTCGTTCCCACTAGATAGCGATCTAAGGGCCGCGAGATAGCTTTCAGAACTGTAACTAGAAAAAATGCTAGATGTAAGTAAATCTTAGCCATTCTAGCTTTCCGGTTCTGTCTGAACCTATTTTGAACAGTTTGAAAGCTAGAGTTGGCGAGATTTAAAGAAATCTAGTTCACTCGCAGGGATGTCACTGTCGATTCATAATAAATGAATATTTAAAACAATAATTTAATCAAAATGAGTAAAACAATATATATATATATATAATTATATATATACGAAAGCTGTAAAGGGCGATAAGTTTTCACTCCGGTGCCCAGACTAGAATGTAAATATATATATTTATAAAAGCTGTAAAAAGCCACGGTGTAATCCAGCCTTAACAGAATGGAAATATATATATATATATATATATATATATATATATATATATATATATATATATAAAACTGTAAGGGGCGATGGGTTTTCACTCCGATGCCCGGACTGAAATGGAAATATATATATATATATATATATTTATAAAAGCTGTAAAAAGCCACAGAATAATCCAGGTTGGACAAAATTGAAATATATATATATATATATATATATATATATATATAAAAGCGGTAAAGGGCGGTGTATTTTTACTCTGAGGCCCGAACTGGAATGAAAATATATATATATTTATAAAAGCTGTATAAAAGCCACGGAATAATCCAAACTGGATAGAATGTAAATATATATATATATAAAAGCGGTAAAGAGCGACGAACATTCTATCCTTTGGCCGGACAGAAATGTAAATATATATATATGTATAAAAGCAGTAAAAAGGCCACAGAATTATCCAGGTCAAACTGGAATGTAAATAATAATATATATAGTTAATATATATGTATTAAAGCAATAAAAAGGCCACGAAGTATAAATCCAGGCCCAAATAAGACAGAAAAATTATATATATAGTTGTATATATATAAGCAGTAAACTACCTCGGATTTGACATCCGGGCTTGACAGAATTGAAAATTTAATATATATAGTTAAATATACACAATAAAAAGACAAACCCGGACTGGGAAGATAACCTTGTCCGACGAAGTTGCTGAATGTAAAATATATATATATATATATATAAGCTGTTAGAAGCGACGGATCGACGATTCGAGTTGTAGAAATGCCAGAAAATGCGTTTATGTACTAAACTGTACAAAATATAAGCAAAAACGGCCACAGAACTGAGTTCCGGGCATATTTAGAAAGTGAAACTTAACGTGCAAGTGTAGAAAAGTGCAATGAAGTAATAGAAACTTTCTGATCGTAAAAATACATATAATGGACTGCTACACTGGCTTTTTAGCAGATTGTAAGCTTTAAACGTCCCTTTCTATTGGTTAATTTTGGATATGTGGTAGTATGTGGGTGTATCTATGTGTTAGAGTGAAAAACAATTGGGTTTGGAGGACAAAAGTGGGGTTGAGAAACCAAATGGGCAGAGGTTCAGAGCGTTTTTCGATTCCAAATGAGCTGGGGGTCACCTCATATATATAGACCTGGGAGAAGCAGCTCAACCTACGGTAGCCACAGGTAGAGGTGCGGCTCCATATGGCGGTGCCCATATGGCGGGTCCCGTTGCATCAAAGTATGTGCACTCCGAGCAATGCGAGGTTAGATTCCAAACTTTTTAACTTTTGATCGGAGCGTCCGTTTGAGGCGTGCTGTACCTCTCCGGAAAGCCCTCGCCGAGCGCGTCGCAATGGCATGGGATAAAACATTTTTCGAGTATAAAAAGACGGGTTCATAACCAGGTCTTTGATTCCTCGTAGTTTGTTCGTTGAGCTATCTTGCGCTGTTTCCACTCGGGATCATTGTTATGATTCGTTCTGACATTAGTGACATTAATTCGGAATGAGTTTAATCGAATCGGCTTTAAGTTGGTAAAAAGACCATTTTGCCCCTCCCGGAGTTGCCTTTAATGCTGGTATGGCCTTCGGCTGACTTCTTGGGATTGTTTCCAAGGTTTGGATCCCAGTTGATTCTATTTGTCCTCATGGTTGTCTTTGAGGCTGACTTGGTCCTTCCAGGTTTTCCTCTGGAGATGTTATGAGGTTCCAGGATTATTTTCTAAGTTGACTTGACCTACCGAATTGAGACTGGGGCTGCCTTGTACCTCCCGGGTTGAGATCAGGGCTGACCTGTACCTCCCGAGTTGAGACCGGGGCTGACCTGTACCTCTCGGGTTGAGACCGAGGTTGAACTGTACCTCCAGGGTTGAGATCGGGGCTGACCTATACCTCCTAGGTTGAGACTGGGGTTGACTTGTACCTCCTAAGTTGAGACCGGGGCTGACCTATACCTCCCGGGTTGAGACCGGAGCTGACCTATACCTCTCGGGCTGAGACTGGGGCTGATCTATACCTCCCGGGTTAAGACCGGGGCTGACCTGTACCTCAGGTTGAGACCGGGGCTGACCTGTACCTCCCGGGTTGACACCGAGGCTGACCTGTACCTCCAGGGTTGAGACCGGGGCTGACCTATACCTCTCGGGTTGAGACTGGGGCTGATATGTACCTCCCGAGTTGAGACCAGGGCTATTATGTACCTCCTGGGTTGAGACCAGGGCTGACCTGTACCTTCCGGGTTGAGACCGGTGCTGACCTATACCTCCCGGACTGAGACCGGGGCTGACCTGTACCTCCCAAGTTGAGACCGGGGCTGACCTATACCTCCCGGGTTGAGACCGGGGCTGACCTGTATCTCCCGGATTGAGACCGGGGCTGACCTGTACCTCTTGGTATTAGACTGGGGCTGACCTGTACCTCCCGGGTTGAGATCGGGGCTGACCTGTGCCTCCGAGGTTTAAACCGGGGCTGACCTGTACCTTCCGGGTTGAGACCGAGGCTGACCTTTACCTCCTAGGTTGAGACCAGGGCTGACCTGTACCTCCCGGGTTGAGATCGAGGCTGACCTATACCTCCCGGGTTGAGACCGGGGATGACCTGTACCTCCCGAGTTGAGACCAGGGCTGACCTATACCTCTCGACTTGAGACCGGGCTGATTTGATGGTCCGGTATTGAGATCGGGGTTGATTTGATGGCTCGATATTGAGGCCGGGGTTGATTTGATGGACCGATATTAAGATCGGGGTTGATTTGATGGCCCGGTATTAAGACCGAGGTTAATTTGGTGGCCCGGTATTGAGGCTGGGGTTGATTTGATGGCCCGATATTGAGACCGGGGTTAATTTAATGGCCCGATATTGAAGCTGGGGTTGAGTTGATGGTCCAGTATTGAGACCGGGGTTGATTTAATGGCCCGGTATTGAGACCGGGGTTAAGTTGATGGCCCAGTACTGAGATCGGGGTTGATTTGACAAGATAGTTTTGCACTCCTTTAGGGTTAGTAACAGGGACACAAAATTTTGAGTGTCTACAGATGCCCCTCTTTATCATGTTCATGCAATGCAATGGAATGAACAGGATAAAGATTGCTAGACACTAGAAATGCAAATGCAAAGGCAAGACAATGCATGGGATGATATGTGATGAATGTTAGATACATGCGATGGGTTAGGATTATCATTGAATGTTCATGTCACTCTCTGCTGGGGATACCGTCATTCATGATAACCCTTGGGGCAGCACTGTCAGGCAGTTAATGGTAGGATATCAGATTTAAGCTATCACAGATTGCTTTTGTCACTTTCTGCTGGGGATGACGTAATCCATGATAGCTTTGTCGACTCTGATGGGGATGACATTATTGATGCTACCTTGGTTTGAGACCAATGGTTTCCCACGTCTATCAATACTCTCCCTAAGGCATGTTTCCCTTCGGCTAATGCCATTGTACATTTCTAAAGGCTCCTCAGCTGGGGATATCACTGCCGCTGAGTTACTTCAACGGGTGTTCCCGATGCATGTCTCGATGATAATTTGCACCGGTAATTGGCCACAGGAGGTTGAATTATCAATCCTTCTTGGTGCTCCTTCTGAGGATGTGTATAACATATTTCATCATCTGTGTCTTGTGGGGATATAATGATATACTATTTTCACCACCGGATCATTCCCGATGCTTTGCTGGAGTTGTTGCCAAAGGCTGATGTCATTGGACCGTACACGACGCTTCGCTGAGGTTGAGCTAACGGCTAAACTGTCACCAGTCTTTACCGACGCTTCGCTGGGGTTATGCCAACGGCTGAACTGTTATCGGTCAGTACCCGATGCTTCCCTGGGGTTGAGCCAACTGCTGAACTGTCACAGTTCTGTACCCGATGCTTCGCTGGGGTTGTGCCAACAACTGAACTATCATCAGCCAGTACCCGATACTTCGCTGGGGTTGTGCCAACGGCTGAACTGTCATCGGTCGTACCAGATGCTTCGCTGGGGTTGTGCCAACTGCTGACCTGTCACCGGTCAGTACCCGACGCTTCGCTGGGGTTGTGCCAATGGCTGAGCTGTCACCTGTCTGTACCCGATGCTTCGCTGGGGTTGTGCCAACGGCTGAACTATCATCGGTCAGTACCCGATGCTTCGTTGGGGTTGTTCCAACGGCTGAACTATCATCGATCAGTACCCGACGCTTTGCTGGGGTTGTACCAATAACTGAACTGTGATCGGTCAGTACCCGATGCTTCGCTGGGGTTGTGCCAACGGCTGAGCTGTCAACGTTCTGTACCCGACGCTTCGTTGGGGTTGTGCCAATGGCTGAACTGTCATCGGTCAGTAATCGATGCTTCGCTGGGGTTGTGCCAACGACTGAGCTATCATCGATCAGTACCCGATGCTTCACTGGGGTTGAGCCTACCGCTGAACTGTCATCGGTCAGTACTCGACGCTTCGCTGGGGTTATGCCCACAGCTGAGCTGTCATCGGTCAGTACCCGATGCTTTGAAAGTTGTAGTTTTTAGCTGTTTTGTGCAGTTTTTCATCAGTGGTCTCCGGATATTGCTTCGGGATAAATACCAATGGCTTTTATGAAGTTCCTCTTTTTGTCAGTAATCCGCTGCTTAAATGTAGGATTTCAGGACAAACCGCTCAATCGCGTAGTGATTTTTTCTCAGATTTGACTTTTTAGCTCATATAAACTCCGTTTTAACTCAAACTGGACCGAGCTGGAGGGAGTGGGATCCACCTTGAGGAGCCACAGATAGGGGTACGGCAACCGCAGGTGGGCCTGCTCCTTTCTGCGGTTTTATATTGGGCAGCGGGGAGCTCATAAACTCATTTTTAGTTTTGAGTTACAAACGGAATCCGATTTTCTTTTTTAGATCTATGGAGTTTGGGCAGATTTTTTAGATTTCGTCAGCGTCTACGCGTTTGGCACATCTCAGGTAACATTTAGATCCTTTCCTTTTAAGTTTTGACCGTTAGAAGTATGTAAACCACGTAGGGTGCTTTTGAATGCAATGTATCAAAAATGTATGCCTATATGACCTGATTAAAATTTTCTGACTTTATAAGTATGTATATTTTACGTCAATGCACATTTTGATGTAGGAAAATTCAGATTTTGAGACAGTCAATTTCAGCTCTTTTTTATCAGTTTACTCATCCTTTTTGAGGCCTAGCGGGCCTGGATTTTCAACTAAAAATGTTTATGGTAATTTGGCTACCATGTGAAGTTTATTTTTGATTTTTTTCATAAATATGAACTGTTTCTATTTTTGGGAAGGTGTGCTACTGAATGGCCACCTAGACATGCCTGTGTGCATGCGGACAGTCCATTTTACAAAGGAGACTCTGGCGAAATTTTTTCAAAAGCCTGAGCATTTAATAAATATTCAATTTTGACTCTACTGGGGATTTTTGACTGACCCAAGCATTTGTTTAGGATTTAACTTTTGAAAAACATGCAGTTTTAACTCTACTGGGGATTTTTAATTTACCCATACATATTTTAGGACTTAGAAATGCATCAAGTACTGATTTAAATTAATAAGCCACATGTTTTAGGCTTACCACACCCTTTCTGAGGTGATTTGGAGACTTTATTCTGGCGATGGACCGAGATAGACCCAGGAGTGCCAGCAGGGTCGTTTCAGGAGTTAGACGGAGGAGAGCCTCCGATGTCCCTTAGCTATGGCCAGCCCTGCTACCTCACAGGTTAGCTGAGTCAGTGATTTATCCGGCACAAGATGAGCCGCCGGTGGATATAGACAACTAGGATGCTCTATTTACCGCTCCTACCCCAGCTCAGGCTCCACGTGCGGAGCTTCCAAGTATTGTTGTGCCAGTCCAGGATCTGCTGGGAGATTTGAGTCGTCATCCCTCGAGGTTCCTCCATGCCAATGAGGTGACTGAAGCTTTTTCTATTTCTGGATTTTCTTTCTTCCTTTTGCCATTCTCGCGGCACAGGTTTTCGACATGGGTTGGCTTTTGATGCAGGTTCCGGGCTTTACGTAGCCTCGAGGGAACTGGTTTAACGTGCATTCCCAGTACCACACTCTGCACCAAGACTATAGGGACAGTGTTGACACCTGGGGGTTTTAGGCATTCTTTTTTATTCTTCCCCGCCACTGTCCTTGGGGTTTTATGTAGGCTTTATCTGAGCGCTGGTTCCACCAGACTCAGTCTCTCTACTTGTTAGACTGTGAGGTGATGATGACCCCGATGGACTGGAGGTTCATCACTGCGATAGAGTTTGAGGGTGAGCCAGTGCCTGTTGGGGCTGACATTACACCCATTGCCGTTCGGTCCCTACTTGGTCGGACGGCCCGATCTGGTCCCTTGAGCGTAGATGCCTAGAGTGGGGCTTTGCTTGAGCCTCTGCCTGATGATCAGAGGGTTAGGGATCGCATCTTGCTGCGATTGTTTCTGGTGATCATCAAGGGTTATTTTTTGGCGGACAACTCTGAGACGATGTCCTTTGCCCTGGTCAGCGCCACTCGATATGTAGAGCGCCTCAGTGACTTTGATTGGGGTACCTACACCTTTGCCTATTTTTCTTAGGCATACGCATGCGCTCGGAAGGTGTGACGGAGGCTTGGTTAGGTTCTACCCATTCCTGCTGGTGAGTACATCTTTCTTGTACCTTTTTGATTTATGTATTTACATTTATCAGTCTTGGTTACTGAGGACTTTTGATATTTGCATGTCCAGTTTTGGGCATATGAGGGGCTTCGTTGCCTTCATCCCGCTACCACTTTAGGCCTAGATACTTATCCCCGGGGACGGCGTTGGCACCACTCCACTCTGACGGAGGTCCCTGTGGCTGAGGGATTTACCCATTCTAACCTGCAGCTTGAGCTTTTGACAGCAGGATCAATCTCATAGGTACTGTATACCTCAAACTTTTTGACAGTCGGGTTTGAGGGTAGGTTCCCCACTGGTCGAGAGTTTGCATTGTTGACCCGCAGAGTCCCATTTTTGACAGAGGGAGGTTGGGAGCTCTATTTAGGAGAGCATGCTATCAGGAGCATCACGGGGCAGATCCGCATTCCCATTGTTCCTCCTGCTTGGCACCATTGGCCGCTAGTTCAGCCACTCACAGACATTCCGATGGAGGGCATAGATAGCTTTATCTTGTCAGAGGGTCCATACAGCCAGAAGGCATTCAGCAGCTGGTGGAGTCCTCGTACTATTGGAGCTCAGACTCGCGCTACCCAGTTTATGGTAGATATGGTGCCGGGATCTATTATGATGACAGACTGGATAGCTTGCCTCAGGGAGCCTACTTACTTGGACCAGATTACAGGACTGAACCAGCAGTTGGAGCGAGCTCATTTGTTTTTCAGGCATCTTGGCCGAGATCCATTAGAGGCATCTTCTCTTGATCTATCCAGCTCTGGAGCGGGCCCTTCCACAGGTCCATTTTCCAGCAGTTATACATGGGCTGATCCTCCTTTGTACTGCCCTGACATTCCTGATGGCCGAGACTTTGTGTTCATGGAGGAGATGGAGCAGGTTAACCACCTAAGTGTAGATATTTTGGATCTTTTTGGATAGCTATTGTAGCTATATCTTTTGATAGGCCACTGTTTTGGCTGTTGGGCAGTTGTGCCCCATTTTGATAGATCACTGTTAGTAGTTGGGCGGTTGTGCCCTATATCCCTGTACTTTTTATTTTGTATTTTATTAGCAGACAGAGATGATGGTTACAGTAGATAGTTTATTATAGATATGCATGATATTTCCTATCTATTGCATCATGTTTATCATTGTCATTATGCATGTATTATGTTATGGATATGAATTTAGACAGATGACTTCAGATTTGACCCCTGGATGGTGTTGTGATACAGTGATATAGATGTCGTCGTCCACCGACAGTCGTATTGAGCACTTGCCACCATCCTCGGTGGCATCTTAATTGCAGTCGTGGTATGACAGTCTGCCCCTCACAGCCAGAGGGACAGTAGACCAGAGGCTAGGACATTCTCTAGCCTTTTGGCTTTCCAAGTTTCGTATGGGTTTGTGGATGGCATCTTATCATGCTGGATACCTGATCGATAGATTTTTATTTTGGGCTCCACGACTTGACTCCTACCTCAGAGGAGTATGAGCATCTTACAGGCTTGACACTGGATCTACCTTGCGCTTGTATAGCCATCAGTGATATGAGGAGACCGTTTATGACTATGTCGGGTCTGAGACGCCGAGTTATCACTGAGGAGATTATTGCCGGACATGTGATATCCAAAGACTTTTTGATCGATCGCTTTGGCTAGTTAGACAACTACGAGCGACATTCTAGGGATTTTATCATTTCGGTAGATGAGTGGCAGCTTGCTCGTGTAGACATCTTATTGATGTGCATCGTGGCCTACGTTTATATGCCACAACCCTTGGACCACTTGGATGTCGGTTTGATGGTCGTGGTTCGGGCCCTTAGACAGGGTTGCACCATCCTACCGATGATATTGGCTGAGACACTAAGGTCAGCTACCTATTGCCATACCCATCCAGAGGGGTTTTTTAGAGGTAGCTCTGTCTTGTTGTACGTGTGGCTCATGTCCCACTTGCTCCCGATTGGCTTCTTCAGACACCAGGGGTATTGTTTCACCCATGAGATAGCCATGTCATACTCCTTTCAACCGGCGAAGTGTTTGGATATATAGATATGGTCAACTTTTTTGTCCGAAATTGTGCTTCCTTTTTTGATTCTGCCATGCTCCGGGCTAGTCTCCCCTCATGCATCTGGCATGGACTACCTGCCCCTAGCGGGATTGAGAGGAGTGACCACTTACCATCCATTAGCAGTTATGGGTCAGTTTGATCAGTTCCAAAGCCTGCACCATTTTGAGGGGCCTATTGATCAGCGGATGTCAGCTTCTTCTATGTAATCAGCCGACCTGATTAGGATTTATGAGTGTTGGACTCATAGAGAGAGGGCTGATTTCTCCACTAGCCACCCGGATCATTCTCTAGAGTACTCAGTGTAGTTGGAGGCCGATATAGCATCAGCTGCATTCACCCAGTCAGCTCCGATTGTGGATTAAGATGAGGAGGATCCTATGGAGGATCTTGATTCTCTTACAGAGGATGATTTGTTCATTAATCTGATAGCAGCCTTAGTTAGTGACCCGCTGACCATTCCTGCCGGGATAGATTCAGCTTTGGAAGATTCACTAGCTAGGATGACCTTTGAGAGAGATCAGGCTAGGGCGCTGATGTTGACTGCCCTATCTGGCAGAGATATAGCTTTTGCTGATAGAGATGAGGCTCGAGCCACTCGAGATACGGCATTGGTTGAGAGAGATGAGGCTCGATCTTCTCGAGACACTGCTTTTATTGAGATTGAGGAGATATTAATTACCAAAGATGCAGCTTTTGTAGAGAGGGATGAGATCCGATCTGCCAGAGACGCAGCCTTTGAGGAGGTTGAGGATGTTTTGATTGCCAAGGATGCTGCTTTTGTAGAGAGGGATGAGGCCATAGCTTCTCGAGATTTCCACATTGCCTACAGTACTGCTCTCCAATCATATACTTATGGCCTAGTTGCCGAGATGAGTGTTTACATTGATGATCACAGTGCCACTATGCAGATGGCTGTGGATGTTTTGACCAGTATGAAGGCTGAGGGTATTACACTTGCAGCAGCTCCTCCATCTTCAGAGAGAGATGCCATGTTGGCACTGCTGTCCCGTTTATCTCTGGGTTCATAAACTAGCTTTATTTTTCATGCACATACTAGATCAGCCATTTTTGTCATGTACAGGACATAGTGTATATATCAAATAGTATTATATATCAGAGAAATATATTTTGATTCACTTCCCTGTTTGTATATGTATCGTCATTGCTAAGTGATTACCACTTCTTTCCTGACTTGCTGTTGTTGATGTATCATGAGCTTTTCCTTGATGGATTGACAGTGAGATGTCAGAGAATATCTCGGACAGACTCGTTGACCAGGGAGGCTAGATAGAATTTAGGCTTTATATGGTTTTGGTGTCTTGGTACTGGTTTTTATTGGCTTTTTGTTTTTTTCTCGAAGGTCAAACCGCACCATGAATGGCTGCCTACGTACTCCCGGGTTGAGGGAGATCAGGTCATTCGTAGTTCAATCTTGTATGAGAGAGGCTTATGAAGTGTCTCTTTTGAGTTTGGTTTGATCAGTTTTTATATTTTTTATTTGGTTTGACCACACCAGGAATGGCTACCTACATACCCCGGGTTGAGGGAGATCAGGTCATTCGTAGTTCCATTTTCTGGTGAAAATCGAAATTGATTTGATTCGCAAGATCAGGATGCTAGTGTGCATGTGTTTCAGACATAGTACCTTTTCACGGTGTCTGAATTAATGAGTTGGGAAAGTTCGCTCCCATCCATTTCTTGCAGTCTGATAGCTCCTCCTGTCAACACTTCCTTGACAATGAAAGGGCCTTCCCAATTTGGGGCGAACTTTCTTTTAGCTTGATCTTGATTGGCCAAAACTTTTTTCAGCACCAAGTTGCTTTCTTTGAATTGTCGGATTCGGACTTTCTTGTTATAGGATCAAGGAATCCTTTGCTGATATAACTGCCCATGGAAAATAGCTGCATCCCTCTTTTCATTTATCAGGGACAGTTGGTGGTACCGCTCTTGCAACCACTGGTCTTCGTCCATCTGAGCGTCTATTAATACTCGCAAGGACTCCATCTCTACTTCTATGGGAAGTACTGCTTCCATTCCATAGACCAATGAATAAAGAGTAGCCCCAGTAGAAGTGCGCATTGACGTCCTGTATGCTAACAGGGTTAGGGGCAACAGGTCAGGCCATTCTTTATGATTGGCAGACATTTTCTGCATGATCTTCTTGATGTTCTTGTTGGCCGCTTCAACAGAACTATTCATCTTGGGCCGATAGATGACGAAATTGAGATGCTTGATGTGGAACTTGTTGCATAGTTCTCTCATCATCTGATTGTTTAGGTTCTAGGCATTGTCTGATACGATCACCTCCGGTTGTCCATATCGATGGACGACATTGTTTCTGATGAATCCAATGATGACCTCTTTGGTGACTTTGGGAAAAGAGGCAGCTTAAACCCACTTGGTGAAATAATCAATTATAGTGAAGATGAATCGATGACCATTGCTGGCTTTGGGTTCTACTGAACCTATCACATCCATTCCCCACATGGAGAAAGGCCATGGTGAATTCATATTGTGCAGCTCATTTGGAGGAGCGTGTATGGCATTTCTATGGACTTAACATTGATAGTACCTCTTGACGTGGTCGTCGCAGTCAGCTTTGAGAGAGATCCAATAATGCCCTATTCTTAATATTTTCTTGGCCAGCAGATGACCGCTCATGTGTGGACCACAGATTTCACCGTGGACTTCATCCATCAATATCTGAGCTTGCTCTTTATTGAGGCATCGTAACAGGCCTATTCCAGTGTCCCTTTTGTAGAGTGCGTCTCTGCTCAGATAGAACTTCATAGCCATCTTGTGAATCTATTTTCGTTCAGCTTGGCTTGCCCCAGCGGGTGTAGATCTATCTCGAAGATATTCCTTGATGTCTTGATACCAAGGCTGTTTGATAGAAGGTATTTCATCTGATACTTCTCCAATGTAATTCCCGTATATCGGGGTCTTTTGATTTATAATTTTGATGTCGGGAATCCCACTCCTATCGGATATAGGATCAAGGAAGCCAACGTCGTCAATGCATCAGCGAAGTCATTCCTACTCCGAGGTATATAGATGAAGGTTATGTCTTTAAATTCCATGGATATTTTGATGACCTGCTAATAATAGGGCAGCAAATGCAGTTCTTTGGTGTGATATGCCCCAGTGGTTTGTCTGATAACCAACTCAGAATCTCTGAAGACTAATAAACGTTGGATATCTATGGACTGGGCTAATTTAAACCCCATTATGCAGCCCTCATATTCAGCTGTGTTGTTGGTGTTGACAAACTGCAGCTTAGTAGCCACAGGATATTGCTCTCCTGTACCAGAGATAAGGACTTCCCCGGCTCCGGCACCTTCTATGTTTACTGCTCCATCTAAACACATTTTCCATGGTTGGACTATATTTTCTTGAAGACCTTGCTGAATTGTCATGATCCCATCATCCAGGAAGTAAGTTTCTAGAGGTTCAAACCCTCCAGATGGTGCTTCGGCTAGTTGATCTGCAATGCCCTGACCTTTGATGGACTTTTGATTCACGTAGACAATGTCAGACTATTGGAGGATCAACTGCCATTTGGACAATCGAAAATTCAATATTGGCTTGTTGAATACATATTTCAGTGGATCCATACGGGATATGAGGTAGGTCGTGTGCCCATGTAGATAGTGTTGTAACCTCATGGCGGCCCATGCTAACGCACAACATGTCTTCTCGATCAGGGTGTAATTCTGTTCACTGCTTCTGAACCTTTTGCTGATGTAGTAGATAGCTCTCTCCTTACAACTATCGTCCTTCTGTCCCAGCATAATGCCCATTGCATTGGCATTGACAGATAAGTACATAAATAGTGGAACTCCATCCCTTGGGGGTACCATGACTGGTGCCTCGATCAGCTGCTTCTTGATGGCAAGGAAGGCTTTATGACAATCCTCATTCCATTTGGTGGAGGAATTCTTCCTTAGTAGCTTGAAAATGGGTTCACAAGTTGCGGTGAGCTGGGAAATGAATCTACTTATGAAATTGATCCTTTCTAGGAACCCGTGTATCTCCTTCTCTGTTCGAAGTACTGGTGTGACGCTCCCAAATAGGTTCAATACACAACCCACCTATTCTAAGTCGCCAAGAAATACATGGTACAGAATCCAAATACAAATCTTTTATATCTAATTGTCATACACAATACGACTACACATAAAGTGTGAATAACAATACTCACACTTCTTATCAATGATACGTTACATAAAAGTACAGTCAATAACTGTTTTAGGAATTAAAATCTTTAGAAAATGCTCAAAGAAACCTTCATACATTGAAGGCCATGCTTTTAAGTTATAATAGATATCATAGGACTTGAGAATTAACATTGGTTGACCCAATAGACCCCAAAAAAGAATGAGAAGATTGCTATCCTATTCATTCCAATGGTGGGTATTCTCTTGCCATATAATTATCTCAATTGTCTCAAACTGAGAATTGTATTCCAACCATACTCCAAGATCATATAGGTAGTGCTCATAGATATAATCAGCAAATGGATGCGCACAACCATGTCTTATAATAACATGACGTTGTATGTGGTTAGACATCTTGTATGATAGTGGCAACACACCCTTACAAAGTCGGGTTCACCTCACCTAAGTCGGGTCACCAAAATAAACTGTTAAATGACGTATAAAATACGACACACACATTTAAAGTTCTCAATACAATTATATATTATCATGCTATTTTATAATGTATTGAGAAACTTCAACGGCCACCGACCATTACTCTATTCCCTTGTTATCCCCGCTCAACCCAGCTACACTATTATTACCTGAAAGGAATTGTGAAGCAAAAGGGTGAGCACAAATAGCCTAGTAAAAAATATTATGATTAAAGATAATTAAATTATCAATAGCCTTCATCAGTAATGAATCAGATCTTTAGAACCTTAGTGTAAGACCCCAGATTTTATGAATAAAAATTTAATTTTTTATATATTATTTTTTTAAACAGTAAGGGTTGTTTTGATAAATGTGGTGAGTTATGGGAAATATGTGCAAATTTTTCAAAGTTAGCAAGTGGTAATAAAATACTCATTGTTGTCGGGGAATATTCGTTTGGTCGTGGAATATTCTTGTTGTCGGGGAATATTCGTACGATGGCGCAATCATTTATGGACCCCACAACGGAATAACTGTCGGATGAAGAAAACGACAAGAATGAGTTTTCTAAAAATAACGGCGTGGTTGTTACCGTTAAAACTGTTGAAATACCCGGTGGTTAAAATACAGTAATACGCGGTGATGCACAGTAGCACACAGTATTGCACAGTAATTCTAATTATTGATTCTTACGTAAGAAGTCACTTTTCAATAATTGTTACAGTAATTACTGTTCAATATTTTATATTATTGATTCAATAATTGCTACATTGATAATTGAATAATATTTTATTGATTCAATAATTGTCATTGCACAGTATTTCAAATTATCAAATCAATAACTCATATTATTTGAATAATATTATTAGATAACATTATTGGCAATGTCTAAGAAAGTTCTGTCTAGGAGGGGTTATTTAATTGCGCGCCAGTAAGGAGAAATCCTTATCGGAAGGCCCCCTCTTTCCTAGGAACGACCTGGTTGTCAATATTGTAGTTCTGTAATATTATTTGAGAATAATTAATTATTGATTTATATGATAAAGAAATATTTATTTTTATGGATATAAAAGAAGGAATTAGTGCTGAGGTATTTTTATCAGTATTTGTTGTAAGTTTGGCATATTATTTTGGACCCCCATTTACTCATTTTTTAATAATCAGTAGAAAGTTATTCAGTATATATATATATATATATATATATATATATATATATATATATATATAAATATTATATATATATAAGGTGGGGCCCATATGTTGGATGGATTATGGGTGGGGCCCACATGTGATAAAAATAGAAATGTGGGAGGGGGAGTTTACGTGAATGGAGGGTAATATATATAAATATATATATATATATATATATATATATATATTATAAGTTTTGTTTATATATATAAATTTTATATATTTATTATATAAATTTTATATATATATATATATATATATTATAAGTTTTATTTTATTAGATTATAAATAGAATATATTATATTTTAATTAAATTTTTCATTTTATTAGAATATTTTATTGCATAGTGCTGCATAGTAAATCAAATTTTTTCAAAAATTTGGCCGAAGGCTTTAGCGCCCGTGAATGTACTGTGCAGTCCGTGATTTTATTTTCTAAATAGTATCCTTCCATTCTCCTATAAATAGGATGCTTAGTTTAGAATTGAAAATCACACCAGAATCAGAAGTTTTCTCTCTCTATAATATCGAGCATATTTTTGTGAGTATTTAGATACTTTGAATGTTGTTATTCAGTGCAAGTTTTCTTTAGCACTATATCTAAAATTTCAGTTAGAAGTACTGTTCTTTGGAGGTAAAGGATATTATTTTATTGAAATATTCGTAAGAAATATTATTTTCTTTCATATTTCATATTATAAAAGCGATAATATTTCATTTCATATACCACAATTAAAACTTACTACGGTAAGTATTGCTTCTATAATTCCTGAAATGATCAGAAATTCTTCGAATTTTGCGTTTCATCTAGTATCATTTCATTGGAATGTTGGTATGAATTTTATTATGAAATTTTTACCTTTTCATGTCGGGATTACTATTCACATATACGGCACTATTCATGTATACGGCACTATTCACGAATACGGCACTATTCACAGAAAAAATTAAATTTTCTTTTATTTGTCCAAGTTGTCTATTATGGTTCCTATCTTTGATTGGATCCAAGTTTTGATCTTTATTCTTGAATTTAGCTCCACAATTGATTATTTTGGAGTATTTTTGAACTTGGATAAACTAAATTACGAATCTCTAACCTTTGTCCTTTATCTCACTAGATTCGTTATTTATATTATTTTTCATCATCCTCAGTCCTAAATGGTGATATATCTGAATATCTTTGGTCTGTAGAGCAAAGATGAATGATTATCTGATGAATATCTTTAGCCCGTAGTGCAAAGATGGATAGGTGTTGAGATGAACATGACCAACTGATGATACAAATGAATATCTTTGGCCCGTAGTGTAAGGATGAATATTTGATTCGAGATGTATATTGATTGATGTTACAGGGATAAAATATTAATGATGGACTTTTAAATCATAGAAGATAGTAGACTTCATTCTCTACTTAATTCTTCTAATGAATTGTTATTTTCGCTACGAATATTGATCTAAAACTTGTTGTCCATAATATTTTATCTGAATTGTTGAAGACTAACGATAATTTATTTTCCATTATCTTAGTCATAATATTCTTTACTGGGCTAGTTGAGCTCACCCTTTTCATCTATTGTCCTCTTCAAAAAATGAGAATGTCGCGGGAACTAGTCGGGGGATAGAGTGACGGTCCGAGTTAGAGCAGTAATAGTCCTCACTATTTCTAATAAATAGTGTGATAATAATTGTAATGAAGACTTAGTTTGAATGTTAATATTTTCTACATATTTATATTAACACTCACAGTTGTGTGGTCGTATTTTGCACGACCGTGTGATATAAAGTTTGTATTTGGATTCTGTACCATGTATTTGGCGACTCAGAATGGGTTGGTATTGAACCTATTTTAGGGGCATCACACTTAGCCCTCAACAGGGAAAAATCTAATAGAATACAATAGACAACAAGTTTTAGAACAACAACTGCAGCGGAATAAACAATCCATTAGAAGAGTCAAGTAGAGCATAATGTCTACTATCTTCTCCATGTTAAAAGTCCACCAACAATATTTCATCCCTGCAACATCAATCAACCATTCCTGGCCACAATCATGTAAATAGTTCATGATCATAATTATGTTGATAAATTCCTCTTCACGCTCAGGACGAAAATAATTTTCATCACCTGTCTTTACCTGAAACACCAAAGATCATGGTTATACCAAATCACAGTTCCTTTACATAATCATGCTAATAAATTCATCTTTGCACTCAAGCCAAAGATATTCATTTGTAACATCAATAATCATGATTATACTAGTCTACAGCTTTTAGTCATAATCATGTGAGTCAATTCATCTTTGCACTACGGGCCAAAGATATTCAACAGTAACATCAATGGTCATGATCATGTCAAACACCTGTCCATCTTTGCACTACGGGTCAAAGATATTCAATAGTCATGATCATGATCATGCCAAACACCAGTCCATTTTTACATTACGGGCCAAAGATATTCATTAATCAATAGTTCATCTTTGCACTACGGGCCAAAGATATTTATTAATCAACAGTTCATCTTTGCACTACGGGCCAAAGATATTCAATAATTAACAGTTCATTTTTGTACTACGGGCTAAAGATATTCATTAATCAACAGTTCATCTTTGCACTACGGACCAAAGATAACTTTCAACACAATTTAAGGCTGAGGATAATGACAATGATATAAAGAATGAATCTAGTGAGATCAAGGACAAATATTAGAGATTTATAATTTAATTTATCCAGAATTTAAGAATATCCAAATTATCAATATGAAGATAAAAACATGGATCCAATTTCAAGAATAAGATTCATAAATCCAAGATAATTTAGACAGAAAAATAAATCAATTTTTGTCGTGAATAGTATTCCATGAATAGTAACTCATGAATAATAACTCGTGAATAGTATCTCGTGAACAGTAACTCGTGATTAGTACTTGAATGAATAGTAACTCGTGAATAGTAGCTCGTGAATAGTACTCGAATGAATAGTACCCCGACATGAAAAGGTAAAACTTTCATAATAAAGTTCAGACCAATATTCTGGTGAAATGATATTAGATGAAGCGCAAAACTCAAGGAATTTCTAGTCACTTCAGAAATTATAAAAGCAATACTTACCATAGTAAGTTTAAATTTAGGAATCTGAAATGAAATATTATTACTTACATTCTATAAAATATGGAATAAAATAATATTCCTTAGGAATATTGAATGAAAACAACATCCTTTACGAGAAAAATAATATCCTTTACCTTAGTAGAATACTAGATCTGACTGAAATATTGGATATTGTGTTGAAAAAATCTTGCACTGTTATCAATACTCAAAATATCTTTATACTTACAAGAAATACGCTCAATATTATAGAGAGAAATATTTCTGATTTTGGTGTAATTTTCATTTCTAACTAAGCACCCTATTTATAGGAAAGTGGTAGCACACCACAACTGACTAAATGAGCATACGGAGGAATCAGCAGCATGCCACTTTTGAAAAACACTCAGCAAAACATCTAAGCCTCCACCCACATGTTTATACAATATATATATATATATATATATATATATATATATATATATATATATATATTAAAATATTTATAATTATCAAAAGAATTCTAATTTTATTTTATTTTCTTTTTCACCTCATTTTATTTTTATACCATGAATTTATTATAATAATATTACCATTCAAATTATAAAATTATACTATTATATTATCACATTATATTATTTATAATATAATATTATAATAATATATTTGAATGAATTATTTTATCGGAGAAGATAAAATGTCAACTTTCAACAAATGTCTCATGCTAAAAATTTCTCCATTTATATCAAAATTGGACAAATATTTACTTATCATATTTATCAATAATTTTTATTTTATTCATCAATTATTATTCATAATTAATATTATAGAATTACAATATTGACAAACAGGTCGTTCACAGGAAAGAGGGGGCTTTTCAATAAGAATTTTTCTTTATTGGCGCGCAATTATATAACCTAACCACTTTACTCGACAGAAATTTCTAGACATTGTCAATAATGCTATCTAATAATATCATTCCAATAATATGTGTGACAATTATTGATTTAATAATATAAAATATCAATGTAGCAATTATTGAATCAATAATATAAAATATTATGCAATCATTATGTAGCAATTATTGAATCAATAATATATGCAATTATCAATGTAGCAATTATTGAATTAATAATATAAAATATTGAACAGTAATTATTGTATTTTTATCACCGGGTATTTCAACAGTTTAATGGTAATAGTTTTACCGTTATTTTTATAAAAAAATTACTTTTGTCGCTTTCTATATCCGACATTCATTCCGTTGTGGGCCAACCAATTATTCGTTATTTCGGCGCCGCCGTCGTACTTTACCGAATATAATATTCCCCGACAGAAGGAATATTCTCCGACACAACGAATATTTTATGACAACTTGCTTACTTTGTAAAATATGCACATATCACCCTTAAATTTAATCTTTTATCAATTTAACCATTTACGGAATAGAATAATAATTATAAGAAAATTGAATACTTTTATTTCATAAAATTCGGGGTATTACAATCTCCCTTCGTTATGAAATTTCGTCCTCGAAATTTACGTACCAGGTAGTTCGAAGAGGTGATGATACCTTGCTTTCATTTCAGATTCTATGTTCCCAGTCATTTGTTCTGTATCATGATTTCTTCATTGCTCATCTCTTAGATTTCAGATATCATTCCAGAATACAACTTCAAAACAAAGGTTAATTGACATATCACAATTTGTCAATTTATTAAGTAAAAAAATTCAGCTTAGGTAAGTCACACACTAGCGAAGTATATTATTCGTCTCTCCCCTCCTAGTTCTAATCTCAGATCTCCGCCAGCGACCATATCCCTAAGCTATGATAACATTTGTGACGCCCCCAAAATAGGTTCAATACACAACCCACCTATTCTGTGTCGCCAAGAAATACATGGTACAGAATCTAAATACAAATCTTTTATATCCAATTGTCGTACACAATACGACCACAATACGTACCTGGTAGTTCGAAGAAGTGAGGATACCTGGCTTTCATTTCAGATTCTATGTTCCCGGTCATTTGTTCTGTGTCATGATTTCTCCATTGCTCATCTCTTGGATTTCAGATATCATTCTAGAATATAACTTCAAAACAAAGGTTAATTGACATATCACAATTTGTCAATTTATTAAGTAAAAAAATTCAGCTTAAGTAAGTCACACACTAGCGAAGTATATTACTCGTCTCTCCCCTCCTAGTTCTAATCTCAGATCTCTGCCAGTGACCATATCCCTAAGCTTTGATAATATTTTTGACACCCCCAAAATATGTTCAATACAGAACCCACCTATTCTGAGTCGCCAAGAAATACATGGTACAGAATCCAAATACAAATCTTTTATATCCAATTGTCGTACACAATAAGACCACACATAAAGTGTGAATAACAATACTCACACTCCTTATCAATGATACGTTACATAAAAGAACAATCAATAACTGTTTTAGGAATTAAAATCTTTGGAAAATGCTCAAGAAAACCTTCGTACATGGGAGGCCATGCTTCTAAGTTATAATAGATATGATAGGACTTGAGAATTAACCTTGGTTGACCCAATAGACCCAAAAAAAGAACGAGAAGATTACTATCCTGTTCATTCCAATGCTGGGTATTCTCTTGCCATATAATTATCTCAATTGTCTCAAACTGAGAATTGTATTCTAACCATACTCCAAGATCATATAGGTAGTGCTCATAGATATAATCAGCAAGTGGATGCGCACAACCATGTCTTATAATAACATGAAGTTGTATATGGTTAGACATCTTGTATGATAGTGGCAAGACACCCTTACAAAGTCGGGTTCACCTCACCTAAGTCGGGTCACCAAAATCAACTGTTAAATGACGTATAAAATACGGCACACACATTTAAAGTTCTCAATACAATTATATATTATCATGCTATTTTATAATGTATTGAGAAACTTCAACTGCCACCGACCATTACTCTATTCCCTTGTTATCCCCGCTCGACCCAACTACACTATTATTACCTGAAAGGAATTGTGAAGCAAAAGGGTGAGCACAAATAGTCCAGTAAGGAATATTATGACTAAAAATAATTAAATTAGTAATAGCCTTCATCAGTAATGAATCAGATCTTTAGAACCTTAGCCCTCAACAGGGAAAAATCTGAAAGAATACAATAGACAACAAGTTTTAGATCAACAACTGTAGCGAAACAAGCGATCCATTAGAAGAGTTAAGTAGAATATAATGTCTACTATTTTCTCCATGTTAAAAGTCCACCAACAATATTTCATCCCTGTAACATCAATCAACAGTTCCTGGCCACAATCATGTAAATAGTTTATGATCATAATTATGTTGATAAATTCCTTTTCGCACCTAGGATGAAGATAATTTTCATCACCTATCTTTACCTAAAACAGCAAAGATCATAGTTATACCAAATCACAGTTCCTTTACATAATCATGTTAATAAATTCATCTTTGCACTCAAGCCAAAGATATTCATTTGTAACATCAATAGTCATGATTATACTAGTCTATAGCCTTTAGTCATAATCATGTTAGTCAATTCATCTTTGCACTACGGGCCAAAGATATTCAACAGTAACATCAATGGTCATGATCATGCCAAACACCTGTCCATTTTTGCACTACTGGCCAAAGATATTCATTAATCAATAGCTCATCTTTGCACTACGGGCCAAAGATATTCATTAATCAACAGTTTATCTTCTCACTATAGACAAAAGAAATTCATTAATCAACAGTTCATCTTTGCACTACGGGCCAAAGATATTCATTAATCAACAATTCATCTTTGCACTACGGGCCAAAGATAACTTTCAACACAATTTAAGACTGAGGATAATGACAATGATATAAAGAATGAATCAAGTGAGATCAAGAACAAATATTAGTGATTTATAATTCAATTTATCCAGAATTCAAGAATATCCAAATTATCGACATGAAGATAAAAACATGGAACTAATTTCAAGAATAAGATTCATAAATCCAAGATAATTTAGACAGAAAAATAAATCAATTTTTATCGTGAATAGTATCTCGTGAATAGTAACTCGTGAATAGAAACTCGTGAATACTAACTCATGAATAGTAACTCGTGAATAGTACTCAAGTGAATAGTAACTCATGAATAGTAATTTATGAATAGTAACTCATAAATAGTAGCTCGTGAATAGTATTTGAATGAATAGTACCTCGACATGAAAAGATAAAATTTCCATAATAAAGTTCAGACCAATATTTTGGTGAAATGATATTAGATGAAGCGCAAAACTCAAGTAATTTCTAATCATTTCAGCAATTATAGAAGCAATACTTACCATAGTAAGTTTAAATTTAGGAATCTGAAATGAAATATTATTACTTACATACTATAGAATATGGAAGAAAATAATATTCCTTACGGATATTGAATGAAAACAACATCCTTTACGAGAAAAATAATATCCTTTACCTTAGTAGAATACTAGATCTGACTGGAATATCGGATATTATATTGAGAAAATCTTGCACTTTTATCAACACTCAAAATATCTTTATACTCACAAGAAATACGCTCAATATTATAGAGAGAAAATTTTTTAATTCTGGTGTGATTTTTATTTCTAACTAAGCACCCTATTTATAGAAAAGTGGTAGCACACCACAACTGACTAAATGAGCATACAGAGGAATCAGCAGCATGCCACTTTTGAAAAACACTCAGCACACCTTTTTTGAAAACATCTAAGCCTCCACCCACATGTTTATATTATATATATATATATATATATATATAAACATTTATAATTATTAAAATAATTTCAATTTTATTTTTTTTCTCTTCCACATCATTTTATTTTTTACCATGAATTTATTATAATAATATTACCATTTAAATTATAAAATTATACTATTATATTATCACTGTGACGCCCCCAAAATAGGTTCAATACCAACCCATTCTGAGTCGCCAAATACATGGTACAGAATCCAAATACAAACTTTATATCACACGGTCGTGCAAAATACGACCACACAACTGTGAGTGTCAATACAAATACGTAAAAAATATTAACATTCAAAATAAATCCTCATTACAATTATTATCACACTATTTATTAGAAATAGTGAGGACTACTACTGCTCTAACTCGGACCGTCACTCTGTCCCCCGACTAGTTCCTGCGACATTCTCATTTCCTGAAGAGAATAATAGATGAAAAGGGTGAGCTCAACTAGCCCAGTAAAGAATATTATGACCAAGATAATGAAAAATAAATTATCGTTAGTCTTCAACGATTCAGATAAAATATTATGGACAACAAGTTTTAGATCAATATTCGCAGTGAAAATAACAATTTATTAGAAGAATTAAGTAGAGAATGTAGTCAACTATCTTCTATGATTTAAAAGTCCATCATCAATATTTTATCTCTGTAACATCAATCAATATACATCTCGAATCAAATATTCATTCTTGCACTACGGGCCAAAGATATTCATTTGTATCATCAGTTGATCATGTTCATCTCAACACCTGTCCATCTTTGCACTACGAGCCAAAGATATTCATCAGGTAATCATTCATCTTTGCTCTACAAGCCAAAGATATTTAGTTATATCACTATTTAGAACTGAGGATGATGAAAAATAATATAAATAACGAATCCAGTGAGATAAAGGACAAAGATTAGGGATTCGTAATTTAGTTTATCCAAGTTCAAGAATACTCTATAATAATCAATTGTGGAGCAAAATTCAAGAATAAAGATCAAAACTTGGATCCAATCAAAGATAGGAACCATAATAGACAATTTGGACAAATAAAAGAAAATTTTTTTTTTTTTGTGAATAGTGCCGTATTCGTGAATAGTGTCGTATACATTAATAGTGCCGTATGCGTGAATAGTAACCCCGACATGAAAAGGTAAAAATTTCATAATAAAATTCATACCAACATTCCAATAAAATGATACTAGATGAAACATAAAATTCGAAGAATTTCTGATCATTTCAGAAATTATAGAAGCAATATTTACCGTAATAAGTTTTAATTTTGGTATGTGAAATGAAATATTATCGCTTTCATAATATGGAATATGATAAAAAATAATATTTCTTATGAGTATTGCAATAAAATAATATCCTTTACCTCAAAAGAACAGTACTTCTGACTGAAATTTTAGGTATAATGCTGAAGAAAACTTGCACTGAATAACAACACTCAAAGTATCTAAATACTCACAAAAATACGCTCGATATTATAGAGAAAGAAAACTTCTGATTCTGGTGTGATTTTCAATTCTAAACTAAGCATCTTATTTATAGGAGAATGGAAGGATACTATTTAAAAAATAAAATCACGGACTGCACAGTACATTCACGGGTGCCAAAGCCTTCGGTCGAATTTCTGAAAAAATTTGATTTACTATGCAGCACTATGCAATAAAATATTCTAATAAAAAAAAATTTAAATAAAATATAATATATTCTATTTATAATCTAATAAAACAAAACTTTTAATATATATATATATATATATATATATATATTAAAAAACTTACGTGCCTTATACGATAGGTAATCTAATTATATATATATATATATATATATATATATATAATTTATATAATAAATATATAAAATTTATATATATAAACAAAACTTATAATATATATATTTATATATATTACCCTCCATTTACGTAAACTCCCCCCTTCCCCATTTCCATTTTCATCACATGTGGGCCCCACCATAATCCATCCAACATATGGGCTCCACCTTATATATATATATATATATATATATATATATATATATACTGAATAACTTTCTACCGATTATTCAAAAATAAGTAAATGGGGGTCCAAAATAATACGCCAAACTTACAACAAATACTGATAAAAATACCTCAGCACTAATTCCTTCTTTTATATCCATAAAAATAAATATTTCTTTATCATATAAATCAATAATTAATTATTCTCAAATAATATTACAGAACTACAATATTGACAACCAGGTCGTTCCTAGAAAAGAGGGGGCCTTCCGATAAAGATTTTTTCTTACTGGCGCGCAATTAAATAACCCCTCCTAGACAGAACTTCCTTAGACATTGCCAATAATGCTATCTAATAATATTATTCAAATAATATGAGTTATTTATTTGATAATTTGAAATACTGTGTAATGACAATTATTGAATCAACAAAATATTATGCAATTATCAATGTAGCAATTATTGAATCAATAATATAAAATATTGAACAGTAATTACTGTAACAATTATTGAGTAGTGACTTCTTACGTAAGAATCAATAATTAGAATTACTGTGCAATACCGTGTGCTACTATGCAACACCGCGTATTACTGTATTTTAACCACCGGGTATTTCAACAGTTTTAACTGTAATAACTACGCCGCTATTTTTAAAAACTTATTCTTGTGATTTTCTTTATTCGACAGTTATTCCGTTGTGGGGTCCACAAATGACTGCGCCGTCGTACGAATATTCCCTGACAACCAGAATATTCCACGACCAAACGAATATTCCCCGACAACTTGAATATTTTATTACCACTTGCTAACTTTGAAAACTTTGCATAAATCACCCCATAACTTACCACATTCATCAAATCAACACCTTACTATTTCAAAATAATATATAGAGAAATTAAATTTTTGTTCATAAAATCTGGGGTCTTACAACCTCCCCTCCTTATGAAATTTCGTCCTCGAAATTGATGGACGTACCTGGTATGTTGAAAAGGTGAGGATACCTCATTTTCATTTCCGATTCCAACTCCTAAGTCATTTCTTCAATTTTAACTATGACTCTCATGGTGCTTCAACCATAGTACCTCACAATGGTACCTATCAGTTTGCCACCGCGTAAAAACGTCGTCTCCTACGGAGAGTCTGGCTTCAGTGCATCCCACACAAGAAGTCACCAGCGAGAGGCTCGGGGCTCTTTACTTATGGCTGTTGATGCTTCGCCTTGATATGTTTACACGTTAAACACCTCGAGATAAACTCCGCGATCTCTCTCTTCATGTTGCTCCGCCAGAATGTATGTCGAAGATCACGATACATTTTGGTACTTCTAGGATGGATTGCGAACGGTGTGTTGTGTGCCTCCATCATGATTCTATACTTTAAATCAGGATCGTTAGGAACACAAAGTCTGGAGTTGACTCGAAGTATTCCTTCTTCATCGGTTCTTATTTTTTTTGGAATAACATCTTCTTCTTCATATTCATCAGCTCCGGGTCTGTAGCTTGAGTAGCTTTAACTTTATCAATTAAAGCTGGTTCTACTCGCATATTTGACATCATCACGTGGGTCCCCGGAGTCTTGAACTCTATCTCCATCCTTTGTAAGTCACACAAAATGGGTCTTTGTGTTGACAGCATCGCAAACGATCTTCCACTCAACGCGTTAGCTATCACATTCGCTTTTCCAGGATGGTATTGAATGGTATGATCGTAATCTTTCAACAGCTCCAACCAACGTCGTTGTCGCATGTTGAGTTCGTTCTAAATAAATAAATATTAGGATGTCATCAATAATGATAATCACGAAATGATCCAAATATTTCTCAAATATTCGGTTCATCATGTCCATGAACGTAGCATGGACATTGGTCAATCCGAAAGATATAACTAAAAATTTGTAATGCGCATATCGAGTTCTAAAGACAGTATTTGGAATGTCATCAGTTCTAATCTTTAACTGATGATATCCAAAATGAAAATCGATCTTTGAGAAGAATTGCGCACCTTACAACTGGTCGAACAGGTCATCAATGCGAGGTAGCGGATACCTATTCTTGATGGTGACATGGTTTAACTCTCGATAGTTAATATAAAGTCGCATACTATCGTCTTTCTTCCTTATGAATAAAACAGGAGCACCCCAAGGAGACGTACTAGGACGAATAAAATTGATGTCCAACAACTCCTATAGTTGGACCTTTAACTCCTGAAGTTCAATAGGAGCCATTCGATATGGGGTTTTAGAAATGGGTTTTGTACCGGGCACAAGGTCAATAAAGAATTCAACTTCACGTTCTGGGGGTAGACCGGGATGTTCTTCGGGAAATACATTAGGAAACTCATTAACAACAAAAATATGATTCAAATCTGTCGTATTTTGGTTTAGATCAGTAGCATGAGCTAAGAAAGCTTAACATCCATTTTTTAATAAACGAATAGCTTTGTGACTTGAAATGACATTGACTGATTTTAGTGGTTTGGTTGTTTGGATTCGCACAACAGGTTGGTTAGGAATATAAAAACTAACAACCTTACGAAAATAATCAATTTTGGCATGGTAAGTGGTTAACCAGTCAATTCCTAAAATCACGTCAACTGCAAGTATTTTCAAAGATATAAGATCAACAGGTAAGGTAAGGGTACCAATCTGAATCAAGTAAGATTTGTAAACTGTAGATGTAACGAAAGTTTCTCTTAACGGAGTTTCAATAGATAAGTCAAAGTCTAACTTCTCAGGTGTCAAATTTAATCGTTGAGCACAAGCAGGTGAAATAAAAGAATGGGTAGCACCGGTATCTAACAGGTGTAAACTTCGCAAGAGTTTATGACTAGCTTACCCGTAATCACCTCGTGTGGGTTCCTCGTGTTTTGGGCTGTCACGACAAACGCTCTTCCAAGAACCACCGACTTTGACTTGTCCGAAACCACCTTTGGAATCACCACCCCCGCTGAACTTGGTTTCGCTACAGGACAATCTCGAGCTATATGTCCTTCTTTTTCACAGTTATAGCATGCTTTGAATTGTTGTGGGAGGTTTGGGCTAATGTGTCCCTCTTTCCCGCATTTATAGCATACGACCGGTGGTCGTTCTCCTCCCCTAGAAATAGTTGATGCTGGTGCTGATGTCAATGTCTTCACGTTCTCATTGTTGTACATTCTCTTCTTGAAATCTCCTCCCGATTCACTTTTTCTACTATCATGGTCACGATTACCACCGAAGTGGTTACCGCTTCGGTCATAATACTTTTCTCCCTACTAGTTGTCATTGTTCCGATGACTACAGCCATCGGTACGACCTTGGTTGTTGTCCCTTGGTTGAACATAATTACTATCTCGTTCTAACAACTGGGCCCTGTTTACTACATCCGAATATAGAGAAAATTTATGAGAAATGAGGTATTGACGAATTTCGGGTTTCAAACCTCTCAGAAACATCCGCGTCATACGTTCCTCATTCTCCACCAAATGAGGTGCAAACCTGGACAACTCCGCGAACTTAGCCTCGTACTGGGACACAGTCATGTTGTTCTGTTCCAGTCTGATAAACTCTACCTCCTTCATATGACGAATACTTTCAGGAAAGTACTTATCATTGAATAGTTTCTGGAACGCTTCCCAAGACATCTTGAGTGCGGCAGTCTGGGTACGATTCACAGATTCCCACCAGTAATCTGCCTCTCCACGGAACATAAAGGTGATAAATGGAACCTTCTGTTCCTCCGTGCATCCCAAGACATCAAATATCTTGGTAATTTGCTTAACCTACGTCTCTGCCTTGATCGGATCCGTCTTTCCCAAAAATTATGGTGGTCCCAATTCTTTGAACTGCTTGGCAGTGACAATTCGCGTGTTGTTATTATCTCCACCTGTATTTTGCACACGAGTCTCTCTCGTCTGGTTTTGCATGAACTGCAAAAAGCTTCTAAACATCTCATCGTTTATCGTCTGATCAGTGTTATTTTCAGGATGAACATTGCCTTCCTGTTGCACGTTCTCCTGGTTAGTGATTAAAGGTGTCTCCACAGTCTCATTCACTCCATTGTTAACATTCTCAGCTGCCATTCTCAAATACTGTCATAAAACAAGGGTTAATTAAATAAATTAACATATCAATCTTATACTCCGACTGATCAATTAAACATCAGATAAGCTTAGGTAGGACACACTAGCGAAGGATTTACTCGTCTCTCCCCTCCTAGTTCTATTCCTCGATCTCCGCCAGAGATCATATCCCTAAGCTCTAATACCAACTGTGACGCCCCCAAAATAGGTTCAATACCAACCCATTCTGAGTCGTCAAATATATGGTACAGAATCCAAATACAAACTTTATATCACACGGTCGTGCAAAATACGACCACACAACTGTGAGTGTCAATACAAATATGTAAAAAATATTAACATTCAAACTAAGTCCTCATTACAATTATTATCACACTATTTATTAGAAATAGAGAGGACTACTACTGCTCTAACTCGGACAGCCACTCTGTCCCCCGACTAGTTCCTGCGACATTCTCATTTCCTGAAGAGAACAATAGATGAAAAGGGTGAGCTCAACTAGCCTAGTAAAGAATATTATGACTAAGATAATGGAAAATAAATTTTTGTTAGTTTTCAACAATTCAGATAAAATATTATGGACAACAAATTTTAGATCAATATTCGCAGCGGAAATAACAATTCATTAGAAGAATTAAGTAAAGAATGTAGTCTACTATCTTCTATGATTTAAAAGTCCATCATCAATATTTTATCCCTGTAACATCAATCAATATACATCTCGAATCAAATATTCATTCTTGCACTACGGGCCAAAGATATTCATTTGTATCATCAGTTGGTCATGTTCATCTCAACACCTGTCCATCTTTGCACTACGGGCCAAAGATATTTATCAGGTAATCATTCATCTTTTCTCTACAGGCCAAAGATATTTAGTTATATCACCATTTAGAACTGAGGATGATAAAAAATAATATAAATAACGAATTCAGTGAGATAAAGGACAAAGATTAGGGATTCGTAATTTAGTTTATCCAAGTTCAAGAATACTCCATAATAATCAATTGTGGAGCAAAATTCAAGAATAAAGATCAAAACTTGGATCCAATCAAATATAGGAACCATAATAGACAACTTGGACAAATAAAAAAAAATTAATTTTTTTATGAATAGTGCCGTATTCGTAAATAGTGTCGTATACATAAATAGTGCCGTATGCGTGAATAGTAACCCCAACATGAAAAGGTAAAAATTTCATAATAAAATTCATACCAACATTTCAATGAAATGATACTAGATGAAACGCAAAATTCGAAGAATTTTTGATCATTTCAGGAATTATAGAAGCAATACTTACCGTAGTAAGTTTTAATTTTGGTATATGAAATGAAATATTATCGCTTTCATAATATGAAATATGAAAGAAAATAATATTTCTTACGAGTATTGCAATAAAATAATATCTTTTACCTCAAAAGAACAGTACTCCTGATTGAAATTTTAGGTATAATGCTGAAGAAACTTGCACTGAATAACAACACTCAAAGTATCTAAATACTCACAAAAATACGCTCGATATTATAGAGAGAGAAAACTTTTGATTCTGGTGTGATTTTTAATTCTAAACTAAGCATCCTATTTATCGGAGAATGGAAGGATACTATTTAAAAAATAAAATCACGGACTGCACAGTACATTCACGGGCGCCAAAGCCTTCGGTCGAATTTCTGAAAAAATTTGATTTACTATACAATACTATGCAATAAAATATTCTAATAAAATAAAAAATTTAAATAAAATAAAATATATTCTATTTATAATCTAATAAAACAAAACTTATAATATATATATATATATATATATATATATATTAAAAAAACTTACCTGCCTTATACGGTAGGTAATCTAATTATATATATATATATATATATATATATATATATAAAAATTTATATAATAAATATATAAAATTTATATATATAAATAAAACATATAATATATATATATATATTTATATATATTACCCTCCATTCACGTAAACTCCCCCTCTCCCATTTCCATTTTCATCACATGTGGGCCCCACTATAATCCATCCAACATATGGGCCCCACCTTATATATATATAATATATATATATATATATATATATATATATATACTGAATAACTTTCTTTCGATTATTGAAAAATAAGTAAATGGGGGTCCAAAATAATACGCCAAACTTACAATAAATATTGATAAAAATATCTCAGCACTAATTCCTTCTTTTATATTCACAAAAATAAATATTTCTTTGTCATATAAATCAATAATTAATTATTCCCAAATAATATTACAGAACTATAATATTGACAACTAGGTCGTTCCCAGGAAAGAGGGGGCCTTCCGATAAAGATTTTTCCTTACTGGCGCGCAATTAAATAACCCCTCCTAGACAGAACTTCCTTAGACATTGCCAATAATGCTATCTAATAATAATATTCAAATAATATGAGTTATTGATTTGATAATTTGAAATACTGTGAAATGACAATTATTGAATCAACAAAATATTATGCAATTATCAATGTAGCAATTATTGAATCAATAATATAAAATATTGAACAGTAATTACTGTAACAATTATTGAGTAGTGACTTCTTACGTAAGAATCAATAATTATAATTACTGTGCAATACCGTGTGCTACTGTGCAACACCGCGTATTACTGTATTTTAACCACCGGTTATTTCAACAGTTTTAACGGTAACAACCACGCCGTTATTTTTAGAAAACTCATTCTTGTCGTTTTCTTCATTCGACAGTTATTCCGTTGTGGGGTCCACAAATGGCTGCGCCGTCATACGAATATTTCCCAACAACCAGAATATTCCACGACCAAACGAATATTCCCCGACAACTTGAATATTTTATTACCACTTGCTAACTTTGAAAAATTTGCAAAAATCACCCCATAACTTACCACATTCATTAAATCAACACCTTACTATTTCACAATAATATATAGAAAAATTAAATTTTTATTCATAAAATCTGGGGTCTTACAATCACATTATATTATTTATAATATAATATTATAATAATATATTTGAATGAATTATTTTATCGGAGAAGATAAAATGTCAACTTTTAACAAATATCTCATGCTAAAAATTACCCCATTTATATCAAAATTGGACAAATATTTACTTATCATATTTATCAATAATTTTTATTTTATTCATCAATTATTATTCATAATTAATATTATAGAATTACAATATTGACAACCAGGTCGTTCATAGGAAAGAGGGGGCTTTCAAATAAGAATTTCTCTTAATTGGCGCGCAATTATATAACCTAATCACTTTTCTCGACAGAACTTTTTAGACATTGTCAATAATGCTATCTAATAATATCATTCCAATAACATATGTGACAATTATTGATTCAATAATATATGCAATTATCAATGTAACAATTATTGAATCAATAATATAAAATATTGAACAGTAATTACTGCATTTTTATCACCGTGTATTTTAACAATTTAACGGTAATAGTTTTATCGTTATTTTTATAAAAAAAATACTTCTGTCGCTTTCTATATCCGACATTCATTTCGTTGTGGGGCCCACTAATTATTGGTTATTTCAACGCCGCCGTCGAACTTTACCGAGTATAATATTCCCCGACAGAAGGAATATTCCTCAAAAAAATGAATATTCTCCGACACAACGAATATTTTATGACAACTTGTTTACTTTGTAAAATTTGCACAAATCACCCTTAACTTTAATCTTTTATCAATTTAACCATTTATTGAATAGAATAATAATTATAAGAAAATTGAATACTTTTATTTCATAAAATTCGGGGTCTTACAATCTCCCCTCCTTATGTAATTTCGTCCTCGAAATTTACGTACCTGGTAGTTCGAAGAGGTGAGGATACCTTGCTTTCATTTCATATTCTATGTTCCCGGTTATTTCTTCTTTATCATGATTTCTCCATTGCTCATCTCTTGGATTTCAGATATCATTCTAGAATACAACTTCAAAACAAAGGTTAATTGATATATCACAATTTATCAATTTATTAAGTAAGAAAATTCAGCTTAGGTAAGTCACACACTAGCGAAGTATATTACTCGTCACTCCCCTCCTAGTTCTAATCTCAGATCTCCGCCAGCGACCATATCTCTAATCTCTGATACTATTTGTGACGCCCCCAAAATAGTACATTTGTACATTTTACAGAAAAACTAGCAGGGTACATTTGTAAAGTGGAGTTGTCCATCGTGGGAATCAAATTCTGATTAGTTTGATCATGAATCCCATGATTCTTAGGCTCACAGAGGGAGACCAATAAAACCTGCACAGTTCAAATATGTACATAAATATATATTTATCCAGATGTCGCCAGAACCAAGGATTAATCAGTAAATCCTGGCTCGCACTTGGCCGAAGCATCTCGTTCCCACTAGATAGCGATCTAAGGGCCGCGAGAAAGCCAGAACTGTAACTAGAAAAAAATGCTAGATTTAAGTAAATCTCAGCCATTCTAGCTTCCCGGTTCTATCTGAACCTATTTTGAACCGTTTGAAAGCTAGAGATGGCGAGATTTAAAGAAATCTAGTTCGCCCGTAAGGATGTCAGTGCCGATTCATATCAAATGAATATTTAAAGCAACAATTTAATCAAAATGAGTAGAGCAATATATATATACGAAAGCTGTAAAAGGTGATGGGTTTTCACTCCGGTGCCCGGACTGGAATGTAAATATATATATATATATATATATATATATATATATATATTTATAAAAGCTGTAAAAAGCCACAGTGAAATCCAGGTTTAACAGAATGGAAATACATAATATAAAAAAACTGTAAGGGGCGATGGGTTTTCACTTCGATGCTCGGATTGAAATGGAAATATATATATATATATATATATATATATATATATATTTATAAAAGCTGTAAAAAACCAAGAAATAATGCAGGCTGGATAGAATTGAAATATATATATATATATATATATATATATATCCATTAGGAGGCGGAAGGAGGGATATGAAAGGATATGAAAGACGAGAGAGAAGAACATGTGGCGCATACACAAATCAATTACTAAATAAACTTAATATCATTAAAACATCAAATATTTACAAAGGAAATAACTTAGAAATAACTTACAATAAGCACAAACTATAATCTTGACTGGTACATTTAGAGAGAAGGGAGAGAAGAGAGAAGAAGAGAAGAGATGGGCGAAGCCTGCCTCTACAACTGACTCTGTCTTTCTTTTATAACATAAGAAAGAACTATTACAACTTTTACTATTACAAATAGTACATGACCTTTACTATTACAAATTGAATCTGACCTTTACTATTGATGAACAGTAAAATGAATAGTGATTTTTTTACTATTCATGACAGCTTTAGGCAACTTTTGACTGAACGGGCTAACTTTCAACAATGATGGCCGACAAACTGAAAGAGCACTCCACTTGATCTGCTGAACCTTTTGACTTTCTTCTTGACTTTAATGAAAAGCAGGAACATCTGCATGTGACTGGGCTTCTTTCAGTGGGAAAGAAGGAAGATGATATAAAACTTTAGTTAGCAACCGGTCAGCTTTACCTCCTGTTCCAGACATAGTTAACCAAGAAGAACATGGTTATGAAAATATTAATCAAGCTTTAAGTAATTGGAACATACCTAGTGTTTCTCCTAGAGAGATTTATCAGTCAACCTTTCTTGATAATTTTAAAACTGATTATAATGTTAAAACTGTTGAACGAGTTTATGCTATTAATAAAGAATATGAAAATTATAGTCTTTTAACTCCTGATGTTGTTAACAAACACAGGAACAAGGGTTACAATTTTATTCACATAGGATTAATTCAAGTTACAGTTAAGCCATTAAATATTAGGGGAATTAATTCAAGTATTTATCTGTGTCTAAGAGATGGTCGTTTCCTTAATTATTTCCCTAGTATTATTGGTATTATGGAATCAAGTCTGCATGATGGTCCTATCCATTTTAATTGCTTTCCTGATTTCACTCTAAGCTTTAGTGATGCTAATTTATTAAAAGCTTTAACTTTAAACATTAAAACAGCAGGAGAAATTACTTAAATGATTGAGGGCTCTCAGCCTTTAGCTCTAATTTACAGAATTTATTATAAAACAATGAAAACTAATTTAAATGTTCATGCCCTTAATAAAAGTCCTAAAGATCAAACTGTTTTAATTCAAACCAGTACTAGTAATGCTAATGTTCAAACCCCAAGAACTATTCTTTGGAAGGACGTTACTTTACCTAGTCAATGGGTTTTACCAAATGAAATTCCTCAAAAACCAGTTATCAACAATTTGTTAAACGTTGAAAATATTAAACAATTTTCTGATGGTACTGTCAGAGTTAGTTTTGAACGTACCAGAAGACATTTGATAATAGAAGAATTTGCTAGTTCTTCAGTTCCTTCTCGAAGAGATACTGAAATACTAAGCAATACTTCTATTTCTGATATTAAATTAAAAGGTATTTTAAATCATGGTCAAACTAGTCATCCTTGTTATAAAACCAATGAATCTGTAGAAGATGAGCAGAGTCTTTCTCCTACATCTTCAGAGTACCCCACTCAGTCTGATTTAGGTATTCCTATTAATCCTCAGTTAAGAGTTTTAAATAAATAATTCAAATTAGATTGGAATAATCTTGTTGAAGACTTTAATTCCAAGGATAATAAAGATAAAAGACATGCCTTTCGTGCTAATTATAACACAAAGGACAGAAATTGCTAACAAAGAAATAATCCCTGTTCATACAGTATATAAGAATTGTAGTGTAGAAATTCAGGGACACAAGTTACCCGTAAACCTTATTCCTATACAACTAGAGGAGTTTGATGTAATTTTGGGGATGGATTGGTTGGGTAGGCATAAGGCAGTAATTGATTGCAAGCAGAAACAAGTAAGTTTAAGGACATCTTTGAACACAAAGGTAGTGTTTAAGGGAAGTTGTTCACCAAAGCAAGTCCGATATTTAACAGTTATGCAGGCTAAGAGATTGCTTCGAAAGGGTGGTACAGGGTATTTAGCCTATGTTATGGATACGAGGAAAGAAGGTGGAAAGTTAGATCAAATACCTATAATAAATGAGTTTTCGGACGTGTTTCCAAGTGATCTACATGGTCTTCCACCTGACAGAGAGATTGAGTTTGTGATTGACCTTGCACTTGGTACATCACCAGTTTCAAAGGCACCATACAGGATGGCACCGGTAGAGTTGAAGGAGTTGCATGTTCAGTTGCAAGAACTCTTAGACAAGAAGTATATACAACCTAGTGTTTCACCATGGGGAGCACCTGTGTTATTTGTAAAGAAGAAGAATTGGACGTTAAGATTGTGTATAGATTATCGGGAGTTGAATAAGTTGACCATCAAGAATAAGTACCCTTTACCAAGGATTGATGATTTGTTTAATCAGTTAAAAGGAGCTGAGCATTTTTCAAAATTAACTTACGATCGGGTTATCATCAACTGAAGGTAAGAAAAGAAGATGTACCAAAGACCGCTTTTAGGAACCGATACGGACATTATGAGTTTCTTGTGATATCCTTTGGGTTAACAAACGCACCAGCAGCTTTTATGGATTTAATGAATAGAGTGTTTAAGTCATGCTTGGATAAGTTCGTGGTAGTGTTTATTAATGATATCTTAATATACTCTAAGACACGGGAGGAACATGCGGAACACTTGAGAGAGGTATTAGAGATATTAAGAAAGGAACAACTCTACGCAAAATTTTCCAAGTGTGAGTTCTGGTTAGAAGAAGTCCAGTTCTTAGGTCATGTAATTGATAAGAATGGGGTGGCAGTGGATCCAGCGAAGATAGAAATAATTATGAATTGGGATCAACCAACAAAACCAAAAAAAGTTCACTAGTTTTCTTGGTTTGGAAGGGTACTATCATCGTTTTATAAAATATTTTTCCAAAATAGCAACCCCGCTAACCAAATTAACTCAAAAAACTGTGAAGTACATCTGGACAGACAAGTGTGAATAGAGTTTTCAAGAATTAAAGAAATTGTTGAGTAGGGCACCAGTATTATCGTTACCAGATGATACTGGTGGTCTTGTGGTTTATAGTGACGCTTCACACAGGGGTTTAGGATGTGTGTTAATGCAACATGGGAAGGTGATTGCTTATGCTTGCTAACTTAAAGATTATGAGAAAAGATATCCTACTCATGATCTGGAGTTAGCTGCAATAGTTTTTGCTCTGAAGATATGGCGATATTATTTGTATGGGGGAAAGTGTGAAATATACACAGATCACAAAAGTCTGAAGTATATTTTTACACATAAGGAATTGAATATAAGGCAGAGGAGGTGGTTGGAGTTAATAAAGGACTTTGATTGTGAGATCCTATATCATTCTGGTAAAGTCAACGTAGTTGCCGATGCATTGAGCACAAAGAATCAGGAGAGGTTGAATATCATCACAAACAACGAGGTACTGATAAAAGAGTTCGAAAAACTTGAGATTGAAGTAAGGGATCCAACTAACTCTAACCAGAAGATATTTGTGATAGAGACAGCCTTAACTTTAATGGATAAAATCAAGGAGATGCAAGAGAAAGATGAAACATGTCAGAAATGTAAAGATGAGATAACTCAGGAGAAGAATATTAAGTTTCGACTGGATAAAGAGGGAGTACTGAAGTATGAGGATAGGGTTTGGGTTCCATCGGTACAGGTACTGAAAGATGAAATCTTAACGAAAACCATAGTTCTAAGTTTGATGTGCACCCGGGAAGTACTAAAATGTATAAAGACTTGAGTCAGCATTTTTGGTGGTCGAACATGAAAAGAGAGATAGCAGAATGGGTAAGCAAGTGTCTCACATGCCAGAGAGTTAAAGCTAAGCATCAAAGATCGAGTGGATTACTACAACCTTTATCGATTTTTGAATGGAAGTGGGAACACATCACTATGGACTTTGTGGTAGGACTTCTTGTCACTCAGAAAGGCCACAATGCTATTTGGGTAATAGTTGATCGTCTCACCAAGTCAGCCCATTTTTTACCTATCAAGGTTACTTATAATCTCGATCAATTGGCAAAGTTATATATAAAAAAGATTATTTCTAGACATGGAGTTTCTGTATCCATAGTGTCAGATAGAGATCCACGATTTACTTCGAACTTTTGGAGGAGTCTTCAGATGCACTTGGGAACCCAATTGAAGTTGAGTACAACATATCACCCGCAAATCGATGGACAAAGTGAGAGAACCATTTAGACGTTGGAGGATATGTTGAGAACATGCATCATGGATTTTAAAGGGCGTTGGGAGGATCAGTTTCCTTTGGTAGAGTTCTCGTACAACAATAGTTATCATACCAGTATTGGAATGCCACCATATGAAGCCTTGTATGGTAGGAAGTGTAGAACACCTTTATGATGGGATGAAGTTGGGGAAAGGCAAATGCTTGGACCTGAGTTAGTTCAACAAACCACTGAGAAGATCTGAATTATACGACAACGGTTGCAAGCATCTCAAGACCGACAAAAAAAAAATGCAGATCAGCATAGATAGCTATGAGAGTTTAGTGTTAGGAGTTATGTCTTTCTGAAAGTATCTCCTTGGAAAGGCAAGATTCGTTTTGGTAAAAAGGGAAAGCTGAGCCGGAGATTCATTGGCCCATTTCAAGTATTAAGGAGAATAGGTGAAGTAGCCTACGAGGTAGCCCTACCACTACAACAAAAAAGCTTATTTTCGACGAAATATTCTGTCAGTATTAAGGATATTCCGTCGAGGTTAACCTTAATTTCGACGGAATATTCGGTCGTATATAAGCAGGTCAAAATTAAGTCTGTCGAGCTTTTGGTCGAGATTATTTATCCTCGGCTTAATTAATCTTGACTGAATATTCAGTCGGTCTTAGTACTATGATCGACTGAATTCATTCCGTTGATACTAGTCCGTCGAAACCAATCATGACACGTGGCAGTCTGGCAAAAATGGACACGGGCATTAATTTCGACGAAATTCCGTCGAAGTTGTATTTATTCGGTCGAGAATATTTGTGCCACGTGGCAACTGTCCAAAATGGGCAGGGCACGGAAATTCATCGAGGTTACGCAAATTCCATCGAGAATAATCCTTTTTTTTAAATATTTTATTTGTTTGTGCAATATCCAGGGTAATAACTCACATTTTTGTACCTGTAAACCTGTCCCAACAGCACATAAAAGATAACTATAATCCAAGGCCAACAATAATAATAATTTCAAGGCCATAACTATAATCCAAGGCCAAACTACTAAGGCCAACAATAATAATAATTTCAAGGCTAACATGAATATGACATTAAACTAAAGTTCAAATCAACTAAAGTATATCAAATATGCATTTAAACTAAAGTAAAGATCTCAAACATCAACTAAACTATATAAATTTATATCACATAAAGCTGATCAATAAACTAAAGTATAAATATGTACAAATCATCTCTACAAAACTAAGTCACAGGCCGTCGTCGTCCGATCGCTCAGCATCATCAGTCCGCTCGTCACCCTGTTGATACAATATAATGTAACTCATTAGTCCATATATATGATATAGTTAAAGATAATTAACTAAATGAAAATTAAATAACATGCAGAATATATACTTGAATATATTTAAAATGAATAGTATACCTGAGTAGTCGAGGGTTGACTCAACATCGGCCTAAAGGCATCCTCGACTAAGGTAACCACCATCCGAACAATCTCGTCGCGTATCACGACCCACTGCTCCAGAGGGATACCCTTAGTCTCCGCGGTGGCACCAGCTGCAACGTCCTGCGCAAGCTGATGGAGGCGAGAATGGCTGGGCAGGTCCTGATGATGGAACATCGGATCGGTTTCAAACCTCTTTGGCACCGCAACCATAAGACGCTGGAACATAGCATCGTCTAAGCCAGCGCTCGAAGCTGATGGTCCCAAGAGGGCTTTCGAACGCAGACGCTGACTAGAGCCTACAAAAATAAATATAACATGAATAATATTATAAGTTTAATTTATTCATAAACAAAAAATAAACTAAAATATTATACCTCCTAGCAGTGTATAGGCTGGTATCCTCGGCAGCCCCAGCACTCGATACCGGCCGGTAGTGCTAGTATATGTACCTGTAATTTGATATATGTACATGTGAGTTATCTTGGTATCATCATATAAATTACGTAATATGATCCTAAATAATATTTATTATAGTAAATGTATTACCCGTATAGCTAGTGCTGCTGGAGATATCATCGACCCCGAAGTAGAGCCCTTCGGCGTATGGACTCTATCCCAGAACTCCATCATAGTGCGAGGTCGGCCCAAGCTACTCCGCATGGCCTAAATCATATACATTAAGTAATATCACCTTACTTTACTATAGTTGCAGTTTAATATTAAACTAAACTAAAGGGAAATACATACCGACTTAACCTCCTGAAACGACTGCGAGCCAGAAGTATGTACAACTCGCAGCTTGCCGCGATTCTTCTTCATCTGCTCCGACTTGGTCTTAAACACAGCATCATCCCAGTACGCACACATTGCAACCCATGCTGCATCTGATACTGTCGGTGGTTGATGCTCTCGCATAGTAGTCCCGAGCGATTCTTTTATCTCCCGGATTGCCCTCTGTCGCATCTCGTACAGCCAACCGGCATAATTCTTTGAGATGTGGGCAATGATAATGGCGTCACCTATCCGCCTCAGTGATGCCGGTCTCGTATCTATAGTATCTCTATCAAATAGACATAACATACGTATAATTAATTATTTGAACAATATGTAAATAACATGGACCTTGATTTAATATATGTAATTCGACTTACGTGAAACTCCAGCAACACTGTCACCATAAATCCGGCATCGTAGAGCGAGTACTGGCTAAATCGCATGCAGCCAGTAGGGAGATGCGCCAGGCAGATGGCGTGTACAATCGCCTTAACGACAGGATCCATAATACTAGAATACAAAGTTTATTATGAACATTTTAATTTATTAATCACATAATAATATCATTCTAATTGAACATAAGTGATATATTATAGTTGAAACCTACACGGATGAGCCGACATCAACTGGAACTGTGTCAGGAACTGCCGGCGGACGACCTAGTCAGCCGAGGTTAGGCCCTCGCTGACGCCGACGTCTAGCATCTGTATGTTTAATATAGTTATGACATAATAAATGAATGTTTAATATAGTTATGAAAAAAGTGTTACTGAGCCAAAAAAGTAATCAACTCAAAAGCATCTGAAGACGACCTGCCCTGGGAGCCGTCACTCGATCCGGAGCGGCCGCCACCACAGCCACCTCCACCGCTATGTCGAGGCATAGCTATACTACTGAAATAACAGACATAGATGATATTAATTAAATTTTATTGCAATTATTATATATAATGATTGTTTTTAGTTGTATAATATTTACGAAACACCAATTAGTGAAGAAGTAGTACGTCGTCAAACCCGTCAGAATCAAAATCATTTTAATCCTCTGATTCTGTCTCTTCCTCTTCTGTATCAATTTCTTCCTCAGTATCATCTTCTACCATCACATACGGACTGACAACCACATCTTCCTCCACTTCGTCAACATCGAGTACGTCAACGACATCATTAACTAACACATCGTCATCATATAGCAATACGTGGCTGGGATTGCTAACTTGTTCTTGCAATGGGTCATCCATTCCAAATAGGTTAGTACCATCAAATGATCGAGTCTTCTTTGTCACAACTGTATACCAGGGGGTTCTATAATTTATGACATTAGGGGCGTAGTACACTTGAGTTGCTTGGCTGGCTAACACAAATACGTCATCAGACTGTAACTTGGATTTTATATCTACTGTGATGATTCTATTACGATCAACTTTAACACCCTTTGCAGTATCAAACCAGTGACACCTAAATGTAACGACCTTTTTAGCCCCTGAATAATTGAGCACAACCACTTCCTCTAATCTTTCATAGTAATTGGACTCAGAATCTCCATAACAACTTCCCAACACGACAACGCCAGAGTTGACTGATGTCAATTCATTCAAGTCATCAACCTTGAATCTATACCCATTCACGATACAACCTGGAAATGAACTAGCGAGTTTGTGCAGGCCTAAAATGATGTCTCTGAAACGCTCATAAGCGCTCTCTTCTTTGACCCTTCTCTTAAACCACTGTTGAAAATTGTCATTAGTGAATGCTTCCATCTATGATGTAGTCAACCCCGGGTTAGAAGCATGCGCTTCCAATTCAAATGAACTGCGTACAATAATATGGCAATTGTTTAATTGTTGATTAAGGTAAGAAAAATCATTTTTAACTTGAAATAATATATACTTAATGTACGACGATACTTCAGGCATATTTAGAAGCACGTATGTAGATACAATCTTTAAATCTTTATCGGTTAAGTAAGTCCTCGTCTCATGTTGATGAGTAGGTTTTATACCTACTCATCGGTATTCGTTATAGCTTGATTCTTGTTGTTTTTAAGTAATTTTCCTATCATTTTTACTGGTTTATAATATCATGTGCAGGAATTGGAATGAATGCAAAAGGAGTTTAAAGTGACAATTAATTCAATTCATTCTCAAATAATATGGGCCACAAACAATTCAAATCAATTCGGTGGAGTACATGCGAAAGTGGCAAAAAAAGGACGAATCTTAGCAATTAATGAATGTTATTATTATGGGCGTGAGAGGTTAATATTCATATCATTAGGGTCCATCTATTCAATAACAGAGAGTCCATGCAAAAGGTTTTCATGCATTCCTAATTGCTAAAAGGAGCAGCCCACGTTTTACCCATTCACGAAGTTAGCAAGCCACATGCAAAATACAAGACATGGAGTGAGATAGACATGCAAAGGAATGAGCCGGCTGGACAGTGCACTATTCCGCTGGGGCGAGGCTTTAAAGTGAAGACTCCCCGCTGGGGCGGGGAGGCGGCAGAGATGCTAATCTCCTTTTCTTTTTGCTGACACGGATGGATGAAGAGGAGAAAGGAAGGATGCACTTCATATTATATGGTGGGGGCCACGAGTAAAGGGACTTGAATAGTGGGACAGAGCAACTTGTAAGCAGCTGGACTCCTATTTCCTTCTTGGACTCGGCTGCTACAAAAAGGGTGAAGGACTCGGGTGCTACAGGGAGTCAATAAAGGCGGCAGAGCTTGGGATATAGTATATTAGTATTATTATTAGATTTTAGTTATATATTATATTAGGTATAATAGCTTAGATAATATATTAGATAGCATAGATTATATATTATTCAATTAGTATAGGAGAGCACGCAACAGCTTAGTATATATATAATATATATTAGATAGTTGAATTATTATTCTTTCTAGATTAGTTTAATTTTAATTTATTTTTCAATAAAATACAAACCCTAGTTGAAAGGGAATTTAGAGAATAAAGCATTGGAGGCCATTGGAGATCTAGATCAAGAGCAAGAAGCAGAACGAATTTGCCGGGAACAGATTCAATTCTTTTCTTTAATCTTATTTTTATCTTTTAATGTGTATTCAAGTGTGGATTCTTAGTTTTAATTCAATGAAATAATTATTTGTTTGAGATTGCAATGGATCTTATTGTGTAATTTATTTTAATATGCTTCTCTATCAATTATTGTGAATTGTCTATTATGATTTGTAATAATTGTTTAGTTGACTCATTATCAATTACTGTGACAATCTATATGAAATCGATTGAGGAGTATAGATTTAGATCTGATCATGATAGCATGTGTTTGTGATTTTTGCATAGATAGAAATCATGATTCGTGTATAGGATAGAAGTATGCCTTTACGCCATATGTAATCTTATAGAGAACTTGTGATTAAATCCTTTTTAATTGTAATTCACATAGAAATATAGTGGATTAGTTAATTAGGGTGTCTTGCTTAATCCAATCATCTGTGGATTTAAGTGAGTATGGTATGATGCACCGTGAGGTGGTTATATTTGCTTTCGTGTTCTTGATTAATAATTCAGAATAGAGAGAATAATTAATGAGAAGTATGTTAACTTAGATGAAGTAATAAGTGAAGTTGTGATCATAAATCTCCGTAATCTTAATTTAACTAGTGGTGAAAAATGGTAGTTTAATTATATATATTGATAATTCATTCGTTTGAGTAAGATTGAGTTGGTTAAGGGTTAGTACTTGGTGATTTTTATTAAATAATTCCTCGTGGGAACGATACTCTACTTTCACTTTATTACTTGTTGACCACGTATACTTGCGTGGTGTGCGTAACTAGATTTTACCCAACACATGTCCAAATGGTTTGGCCGGATAAGTGAATACAGCTAACTCATCAGCATGCGTTTGGGGATCGACGACGACCTCATTCTGACTTAGGCGATTGTGCTTCGTTGAGACTACATTGTCAAAGTATTAGCGAGCAGAAGTTGACAAGCTCTTCCTCCGTATAGCGTTCAGCCCTCTACACGAGCTTTATTTTTAAGTTTTTGTTTTAAAAGACGTATATACCTGAAATATGATAATATATCGGCTAAAATAAATATTCAGGTGATGATTATAGCACAATGTAGGTGATCATATTACCTCTCAAAAGGATACATCCATCGATATTGCATCGGTCCTCCAAGCTTAAGTTCATATGGCAGATGAATAGGCAAATGCTCCATCGAGTCAAAGAACCCCAGAGGTAAGATCATTTCGAGCTTGCACATTGTCAACACTATATTTTTCTCCATCTTCTCCACATCACTGTACCTTATAACAGTTGAGCAAATATCCCGAAAGAAATTTGAAAGTGCGGTAAAGGCATCATTAATATTCCTCGATAATACTTCACGAAACGCAATTGGAATCAACTTCTGCATGAATACATGGCAGTCATGACTCTTGAACCCGATAATTTTCAACTGCTCAACCTTAGTACAATGAGAGATGTTAGAAGCATAACCATCTGGTTGCTTCAATGCACTAAGCCACTTGCAAATATTTTCAACCTGTTGCTTAGTAAGACGAAATGGAGCTTTTGGTTTTGAGTTGTTAGGTCGGAGCCACAATTCCCGCCTGATGTTCATTTCCTCCAAGTCTGTACATGATTTATCATTGTCTTTTATTTTATCACTCGTATCTAGCACAGTGTAAAACAAGTTCTAGAACACATTTTTCTCCGTATGCATGACATCTATGCAATGCTGAAGTGCTAGTGTGACCCAGTATGGCAACTCAAACCAAATGGGCGAGTGTGTCCAGTTATGAGCTTTATGGTACCCTATTGCTCTCAACTTAACTGCTCCTTCCCAAGCGGTGGAAATGTCAGATCATTTAGCCATCCCAATACATCGTTGCCCGACAAGCGACCAACAACCCCCTTCTTTTTCTGTCTTTCTGTTGAACTGTGTAGATATCTTTCTATAACTATGCTCAACAGGCAAGAATCTTCGAGCAGCTCCAAAGAAACTAGTTTTTCGCCCATGACGCAGTTGTGTGCCCTGCACATCCCCCATACACACTAGACATGACAACTTACTATGTGTCGACCAACCACTAATCATCCCAAGTGCCGGAAAGTCGGTGAAAGTCCACAACAAGGCTGCCTTCATCAAAAAATTCTCCCCTACAGATTTATCAAAAGTCTGAACCCCTGTCTCCCACAACATCTTAAGTTCATCGACTAACGGTCTAAGGTACATGTTGATGTCTTTTGTAGGACTCTTATCCCCCGATATTAGTAAAGTCAAGAAAAGATATGGATCCCTCATGCACATTGATGGTGGAAGATTGTAAGCTACCATAATCACTAGCCAAACAGAGTATGGCTGACTAAAATTATTAAATGGACAAAATCCATCTGTAGCCATGCCAAGCCTGACATTCCTAACTTCGTCGGCAAATTGTGGAAAATTGGCATCAAAATTATCATCTCCATCTGCTTGGTGAGTAAGCTGACCAGAGACAACATCCCTTGTCCTATGCCAACGCATACTGGGTGCAGTGTGCGAAGACATGAATAGCTGCTGCAACCTCGGCGCAAGAGGAAAGTACCGTAATATCTTCTTTGGAACATGTTTCTCCTTCCCCCCACGTTTTGTGATCTTGTACCGAGGCAAATTGCATATATCACACTGCACCTTATCTTTGTCCTCCCTATAGTATAACATACAGTCCTGCTCACAAGCATCGATCTTCTCATACCCGAGATTCAACTCCTTAACCATCTTCTTCACTTCATAGTAACTCACGGGCAGGGTATGATCCTTAGGTAAGAACTCCCCGAAAATAGCAAGCAAATCATTAAATCCTCTCTCACTGCAGTCATGCTCATTCTTGTAGTGTAAAAGCTTCGTCACTGTAGAAAGCCTGGTGTGCTTGTCGTGTTCAGGATACAATGGGGTCCCTGATTCAAATAGCATCTTGTAGAAGGCAGCTGCTGAATTATTTGGCTTTTGTTGATCAACACTGCTTGACGCAGGCTCACTTTCAGCCTAGTCAATATTCGTAGGGCCATACGTATCTACCAACATCTCTACGAAATCATAGTTATCTGATTGGGAATCCCCGTGAACTGGTCGATCTACAGTACTGTCTGTCAGTTCTCTAAACTCAACTGATTCCCCATGATGAATCCATACCAAATACCCATCCACAAACCCACGTGAATATAAGTCAAATTTCACTTCATCGGTAGTCTTCCATATCATGTTCTTACACTTGAGACACGGGCATCTCATCTTTCCGTTCGGATCATCAGCATGTTCTATTGCTTTATTTATAAAATTGGACACCCCGTCACGGTACGCATCAACTAATCCCCTCCCATCAATCTTTATCCCACGGTACATCCAACTCCTGTCGACATCCATCTTTAATTGTAGAAAATACCCAATTAGATCAAGAATAATCCTGAATGTGGTCCAAGTATAAATTTAGTTTACTTAGTAAATATCTCCACTCTACAAGGGTTAGGCTTCTGTCCCATTCCTGGATGCGTCTCCTCACTAGTGCCAATCTTAAGCACGTTTCTATTATTTTCAAAAAATTTCAGCAGCACCTCCCCATGGTCTCCAAGTACACGAAATAGACCAAGAGAACTTAGTCTAAGTATGCACTCGGAGAACATGTAGAGACACTGATGAGTGGGATTTATACCAGTAAATCGGATACTTTATGGCTTAAATAGTTGCCTGATCTTCGTAGTTTTTATATAGTTTTATATATTTATTGTATTATTATGCTTAACCGATGTTTTGCAGGCTTTACAGGACTTTTCTAGCTTTTAGGGGACAAAACGGACAATTTACATACATTGGCGCCGCAGCGCCAATGTCTAGTCTTAATCTCACGCCGCGGCGCCGCCCCTGGTCCTTGCTGATGTCATCCTGGCGCTGCAGCGGCACAGTTCCTTTATGGACTCGCGCTGCAGCGCGACCTCCGATCTTTTAATTTTAACGTGGCGCCGCAGCGCCACTTATAAACCTATTGCCCGAGCCGCAGCGCAACCTCCGGTGCCCAGGCAGAAAAGGCTTGCTTTTGACCTAGCAAAAGAAGTAAAGAGATATATATATCAAGGGAGCCTCTGCCAGAAAAAAAGAGAGCGAGAAGAGGGAGGAGAGAAAGAAGACTGGGATAGAATCGGTTAGCTTAGCTTAGGATAGATTAGATCTCTTTTGTACTTTCTCTCTCTAGTTATTAGGTAATGTTTGTAAATATAGATTAGGTAGATTAGGATAAAGTTTGGGATTTCCTTGGAGCAACAAGAGCAGTGAGCTACACGGATTGGAGAGCTTGAAAGGAGCGGAATGCTTGGAGATTGACGAGCCTTGACAGAGTTTATTCTTATCCATTTATTTCCTCTAATTTTGTAATCCCTAAATGTTATCTTTATTGCTACTTATATTTTGTTCAATAGATATGAACTGAGTATTAGCTCTAAGGTTATAATGGAACCCTTTGTTAGTTAAATTGACTGTCTTATCTCTTTGGTTGGCACCATACGGTTTGGTTTAATATATTCATGCTTAATGATTCTCGCTAAGACATTAGTGATGATTTTGGTAATCTATATGATATCAAAAGAAGGATTATAGATTTACACCTAAATATATTGGCATGTGATTATGAGTTTTGACTGCATAAGTTGTGCGTAGAATAGACATATATCTGTGTGCCACGTGTGACCTAATTGAGAACTTATGCTTAAATCCTTGTTAGGTTAATTCGCATAGACATGTGTAGGATTATCACCTAGTTTGGACGTTCTTTTCTGTTCTATTCCCTATCGGGTGGATCTGGAGAGGATATGTTTGTGCATACCTCGACAGAGGTGTATGAGCACTTGTGTGTTCTGGGTCGACAAACTGTCGTGACCATTAAGACCAAAGAGAGAAGGGTAGGAAGTTTGATGAAGCATAGCACGCCAGGTGTTCGACGGAATGCCTTTGTGGGGTGAAGTTGTAACCTTAGCTTGAAATTCCTTCGATTACCATTCGTTATCCGTTTACTTGCTTTAATAATTAGTTATAACTAGTTTAACCACACTCCTATTAGTTTACTGTTCGAATAAGACTTATGCGATACAAAGTTGGTATTTGGTAAATATTAGTGATAGTTCCTCGTGGGTACGACACTTTCCTTATCACTGTATTACTTGTTAGACCGCGTATACTTGCGCGTGTTTAGTGATTGGTTTTTCGACCAACAGACACCAGCTGAAAGTTTCTCAAAATTTATAAAAATGCACCATGTGCATTGGCACTGACCTAAGTGAGAGACGTAACATCCAGTAACAGTCCCAAACTAGGGACTATTCGACATTCACACCTAGCAAGTGAATGTCGAACGGGTTTCTAAGCTTCTATTAATACTACATGCACATAAAGTATATATATATATGCAGTTTATTGTAATTGTGGAAAACTAAGCAAATGCTACTCAGTTTATTTTTTCAATGATATAAACTGAGTAAGTTCTACTCAGTTTATGCTACTCAGTTTATTTATTTAGTTTAATTAACTAAATAAGTGCTACTAAGTTTAATTAGTTTATTTATTTATTTATTTTGATTTTATTTAACTAAGTAAGTGCTACTCAGTTTATAATTAGTTATTTATTATTTATTTATTTAATTATATTATATTATATTATTTAATTTAATTTATTTTAATTTTATTTATATTTTATTAAATAATTTATATTTTATTATTTAATTAAATTAAATTAAATTAAATTAAATTATATATTATTTAATTTAATTTTATTTAATTTAATTTAATTTATATTATTTAATTTAATTTATATAATTTAATTAAATTAAATTAAATTTATTTAGATTGTATTATGTTAAATTAATTAAATTTAATTAAGTTCAAACTAAGTGGCAAACCGATTTATTTATCACCATCTACAACTTCCACGGAAATTTCGTCAGAAATTTCGTCGAAAACAATTCAACACCCAATTGATAAGTCAGCAATTGAAATGATAAGTCTGCAATTGAAAAAAAAGGCAAGCATATACCAACCACAATGCAATTCACACAACTCTGCAAATGATACGCCTACAATTGATGACACAACGACAATAACCTGTTTTCAATACTCGATCATAACATCAAAATAACAATTATACTTGCTAACATGGAATAACATTCTAACAATATCAGCCTCACTTTCAAATTATGTACATAAATAAGCTACCTTTGCACAAATATATTAATTTAGACAGTAACATAAATTGTAAATCAAATTAAAAGCTTAAATACCCAACTGATCAATAAGCTAGGGCTACCATTGCATAAATTGGGGAAAATTTTAGGGCAACCTATCTAAAATACCTTACTGATCAATATTATAGGGCTAACCTTGGGGCTTTAACACTGCCGGAGGAGATGAGCTGGAAGCCGAAGCAGGGGGCGGCGGAAGAAGGTGGAGCCGGAGTCTACAGGCGGCAGAGCCGGCAGGCGGCAGAGGCGGTGGAGGAAGGTTTGCTGGCGTGAAAGGTGAGAGAGAGAGAGAGAGTGATTCGGTAGGGGGGTTGGTCGGGAAGGACTGCCGGTGGTCGAAGGTGGCGGTCAAAGGCGGTAGGGGAGGTGGGGAGGCGTCGAACGGAGGTGGGGAGGTGCAGAAGACGGAGGTGCAGAGAGCAAGAGAGGAGAGCAAGAGAAAGGAAAATGAAAGAATGAGTCTGAGGCAGCTGCTGCTGCTGCTAAATGAAAAATGGTTAGATTATTTTCGACTGAATTTTGTCGGTCTAAGGTCCGTTGAGCTTATCTTATTATCGACGGAATTCCGTCGGGCATATTTATATTCAGTCGAGATTATATTTCGTGCACGCGGGAGTCTTTCGCGCCAAGGGCCTGTGGTTAAGATCGATAGAATTCTGTCGAGAATAGTATAATTTCGACTGAATTATTATCGACAGAATATTCCGTCGAGAATATTATAATTTTGAGGGAATGTCTTCCGTCGAAGATATTTTCATCGAAAATAAAGCTTTTTGTTGTAGTGTACCCCCAGAATTAGGACACATCCATAATGTGTTTCATGTGTCTATACTACGTCCGTATAAACTAGATTATAAGCACGTGATAAACTATGAACCTGTTCAGATAGAGAAAGATTTATCGTATGTAGAAGTTCTGATACAGATAGTTGATCGGAAAGAACATGTGTTGAGAAATAAGGTTATATCATCAGTTAAGGTAATCTGGAAGAATCATGATATTGAAGAATAAAATGCGAGAAGATAAAATGCGAGAAGATTTTCCGCAGTTGTTTTCATAGGGTGTAATTTCAATTTCGGGACGAAATTCTAATAAGAGGGGGTGATTGTAATATTCCAAACTTTAAACAGGAATATTAATATAAAAAGTAAATATTAATATGTTTTATATCTTGTGTGATGCGTATTTAACTTTATTCTTAGTATATATAATTATATATCAACACATAAGATATAACTATGTAAAGAGATATGAAAGATTTTATAAGTAAACCCTAATTTAAGAGTTTATCAAAATAAGGAACCCTAACCCTAATTGTTATAATAGATGAAAATTATAACATAATATATTAATAATGTTAGATAGAACTATTAATAAATACATTTATTAATTTAATATGATGTATTAAAGATCTAACCCTAATTATAAAACTCTAATTTCAATTATAAACCCTAATTCTAAGCTAACAAGACCTAATTGTTCATTCTTGTTTTTTTAGTTTCTAGAGAAAACATGAAATGACTAGATTACCCTTGGATTTAAGTATAAAATTATCAAAATACACTTTGTGATGCCCCCAGAATAGGTCCAGTCAACCCAACCCATTCTGAGTCGCCACATATATGGTACAGAATCCAAATACAAACTTTATATCACACGGTCGTGCAAAATACGACCACACAAATGTGAGTGTCAATACAAATATATAAAAAATATTAACATTCAAACTAAGTCCTCATTACAATTATTATCACACTATTTATTAAAAATAGTGAGGACTACTACTGCTCTAACTCGGACCATCACTCTGTCCCCCGACTAGTTCCTACGACATTCTCATTTCTTGAAGAGGACAATAGATGAAAAGGGTGAGCTCAACTAGCCCAGTAAAGAATATTATGACTAAGATAATGGAAAATAAATTATTGTTAGTCTTCAACAATTCAGATAAAATATTATGGACAACAAGTTTTAGATCAATATTCGCAGCGGAAATAACAATTCATTAGAAGAGTTAAGTAGAAAATGAGGTCTACTATCTTCTATGATTTAAAAGTCCATTATCAATATTTTATCCCTGCAACATTAATCAATATACATCTCGAATCAAATATTCATCTTTGCACTACAGGCCAAAGATATTCATTTGTATCACCAGTTGGTCATGTTCATCTCAACACCTGTCCATCTTTGCACTATGGCCAAAGATATTCATCAGGTAATCATTCATCTTTGCTCTACAGGCCAAAGATATTCAGTTATATCACCTTTTAGGACTGAGAATTATGAAAAACATTTTAAAGAACGAATCTAGTGAGATAAAGGACAAAGATTAAGGATTCGTATTTTAGTTTATCCAAGTTCAAAAATACTCCATATTAATACTTTGTGGAGCAAAACTCAAGAATAAAGATCAAAACTTGGATCCAATCAAAGATAGGAACCTTAACAGGCAACTTGAACAAATAAAAGAAATTTTAATTTTTCGGTGAATAGTACCGTATTTGTGAATAGTGTCGTATACGTGAATAATGTCGTATACGTAAATAGTAACCCCGACATGAAAAAGATAGAAATTTCATAAGAAAAATCATACTTCGCGAATAGTACTCGTGAATAGTACCGTATTCATGAATAGTGCCGTAGACGTGAATAGTGCCGTATACGGGAATAGTGCCGTATACGTGAATAGTAACCTCGACGAAAAAAGTAAGAATTTCACAATAAAATTCATACCAATATATTGGTATAATGATATTGAGAAGAATAACATCATTTACGAAAGAAAATAACATCCCTTACGAAAAAAAATAATATCCTTTACCTCAAAGAAATAGTACTTCTGACTGAATTTTTAGGTATAATGCTGAAAGAAACTTGCACTGAATAACAACACTCAAAGTATCTAAATACTCACAAAAATACGCACGATATTATATAGAGAGAAAACTTCTGATTCTGTTGTGATTTTCAATTCTAAACTAAGCATCCTATTTATGAAAAAATGGAAGGATACTATTTAGAAAATAAAATCACGGACTGCACAGTACATTCACGGGCGCCAAAGCCTTCGGCCGAATTTCTGAAAAAATTTAATTTACTATGCAGCACTATTCAATAAAATATTCTAATAAAACGAAAAATTTAAATAAAATATAATATATTCTATTTATAATCTAATAAAATAAAACTTATAATATATATATATATATATATATAATTTATCTAATAAATATATAAAATTAATATATATAAACAAAACTTATAATATATATTTATATATATTACCCTCCATTCACGTAAACTCCCCTTCCCACATTTCCATTTTCATCACATGTGGGCCCCACCCATAATCCATCCAACATATGGGCCCCACCTTATATATATAATATATATATATATATATATATATATATATATATATATATATATATATATATATATATATATATATATACTGAATAACTTTCTACCGATTATTGAAAAATGAGTAAATGGGGGTCCAAAATAATACGCCAAACTTACAACAAATACTGATAAAAATACCTCAGCACTAATTCCTTCTTTTATATCCACAAAAATAAATATTTCTTTATCATATAAATCAATAATTAATTATTCTCAAACAATATTACAGAACTATAAAATTGACAACCAGGTCGTTCCTAGGAAAGAGGGGGCCTTCCGATAAAGATTTTTCCTTACTGGTGCGCAATTAAATAACCCCTCTTAGACAGAACTTCCTTAGACATTGCCAATAATGCTATCTAATAATATTATTCAATTAACATGAGTTATTGATTTGATAATTTGAAATACTGTGAAATGACAATTATTGAATCAACAAAATATTGTGCAATTATCAATGTAGCAATTATTGAATCAATAATATAAAATATTGAACAGTAATTACTGTAACAATTATTGAGTAGTGACTTCTTACGTAAGAATCAATAATTATAATTACTGTGCAATACCGTGTGCTACTGTGCAACACCGCGTATTACTGTATTTTAACCACCGGTTATTTCAACAGTTTTAACGGTAACAACCACGCCGTTATTTTTAGAAAACTCATTCTTGTCGTTTTCTTCATCCGACAGTTATTCCGTTGTGGGGTCCACAAATAATTGCGCCGTCGTACGAATATTCCCCGACAACAAGAATATTCCATGACCAAACGAATATTCCCCGACAACAATGAGTATTTTATTACCACTTGCTAACTTTAAAAAATTTGCACATATTTTCCATAACTCACCACATTTATCAAAACAATACCTTACTATTTAAAAACAATATATAAAAAAAATTAAATTTTTATTCATAAAATATGGGGTCTTACAACCTCCCCTCCTTATGAAATTTTGTCCTCGAAATTGACGTACGTACCTAGTATGTCGAAAAGGTGAGGATACCTCATTTTTATTTTTGATTTTAACTCCCAGGTCATTTATTCGATTCCAACTGTGACTCTCATGGTGCTTCAACCATAGTACCTCACAATGGTACCTATCAGTTTGCCACCGCACAAAAACGTCGTCTCCTACAGAGAGTCTGGCTTCGGTGCACCCCACACAAGAAGTCACCAGCGAGAGGCTCGGGGCTCTTTACTTATGGCTCTTGATGTTTCACCTTGGTACGTTGGCACGTTTAACACCTCGAGATAAACTCCGCGATCTCTCTCTTCATATTGCTCCACCAAAATGTATGTCAAAGATCACGATACATTTTGGTACTATTGCAAACGGTGTGTTATGTGCTTCCATCATGATGTTATACTTTAAATCAGCATCGTTAGGAACACATATTCTGGAGTTGACTCGAAGTATTCATTCTTCATTTATTCTTGTTTCCGAAACCGCACCTTCTTGCACCTTCTTTCTCATCTTCATCAGGTCTAGATCTGTAGCTTGAGCAGCTTTAACTTTATCAATCAAAGCTGGTTCTACGCATATACTTGACATCATTACGTGGGTCCCCGGAGTCTTGAACTCTATCTCCATCCTTTATAAGTCACACAAAATAGGTCTTTGTGTTGACAGCATCGCATACAATCTTCCACTCAACGCGTCAGCTACCACGTTCGCTTTTCCATGATGGTATTGAATGGTATGATCGTAATCTTTCAACAGCTCCAACCAACGTCGTTGTCGCATGTTGAGTTAGTTCTAAATAAATAAATATTAGGATGTCATCAATAATGACAACCACGAAATGATCCAAATATTTCTCAAATATTCGGTTCATCATGTCCATGAACGTATCATGGACATTGGTCAATCCGAAAGATATAACTAAAAATTCGTAATGCGCGTATTGAGTTCTAAAGACAGTCTTTGAAATGTCATCAGTTCTAATCTTTAACTGATGATATTCAGAACGAAAATCGATCTTTGAAAAGAATTGCGCACCTTGCAACTGGTCGAACAGGTCATCAATGCGAGGTAGCGGATACCTATTCTTGATGGTGACATGATTTAACTCCCGATAGTCAATATAAAGTCGCATACTACCGTCTTTCTTCCTTATGAATAAAACAGGAGCACCCCAAGGAGACGTACTAGGACGAATAAAATCGATGTCTAACAACTCCTGTAGTTGGACCTTTAACTCCTGGAGTTCAATAGGAGCCATTCGATATGGGGTTCTAGAAATGGATTTTGTACCCGACCTCAAGGACAATAAAGAATTCAACTTCACGTTCTGGGGTAGACCGGGAAGTTCTTCGGGAAATACATCAGGAAACTCATTAACAAATGAAAATATTATTCAAATCTGACGTATTCTGGTTTAAATCAGTGACATGGACTAAGAAAGCTTGACATCTGTTTTTTAATAAACGAATAGCTTTGTGACTTGAAATGACATTGATTGATTTTAAGGGTTTGGTTGTTTGAATTCGCACAACAGGTTGGTTAGGAATATGAAAACTAACAACTTTACAAAAATAATCAATTTTAGCAAGATGAGTGGTTAACCAGTCGATTCCAAAAATCACATGAAATTCAAGTATTTTCAAAGATATAAGATCAACAGGTAGGGTGAGGGTACCAATTTGAATCAACCAAGATTTTTAAACTGTGAATATAATGAAGGTTTCTCCTAACGGAGTTTCAACAGATAAGTCAAAGTCTAACTTCTCAGGTGTCAAATTTAATCGTTGAGCACAAGCAGGTGAAATAAAAGAATGGGTAGCACCGGTATCTAACAAGGTGTAAACTTCGCAAGGGTTTATGACTAGCTTACCCATAATCACCTCGTGTGGGTTCCTCGCGTTTTGGGCTGTCACGACAAACGCTCTTCCAGAAACCACCGACTTTGACTTGTCCGAAACCACCTTTGGAATCACCACCCCCGCTGAACTTGGTTTCGCTACAGGACAATCTCGAGCTATATGTCCTTCTTTTCCACAGTTATAGCATGCTTTGAATTGTTGTGGGCAGTTTGGGCTGATGTGTCCCTCTTTCTCACATTTATAGCATACGACCGGTGGTCGTTCTCCTCCCCTAGAAATAGTTGATGCTGGTGCTGATGTCAATGTCTTCACGTTCTCATTGTTGTACCTTCTCTTCTTGAAATCTCCTCCTGATTTGCTTTTTCTACTATCATGGCCACGATTACCACCAGAGTGGTTACCGCTTCTGTCATGATACTTTCCTCCCTGCTGGTTGTCATTGTTTCGATGACTACAGCCACCGGTACGACCTTGGTTGTTGTCCCTTGATTGAACATAATTACTATCTCGTTCTAACAACTGGGCCCTGTTTACTACATCCGAATATAGAGAAAATTTATGAGAAATGAGGTATTGACGAATTTCGAGTTTCAAACCTCTAAGAAACATCCGCGTCATACGTTCCTCATTCTCCACCAAATGAGGTGCAAACTTGGACAACTCCGCGAACTTAGCCTCGTAATAGGACACAGTCATGTTGTTCTGTTCCAGTCTGATAAACTCTACCTCCTTCATATGACGAATACTTTCAGGAAAGTACTTGTCATTGAACAGTTTCTGGAACGCTTCCCAAGACATCTTGAGTGCGGCAGTCTGGGTACGCTTCACAGATTTCCACCAGTAATCTGCCTCTCCACGGAACATAAAGGTGGCAAATGGAACCTTCTGTTCCTCCGTGCATCCCAAGACATCAAATATCTTGGTAATTTGCTTAACCCACGTCTCCGCCTTGATCGGATTCGGCTTTCCCAAAAATTCTGATGGTCCCAATTCTTTGAACTGCTTGGCAGTGATAATTCGCGTGTTGTTATTATCTCCACCTGTATTTTGCACACGAGTCTCCCTCTTCTGGTTTTGCATGAACTGCAAAAAGCTTCTAAACATCTCATCGTTTATCGTCTGATCAGTGTTGTTTTCAGGATGAACATTGTCTTCCTGTTACACGTTCTCCTGGTTGGTGATTAAAGGTGTCTCTACGGTCTCATTCACTCCATTGTTAACATTCTCAGCTGCCATTCTCAAATACTGTCATAAAACAATTAAACATCAGATACATATCAACCCTATACTCCGACTGACCAATTAAACATCAGATAAGCTTAGGTAGGACACACTAGCGAAGGATTTACTCATCTCTCCCCTCCTAGTTCTATTCCCCGATCTCCGCCAGAGATCATATCCCTAAGCTCTGATACCAACTGTGATGCCCCCAGAATAGGTCCAGTCAACCCAACCCATTCTGAGTCGCCAAATACGTGGTACAGAATCCAAATACAAACTTTATATCACACGGTCGTGCAAAATATGACCACACAACTGTGAGTGTCAATACAAATATGTATAAAATATTAACATTCAAACTAAGTCCTCATTATAATTATTATCACACTATTTATTAGAAATAGTGAGGACTACTACTGCTCTAACTCAGACCATCACTCTGTCCCCTGACTAGTTCCTACGACATTCTCATTTCCTGAAAAGGACAATAGATGAAAAGGGTGAGCTCAACTAGCCCAGTAAAGAATATTATGACTAAGATAATGAAAAATAAATTATCGTTAGTCTTCAACAATTCAGATAAAATATTATGGACAACAAGTTTTAGATCAATATTCGCAGCGGAAATAATAATTCATTAGAAGAGTTAAGTAGAAAATGAGGTCTACTATCTTCTACGATTTAAAAGTCCATTATAATATTTTATCCCTGTAACATCAATCAATATACATCTCTAATCAAATATTCATCTTTGCACTACAGGCCAAAGATATTCATTTGTATCACCAGTTGGTCATGTTCATCTCAACACCTGTCCAGCTTTGCACTACGGCCAAAGATATTCATCAGGTAATCATTCATCTTTGCTCTACAGGCCAAAGATATTCAGTTATATCACCTTTTAGGACTGAGAATGATGAAAAAATTTTAAAAAACGAATCCAGTGAGATAAAGGACAAAGATTAAGGATTCGTATTTTAGTTTATCCAAGTTCAAAAATACTCCATATTAATACTTTGTGGAGCAAAACTCAAGAATAAAGCACAAAACTTGGATCCAATCAAAGATAGGAAACTTAACAGGCAACTTTGACAAATAAAAGAAATTTTAATTTTTCGGTGAATAGTACCGTATTTGTGAATAGTGCTGTATACGTGAATAATGTCGTATATGTAAATAGTAACCCCGACATGAAAAAGATAAAAATTTCATAAGAAAAATTATACTTCGTGAATAGTACTCATGAATAGTACTGTATTCGTGAATAGTGCCGTATACGTGAATAGTGTCGTATACGTGAATAGTAACCTCAACGGAAAAAGTAAGAATTTCACAATAAAATCCATGCCAATATTTTGGTATAATGATATTGAGAAGAATAACATCATTTACGAAAGAAAATAAAATCCCTTACGAAAAAAAATAATATCCTTTACCTCAAAAGAACAGTACTTCTGACTGAAATTTTAGGTATAATGCTGAATGAAACTTGCACTGAATAACAACATTCAAAGTATCTAAATACTTTCAAAAATACGCTCGATATTATATAGAGAGAAAACTTCTGATTCTGGTGTGATTTTCAATTCTAAACTAAGCATCCTATTTATAGGAGAATGGAAGGATACTATTTAGAAAATAAAATCACGGATTGCACAGTACATTCACGGGCGCCAAAGCTTGCGGCTGAATTTCTGAAAAAATTTGATTTACTATGCAGCACTATGCAATAAAATATTCTAATAAAACGAAAAATTTAAATAAAATATAATATATTCTATTTATAATCTAATAAAACAAAACTTATAATATATATATATATATATATATATATATATATATTAAAAAACTTACCTGCCTTATACGGCAGGTAATCTGATTATATATATATATATATATATATATATATATATATATATATATAATTATATAATAATATATAAAATTTATATATATAAACAAAACTTATAATATATATATTTATATATATATATATTTATATATATTACCCTCCATTCACGTAAACTCCCCCTCCCCCATTTCCATTTTCATCATATGTGGGCCCCACCCATAATGCATCCAACATATGGGCCCCACCTTATATATATATATATATATATATATATATATATATATATATATATATATACTGAATAACTTTCTGCCGATTATTGAAAAATGAGTAAATGGGGGTCCAAAATAATACGCCAAACTTACAACAAATACTGATAAAAATACCTCAGCACTAATTCCTTCTTTTATATCCACAAAAATAAATATTTCTTTATCATATAAATCAATAATTAATTATTCTCAAACAATATTACAGAACTATAAAATTGACAACCAGGTCGTTCCTAGGAAAGAGGGGGCCTTCCGATAAAGATTTTTCCTTACTGGTGCGCAATTAAATAACCCCTCTTAGACAGAACTTCCTTAGACATTGCCAATAATGCTATCTAATAATATTATTCAATTAACATGAGTTATTGATTTGATAATTTGAAATACTGTGAAATGACAATTATTGAATCAACAAAATATTGTGCAATTATCAATGTAGCAATTATTGAATCAATAATATAAAATATTGAACAGTAATTACTGTAACAATTATTGAGTAGTGACTTCTTACGTAAGAATCAATAATTATAATTACTGTGCAATACCGTGTGCTACTGTGCAACACCGCGTATTACTGTATTTTAACCACCGGTTATTTCAACAGTTTTAACGGTAACAACCACGCCGTTATTTTTAGAAAACTCATTCTTGTCGTTTTCTTCATCCGACAGTTATTCCGTTGTGGGGTCCACAAATAATTGCGCCGTCGTACGAATATTCCCCGACAACAAGAATATTCCATGACCAAACGAATATTCCCCGACAACAATGAGTATTTTATTACCACTTGCTAACTTTAAAAAATTTGCACATATTTTTCATAACTCACCACATTTATCAAAACAATACCTTACTATTTAAAAATAATATATAAAAAAATTAAATTTTTATTCATAAAATCTGGGGTCTTACAACCTTAGTACATGTAAAATGACCAAAATGCCCTTAAAGTTTTATTTTTTAGATAAGATAAGAACAAATCTTTTGCTTGTCAAGCAAAAGATTTGTCCCATTGATTCTATAACCTCACTTACTTGACAACACAACCTATATCAATTAATAACATAGGCTTACTTGTCAAAAGGATAGAAAACTTAGATTTTTACCCCACTTGGAGTTTTCATATAAGGCTAGGTTATAAGAACACAAGGCCACGAAATTTCTACTTAACATACATATCTAACTAACTTATAAACCACTCTCAGCAAGCCAAAAACAGAATCAAGAAGGGAAGAACACAAATTGCTCAAAAAGGGTAAAAACCTAACCCTAGCTTAAATTTTAAATTCTGAAATTTTGATTGTTATTGTTATTGTTTAAGGATGTTAATTAGTAAGTTATTTAGTGTTCTGGGTTGCTAAAACATAGATCTATAACACTTAAAAGCATCAAAATAGAGATTTAAGCAAAACTGCCGAAGTTGAAAAACAGGGTCTGACAGTGAATGTCAGGGCTTGTAGATCGCTACCTGTTTTATTGTTTAGATATTTTAAAGGTTGATAGTTATAGTATGTAGTGTTGTGAATCGACTGGAAGTGGTAGAATGGACATCAGATAAGTAAATTGGTAGATATAAACGGTCAAAACCCGTTGACCAGCATTGACCGCACGTTTTCTGGGTAACCCAGAAAACGTATGAACAATCCTGACAGGCTGTTTGACCAGCCTTGATCTCGCTACTGACAGTCTGTTAGGATGTCAGGTTGTGTTTAGGTTATACTCTGACATGAGTAGTACATTACCAGAGCACTTTAGAGCCCTAGAAAGTAACAGATCGAACGCTATTAAAGGTCAAACTTCATTGACCGTTAAGTTGGTGTTTCTGGGTAACCCAGAAACCCAAAACAGAGCTCTGACAGTTTTTCTGAAGGCTTAGATCTTACAGCTTGATGATACCTAAACTATCTAAGTGCTACCTACCCTACTAGTTTGTCTACAACACCCGAGCACTGAAACCCCTAAACTGCAAACAGGTTGCAAGATATAAGGCCATAGATACTGTTGACCGGCATTGACCATTCATTTCTGGGTAACCCAGAAATGAAGAACAGCCCTTGGGTAGGTGGTTTGACCGGCCATGGAATCTTGTAGCAATGTTTTAGGCACTAAATTGAACATAGACATGTACTCGTACATTAGAACTATAATCTGATCAAACTTAACAACCCAAAAACCAAATAGCTTGAAAAATTAATTGAGTCAAACGAGGGGCCTGGGTGTTGACTGGCCTGTTCTTGGGCCAGCCAAGAACAGCTAAGGCGACAGAATCCGTCGCTATAGACCTTTAGTGACGGGTGAAAATAAAAAAATAATTAAAATAAATAGAAATAAATACTAAATAATTAATAAAAAATTCTGAAAAATCATTTTTAATTATAATAAAAAATTTTAATATTTTGACATAAAATTTTATTAATATTCAATTTATTTAAATATTAATGATAATAAAAGAATTTAATAATAAATTATTTAAAAATAGTATTAATGATTTAAAAATCATTTTAAATAATAATAAATTATTTAAGAATGATATTAATGATTTAAAAATCATTATTAATAAAAATAAATTATTTAAAAATAATATTGATGATTTAAAAATTAATATAAATTGTTATTAAATATTTAAAAATAATACTAATAATTTAAAAATCATTTTAAATGATATTAAATCATTTAAATTTTTTTTGAGCACTTGGAAATTATTATAAATAATATCTAAAATATCTAAACAAGATATTAAAATTTTTAAATAAAGTTATTGAAAAACTAAATTCGATAGCTATTCAATGAAGCTATAAAATACCAAACGGACTCCAAAATCAACCCATACCCTAATAATTTAATTAGAACTTAATTGTTATCATTTCTAATGACTGTTATAACATATATAGGTTGCGAGTATACTTTCAAATAGCTTAATTAGCCGATCTTGATAAAGGCAAGTTTTTCTAACTTCGTTTAATTTTAATATTAAATGTAAGTCTTGTATATTGGCATACGAATTTGTTATACACATTATTCATGATAATTGTGATTTAAAAAGGGTTATGACTTATTGTTCAAGCATAACCAAGAAATATGAACTGTTATTTGCGAAAAATATTTTTGATTTGATATTAAAGCATAGACTGTGGTGAAACCAATATTGTTTGGTACAAATATATATACTGATACTATCAATGACCGGCAGTTTTACACTGACCGGGCAGTTTTACACTGACCGGGTAGTTATTAATGACCGACAGTTTTATACTGACCGGGTAGTTGTGGTAGGATGATATGCATACTCCTAGATGGTGTGGTTGACCGAATCAACCCGGGTTGCTAAGTCTATATGACTGACAGAAACTCGTAACATATGCGGTTTGGCAGATCAAACCTTAGTATATATATGTGAAAAATACTCTGAACTATATGTTCCTGAAATTCAGATATTGTGTAAGTATAAACTGTAAATCTTTAAAACTTGCTGAGCCTTTTAGGGCTCATCCTTGCAATTATTCTTTTCCTTTGCAGCTGCATCTCACACCCCAGGAAGTTCAGGAAATCATACGTGTGGGTAGAAAGTAACTTTATAATAAAGGTATCGTTGTAGTAAAACTACATTGTAATTAGTAATATGCTAATGTAATAGTTGAACCTTATGTAACCGAATATTATTATGTTGTTAGTTTACTAGTTGAATAGTTTTGCATTGTTAATAGTGAATAGTATTAAGTACAGTATCTATATGAACTATACATCTGAATGAGGGTATTGAATGATCTTGAGAGTTCTGTAAGCACTGAGGTCGCCCCTCAGTTCCAAGAACAATCTTATCATTTGTACTGTAAATGTCAGATAGATAGGAATTATTGGTATGTAAGAAATATCTGTATGATCATAAATCTATACATCCAAGTAAGGGTATCCAGATATGATAATTGTTCTGACGAGAACTCTTAATTGATTTGGATACTGTGAATTTTGGATTTATAGAAGTTATTGTCTTATAGAGTATTTACGTGAGCACCAAATCTGCTACAAAAAATGTAGAGAATTTGGGGCGTCACAAGTACCGGTCCAAACCTGACGGTGCATTGAGGACTCGGATGGTTGCCAGCACAATAGTTACAAACTATTGCTATCTTTCGAATACGTTGGGCTGCAAAAATATCCAACCTCTTTGAAAGTGTCTCAAGCTGTGCTGACAATGGAGGAATTACATTGAGTCCACTAATTCTTGTTTCCATTGGTTGAGTCATTCTCGTATATGGCCATTGGTAATTAAATCCAGCCATGGTACTTGAGAAGAGAGAAAAATAGGAAGAGATAAAAAATAAAATAAATTTTTTTTTAAATTAAGACTAATTTGATTTAAATTAATATTGGCAAAATTTATTAAACTAATTCTCGAGCAACGACGCCAAAAACTTGTTGGGTAAAATTTAATACGCACAACACGCAAGTATACGTGGTCAACAAGTAATAAAGTGAAAGTAGAGTATCGTTCTCACGAGAAATTATTTAATAAAAATTACCAAATACTAACCCGTAACCAACTTAATCTTATTTAAATGAATGAATTAGTACTTTAAATTAACAATATATAATTAAACTAATTATAACTACCCTTAGAATGAAGCTAAAATATGAAGACATGAGACTACAATTTCACCTATTATTTCATTTAAATAAATACACTTCCCGTTAAATCAAATTAATTATATCGAATTGTTAATCAAGAACATTAAGGTAAAATATGACCATCTCTCGATGTACAATACCCATATCAACTTAAATCCACAGATGATAGAACTAAGTAGAACACCCTAATTAACTAATCCACTATATCTCTATGTGAATTACAATTAAAGAGAGTTTAAGCACAAGTTCAATTCAGATTACATGTGGTGTAAAGGTATATCTCTATCCTAAACACAAATCATAAATTTCAACGCCATGCAGAAAACACAATCACATGCTATTATATTCAGATCTAAACCCATAATTCGTCTCTCGATTTTATATGGGTTATCACGATAATTGATAGCTAGGCAATTAAGCAAATATTCACAAACCATAATAGACAATCTAATAATAATGAACAAGACTAACAAGGAAGCATATAAGAGTAAACTACAAAACAAGATCAATTATAATCTCAAAATAGAGTTTAGCTCATGATTAAGATAAAATCCATAATTCACAATTGTTTATACATTGAAAGATAAACAGATAGAAGCAAAGAGAAGTTAGGAATTGAGATATGCAAATCTCATGCTCCCTCTTGCTCTTGCTCTTGATCTTCAATGGTCTCCAAGTTGCCTCAATCTCCAATCCAATCCCAACTAGGGTTTTTCCTAATCTAATGAAATCTAAACTAAACTACTCTAATGGAACATAATTTTCCCCAATCCTTGTGAATAATCTCCTTTTATAGCCCTCTCTATGTGTCTTTTAGTCCTCCTTAAAGTCCTTGAACCTGTGACACCCCCAAATCCGGGTACTTCAAATCCACGGGATTTGGTGCTCACTATCTAAAGAAAATACAACTATTGTCCATAATAAGGAATGTAAAATAAATTACAACCTTAAATAAATATAATAATCTTCCTCAAAAAGGATTACAACTTTGCTCAAAACATCCCAAGGTTTATTTAACCTTAACATAAACAATAAGTGCGAAAATAAACACCACCTAAAAAGTCTTATGTCTTATTACAATCATATCACAAATATAACATGTCTTCACTTGTTCATCTTGTTCTTGCCTTTACTTGTTGACGGTACGTCAACGCTTTCAACCTTAGCTACAGGGGTTATTTAGTTGCAAGAGTGAGCAAACAAAGCTCACTTGGAATAATAGTAATAATAATAATAATAATAATAATAATAATAATAATAATAATAATAATAATAATAATAATAATAATAATAATAGTGATGACATAAACTGAATAACTTTAAAAGATTTGAATAACTTTTCTTTCATCAATAATAAAGAATTGAATAATAATTCTTTCATCAACATTCAGAATTCGAATATAAAAATCATCTGAGGGTCATAAGACCTTGAACTATGTCCTAGGTTATAAACATTTCTATTTAAAATCTTTAATAGTCTTTTAGACTATATAGACTCTTAACTCGTACTTAGGGGGATCCGTCCTTCGTACCATGTATTGTGCACAAACATCTTAACGCTTTCGCATGGTAATCCCCTATTAGATAGGGTTGTTTATCTCACGATTTTAATAACAAGTCTACACCAAAGAAAGTTTGGTTTGGATAAGCTTCAAGGGAAATTTAGAGTTCAACTATCATCAACTAAAGAGTAGTTGAATCGACTTACAATAATTTAGAATTCGATAATCAAAAGAACTAAGACATAACTATAACTTATAATAATAGACATCATATTTAATAATCAGGCTTTAGATATAAACTTAAAGCATTTAAAAGACAATATGGACCCTGCTTTAACAATTAAGTTAAGGTTACAACAATTCAATAATGAACTTGTTTAATAAGATAAGTATTAGAAAACTTGCGCAATGAAAGAGTATCATTAGAAGACTTGCATAAACGTAAAAGAAAGGATAGGAAGAACTTGCTCAAGTAAAGTTTGAGTTCAGAAAACTTGCCTCAAGCGCAAGCTACACTTTACAATTTACAAATCACTTTCTCAATCGTCCTACGCATTACATTACGTTTATAATACCAATTAGTTTTATAACCACTACGTTAAACCGTTGAACTTCTTACCTAAGTTCAACTTAATAACATGGTTTGTAAACATAACTCGCTTAACTAACCACACACGTGAGTCTAAACTAACAACATGCACATCATACGTGTATAACACTTTAAACTATCAAAATCATACCTTATGATAACAATATCTATGTACACACATAACATATTAATAGGAGACTTCAAATTATCTTATACATATCAAATATATGTTATCTTATTGCTTAATACACTTAACATGTCATCACATTAAGTTAGCATATCACGTAATGCATCAAAACTACTCGGAACCAAAGCAAAATCTCTGGACAGCAACAACACCCGCTGGGGCGGGTGTTTCTAGGCCAAAAGCCCTCCTGGGGCAGGTCCCCTGCTGGTGGGTTCCCCGGCTCGCGAACTGTGCCAAGAAAAAGCTAATTTGACTTATTTCTTCGCACCAAAGTCTGATTTTAACTAACACAATGCATATGAAACTTTGTGAAAACAAAATCTTAAACTTTTAACATGTTTTTAACATACATAAACACCACAACACATAATCAAAACACCTAATTCCATGATTTTGAAGAAAACACCATTTTTAAGCGTTCTTGAAGAAAATTATCATTGTGACTTTGTTTTTAAACCAAATCAAACAATTCAAAGCATGTTAATTTTGTTTCTTGATATATTATCATAATCTATGATCAATTTACATAATATATCACAATCAAACACGAATTTTGATAATTTAAAGACTATTTTTCAAAACTAGTTCACTGTAAATTATTATGAACATAATTTTCTTCATGTTCATCATATTTACATGAAATTAATCACTTAAACAATCATATAATTCACATCTAATAGTTTATATACATAATCTAACACATATAGATCATATTTACATAAATTATTTTGAAAACTATTTTACAGAGAAGTAAAACTTGAAGAACAGTAAAAACATAATTTCTAAACTACAAGGATTAGAATTATATCCTTAAGCTTAGTGAGGAAGAAGATAATGATGGTGCTTGTTGGTATAACAAGGATTCTCTCAAGCCTTTTCCCTTTTTCTCTTCTTCTTTTCTCTTCTTTTCTCTCTAACTTTCTCTGTATTTTTCTTTCTAACACTGATAAAATTCTAACTTTGTTTTGTTCTTCTAAACTAACGTATATACATATAATATAACTGTTATAATATTTAATAGATATAATTATATATAATAACTAACAATTAATATATATCAGTTACAATATTTTAAATTTTAAAAGCCATAAGACTTGTTTGGCAAACAGCTTATTTAAAAACAGGTATTTAGTAGTTAAGGCCCCGTTTGGCAAAACAAAATTAATGCAAGTGCAAGAGCCTTGTTTGACAAAACTCTTTAAAAACAATTTTAATTATTTTAACACATAAATTTCAATGTTACACTTTATTCAATTAAATATTAACATTCTAATTTAAATAAATTAAAGCTAACATCACTTAACCAAATAATTTTTTCCACAACAATTACAATTACTCGCTAATCATAATCTCATGTAACAATTACCACATAAAAATTCATCTAATTTAATTATCTCAATTAAATTAAAACTATACCATAAAATTATTACACATTAATTAAATTAAATATTAAATATTCATTTAATTAATATATAGTACTTAATTAAATTACTCCACAACAATCACATAAAATATTTATTTAACTCAATAAATAAATAAATTAAAATATTTATTTAATTCAATAATTATTAAAATTCATATATAAAATTCCCATTCGTTTTAATCTTGCCCTCTTAAAAGGATTCTGTCCCCAGAATCACAATAAAAAAATCTCATTTGTTACATTCTTCGCCCCTTCAAAAGATTCTGTCCCCGGAATCGGTATACAAGAAATTACACGAAATGATTAAGCAAATAATTGGGGATACGTCTTCATCATTACATCTTCGAGTTCACACGTAGCTTCTTCAGAACTGTGGTTCCTCCAGATTAACTTAACAGAAGGTATCACTTTATTTCTAAGTACTTGTTCTTTTCTATCAACTATTTGAACAGGAACTTCTTCATAAGTTAGGTCTTTATCAAACTGTAAAGGTTCATACTCTATCACATGCTTGTAGTCGTGCTTGTACGGTCATAATAGGAAAATATAGAACACGTTGTATATATTATCTTGCTCTGGAGGTAATGCAACCTCGTAAGCCACTTCGCCAACCTTCCGTAGTATCTCAAAAGGTACAATAAATCGGGGACTCTGCATCCCTTTCTTGCCAAATCGAATCTTCCCCTTCCAGGGAGATACCTTCAGGAAAACGAAGCTTCCCACTGCAAATTCTCGATTCTGTCGATGATGATCGTCATACTTCTTTTGTCTGTCTTGAGCAGCAACCAATCTCGTTCTGATTACCTTGACGATCTCAGCAGTTTGTTGCACCAATTCTGGTCCCAACAGTTGTCGTTCACCAACCTCATCCAAGCACAATGGAGTCTTGCATTTTCTGCCGTACAATGCTTCATAAGGCGGCATGCCAACACTTGCATGGTAACTATTATTGTAGGTGAACTCCACCAACGGTAGATGATCATCCCATCTTCCTTTAAAGTCCATAATGCAAGCTCTCAGCATGTCCTCTAGCGTCTGAATCGTTCTTTCGCTTTGGCCATCAGTATGAGGATGGTACGCTGTACTCATTCGCAATTGCGTTCCCAAGTACTCCTATAGTCGGTTCTAGAAATTCGACGTGAAATGCGAATCTCTATTGGACACAATCGATACTGGAATACCGTGTCTAGAGATAATTTCCCTCACGTACAACTTCACTAACTGATCCAAGTTGTACCTAATCTTGATCGGTAAGAAATGCGCTGACTTCGTCAGTCGATCCATTATAACCCATACTGCATCGAAACCCTTCTGAGTCGCTAGAAGACCCACCACGAAATCCATCATGATGTGCTCCCATTTTGACTCCGAAATCTCTATCGGTTGCAATAATCCACTCGGTCTCTAGTGTTCTGCTTTGACCTTCTGGCACGTTAGACATTTTGCAATGCATTCAGCCACGTCTCTCTTCATATTCGGCCACCAAAAATGATGTCTTAGATCTTAGTACGTCTTCGTACTCCCGGGGTGAATCGAATATCTCGAACTGTGAGCCTTGCCCAAAATTTCCTCTTTGACGTCCGGTACTGGCGGTACCCAGATCCTCCCTTCAAATCGTAGTAGTCCTTTATTATCAATCTTGAACTTGATTACTTCACCATCGGTTATTCTCTTACGGATCTTCTCACACTCCTCATCACGAAGTTGTGCCTCTTTCACCTTGTCCACCAAGGTTGAACAGGTAGTTACTTGAAACAGCTTCTCATCTGACTTCTTTGGATACTTAACTTCCAATTCCAATTTAGCCATCTCTTCTATTAACTGATCCTGATCAGTTAATATATTCAACTTCTCCGGACCCTTCCGGCTTAACGCGTAGGTAACAACGTTAGCTTTACCCGGATGGTAAAGAATCTAGCAGTCGTAGTCCTTGATAAGTTCCAACCATCTCCTTTGGCGCATGTTCAAATCTTTCTGTGTAAAGATATACTTCAGAGTCTTGTGATCTGTGTATATCTCACACTTTTCTCCATAAAGATAATGTCTCCAAATCTTCAAAGCAAACACTATTGTCGCCAATTCCAAATCATGGGTCGGATACCCTTTCTCATAGTCCTTCAGCTGATGTAACGCGTATGCAATAACTTTGCCGCTCTGCATCAGTACACAGCCTAATCCATTATGTTAGGCATCACTGTATTCTATAAAATTTCCTGTACTATCCGACAATGACAAAACCGGTGCAGTACTCAATCTCTTCTTCAGCTCTTGAAAATTTTCCTCACACTTTTCCGTCCAAACAAACTAAACTATTTTACGAGTCAAATTTGTCAATGGAGTTGCGATTTTGGAAAAGTCTTGGATAAATCTTTGGTAATAACCTACCAATCCCAATAAACTCCTCACTTCAGATGGTGTCTTCGGCTGATCCCAACTCATCACAGCTTCAACCTTCGATGGATCTACTGAAATCCCATCCTTGTCAATCACGTGGCCAAGAAATTGCACACGTTCTAACTAGAATTCACACTTTGAGAATTTTACGTAAAGCTTTTCCCGTCTCAGTGATTCTAATGTCAGCCTTAGATGTTCAGTGTGTTCCTCCTCAGTTTTGGAATAAACCAAAATATCATCTATGAACACCACTATGAACTTGTCTAGGAATGGCTCAACCACTCTATTCCTTATGTCCATAAATGCAGCTGGTGCATTCGTTAGACCAAACGACATCACTAAGAACTCGTAATGTCCATACCGAGTTCTAAAAGCCGTCTTCAGTATATATTCTCTTCTTACCTTTAACTGATGATACCCACTTCTCAAATCTATTTTTGAGAAGTATCTAGCACCTTTCAGTTGATCGAACAAGTCGTCGATCCTAGGTAAAGGATACCTATTCTTGATCGTAACTTTGTTCAACTCTCTATAATCAATGCATAGCTGCATCGATCCATCCTTCTTCTTTATGAACAATATTGGCGCTCTCCAAGGTGAAACGCTCGGTTGAATATATTTTTTGTCCAGTAATTCCTGCAGTTGAACCATCAACTCCTTCATCTCGACTGTAGCCATTCTGTACGGAGCTTTCAAAATCAGAGCAGTTCTCGGCGCTAAGTCGATCACAAACTCTATCTCTCTATCTGGCGGAAGTCCTGGCAAATCATTCAGAAATACGCACACAAACTCCTTAACCACTGATATCTCTTCTATCTTCAAACTCTCCTTACGAGTATCCACTATATAGGCTAAGTATCCTTCACAGCCTTGATTCAATAGCTTCTTGGCTTGCATAATCGTCAGACAACTCACTTGTTTAGGCGATTTGCTACCATAAAAGACTACCTTCGACTTAGTCGTAAGGTTTACCAACTTCTTCTGACAATCGATTACCGTCCCATAGTTGAACAACCAATCCATACCCAGTACGACGTCAAACTCCCCAAGTTTAATCGGAATCAAATCTACCCTCAATTCATGACCCTTAATGTCCAATCTACAGTTCTTGTAAACAAACCTAACAGGAATAACCTCCCTATTCGCAATCTCTATGTTCAAGGGGTAAACTAATTTCTCTTTAGTTAAGTCTATGGTCTTAGCAAAATCATCAGATATGAATGAGCAAGTAGCACCCGAATCAAATAATATATATGCATTTATACTATTGACCAAAATAATACCTGACACCACATCCTTTGACTGCACAGCATCCTGCACTGTCATGTTAAACGATCTGGCAGTGGGTCGAACTGCCTGCAGTGGTCCAACGATAGTCAAAGTACTGCCGATGCCATTTCCTCCATTCCCTGTTGACCCTCCTGCTGGCTTCTTTGGGCAACTTTGAGCCATGCGATCCTTAGATCCATATGTGTAGTAAGCTCCCTTCTTTGGGTTCGGACAATTCGGCGCAATGTGGCCTTCCTGACCACGATTGAAGCATACCCGCTTCCCTCTCAGACACACTTTAATGTGATTCTTCCCTCATGTAGCACATACTTCAATCCTTTTCTTCTGCTGGCTTCCCTGCTGACTCCCAGCAGAAGTGTTGTCGTTCCACTTTCTTTTTTGGTTGATAACCCCGCTACCACCAGCCTTGTTCTCTGTCTCATTCTTCTTCTTTTTTAAATCCTGATTGTATTTGGTCACCGCGTCGCTTCCACCTTCAATGAGGATGGCCTTTTCCAGCACAGCTGCAAACGTTCTCAGCTGGAACATGGAGACCTTACTGTAGAGCAAGGGCTTCAATCCCTGCTCAAACTTTCTCGTATTCCTTTTGTCAGTACTGACCTGGTACGTAGCAAACCTGGCTAGCTCATTGAATTTCGCAGCGTATTCGAGCACCGACATAGCTCTTTGCTTTAGCTCTAGGAATTAAACCTCAATCTGGTTCTATGAGCTAATGGGGAAATACATTTCAAAGAAATTTCTTTGAAATGATCCCACGCTATCACTCCTTCCCCTTCCCTCATCTTGTTGGCCTACCACCAGAAGCTAGCTTCCGACTTCAATATGAACGTCGCAAAAGCCGTCTTCTGGTCTTTGTTAACTCTGGCCACATCGAAGACCTTCTCCATTTCCATTACCCACGTTTGGGCCTCTATCGGGTTCACTGATCCTTGGAATTTTGACGATCCTACTGCCTTAAACTCTTTAAACGTTGTATTCTGGACTTGCGGCTTATTCGCAAGCGCTCCTGTCAGCAGGTTCACCAATTGTTGAACTGAATTGGGATTCGTCCCGTCGTTATTGTTGTCGTTGTTATTCATCGAACCCTCTGGGTGTAGACGTGTAGGTCTTCTTCTTGGAGGCATCTTTCTGTTAAGAAATACTCTTATTAGATCTTTTACTCATTTCTTAAATATTCAAGTTCAATTTAAATATTTAAATTAACTCAATTCACACTTGAACACATAGCACACCAATAAACTTTGATATTTTATTCATTCATAGTTTTAAAACATAGAATAGATAGCATCTCTGCTATTTACATCATTTTTCCTGAACTGAAAAAGTTGCAGGATCACTTTATTATCTTATCCCATTATTACCTCAAATTTTGGGATTTATATTTATTTATTACATAAGGAAACACATAATTAATGACTCTACTATCTAGGCATGTTAAGACGTCGTACAGCCTCTCTACGTTCTTCCTCCATCACCCGGAACACCGTTCTGCGATCCACTATGTACCATAGTACACCTTGGAACTGAGCTGGGAAATAGAAGAGATGATCCTGGGCCCTATCTATAGCCGTATGGAAAGCATAGTCTGTCTCCCTTAGCTTGGCCTTCTTCGCTTAAACCTCGTCTTCAGCTCGATCTGCACTTTGAGTATCCCTCAAACTCGTCTCCTTTGCTTTGGCGCGCTTCGCTAGTTCGGCCAGTGCATCATCTCTATCACTCTCTACGTGAACTAGATTCCACTTCGTGTTTCCAAGCTCACTGTCCAGCTCTTCAATGGTTTCGTCTCGCTGCTGTATGGTAGTCCGACCATCGTCCACCAGTTCCTCAAGCTCTCCGACTCGACCATGAAGTTCCACGTTGCTGTCGTAGATCTGCTCGTACATCTCAGCGCTAGTCGAGTGAGGTGGGAATTCCTCTTCAGGATCCCCCTCCTCTTACTCATCCTCGTCATCTCAGTCAGATATTGGCTCATACTCCTGACCAGCTATGGTGATCAATGGAGACGGCTCTCTCTGAACCAACTGCTCCTAGACAACATGGATGTCTCGGGGCTCCTCATCTCTAGGCATCTGGGGTAACTCCTCCCTAGCCTGACTGGACTCTCCAACATTCGTCATCCTGACAACAAAGTTTTAAAGTTTAATTATTACGTGATATTGATCGATACTCTTCGCGTGCATAAATGTAAACACAAAGCACATAAGATAGTTTATTATCTTTACTATAATCATTATTTTTTTGATCTCCTACAAGGCTACTACCTAAGGTTTTCCCCACCTAAGGTTCATAACCTAAAGCTTTGATACCAACCTGTGACACCCCCAAATCCGGGTACTTCAAATCCACGGGATTTGGTGCTCACTATCTAAATAAAATACAACTACTGCCCATAATAAGGAATGTAAAATAAATTACAATATTAAATAAATATAATAATCTTCCTCAAAAAGGATTACAACTTTGCTCAAAACATCCCAGGGTTTATCTAACCTTAACATAAACAATAAGTGCGGAAATAAACATCACCTAAAAAGTCTTATGTCTTATTACAATCATATCACAAATATAACAAGTCTTCACTTGTTCATCTTGTTCTTGCCTTTACTTGTTGACGATACGTCAATGCTTTCAACCTTAGCTGCAAGGGTTATTTAATTACAAGAGTGAGCAAATAAAGCTCACTTGAAATAATTGTAATAATAATAATAATAATAATAATAATAATAATAATAATAATAATAATAATAGTGATGACATAAACTAAATAACTTCAAAAGATTTGAATAACTTTTCTTTCATCAATAATAATGAATTAAATAATAATTCTTTCATCAACATTTAAAATTCGAATATTGAAATCATCTGAGGGTCATAAGACCTTGAACTATGTCCTAGGTTATAAATATTTCTATTTAAAACCTTTAACATTCTTTTAGACTATATGAACTCTTAACACGTACTTAGGGGGATCAGCCCTTCGTACCATGTATTGTGTGACAACCCGAGAATTTATAAGTTCTTAAATGATTAAAATAAAGATTAAAGGATAAAACCTAGATGGAAAATAGAGGAATAATTTAAAGTTTTTAAGAAGAACTTATAAGGTTTACTATTTGAATAAGAATAAAGAAATATAACATAATATATATATATATATATATATATATTAGGTAGGGTAATTAAATACTCTAAGAGATTTATTTTGTACATCTTTAATAATTAATTTTATAACCTAAGTAAAGCAAGTCTAATTGGGTTATGAAATTAAAATGTATGAGTAAGGAATTTATTTATCAAGGTGTGTAGTGAAAACCCTAACTAAATGATTAGGGTAAGATAAAAATTAATGAGTATGAAACTAAGTTGGTGTTATGGCCCAAGGAATTAAATAAGTAGCCCAATTGTTTATTTAAGCATTTGACTTGTAGATAATTTAATTTAAGAGCAATTGAATTATTAAACTAGCCCAATATATCATATATGGGACAAGTATTAAGATGACCCAATTTAATTTATGGGTGGAAGCCCAAATGCATTTTTGTTACTAAGTAAATGGAAGCCCAAGACTTAAGCCTAAATCAAGGAGGGGTAGGATAGTCATTAGATAAGATTTAATAAAATTAATTTGGATGAATATAAGGGCTACTTGGCCGGATAGTGGAAGAGGAGGAAAGGGGAGATGGATTTAATGATCATGTTGCTTTATTTGGTAGGATTACTTTTGAGGTGTCATCCACTTAATGGGCCAACACAATTATCCTTACTTGCAAGCAACCATTTACTTAATAAGAGAGAGAGAGAGGGAAGGCATGAGTTGGTGATAAGATATAGATATACATTATGTAAGTATATCTTTTGACTTTAATTAAAATAGCTATAACTTTTCTTTTTTTTTTCTCTTTCTTTCATTTACTAAGTAAAAAAGAGAGAAAACAAAAGAGAAACAAGAGAGAGAGGAGAGAATTCGGTGGGGATTAGGAGAGGAGAGAAGGAGGGTTTTGTAGTTTCATAAGTTCTTAAATCATGGTCTAGGAAGAAAAAGGAAGGAAAATCAAAAGAATGTATAAAGAATTCCTACCTATATAATCTATTTTTCTTCTTGATTTGATTTGAGTTTTGATTTTTATAAAATTTTGTTCTAAGGTTTCAAATCTTTAGATTTATGTGTTTAAAATTGTTTTATCTTTAGATTTAACCCTTTTGTGGGTCAAAAATTGGATCTAAAGCATAAAAGGGAAAATATGTTTTTCAAAAGTAAGAAAACTTAATTTTTCTTAGCTTTGGTTGTGATTAATCTTGTGTTTGGTGATTTTTGTTGAAATATATCATGGATCATGATAGATCCATGAATATATTTGGTATTAGTTTGTGTTATGATGATTGATGATGGGTTATGTTGGTGAATGGGTGAGAATATGGAAGATTTCTTAAAAATCACTAAGTATGGAAAAATCAAATTTTTGGAAAACGAAGTATCAAACGGAAACGACCATATCTCTCATTCTATTTTGAATTTTTGAGTATGGTCAATTTTTGGAGTTAGATATATAAGTCTTCTATCTGTTCCAAGTGGAATCACTGGAAAAGGAGTTATAGATTTTGTGTGGACTGTTTGTAGCAAAGGAAGCAAAATCTGAAAAACGCCTAAAAGCAGGCTGTCCAAAACTGTTGAGGGCTATTTCGTCCTCTTAGTTTTTGAAAAAAATTCTAATCTTTTGGGAAATGAAAATATATGAGATAAAGTAGCTTGTGTCCAAAAATGAGCTCATTCCGATTTAAATTGAGGAAGTTATGACCATTTCAATATTTGCGTTTTTTTCGACGGAAATCGCTATAACCGGAGTTGTATAACTCCGATGGCCATGAAATTTAAACTGGAGGCTCACGTTAAAATGTGTAAGATCCCGCCAAGAGTTGGGAATTTCTGGAGTTAAGCGTAAGGTAGCTAATTTGTTAAGGAATTGACTAGAAATAGATTTTTGAAAAATACTCAAGAAAGTTGAAAAATTCCTGAAAAATTATTTTGTGTATGGAATATATGTATTTCTATGTGGAAAAAAGATAAAAATAATAATAAGATGATTAGGTTAAAAAAGGGGAATCCAGGTTGCTGGATTGGAATCCAGTTTGCTGGATTGCAATCTAGTTTGCTGGATTGGCCACTAGGATGCTGGATTGGTATGTTTGGATAATCCAGGATGCTGGATTGATCTATTTGGCTAATCCAGGTTGCTAGATTGGTGGTCAGTTGAATCCAGGCTTGCTGGATTAAATGTCAGTTTGAATCCAGGCTTGCTGGATTGGAGGTCAGTTGAATCCAGTCTGCTGGATTGGAAAATAGTTTATTAAATTAAAATTCAGTCTGAATCCAGGTTGCTGGATTAGGTATTTGACTTACTAAATTATAAAGGACTTAAAAAATGAAAGATTAAATGTTAATTCACAAGTTATATGATAAAGTAGTGTTAAGTCTAAGGTAGTACAGTCGTACCCTTTAATAGTTGATGTATAGTAGCTGGGCTAAACGACTCCTTCATATGGGGAAGGTATCTACGAATTAGTAACCGATCTAACTCACTATGAAAATAGTGTAGACTAGACGGAAACTAATTTGTTAGTTATTTGTGGGAAACCACTCAGTATACTATATTGAATAATATTAAAGACTCGATGTGTGCTAGGTTTAGACTTGTGTATATGTATAGTGTTAAGGTTATCTAATATTTGGCTATGTGTTTAAATGTTAGATAGTTTACTTATAAGGTATGTTATGCTAATTAAAAGATCAATCTTATAACTGATAGGTCTTTACAATAAAGCGATTAAATTATATTACGTAGCAGTAATCGACGGTACAAGCAAGTTTCCTAACTCGAACTCGAGTTGTTATTGTAAAGTATGTTCGTGAATAATTATTGGTGATTATTCACATCTGTACTGATTATTGATTCGCGCGTTGTGCATATTGTATATATTCATCAGGTATGAAAGGCTGATCACCTTCATTACCATATTGTTCAGTTGAATTTATTCATGTTTATTATTTATATTAAGCATTATTGATTCATGTTCTTTCATAATTCTTATATTGTTGAAAGTTTGTCACCTTATTATTCTTTCCAATCATGATATATCTTATTTGAACGTAAACTTGCTGGGCAAACTTGTTGCTCACCCTTGTTATATCATGATAAACATTTCAGATTAAAGACGAAACTTCGGACGCAGGCAAAGGCAAAGACAAGTTCCAGGATGGAATTACTATACGGTTAAAATGGTAATAGTATAGGACACAAATGACATTGTATGTCGTGTAGGATATTGAATACAAGTATTAAGTTAAGGTTACAGACCTTGAGAATTATGTTGTAAAAGTTATTGTATAAATAATTTATGTATATATCTTCCGTAATAGTTATAAAAATGATGTATCGTAACGTACCAGGTCCGAGGTTCTGGGGACCCGAATTTGAGAACGTCACATATTGTGAACAAACATCTTAACGCTTTCGCATGGTAATCCCCTATTAGATAGGGTTGTTCATCACAGTATTTTAATAACAAGTCCGCACCAAAGAAAGTTTTATTTGGATAAGCTTCAAGGGAAATTTAGAGTTCAACTATAATCAACTAAGGAGTAGTTAAATCGACTTACAATAATTTAGAATTCGATAATCAAAAGAACTAAGACATAATTATGAGTCATAATAATAGATGTAATATCCGAGGTTATTATGTCATTTAACAATTATCAATAAACGAATTTATGTGAAATTCTTGTGTGTTTTCTTTTATTAGATGTATCTATGTTATACATACATGTGTTATTTTATAATATGTGATGAGCAGTATTTAAATGGTTGGTTCAGTTTAATTCAACTATTTAAATTGGTTAAGTATGGAATTAATTTTATTAATTTCGTGGGATGGCTTTATAGTATGAGTTTGAGTTCGGAGCGGAATTTATAGACGCGGACTGCGTATTTGAGTCCGGAACGTCGAAATTAGTCAGGATAGACTGTAACCACAAAAATGTGTCACGGTTGACTTTTTGGTCAAAGTCAACCGGTTGACTTTTTGGTCAAAGTCAACCGGTTGACTTTTTTGGGAAAAAAGTCAAACACGAATTTCGGAGAGGAATTTGACGAAACGGATAGTCCCATGACGTCTAGGACGTCAACTTTAGTAGGAATCGATATAAGTATCGCAACGTTCGGCTACGGAGGGCAAAATGGTCAAAATAATATATTAGTTGATTAAATAATTAAAATACTAATATTTTAATTAGTCAGCAGCTGCTGGGACTTGGTGACAATTGAAATAGGACAACATGGAGGAGTATATATGTATATAACAATGATATTAAGGAGGGAGTACTTCATTCTCCTCTTTAAACTAAGAACTCTTTCATTTTCTCTAACTCCCAAGTTAATTCTTTCTTTTAATTGTGTATTTGTTGCAAGTTTGTGTAACTCCTGAGATGGGAATGGAAGAGGCAAGGGAAACCAATACTTATAATATATATATATACTCTCCACCTCTATACTTCCTTCCTTTTTATAAAATTCCACCAAGAGAAGAAAAAATCAAGAGAATGAGAGTTTGAGTGTTGTGACGATTTCTGGAGTTTTGGAGAGTCTAAACTAACAAGGGGGAAGGATTATCAGAGTTAAAACAAGGAAGAAATTCGTCCAAAAAAGTAAGCATGAACTCTCTTTCATACGTTCTTAAGAAAATAGTAAGAAAAAGCATGTATAGCCATGGTAAATGATTTGTTTTGATTTTGTGAGGCTATGTTCATGTTGGTTACTGATATGTGGATGTAGAGAACGAAAGTTTTGGTTTAATTCATGTCTCTTACACATTGAATCGTATGAATTTATGCCATGCATATTAAGTGTTTGCTAAAATGCTTCTTAGATGTCAAATTGCTCAAAACATGAAAAGTTAGTGAGTTTGATTATTGTAACACGTGTATTTATGTTAGTATATATGTTCTGGACAATAGGAACCAAGTCCTTGCATGCTAGAATCAAAATCATGAATTTTTGTCAAAGTGGGTTAACTTAGAATCTATGATTTTTTGGTTTTTTCGGAGCCTTGGAATCATAGCTTCTGTGACTCGTTGGTTGTATGTGTTAATTTTGTAAAATAATATGTAGTATGTTGTCTCACCTGACCAATTTTCAAAAGAAACGGAGTTAAAATGAGCAAGTTAGGAATTTCGTAAGCAAGCATGTTGGTATAAAAATCTGCAGAATTCTGGGAATTTACAAAAAATTTCTAAGTCTGGAAGGCAGTCTGGCACGCTTATCTAGACTGCTGGATCGAGGTCTTAACATGCTAGTTTCATGTATGTTGTATTTTTGTAAAATACTGTGATGTATGGAGTGTATGGTGTCCAAATATCATGGTCATACAACTTGTAAACAAGTGAGAATTAAATCGGGAAGTAAGCTGTTCGGCAGGAAAAAACTTTTTTGGGCATGAAGAGCAGCGCAGCTGCGCTGTTCATACGACTTAACGCTGCGCAGCTGCGCCACTAAAAGTTGGAGTCCGGGTTTGCCAGGCAGTGCAGATGCGCCGGTAACACGGCTTGAGGCTGCGCAGCTGCGTCGATCCGGGTCGGTCGGGGTCAGGTCTGATCCGGGTCGGGTCGGGTCGAAAAAATTTCCAGAAACTTTATTTTTCCAGATTTTTATATTTAACCCCTGAACCTATAAGTTGCAACCTATTTATGTATTTGAATGGTATTTTGTAATTGAATTGAATTGTTAATTGATTACATGTTAAATGATTGTCCAATTGAGATAAAAGGAAACCATTATATTTCAGAGTCGTGTCCGAGAAACTAATTGCTTAACGTGACACATATGAATAGGTTACGTGAAGAGCTAGTAGATAGCGTTAATTGTAGCAGACGTATCAGGCAAGTTTCCTTACTCAGATTTGATTATGCAAGTTTCTTACCCTATTTTTCATTGAGAAATTATTCAAGCCTTACTTCTTTTATTACAGTAAGGGTAAGTACCGAGCTTGTATTTATTCGTTGACACGTACAAATTCCTTTGACGTAAATTTCTACAACTTCAATTATCTTTCAAGTTTTATTGTTGATTACTCAGTTATTAATTCAACGGCTATGTTTTAAAGTTCTATCGATTTAAAAGAACTGCTTCCAAGTATGCTTTCTAGCTTTTGTTTCAGCTAGAGATTATTGATGACAAATGATTTAATTCAAATCTTTTGAAGCTATTTAATGTTTACCAATCCAAATTATTTTGGTACGGTCTCGCATGAATACTAAGATGAACAACCCGAATAAACGGACAAACAGATGTGGGGCATATAGTCCCATTTATGCTTATGCAATTTAAACTTTATACTTGTGCACAATGTAGGGTACAATAGGCTGATCACCTGGAGTACTTGCAGCGACTGTTTACAATCTATTTGATTGTTAAACTGTCTGATGATTTTTCGATGAAACAAAGTAATGTTCAGGGTATTTTATGCCCATTAGTATGATATTGAGAATTCTTAAACTCTTATTCTTGATATTTCTATTTAACACTTGATAATTCTTTCAACTGTTATAGTTATTCAGATGTTTCTACTCCTGATGTGTGTTTTCAAACTACTTTATATACTTGCTCGGCAATTTGTGCTCATTCTTGCTTAAACCTTTCAGTTAAGGATGAGAAGGCTGAGGGCTCGGGCAAGGACAAGGGGAAGTCTAAGATGAAATGATGCTAGTTACCTTATGTAATAAGTTTATATTTCCGCATATGATGTAATGTAGCGATAAACGCTAAGTTTAAGTTGTGGTTTATTAAAGGTTGTAAAGACTTTGGAGTTTATTTGGAGTATGTACGTAATAGTTATAATATTATTATTTTTATGGGAATTTACTTAGATAGAAGATGATGTATGTTGTATCGTGAGCACCATGTCCTGTAATCGATGTTACACGGATTTGGGGGCATCACAGATTCTAATATATATATATACTCTCCACCTCTATACTTCCTTCCTTTTTATAAAATTCCACCAAGAGAAGAAAAAATCAAGAGAAGGAGAGTTTGAGTGTTGTGACGATTTCTGGAGTTTTGGAGAGTCTAAACTAACAAGGGAGAAGGATTATCAGAGTTAAAACAAGGAAGAAATTCGTCCAAAAAAATAAGTATTAACTCTCTTTCATATGTTCTTAAGAAAATAGTAAGAAAAAGTATGTATAGCCATGGTAAATGATTTGTTTTGATTTTGTGAGGCTATGTTCATGTTGGTTACTGATATGTGGATGTAGAGAACGAAAGTTCTGGTTTAATTCATGTCTCTTACACATTGAATCGTATGAATTTATGCCATGCATGCTAAATGTTTGCTAAAATGCTTCTTAGATGTCAAATTGCTCAAAACATGAAAAGTTAGTGAGTTTGATTATTGTAACACGTGTATTTATGTTAGTATATATGTTCTAGACAATAGGAACCAAGTCCTTGCATGCTAGATTCAAAATCATGAATTTTTGTCAAGTTTGTTAACTTAGAATCTGTGACTTTTTGGGTTTTTCGGAGCCTTGGAATCATAGCTTCTGTGACTCGTTGGTTGTATGTGTTAATTTTGTAAAATACTATGTAGTATGATGTCTCGCCTAACCAATTTTCAAAAGAAACGGAGTTAAAATGAGCAAGTTATGAATTTCGTAAGCAAGCATGTTGGTATAAAAATATGCAGAATTCTGGGAATTTTTAGAAATTTTCTAAGTCTGGAAGGCAGTCTGGCACGCTTATCTAGACTACTGGATCGAGGTCTTAACATATTAGTTTCATGTATGTTGTATTTTTGTAAAATACTGTGATGTATGGAGTGTATGGTGTCCAAATATCATGGTCATACAACTTGTAAACAAGTGGGAATTAAATCGGGAAATAGGCTGTTTGGCAGGAAAAAACTTTTCTAGGCATGAAGAGCAGCGCAGCTGCGCCACTCAAAGTTGGAGTCCGGGTTTGCCAGGCAGCGCAGCTGCGCCGGTAACATGGCTTGAGGCTACGCAGCTGCGCCGGTCCGGGTCAGGTCGGGTCGGGTCAGAAAAATTTCCAGAAACTTTATTTTCCCAGATTTTTATATTTAACCCCTGAACCTATAAGTTGCAACATGTTTATGTATTTGAATGGTATTGTGTAATTGAATTGCATTGTTAATTGATTACATGTTAGATGATAATCCAATTGAGATAAAAGGAAACCATTATATTTCAGAGTCGTGTTCGAGAACCTAATTGCTTAACGTGACACATATGAATAGGTTACGTGAAGAGCTAGTAGATAGCGTTAATTGTAGCAGACGTATCAGGCAAGTTTCCTTACTCGGATTTGATTATGCAAGTTTCTTACCCTATTTTTCATTGATAAATTATTCAAGCCTTACTTCTTTTATTACGGTAAGGGTAAGTACCGAGCTTGTATTTATTCGTTGACACGTACAAATTCCTTTGACGTAAATTTCTACAACTTCAATTATCTTGCAAGTTTTATTGTTGATTACTCAATTATTAATTCATCGGCTATGCTTTAAAGTTCTATCGATTTAAAAGAACTGCTTCCAAGTATGCTTTCTAGCTTTTGTTTCAGCTAAAGATTATTGATGATAAATGATTTAATTCAAATCTTTTGAAGCTATTTAATGTTTACCAATCCAAATTATTTTGGTGCGGTCTCGCATGAATACTAAGATGAACAACCCAAATAAACGGGCAAACAGATGTCGGGCATATAGTCCCATTTATGCTTATGCAATTTAAACTTTATACTTGTGCACAATGTAGGGTACAATAAGTTGATCACCTGGAGTACTTGCAGAGACTGTTTACAATCTATTTGATTGTTAAACCGTCTGATGATTTTTTGATGAAACAAAGTAATGTTCAGGGTATTTTATGCCCCTTAGTATGATATTGAGAATTCTTAAACTCTTATTCTTGATATTTCTGTTTAACACTTGATAATTCTTTCAACTGTTATAGCTATTCATATGTTTCTACTCCTGATGTGTGTTTTCAAACTACTTTATATACTTGCTGGGCAATTTGTGCTCATTCTTGCTTAAACCTTTCAGTTAAGGATGAGAAGGCTGAGGGCTCGGACAAGGACAAGGGGAAGTCTAATATGAAATGATGCTAGTTACCTTATGTAATAAGTTTATATTTCCGCATATGATGTAATGTAGCGATAAACGTTAAGTTTAAGTTGTGGTTTATTAAAGGTTGTAAAGACTTGGGATTTTATTTGGAGTATGTACGTAATAGTTATAATATTATTATTTTTATGGGAATTTACTTAGATAGATGATGATGTATGTTGTATCGTGAGCACCATGTCCTGTAATCGATGTTACACGGATTTGGGGGCGTCACAGGTTGGTATCAAAGGCCGTAGGTTATAAACTTTAGGTGGGGAACCTTAGACTATAACCTTAGGGAAGTTAGTGGAGGTAATATGGAGATGAACTCACGTAGTGTTCTAAGTGTAGCGTTGAATCTATTTTTCTAAAAAGAAAACCAATATCTATTTTAAAATGCTAATCGAGTTCTTTGTCTTGATTGTAGGATGTCAGGAGAAGAGGAGGTTAGAGATATTCACGTCGTGAGTGAGCAGTTGGTGACAGCTGTACCTGAGCCCATAGCTGAGGCAGCAGCTGAGTCAGACCCAGAGGAATATCTTGAAGGGGAAAAGGAGCCTGAGGAGGACTCCGAGGAAGCACCTAAGGATACTATGTTGGATGAGTTGATGGATAGGATTACAGAATTGGATGACAAGGTCCATAAGTTGGAGGAGCTGTATCAGGGGGAGCAGCAGGCTGCATAATTGCTTGGGGCATTGGTGCAACACCTGATAATTAGGAACGGGGATCTGGCTGACAAGCTGCGAACAATAGTTCAGAAGGCGGACAGGCTAAAGGATGAGAAAGAAGCTATCAGGACCCACTTGGGATATACCATTAATGGGTTAGAGTCGAGGATACAGAGTCTCGAAACTGACAAGCAGATTATTACCACTTTCTGGGGAGATGAGATGAGAGGCCGTGTTCGGGCCGAGAAGCTAACAGGCGAGTTAGAAGGAGAAGTAAGAGATAAGAAGGTTAGGGTGGATAAAATGAAGTACGCGTTTAATTCAGCACATGGGAGGTTCCAGCATAGGGTGTATCACTTTCCACGTGAGGAGTACCGGTCTAGACATGCCATAAGCCGTGGGCTGGTGCTGGAGATAGCGGATGAAGAGCATGAAGGCGCCATTAGGCGGGGTCTTTAATTTGTTCGTGTTAAACTTTTACTACTAACATGTAGAACGCTTATCTATGAAATAAAACTTGGTTTCCAATGTTACTAAATATGATGGTTAAAGTGATGTAAATGGCTTAATGCCATAAGACGACGAAATACCTTGGGTATTATGTTTATAAATAAATATGTTTTTATTTAAATATGTGATGTGATGGTTAAGTTTTTATATGAATTATATATGTTGTAGGAATAAGTTATGAGATGATAACATTAAGTTTATTTAAATAGATAGATGGCTAGAGGAAGACGTCGTCAAGTACCAGAAGGGTCAGGCGGTAATGCTAGGGGTCCACCGAACCCCATGCAACAATTTGTAGACATGTTAGCTGGGGCACTTCAGAATCGAACCCCGAATACCAATAACCCTCCAGCGGGCCAGGTGGCACACTTTAAAGACTTTAAGAGCGCGGGACCACCTGAGTTCAAAGGAACCACCGAACCTATTGAAGCCCAAACTTGGGTCAAGGAAATCGAAAAGGCGTTCGCTATTGCTCGCGTAGGAGATGATCGGAAAACAATCTTCGCCACTTACATGCTGAAGGGTGAAGCCAATTTCTGGTGGGAGGCAAACCAGATCAGGGCGGGAGAAGGTGTGATACCTTGGGAAGAGTTTAAGAAGATCTTCTTTGAAAACTATTTCCCTGCGAGTATGCAGAGTCGTATGGAGATGCGATTCTTGGAGCTGAAGTAAGAAGACATGACCATACCCCAGTACGCCGCAAAGTTCAACGAACTGGCGAGGTTCGCGCCTCATTAGGTTGACACTGAGGAGAGGAAAATGAGGAGGTTTGAGCAGGGTCTCAAACCATGGTTATACAGTAGACTTTCGGTGTTGCAGACGAACAGCTTCGCGACTCTCCTGGAGAAGGCTATAATTGCTGAGGGCGGAAGTGAAGCCATAATGAAGTTTAATAAGGAGGAAGAAGAATGAAGGAGGGAATCGCGGGGAAGGTAGCAGCAGCAGTGGTGCAAACAAGAGGAAGTGGAACAACAACAACAACAATAACAATTTTAACTCGGGAAACTCTGGGGGAAAACCAGGGGAAGCAAAGAAGAGAACTGAGGCGTGCAAGGAGTGTGGGAGGAATCACTCGGGTGCATGTCTAAAAGGGAAGAATGTTTGTTTCAATTGCGGGCAAGAGGGGCACATCTCTCCCAATTGCTCTGCACCAAAGAGAAATGGATGTTTCAATTGTGGAGTATTGGACCATCAGGCAAGGAATTGCCCAAAGAAGAATTCAGCAGGAGGAAATGGAGGAAGGGGACCAAGCGGTGGAAATCTCATAATTACTGGACCACCAACTCAGAATCGACCAACAGCAAGGACTTTCAACATGACGGTTCAGGATGCAGTCGCATCCAAGGACGTGGTTTCAGGTATCATTCCGGTCAATGATGTATCTGCTTACATATTATTCGATTCGGGTGCTACTTGTTCCTTCGTGTCGCATGAATTCTCCCAACGATTAAACTTACCCCAGGAAGAACTAGAATATCCTATGAACATAGAAGTCACTAATAAGGAAGTTATTCCCGTTAGCCATGTCTATAGGAATTGTGTTGTAGATATCAGTGGGTATAAGTTGCCTGTGAATTTAATTCCGATTCAATTAGGGGAATTTGATGTAATTCTAGGAATGGATTGGTTATTTAACCATAGAGCGATGATAGATTGCCAGAAGAAGTGTATAAACCTTAAGACTCCAAATCAGTCTAAGGTAGTATTCTACGGGAGTAAGTCGCCGAGACACTCGAGTTGTCTGACGATGTTGCAAGCGAGGAAGTTGCTAAGGAAGGGATGTGTAGGATATTTGGCCCATATCGTCGATACACAGAAAGTAGGTGTAGGAATGGAACAGATACCAGTAGTGAATGAATTTTTGGATGTATTTCCGGAAGAGTTACCAGGACTTCCACCGGATAGAGAGGTCGAATTCGTTATAGATTTAGTACCGGGAACGGCCCCGATTTCAAAAGCCCCATACAGAATGGCACCGGCAGAGATGAAAGAGCTGATGGTACAGTTGCAGGAATTATTGGATAGAAAGTATATTCAACCGAGTGTGTCTCCTTGGGGAGCACCAGTTTTATTTGTGAAAAAGAAGGACGGATCGATGAGACTTTGTATCGACTATCGAGAGTTGAACAAAGTGACGATCAAGAACAAGTATCCGTTACCTAGGATAGATGATCTATTCGATCAGTTGAAGTGAGCGAAATATTTTTCCAAGATCGACTTGAGGACGGGATATCACCAATTGAGGGTGAGGAAGGAAGATGTTCCTAAGACAGCATTTAGGACTCGTTACGGTCACTACGAGTTCCTGGTGATGTCATTTGGATTAACGAACGCACCGGCGGCATTTATGGACATGATGAATCGGGTATTCAAGCAATACTTAGATAAATTTTTGGTCGTGTTCATAGATGATATCCTGATCTATTCCAAGACTCAGGAGGATCATGCTGAACACTTAAGGTTGGTATTGGAGGCGTTGAGGAAGGATAAGTTATACGCAAAATTTTTAAAGTGCGAGTTTTGGTTGGAGAAAGTTCAATTTCTGGGTCACGTGATCGATAAGGACGGAATCTCCGTAGATCTAGCAAAGGTGGAAGCGGTGCAGAATTGGGAGCAACCAAAGACACCGACTGAAGTAAGAAGTTTCTTAGGACTGGCAGGCTATTATAGACGGTTTATCCAAGATTTTTCGAAGATAGCAGGAACTTTGAGGAATTTAACGAAGAAGTCGGTCAAATTTGTCTGGACAGAGAAGCGTGAAGAAAGTTTTTGGGAACTTAAGAAAAGATTGAGTGAGGCACCGGTGTTGTCTTTACCAGATGATACAGGTGATTTCGTGATTTTCAGTGATGCGTCGCATAAAGGACTTGGCTATGTGCTTATGCAACATGGTAAAGTTATTGCGTATGCATCACGTCAGTTGAAGGATTACGAGAAGGGATATCCTACCCATGACCTGGAATTGGCAGCGGTAGTATTTGCCCTAAAGATTTGGAGGCACTATTTATATGGTGTAAAGTGTGAAATATACACGGACCATAAAAGTCTGAAGTATATCTTCACGCAGAAGGAGTTAAATATGAGACAGAGAAGATGGTTGGAACTAATAAAGGATTATGATTGCGACATCTTATATCATCCGGGGAAAGCTAACGTGGTCGCAGATGCGCTAAGCAGAAAGGGCAGTGGCAGGTTGGCAATGATAACGGCTCAAGAGGAGTTGATTAGGGAAATGGCCAGTTTGGAACTCGAGGTAAAGAGTCTGAGCGAGTCAGATGGGAAGTTGCTCGCAATGGAGGTTCGACCGACTCTATTGGACAAAATCAAAGAAGAACAAAGCAGCGATGAAGAATGCGAGAAGGCGGGGAAAAGAATTTCAGATGGAGAGGAGCTTAAGTTCAATGTGGGTATTGATGGATTATTAAGGTTTGAGAGGAGAATTTGGGTGCCAGGGGTATCTGAGTTAAAGGAGGAAATCTTGCAGGGAGCTCATAGCTCAAGTTACTCAATTCACCCGGGAAGCACAAAGATGTATCAGGAGCTTCGCCAACATTATTGGTGGCCCAATATAAAGAGAGAAGTGGCAGAGTGCGTCAGCAGATGTTTGACATGCCAGAGAGTTAAGGCGGAACATCAGAGACCGAGCGGGTTACTTCAACCATTAGAAATTCTGTAATGGAAATGGGAGCATATCACGATGGACTTCGTGGTAGGATTTCCAAATACACAGAAGGGTTACGATGCAGTTTGGGTAATCGTTGATCGATTGACCAAGTCAGCGCATTTCTTGCCAATCAAAATCAGATATACCTTGGATCAGTTGGCAAAGCTTTATATTAAGGAGATCATTTCCAGGCACGGTGTACCTGTATCAATTGTGTCAGATCGTGATCTGCGGTTCACAGCTAATTTCTGGAAAAGCTTTCAAGAATGCATGGGAACGCAACTGAGGTTGAGCACCACGTATCATCCTCAAACAGACGGGCAGAGCGAAAGAACTATTCAAACATTGGAGGACATGCTGAGAGCATGTGTTATGGACTTCAAAGGAAGCTGGGATGACCACCTACCATTGGTGGAATTTGCATACAACAACAGTTACCACGCGAGCATCGGGATGCCACCTTATGAAGCTTTATATGGAAGGAAATGCAGAACGCCATTGTGCTGGGATGAAGTGGGAGAACGTCAATTGCTAGGGCCAGAATTAGTGCAGCAAACTGCAGATGTGATCAAAACTATACGAGCGAGATTAGTGATAGCTCAGGATCGACAGAAGAAATATGCTGATCAACATCGGCAACAACGAGACTTCAACGTCGGCACTTATGTGTTTCTGAAAGTGTCACCTTGGAAAGGGAAAATGAGGTTTGGGAAGAAGGGAAAACTTAGCCCCAGATTCATAGGACCCTTTGAAGTGTTAAGGCGAGTCGGTGAGGTAGCTTATGAAATAGCTTTACCTCCGGAATTAGAACATATACACAACGTGTTCCACGTATCAGTTTTACGACCCTATAAGCAAGATTACAAGCACGTCATAGAGTATGAACCCATTCAGTTCGAAAAGGACTTAACCTATGAAGAGGTTCCAGTACAGATAATTGATAGAAAAGAACAAGTGTTAAGAAATAAGATAATACCTTCTGTTAAGGTAGTATGGAGGAACCACAATGCCGAAGAGGCTACGTGGGAACTCGAGGAGAAAATGATGAAAGATTACCCTAGTCTTTTTGTTTGATGTGTAATGATTCCGGGGACGGAATCCTTATAAGGGAGGGTGAATGTAATATCCGAGGTTATTATGTCATTTAACAATTATCAATAAACGAATTTATGTGAAATTCTTGTGTGTTTTCTTTTATTAGATGTATCTATGTTATACATACATATGTTATTTTATGATATGTGATGAGGAGTATTTAAATGGTTGGTTCAGTTTAATTCAACTATTTAAATTGGTTAAGTATGGAATTAATTTTATTAATTTCGTGGGATGGCTTTATAGTATGAGTTTGAGTTCGGAGCGGAATTTATAGACGCGGACTGCGTATTTGAGTTCGGAACGTCGAAATTAGTCAGGATAGACTGTAACCACAAAAATGTGTCACGGTTGACTTTTTGGTCAAAGTCAACCGGTTGACTTTTTCGGGAAAAAAAGTCAACCACGAATTTCGGAGAGGAATTTGACGAAACGGATAGTCCCATGACGTCTAGGACGTCAACTTTAGTAGGAATCGATATAAGTATCGCAACGTTCGGCTACGGAGGGCAAAATGGTTAAAATAATATATTAGTTGATTAAATGATTAAAATACTAATATTTTAATTAGTCAGCAGCTGGTGGGACTTGGTGACAATTGAAATAGGACAACATGGAGGAGTATATACGTATATAACAATGATATTAAGGAGGGAGTACTTCATTCTCCTCTTTAAACCAAGAACTCTTTCATTTTCTCTAACTCCCAAGTTAATTCTTTCTTTTAATTGTGTATTTGTTGCAAGTTTGTGTAACTCCTGAGATGGGAATGGAAGAGGCAAGGGAAACCAATGCTTATAATATATATATATATATATATATATATATATACTCTCCACCTCTATACTTCCTTCCTTTTTATAAAATTCCACGAAAAGAAGAAAAAATCAAGAGAAGGAGAGTTTGAGTGTTGTGACGATTTTTGGAGTTTTGGAGAGTCTAAACTAACAAGGGGGAAGGATTATCAGAGTTAAAACAAGGAAGAAATTCGTCCAAAAAAGTAAGCATGAACTCTCTTTCATATGTTCTTAAGAAAATAGTAAGAAAAAGCATGAATAGCCATGGTAAATGATTTGTTTTGATGTTGTGAGGCTATGTTCATGTTGGTTACTGATATGTGGATGTAGAGAACGAAAGTTCTGGTTTAATTCATGTCTCTTACACATTGAATCGCATGAATTTATGCCATGCATGCTAAATGTTTGCTAAAATGCTTCTTAGATGTCAAATTGCTCAAAACATGAAAAGTTAGTGAGTTTGATTATTGTAACACGTGTATTTATGTTAGTATATATGTTCTAGACAATAGGAACCAAGTCCTTGCATGCTAGATTCAAAATCATGAATTTTTGTCAAAGTGGGTTAACTTAGAATCTGTGACTTTTTGGGTTTTTCGGAGCCTTGGAATCATAGCTTCTGTGACTCGTTGGTTGTATGTGTTAATTTTGTAAAATACTATGTAGTATGATGTCTCACCTGACCAATTTTCAAAAGAAACAGAGTTAAAATGAGCAAGTTATGAATTTTGTAAGCAAGCATGTTGGTATAAAAATTTGCAGAATTCTAGGAATTTCCAGAAATTTTCTAAGTCTGGAAGGCAGTCTGGCACGCTTATCTAGACTGCTGGATCGAGGTCTTAACATGTTAGTTTCATGTATGTTATATTTTTGTAAAATACTGTGATGTATGGAGTGTATGGTGTCCAAATATCATGGTCATACAACTTGTAAACAAGTGGGAATTAAATCGGGAAGTAAGCTGTTCGGCAGGAAAAAACATTTCTGGGAATGAAGAGCAGCGCAGCTGCGCCGTTCATACGACTTAACGCTGCGCAGCTGCGCCACTAAAAGTTGGAGTCCGGGTTTGCCAGGCAGCGCAGCTGCGCCGGTAACACGGCTTGAGGCTGCGCAGCTGCGCCGATCCGGGTCAGGTCTGATCCGGATCGGGTCTGGTCGGGTCAGGTAGGAAAAATTTCCAGAAACTTTATTTTCCCAGATTTTTATATTTAACCCCTGAACCTATAAGTTGCAACCTGTTTATGTAATTGAATGGTATTGTGTAATTGAATTGCATTGTTAATTGATTACATGTTAGATGATAATCCAATTGAGATAAAAGGAAACCATTATATTTCAGAGTCGTGTTCGAGAACCTAATTGCTTAACGTGACACATATGAATAGGTTACGTGAAGAGCTAGTAGATAACGTTAATTGTAGCAGACGTATCAGGCAAGTTTCCTTACTCGGATTTGATTATGCAAGTTTCTTACCCTATTTTTCATTGATAAATTATTCAAGCCTTACTTCTTTTATTACGGTAAGGGTAAGTACCGAGCTTGTATTTATTCGTTGACACGTACAAATTCCTTTGACGTAAATTTCTACAACTTCAATTATCTTACAAGTTTTATTGTTGATTACTCAGTTATTAATTCAATCGGCTATGCTTTAAAGTTCTATCGATTTAAAAGAACTGCTTCCAAGTATGCTTTCTAGCTTTTGTTTCAGCTAGAGATTATTGATGACAAATGATTTAATTCAAATCTTTTGAAGCTATTTAATGTTTACCAATCCAAATTATTTTGGTGCGGTCTCGCATGAATACTAAGATGAACAACCCGAATAAACGGGCAAACAGATGTCGGGCATATAGTCCCATTTATGCTTATGCAATTTAAACTTTATACTTGTGCACAATGTAGGGTACAATAGGCTGATCACCTGGAGTATTTGCAGAGACTGTTTATAATCTATTTGATTGTTAAACTGTCTGATGATTTTTTGATGAAACAAAGTAATGTTCAGGGTATTTTATGCCCCTTAGTATGATATTGAGAATTCTTAAACTCTTATTCTTGATATTTCTGTTTAACACTTGATAATTCTTTCAACTGTTATAGCTATTCATATGTTTCTACTCCTGATGTGTGTTTTCAAACTACTTTATATACTTGCTGGGCAATTTGTGCTCATTCTTGCTTAAACCTTTCAGTTAAGGATGAGAAGGCTGAGGGCTCGGGCAAGGACAAGGGGAAGTCTAAGATGAAATGATGCTAGTAACCTTATGTAATAAGTTTATATTTCCGCATATGATGTAATGTAGCGATAAACGCTAAGTTTAAGTTGTGGTTTATTAAAGGTTGTAAAGACTTGGGATTTTATTTGGAGTATATACGTAATAGTTATAATATTATTATTTTTTGGGGAATTTACTTAGATAGATGATGATGTATGTTGTATCCTGAGCACCATGTCTTGTAATCGATGTTACACGGATTTGGGGGTCACAGATTCTCTGTTTGTGTAACTCCTGAGATGGGAATGGAAGAGGCAAGGGAAACCAATGCTTCTAATATATATATATACTCTCCACCTCTATACTTCCTTCCTTTTTATAAAATTCCACCAAGAGAAGAAAAAATCAAGAGAAGGAGAGTTTGAGTGTTGTGACGATTTCTGGAGTTTTGGAGAGTCTAAACTAACAAGGGGGAAGGATTATCAGAGTTAAAACAAGGAAAAAATTCGTCCAAAAAAATAAGCATGAACTCTCTTTCATATGTTCTTAAGAAAATAGTAAGAAAAAGCATGAATAGCCATGGTAAATGATTTGTTTTGATTTTGTGAGGCTATGTTCATGTTGGTTACTGATATGTGGATGTAGAGAATGAAAGTTTTGGTTTAATTCATGTCTCTTACACATTGAATCGTATGAATTTATGCCATGCATGCTACGTGTTTGCTAAAATGCTTCTGAGATGTTAAATTGCTCAAAACATGAAAAGTTAGTGAGTTTGATTATTGTAACACGTGTATTTATGTTAGTATATATGTTCTGGACAATAGGAACCAAGTCCTTGCATGCTAGAATCAAAATCATGAATTTTTGTCAAACTTGGTTAACTTAGAATCTGTGACTTTTTGGGTTTTTCGGAGCCTTGGAATCATAGCTTCTGTGACTCGTTGGTTGTATATGTTAATTTTGTAAAATACTATGTAGTATGATGTCTCACCTGACCAATTTTCAAAAGAAACGGAGTTAAAATGAGCAAGTTATGAATTTCGTAAGCAAGAATGTTGGTATAAAAATCTGCAGAATATTAGGAATTTCTAGAAATTTTCTAAGTCTGGAAGACAGTCTGGCACGCTTATCTAGACTGCTGGATCGAGGTCTTAACATGTTAGTTTCATGTATGTTGTATTTTTGTAAAATACTGTTATGTATGGAGTGTATGGTGTCCAAATATCATGGTTATACAACTTGTAAACAAGTGGGAATTAAATCGGGAAGTAGGCTGTTCGGCAGGAAAAAACTTTTCTGGGAATGAAGAGCAGCGCAGCTGCGCCGTTCATACGGCTTAACGCTGCGCAGCTGCGCCCCTCAAAGTTGGAGTTCGGGTTTGCCAGGCAGCGCAGCTGCGCCGGTAACACGGCTTGAGGCTGCGCAGCTGCGCCGGTCCTGGTCGGTCCGGGTCAGGTCTGATCCGGGTCGGGTCGAGTCGAAAATTTTTTCCAGAAACTTGATTTTCCCAGATTTTTATATTTAACCCCTGAACCTATAAGTTGCAACCTGTTTATGTAATTGAATGGTATTGTGTAATTGAATTGCATTGCTAATTGATTACATGTTAGATGATAATCCAATTGAGATAAAAGGAAATCATTATATTTCAGAGTTGTGTTCAAGAACCTAATTGCTTAACGTGACACATATAAATAGGTTACGTGAAGAGCTAGTAGATAGCGTTAATTGTAGCAGACGTATCAGGCAAGTTTCCTTACTCGGATTTGATTATGCAAGTTTCTTACCCTATTTTTCATTGATAAATTATTCAAGCCTTACTTCTTTTATTACGGTAAGGGTAAGTACCGAGCTTGTATTTATTCGTTGACACGTACAAATTCCTTTGACGTAAATTTTTACAACTTCAATTATCTTGCAAGTTTTATTGTTGATTACTCAGTTATTAATTCAACGGCTATGCTTTAAAGTTCTATCGATTTAAAAGAACTGCTTCCAAGTATGCTTTCTAGCTTTTGTTTTAGCTAGAGATTATTGATGACAAATGATTTAATTCAAATCTTTTGAAGCTATTTAATGTTTACCAATCCAAATTATTTTGGTGCGGTCTAGCATGAATACTAAGATGAACAACCCGAATAAACGGGCAAACAGATGTGGGGCATATAGTCCCATTTATGCTTATGCAATTTAAACTTTATACTTGTGCACAATGTAGGGTACAATAGGCTGATCACCTGGAGTACTTGCAGAGACCGTTTACAATCTATTTGATTGTTAAACCGTCTGATGGTTTTCGATGAAACAAAGTAATGTTCAAGGTATTTTACACCCCTTAGTATGATATTGAGAATTCTTAAACTCTTATTCTTGATATTCATGTTTAACACTTGATAATTCTTTCAACTTTTATAGCTATTCAGATGTTTCTACTCCTGATGTATGTTTTCAAACTTCTTTATATACTTGCTGGGCAATTTGTGCTCATTCTTGCTTACACCTTTCAGTTAAGGATGAGAAGGCTGAGGGCTCGGACAAGGACAAGGGGAAGTCTAAGATGAAATGATGCTAGATACCTTATGTAATAAGTTTATATTTCCTCATATGATGTAATGTAGCGATAAACGCTAAGTTTAAGTTATGGTTTATTAAAGGTTGTAAAGACTTGGGATTTTATTTGGAGTATGTACGTAATAGTTATAATATTATTATTTTTATGGGAATTTACTTAGATAGATGATGATGTATGTTGTATCGTGAGCACCATGTCCTGTAATCGATGTTACACGGATTTGGGGGCGTCACAATAGACATTATATTTAATAATCATGCTTTAGAAATAAACTTAAAGTATATGAAAGACAAAATAGACCTTGCTTGAACAATTAAGTCAAGGTCACAACAATTCAATAACGAACTTGTTCAATAAGATAAGTATTAAAAAACTTGATCAACGAAAGTGTATCATTAGAAGACTTGCATAAACGTAAAAGAAAGGATAGGAAGAACTTGCTCAAGTAAAATTTGAGTTTAGAAAATTTGCCTCAAGCGCAAGCTACACTTTACAATTTATAAATCACTTTGTCAATCGTCCTACACATTACATTACTTTACAATACCAATTAATTTTATAACCACTACGTTAAACCGTTGAACTTCTTACTTAAGTTCAACTTAATAACATGGTTTGTAAACTTAACTCGCTTAACTAACCACACACGTGAGTCTAAACTCACAACATGCACATCATACGTGTATAACACTTTAAACTATCAAAATCATACCCTATGATAACAATACCTATGTACACACATAACATATTAATATGAGACTTCAAATTATCTTAAACATGTCAAAAATATGTTATCTTATTGTTTAATACACTTAACATGTCATCACATTAAGTTAGCTAATCACGTAATGCATTAAAACTACTCGGAACCAAAGCAAAATCTTCGGAAAGCAACAACACCCACTGGGGCGGGTGTTTCTAGGCCAAAAGCCCAGCTGGGGGGGGGGTCCCTTTGCTGGTGGGTTCCCCGGCTCGCGAACTGTGCAAAGAAAAAGCCAATTTTGCTTATTTTTTCGCACCAAAGTCTAATTTTAACTAACACAATGCATATGAAACTTTGTGAAATAAAATCTTAAACTTCTAACATATTTTTAACATACATAAACACCACAACACATAATCAAAACACCTAATTCCATGATTTTGAAGAAAACACCATTTTTAAGCGTTCTTGAAGAAAATTATCACTGTGACTTTGTTTTTAAACCAAATCAAACAATTCAAAGCATGTTAATTTTGTTTCTTGATATATTATCATAATCTATAATCAATTTACATAATATATCACACAATCAAACATGAATTTTGATAATTTAAAGACTATTTTTCAAAACTAGTTCACTATAAATTGTTATGAACGTGATTTCTCCATGTTCATCATATTTACCTGAAATTAATCACTTAAACAATCATATAATTCACATCTAACAGTTTATATACATAATCCAACACATATAGATCATATTTACATAAATTCTTTTGAAAACTATTTTACAGAGAAGCAAAACTTGAAGAATAGTAAAAACATAATTTCTAAACTACATGGATTAGGATTATACCCTTAAGCTTAGTGAGGAAGAAGATGATGATAGTGCTTGTTGGTATAGCAAGGATTCTCTCAAGCCTTTTCCCTTTTTCTCTTCTTCTTCTCTCTTCTTTTCTCTCTAACTTTCTCTGTATTTCTCTTTCTAACACTAATAAAATTCTAACTTTGTTTTATTCTTCTAAACTAACGTATATACATATAATATAACTGTTATAATATTTAATACATATAATTATATATAATAACTAACAATTAATATATCAGTTATAATATTTTAAATTTTAAAAGCCATAAGGCTTGTTTGGCAAACAACTTATTTAAAAATAGGTTTTTAGTAGTTAAGGCCCCGTTTGGCAAAAAAGAATTAAAACAGGTGCAAGGGCCTTGTTTGGCAAAACTCTTTAAAAATAGTTTTAATTCTTTTAACACATAACTTTCAATGTTACACTTTATTCAATTAAATCTTAACATTCTAATTTAATTAAATTAAAGCTAACATCACTTAACCAAATAATTTTTGCCACATAACAATTACAATTACTCGCTAATCATAATCTCATGTAACAATTACCACATAAAAATCCATCTAATTTAATTATCTCAATTAAATTAGAACTATACCATAAAATCATTACACATCAATTAAATTAAATATTAAATATTAAATATTTATTTAATTAATAGATAACACTTAATTAAATTACTCAACAACAATCACATAAAGTATTTATTTAATTCAATAAATATTAAAATTCATATATAAAATTTCCATTCGTTACAGAACCAATCAGCCAAACAAATCCTTCTCCGAGTCAACTTCTGAAAATTCCTTCTTTTCTTTCCGACATCTGCGCCTAGGCGCAAATTTTACACTATAAAAACTCGTCAGGGCAAGTGAACTGTAACCCAAAAGTACAAAAAATGCCATTAAGCTATATTTTTCATATTTTGACCCTCCGAAGACGTTTCCTACAACACAAACACAAACACAAAAACAAGTAAAATTCACTAAAAATACTTAAAGTTAACAAAGAATCAATTCTAAAAGGTGTCCAATTTGTATGTATAAAACCCACTAATTAGTTACCACAAGGTAAGTATTAAATATTTAAGATGTTGATTTATCACATTTGATGCTTATAAAAAAAATTGAACGATACAGTTTTGTTGTGTCACCACAAGGACGGTATTTTTCTATTTGAATATATGAAAGTGTTAGGTTGGACTTAACTTAGATAATTTTGATTCGGATGTGTCACCACTTGATCAAAATAATCTAAGAGGCAAAAGGAGTTACATGATGATATAATTGAGAAGAGTTGTCTACCTATTTATTTATATATAGTTTGTTGTGTCACCATAAGGTTATATACATTTGAAATGAGATCCTTATTTTCACTAGCAGATCTTTAATTAGATATTGCCGAACTATATAAGTGAGGGTAATATAGTTTGAAGAAAATAGTGGGAGATACCAATTTAAAATAAGACCTAATTTATTTTGGTAATTAATAAAAGAATGTATGCTATAATGTTATTAATTACAAATTCATTTATAGAATTTCACAATGTCTAAATTACTATCACTGCGTAGTATATTAGATGCTAATTAACTGGACCGAATTAAACGAATTGGTTAAGGAATTTGAGAATAGTTCTCAAGGCTGAAAAGCTATCTTATGTCCTTAATACGCCTATCCCTGCAATGGTTGTAGACAATGCCTCTGAGGAAGAGATTGCTACTTTTAGAAAGTAGCAAGATAATGCACATTTGGCTCAATGCATCATGCTCGCATCTATGAGTAACAAGTTTTAGCATCAGAATGAAACTATGGATGGTCCTACTATACTCCTGCACTTCAAGTAGTTAAATTGTGATGAAAGTAGGACTAATAGATATTAGATATCTAAGGAGCTCTTCCAATCTAGAATAACCGATGGCACTACAGTACACATATGTCCAAAAATGATCAATTTGATTGAACAATTAGGACAACATGGTTTTGTCATGGATGGAGAATTGAACCAATATTTGATCTTGTACTCACTCCGGGACTTCTTCTCACAATTGTTGTGAATTTTCACATGAACAAGCTAGAAGTCAGCTGTAACGACCCCAAAATTCATAAAATAATATTTCTCATTCTCGATCGTTAACAATACAACTTTAATCTCTCATTACATCATTATTCGATATTAAAATCACTAAAAATACGGAATATTTAAAACTCTTATAAACTTTCTTTCTATATTGCCCTGAATCGCAACCTTTACATTACATCTCTTCGATTCAAATTTATATCATGAATCGTTACAACAAAATGACTATACAAAGTCTTACATCATAAATCAATATCCATATACACCGGATAACTCAACTTACAATTAAACAACATGTTACATTCAAAATATTAAATACATTTCTCATAAAACATAAGTAATCTTCGTTAATATGGATCTCTATAATTCACTTAGCACATATCCTTACCTTGAAACCTTGACCTGCAAAAATGGTTATTTGCAAGAGTGTGCTCGACAGCTCAGCAAGTTCTAACAGTTTTCATGCATCACGTATCACATAATAAACATGCTCAACATAAATCTCATAATAATTAAAGTAACATGGCATACATGCTTTAATTCATATAACAAATATAAAGATTGAGTTTCTTACTCAATCAACATTATTTAACCAAACAGTGTAGTCATAAATTGACTTTGACATTTCATGATTACAACATGTATAACATATCATGCTCACTTACAACATATATAACATATTATGCAATTTAAAATAGTTCATCAAATTCACGTAGACAAATAGGAACTGAAAGACTTACCTGGCTCGTGGATTACGAATTACCGAAAGACTGCTTAATATAATCTGCTTCATGATCCTACATAACGTATCATCATACGCATCAATTATTAGTCACTTAGCAACGCTTATCAAATATCTAAGTAAATTCTAATTTACACTTCGTAATTCTCTTCCATTCTCGTTTGACACTCGCTGTCAAACCATTAGTATAATTAACTATATAAGTTAATTATTACATAGCTAATCTTCATCGTTAGTTAACCAATTAAGATTAACTCATTCTTGATTAACTAATAAGTTAATAATTAATCACCACGTAATTTAATCACCTCACATAATCATATTACATTTTACATAATTAACCAATTATAATTACATCTTATGTCAATCAAATTACATTTCAAGTTAAACATCATTATATTTACTAACATTCATGTTTTATAACTTAGAACAACATCTAATATTGTCGACAGCACTATACTTGCGTATGTGCATGACCGACGCCCTCCGATTGCCTCCGAATACGCATCAGTCACAAAGATGACCATTTTGATCCTTTCTAACGACCTCAAATCAAAAAAGTTAAAAAACAAAAGTTGTAGGTCTACTCATGCTCGTTCCGAATCATCTTGAATCTTCTCAATCGGAGTTTGTATGAAAACGTTATGGCCGTTTTACTAACAGAGGTCAAAATAGTTTTGCATTACAACAACGAAACCACCCCGGACAGCAAGGGTACCCGCTGGGGCTGGTCCCCCAAGGTATAAACACCCGCTGCCAAGAGCTGGTGGAGGGGCTGGTTCGCGAACTGGTAGAGAAATAAGCCAATTTGGCTTATTCTGTCACACCGAATTCGAATTTTCCCAACATGACAAATATGAAACATGTGACAAACAATATTTTAAGCTTATTAACATACTCATTACATAAAAATTTCATATAAACACATAATTACAACTAAGATTTCATAGAATTCGAAGAAAAACACAATTTTAAGCGTTCTTGACGAAAATTGCTACTACGAATTCATTTTTCATCCAATTCAAGTGATTCCAATTGTAATCACTTCTATTCTTAACATACTAACATAATACTAGATCAATTTTAACAATAACTCATAATCAACATCAATTTTGATAGTTTCAAAAGCAATTTCTCAGAAATTGATTCAAAGAAAACACTATGAACACGATTCCTATTGTTTATCAAAAATCCATGGTTTGAATTGCTAATACAACTATATAATTCATATATAATCATGTTATATCACATATTACACATATCTCATGTTCACATCAAGGATTTAAGAAAATAATTCAACATAAATTCATAATTTAACACTATGAACATGAATTTCACGGTGTTCATCATATACTTGTGAATTAAAATTCTTAAACAACTATGAAACTCTCATGTAAACATATATACATGCATAAATACATACATAACCCATTCACATAACAAAATCATGAAGTTTCACAAAGAGATTTTTACATAGAATTCCAAAACGATAAACATATAGAATCACATGCTTGAGAAACTTGTTTTTAAGATGATTGAGTTCTGAAATTCTTTTCATGGCACATAATTATATATATGAAAATATATGAACATGATATAAACACATAATCTTATACACATGAAAACCTAATTTTACAAAAATCCCAAATAAAACATCTTAATTGAATTTAGGGTTAGAATTATAACCTTGCTAGTCTTTGATTAAGAGAGATATAGAGATGAAGATGATAGTGGGCCTTGCTTTGAGCTCTCCCTTCTTCTTCCTCTTCTTCCTTCTTCTCTGAGACCTCTAACTCTCTTCTTCGTCTCTTAGACTTAGGCTTTTTAGAAAAACTAACATACTTTGTTTTCTAACTGACATATATAATCATACACATATAGTATATAATATATATGTAATATATATATAATAAATATAATACTTATAACAATAATAAGTATTACTAATTACATAAGTTATAGGATTTGAAAAGTCATAAGGCCATGTTTGGCAAAACAAAGCTATTTTAAAAATAACTTTTTAGCTAAGGCCTTGTTTGGAGAAATAGGGTTAATCAAGTACAAGGGCCTTGTTTGGTAAAACCATTTAAAATCCTTTCCCATTATTTTAATAAATCTTTTACTCCATAGTTTAATTACTACACTTATTTAATTAAATTACCATATTCTAATTAAATAAAACTAACACCCATTTAATAATAAAAACACACAATATTAAATTGTTACACAATTATAATTTCTTTATTAAACATAATACATGTAACAAATTATTATTAACACGTAGCACATAACATTAAATCTAATTCAATTATTCTTAATTAAATTAGAATTATTCTACACCATTGCTAATATATCAATTTAATTAAATATATGGCACTTAATTAAATTAATCCACATCATCACATACTTAATTTATTTAACTCAACAAATAAATTCAATAAAAATATTTATTCACTTTATTTAATTAATATAATACACTTAATTACATTACTGCATATTAATCACATAATCTCAATAAATAATTCAATTAAAATATTTATTTACTTCAATAAATATTAAATTAACATTTAAATTCTCTTCACATCAAATCACATATTTCACAATATTTCTCACATATACACATACTCATACTCGAAACATCTAAAGATAAGAATTTTATTTATTAAATTCTCATTTATAAATTCTTAAAAATTCGGGATGTCACATCAGCTTCTCTGATTTGCTTAACATGTTGAAAATTTTTGAGAGTCACTTTCAAACCTAGAAAGACCAAGTCTTACTAGTAGGGGTTAAATGATCTTCTAAAAAGAAGAATGATTCAAAGAAGGTAAATAAAGAAAGGCAAAAACAAAGAATAATAAGAACAAAACTGATACAGATAGCAAATGAGTTTGCTTCGACTGCAATAAGCCTGGACACTAGAATAGAAAACTGCGAGAAGCATCTTGCAGAGGCTAACTAGAAGAAGCTTAGTGAAGCTTCGTTTAAATATACAAGTTTTCTCATGATTAAAATAAATCTTTCAATAAGTAAAGTTTCTACTTGGGTATAGGATACCGGTTATAGTTCTCATAAATACAGATTTATGAAGGGACTAAGCAGAAGTAGAAAGTTAAACAAGAGGAAGTCTTCTTGCGTGTGGGGAATGGAGCAAAGGTTGGTCCACTAACTGCATGAACTTATTGTTTAGCACCGCCTATGGGCAAGTCCATTAGTTTAAATAATTGATATTATGTTCCTACACTTATAAGAAATATTATTTCAACTTCTGTATTGGATATGGATGGTTTTGATATTGTAATAAAGAATAATAGTTGTTCTATTTATAATAAAATGTTTCATATGGTGTTGACAATTTACTGAATGGACTTTACATACTTAACTTACATGAAAATAATTTTGCGAATTGAACAAACTAGTAAAAGAAAAAGGAGATGATCATTCAAAGAGTTGAATATTTGTAATTGATGAAATACAAGTCTGAATCATTTAAAAGGTTCAAAGAATTTATAAGTAAAACTAATTGGCAAGGTATTAGGATTATTCGATTGAATCGAGGAATAAATACTTGTGCAATAATTTTTAAGATCATCTCAAATGGTTTTCTCATAATGGACGCCTCCTGATACACAATAATTGATTGGTGTATCTAAAAGGAAAAATTATACCTTGTTGGGCATGGTGCGATCCATAATGATTTTTATCGATATTTCAGTATCCTTCTGGGGTAATGCCCTGGAAATGGTTGCATATCTACAAAATAAGATAACCTCAAATTCCATTCCTAATACTTTATAAGAGTTATGGACATGGAGGATTCCTAATCTTAAGAATGTTAAGATAAAGGGTTGTCCAGCTTATGTGAAAAGGTTTCCAAAGGATAAGCTTGGGCTAAGATTTGACAAGTACAGATTTGTGGGACATCCTAAAGTAAGATTAGGGTAAATGTTCTATAATCCTACTTAGCAAAAGATGTTTGTTGCGAAACACGCTGCCTTCTAAGATAAATGTGTTTATCATTGAAGGGCTAGTGGGAGGATAATAGATCTTGAAAGAGTGCAAAAACCACAAATCACTATTAGTCAAAAGGAGGAACTTATAGATACAGCTATTGTACTGCAACAGAATAGTAAATCTGAAATAGTACTGAAGATACCAAGGAGGTATGGATTCATCATAGATGATGATGAGGTATGCATCATAGAGGATGATGATCTAGTTATATATGATGAGGCTAAGAGTAGCAGACACTCAAAAAAATGGCAGATGACCATAAAATTCAAAATGGATCTTTGGAGGAAATGGCAAGGTGTAGACCTATAAGGCCAGACTGGTTAGAAAAGGTTATCAAATAAAGTCAAGAACTTGACTGTGATAAAACCTTATTACCGATAATAATGCTCAAGTCTATTTGGATTTTACTTGCGATTGCAGCTTATTATTACTAAATTTTGCAAATGGACATGGAGACGCCCTTCCTCAAATATAAATTATTAGAGGAGAATATATGCATGATACAACTAGATGGATTTGTTTCAATAGTTGAAGCAAATCAAGTATATGAGCTACAACAATCCATTTATGGATTGAAGCAAGCTTCTGAACGATGGAACATTTGTTTTGATGAGACAATCAAAAGAGTTTGATTTTATCAAAAAATGAGAATGAACCTAGTGTGTACGAAAGGGTCAGTGGGAGCGCTGTGACATTCCTAGTATTATATGTTGATATATTACGGATAAGGAATGACATACCAGTGTTACAATCAGTAACGATAAAGTTGTCTAAACATTCCTCCATGAATGATTTGGGTAGAACATCCTATATTTTGGGGATAAAGATCTATATTGATAGACTTAAAAGGATGCTCAGCTTGACCCAAGGAATGAATATTCATTCGATGCTAAAGGCGTTTAGCATGGCAAACTCCAAGAGATGTCTCGTGTAGATGAGAAATGGAGTGTATCTCTCTAAATTATCCTCAATAAAAAAGAGATCACATGAGTTACTATCATGTATGCAATGAAATGTACGAGACTCGATGTTGATCAGTTATATTCTGGAGAAGATCACTATAAGACAGTGAAAAATATCTTAAAGTACTTAATCAACACTAAAAATGTGATCATGATACATGGTAGGTCTGAATTAAAACTAGAGGACTAAACAGACTCAAGTTTTTTAGACTGACCAAGAGGACAACAAATCTACTTTAAGGTAAATCGTTACATTGGATGGTGGTGCAGTGAATTGGAAAGGTTCTGAATAGCAAAGAGTTGTTGGTTTAGTGACAAAAAAAATATATATAGCTGTAAATGATGCTGCAAGTTGATGTTTGGATGAAAAGTTCATTATTGAACTAGAAATAGTTCCTAAGGCTCATCTTGGATCCAAACATGTGTTGTGGCACTTTCATTTGATTAGAGGGATCATTGGAGGAGGAGAAGTCACTATAGAGATGGTGGAATCTCAAGAACAACATTGCATATCCATTTACTAAAGCTTATCCAATAGCAGAATGATCGTCACTTAGAGAAGAATGGTATGAGATACTATGGCGATTGACTTTAGTACAAGTGGGAGATTAAAAGTAGTATGCACACAAGCCAATCATATTTGATGATAAAGCATATACTTTGTAACAATCTTATTCATTTATTAATAAAAGAGTTATTTAATTAAAGGCATTTATTTATCTACATTGTGATGTTTTATAATATATGATAAACCCATAATTTTAGGCAATGCTTTTAGAATCATGATGATGATCATGCTAATGAGATCTAAATTCTTAGATAGTTTAAAACTAAAATAGTTTCCAATCGTTGGATTACTAAAAAGGGGATTAGTAAATCTGGATAGATTGGTACATACATTGCTTGCTCATTAGATGAGGATGATTGATCTCATAATCATTTGTGTGGAGACACTAAAGTAAGTATATAGGTGCTTATTGGAGAATAAGTTTTGTAATGCCCGAGAAAATCGGATTTCTATGTAAATGAATTTTATTTAATTTAATGAATAAAATTTATTTAATTGTTTATTAAACTGAGTAAGATAATCAAAGGTCATTCTATGACCTAGAGAATGCAAAAATGGTTAGGATTCTGGCTTCGTGCTAGAAATAAATGATATGAATTTATAAGACAAAAATAAAACTTTTCCAAGGATTTTTCGTAAAATCACTATTCATCCATTTCTGCTCGAAAATTATTTTTGAATTTACGAGAAACGCATAATGATAGGATTTAAAGACAAGATGGAATATCTAATAATATTCCAGTTATGGCTCTCGAAGTTTTGACGTAAGGACTTGAAACCTTAAGGGTTAGGGAAAGTAAAACCTAATGATAAATGGTTAAGTATAATAATAAATGATTATTATACGGAATGAATACGAGTATAATACGAGATATTATACGAGTATAATACGAAGAGAATACGAGAACTAATACGACGTATAATCTGAATTTTAGACGAAGTAAATACATTCAATTTGAATTAAATTTAATAACTAAACCTGTGGGTCAAACCGATGGGTTAACGGGTTGGTTAAACCCATAGCGCAACCCATGGGGTAACCCATGAGCATATGGGGTGACATAGGGGGCATGTGGGGTGCGTGTGCTAGCACATGGGCATCACATGGCAAGACATGGCAAAGGAGGTTTGGTCCTAATGACCAAACTACCCCAAGCCTTTCCTAATGACCAAACTACCCCAAGCCTTGCAAAGTCTATAAAAGGCAAGCTCATTAGTCATTTTGAAGGTTTAACAAAAGTTGATCACATATTGAGAGAGAGAGAAAAGAAGTTAGCTTATTGCCTTTGATAAGAAATCAAAGCAAACAAGGAGCACGAAGATAATTGAATCTCCATATTCAATCTACAAGAACAACAAATGTATAATGATAAGAAAATTTAGATAATTCAGTTGTCTTTCAATATAGAATTGATAGAGAAGTGAATTAGTGGAGCATGTTTAGTAAGAAGTAATAAGGTTGGCTAAGTAGTGAACTAAGAACACTAATAAGCCATGGATAATGAAATCATAAGAATTGATTAAGGAACTAATGAAGAAACTATCAAAATCATGAGAGTTTGGTTAATAAGCATGTAAAACCAATAAAACTTAGATGTTTAGAATGGTTAGAATCACTAATGAATAACCAATGGATTGATTCCATTTGGTTTGAAGTAAAAATATTGAATAACGAAGATTCAGCGAAAGTTACGCGATTAGACGTTCAGCGTCGAAATCGTGAATTTTCCCGGAAAAGAAGTCAAAAGTTGCCGTTTGATTCGGAAATAATGGTTTTTGATGGCGTAACGTGTAATTAAGTAAATAAGACTTGCGGTAGCAAGAGCGAACGAATTCGATCTTAAAACAAAGAATTGAGCGTCGAACGTTCACGAACGTTTAACGAACCGTAAAAATGGACTAATCGGCGAATTTCTCGCCAACGGATTCAGAAATGAATTCCGACTCGATGGAATCGTAGAACATAGAATTTATGAACTAATGGCTTTGGAACAAGCCAATTACGAGTTGTAACGATCGTGTTACGAGCTCGTGAAATTTAACTTTTGCAGAATTTTTCTGAGGCTGGGGGCCGGCCCAGAACTTTGTTCCCAGCGCCGCAGCGCCAAGGCAGGGTATTCTTATTGCGAGCCAGTGCCGCAACGCCGACTTTAAGCCTATGGTTGGCGCTGCAGCGCCCTTAAGTGAATTTTTTTCTGACATGAATATTTATTAACGTAACTTACTACATGGTAATTATGGGAAAACTATATGGTTAATATTCATGAAGACAAATCACTTAAACAACATGTTTAAGAAAGATTTTAAGATATAATCATTGACAAAACGTATTTAAATTTAAAACTCGAAATCCGATAATGTAAACTATGAATCGTAATCGAGTTGTGAGCGTGCCTTATGGTCATATGACATGTAATGGAGGTATGTAGTACATGAATGATATCAAATGAAGTAAAAACTTATTTAATTTCTCTACGGAGTCCGAGAATGGGAATCCGATAGAAATGTGATTGACGTTGCGAACCGATTAGGGTTTCAACTATCGTTGTGCTTAACAATGATCGTCGAGAGTCGGTTTATGACATATAGATGTTAATAAGCCCTAACAAATGATAAATAACTTGAAATGATGTTATTAGTTTAACTATTCATCTAAGTTATATAAGGAGGAGAAGATAGGTTATACATTGTATATCAATTATAAATTTTGATTGGTATTGTGACACCCCCAAATCCGGGTACTTCGTTTCCACATGATTTTGTGTTCACTTTCTAATATAGAATACATCTACCCAATGAATAATGTAAAATAAACTACAACTTAAATTAGAATAGATAAATCTCCCTTAAAACAAGGGTTACAACCTTTTCAAGATAATCCCGGTTTACTCTAACCCTGACATGAATATAATAAAGTGCGGAAACAAAAACATAACATTCAAGCCTTATTACAATCATTCTCAATATAATAAAAAAACAAGTCTTCACTTGCTTTGCTTTCCCTTGCCCTTACTCGTAGACGCAGCATCAGCGTTATCAACCTTAACTGAAATTGTTATTTAATTCAAGAGTGAGCAAACCACAGCTCACTGGAGTTTAACAATAACATAGACATGAAAGGATATATTTAAAAGAATCTGAACAACTTAGCTTGCTTCAATAATAAAGAATTGAATAATAATTCTCTATCAACATTAAAATTCGAATATAGAATTTATCTGAGGGTCATAAGACCTTTGAACTCTTATCCTAGGTTATAAATATTTCTATTTAAACCTTTAACAGTCAATAAGACTATGGACCTTAACTCGTACTTAGGGGAATCAGCCCTTCGTACCATGTATTGTGCACAAACATCTTAACGCTATGCGTAGTAACCTCCCCTAGTAAATAGGGTTGTTTAACTCAGTAATTTGAATTCAAGTCCGCACCAAAGAAAGTTTAGTTTGGATAAGCTTACAAGGGTAATTTAGAATTCATGTTCATCAACTAAGGATTAGTTGAATCAACTTCCAATAATTCATAAATAAAAGAATTATGAATTAAAATATGCTTTAGAATCAACTTAAAGCATTTAAAATAATAACTGGATCTTACTTGAATAATAAGTTAAGATCATTTCAATTAAATAAACAATTGTCTAATACATAAATAGAAAGGACATTCTCAACAATGAATATATGAATTCAAGAATTTGTATATAATCAACAAGTTTAGGGTACAGAAAACTTGCATAAAATTAACGAGTTTAGAGTTTAGAAGACTTGCCTCAAGCGCAAGCTACTTAATTCAATTCACGTACTTTAATACTTCCTATACACATTCAATTATAATAATCTAAATCAGTTAATACATAACTAATTCACATAAGTGGTTAACCCTCATGGTTAACTCACTCTAATTAAATAAACAATAATAATTAACTATCACATAGTTAATCACATCACACATATACTCACATAATTAACTTAATTATGTATTTAACTAAATTATAATTAAACAATTATAATTCAAACACTTAATCAAATTATAATTACCATTTAAATTATAAATAATTATAATTTAAAATCAATTAAACTACATTCATACATTTATAATTACACAATTTATAATTAATCATGTAATTATCAATTTAATTAATAATTACTTAAACTATACTATGCATTATAATTACATAATTTATAATTAATTATGTAATTATCAATTTAAAATCCACAATTAAACATTTATTTATTAAATTATAATTACATAAATTATAATTTAAATTAACAACTAATAAATCAACCTTTATTCATTATAATTTAATTATAATTTAAAATAAACATTTACTTTTGATTATAATTATTTAAATTATAATCATATATCATATTTAAATAATAATTCAAATCATACTTTAAGGTTTTCAAACCTCTTTTCTTTTCTAAATATAAATTTGTCAAATTTATGTTAACAACATGTTGTAGCAACTAGATACATGCTCACTGTCATAGCATAATTAAACTAGGTTCAAAATCAACACTGCACAATTAGCTAACCTTCACTGCCTAAGCACTGTGCCCGGCGCAGCTGCGCAGGGAAGGATTCTGGGAAAGGCAGCCGGCGCAGCTGCGCTGCTTCTGGCTGTGTTACCGGCGCAGCTGCGCAGGAACACGGACAGAGGCAGACAGCAACGACACCCTGCTTCACTGATTAACCCATACAAGCCAACAATCGGCAATTCACTAGTAACTTAAACATTGTAAATCATACCTATGCAATAATACATATATATAACATGCTTCTAAAACACAAAATCATCTAAACAATGATAATCACAAATTTTAAAATCTAATTTGGCCATTTTCATGAAAACTCATATTTTTCATTAAATAATTCACTGTAACTATTTTTCTCCATCAATTCGAACCTATATACATGCATTACATACGAAGTTGAAGATAGCATCCAGAAATTACTTAATAAGCATATTAACACATACCAATTGCATGAATTTCTCAATTAACATTAACCACACTCATGAAATTCCATATGAACTCATATAAACATGAATTTTCTGTTAAAAATATATTTCTACAGTAATTTGATTTTTGAAAATTCTCTTATGTCATACAATTACCACAATCAACACATGGATACAATACATATATATAAAATTCAAGATTACATAATTTCATGAAATTCACAGAAAACTAAATTTACAGAAACTCAAAACAATGAAGAACAACTGATCACAATTCTTTAAAACTATAAGATATTAATTACCTTTTTGATGATTGGAGAAGAATACAATGACTAATTCTAGCCTTCACAAGTTTCTTCTTCCTTCTCTTCTTTAACTTCTCTGCTCTTCTTTTCTCTTTTTGTTCTTAGCTTTACAAACTAACTTCTAATCTAACGTAGTATAGATATATTATAACTGATATAATATACGTATACTAATGATATATGTAACTGCTAATTACTTAATATATATAATAAATACATTTATTATATTAGTTACAAAATTCAAAAACCACAATGCCTTGTTTAGAAAAACAAGGTTATTTTCAAAAATTGATTATTAATGCTAAGGCCATGTTTGGTAAACAGTTTATTTAAAAATAGCTTTTTGATAGTTAGGGCCCTGTTTGGTAGAAATAGGTTTAAAACAAATACAAGGGCCTTGTTTGGTAAAAATCATTTAAAAATTCTTTTCCTTTTATTTTAATAAATCATTTTGACATATACTTTAATGTCATATTTTAATCAATTAAATATTAATCATCTAATTTAATCAATTAAAATCTAACATCCATTAATCACATAAAATTTGCCACATAATTATAATTACTCGCTAATTATAATTCATGTAACACTTCATCACATAATTCATCTAATTCAATTATCTCAATTAAATTAGAACTATAATATAACATTAATATATATACATATCAATTAAATAACATTCATTAAATTAATATGTAACACTCAATTAAATCATTACCATAAATTACTTAATCTATTTATTTACTCAATAAATAATTCACATAAATATTTATTTAATTCAATAAATATTTAAAATTAAATATAAAATCTCAATCGTTACAATCTTCCCTCCTTAAAAGGATTCTGTCCCCAGAATCACACATAAAAAAAATCTCATCTATTACAGGTATACTATGTGTTTATGCTATATAGAAGTTGTAAAGACCGAGTAGCGTACATTTAAAGGTTTAAAGACGCAAAGGCAAGTTTTCTAAACTCTTGTCTACATTTTATGTTAGACAAGCTGTCACTATGCATGATTTCTTATACATGCACTGTTATTGAATAGTCGATGCCATTTGATTCGGCTAGACTGAGACTTAGCATATTTTGGTTGGTTTTTCATAAATCTTTTCAGAATATTTACAATGTTGTTATCCTATGCCAATTGCTTGGTACGGATTCTCAGGTAAGCCTGAGTGTGAATAAACAAATATTTTTACGTCGTTAATTCGACAGGCACGTGAGGTTGACACCAATTAAACGTAAATACGTTTAATATATGAGTGTTGATCAACATAGAGTTCTACAGGCTGATCACCTGGATGTGCTCGTAAGCTATATCGAACTTACGGCCTCAATGCCGGGTTGTTCCTTTCATGAATGAGAACTAAATGATTGTTCATGGTCGTTAACCAGCTCACGTTCCGAAGAGACTTTAAGTCTTTGGGAATGACTTTAAAGGAATCAAAACGTTATTTTGATTATTCTTAAGTACTTCATAGCTATTGTACAGCTATTGAAGATGAAATCATATGATTCTTAATTTTGTGGTTTCAAAATATAATGTTGAACTTGCTGAGCTATTTATGCTCATTCATGCTTAAAACTAAATGATTTCAGCTAAGAGCGAACGGACCGAAGGATCTGGTAAAGACAAGGGCAAGTCCAAGATGGATAAATAGTGATCCTTGTAATAGCATAATATTAGTATTGTAATGACTGATATTATGACACAAAACAAAATGTAATGGTTACAAAGAATCTGGAAAGGGATTAATATAATATAATATTTAGTAAACTCATGCGTGTTATTGAAGTCTTTCATTGAATGTATGAGTAGATTGTAGCACCGTGTAGCACCATATCTAGGGTTTGAAGGTACCCAAATTTGGGGGCATCACGGGTTGGTATCAAAGCTTTAAATTATAAAACTTAAGGGGAAAAACCTTAGGCTATAACCTTCAGAAGAGAAGTAGAAGTTAGAAGTAAACAAACTCGGGTAGAATTTTAAAAGAAGAAAGTAACCTTAAACATATTAATTGTGATATATGTTTATAATATTTGATTGTGTACTAATCAAGTTATTATGTCTTATTATAGATATCAGGAGTTATGGACATGTATAACGAAATACATAAAGTTAGTGAGGACTCAGTTAACTTTGTAGAGGTACTACTGAAACCAGTAGCAGAGGTACCTGTTGTGATTCTAGAAGAGACTGATGTAGAGGAGAAGGATCCGTCTGAATACTTTGATAACTTTAACTTTGCTTCATTGTTTGACGGTATGTCGGAGGAGGAGACAGTACTGATTAATTCGGTATTGCCTACTGAGGATGAGAAGGAGTCGACACCGACGAAGTCCATGAAGGCTCTGTTTATAGCAGTGTTGGACAAGAACGTCCAACTGAGTAAGGAAGTACGTGACCTTAAGCAGGAGGTTCACGGTGTCCTGGAGGATAAGGAAGACATGGAGGTCTTCTGGGAAGTCGAGCACGACGAGAAGGTGCTGGCGAAAGATAAAGTCCGGAACTTAAAGCTAGATGTCTAGGAACTAAATGCGGAGCTTTTGAACAAGAAGTAGAAAATAAGTCAGATGTCTTATATACATAGGATTTTGCACGAGGATTATCAGCATTAGATTGCTGAGTATCTTGTGGAGGAGGGACAGACTCGACATACGATTAGCCGGGCTCGACATACGATTAGCCGGGACATTGTGGCCAGTATGGCCAATGCGGATTATGACAATGCCGTTAGGCAGATGTAGTCCTGTTATAGTTAGTGATGTAAATATTTGAGTAGCTAGTAATGACGTAAAACCCTCTTTTGTATAAACAAGGGTAGTCTTTTGTAAATCCCAAATTTTGGAAAGTAATTGCGGGCTAGTGTTGTAAATGGTTGAAGCCATGTAATGACGAACGATGTAGTGTTATACTACGAAGAAGCACCTTAATATAATAAGTTTATTAAAATGTTTGTCAATGTGATTGAGTTATTATTGATTGTTAATAATAACAGAATGAAGAAATAAATAATAATGAAAATGTTTTTGCATTAACAAAAAATGCCGCCAAGAAGACGTCAAAGAAACCAAGAAAAAGAGCCTCGTAATGAGGAGGAACAAGGGAATAATAACCCGATGCAAGAGTTTGTGAACCTATTAGCTGCAACTCTTAATAGGACCAGAGATAACGTACGAGTTAATCCTGGGGTAGGTCAGAGGACTACCTTCAAGGAGTTTAAGATTATAGGTCTACGGAACTACGGATCCTATTGCTGCCCAAGTTTGGGTAAAAAAATTGAGAAGGCATTTGTCATAGTAAATGTTAGTGAGGTGCAAAAGACTTCTTTTGCAACTTGAATGATGAAGGGGGAGGCCAACTACTGGTGGGAGGCAAACCAGGGTAGGGCCGGAACAGAAGTTGTTACGTGGAAGCGGTTCAAAGAGTTATTCTTCGAGAACTACTTCCCCACGAGCATGCAGGGGAGGATGGAGATCCAGTTCTTAGAACTGAAGTAGGGGGACATGATAGTTCCCCAATACGCAGCCAGGTTCAATGAACTGGCAAGGTTTGCTCTACACTAAGTGGACACGGAGTTGAGGAAGGCCAGACGGTTTGAGCAGGGATTAAAACCCTGGCTCTTTAGCCGAATATCGTTATTCCAAAGTTTTACTTTTGGAGCCATATTAGAGAAGGCGATTATAGCCGAGGGTGGTAGTGAGGCTTTGAGCCAATACCACAAGGAGAAAAAGAATAAGGGTAAAACTGATGTGTCAGTCAAAATTGAGGGAGCCAGTGGGAGTGGCTAGAAGAGGAAGGGTTTTAACTCTGGGAATACTGGAGTAAAGCAAGAGTATCTTAAGAGGAGGATGGAGGCATACAAGACTTGCTAAAAGACTCATCTAGGAGTCTGCTTCAAGGGCAACGTGGTGTGTTACAACTGTGGACAGAAAGGGCACATTTTGCCTAACTGTCCTAGTCCTAAGAATAATCATGGTTGCTTTGTATGTGGATTTACGAACTACATGGTACGAAACTGTCTGAAGAAGGGTTCAGATGGTGGGAAAGGAGCTAGCGGTAGTAATCTAGCAATTGGTGGTGCAATACCATAGGGTAGGCCGACTACCCGCACTTTTAATATGACAGTACAGGATGCGGTTGCATCAAGCGACATCGTAGTAGGTATTATCCCGGTCAACGATATAAATATGTATGTATTATTTGATTTGGGTGCTACTTGTTCGTTTATAGCATGTGAATTTGCTAAACGGTTAGGATTACTCCCCAAAAAACTTGTAATACCTTTGAATATTAAGGTAGCAAACGAAGAAGTAATTTCGGTTGAGTATGTTCATAGAAGTTGTTATATAGATATAAGAGGTAACAAGTTATCGGTAGATCTTATACTGATAAAGTTGGGAGAATTCGATGTAATTCTTGCGATGGACTGGTTGTTTAACCACGGGGCAATTATCGATTGCCAAAATAAATGTGTGAACCTTCGGATTTCTAAGAAACCCAAGGTAGGGTTCTACGGTAGTAAATCATCGGGACGCTCTTGTTGTCTAACCATGACACAAGCCAGAAAATTGTTAAGGAAATGATGTGTAGGTTACCTGTGCCATGTGGTTGATACCCAGCGATTGAGAGCAATATTAGAACAGATACCTATAGTCAATGAATATACGAACGTATTTTCGAGTGATTTTCCAGGTCTTCCACCCGATAGAGAGACCGAGTTTGTTATAGATGTTGTGCCAGGCATGACACCAATTTTGAAGGTACCATATCATATGGCGCCGGTAGAATTAAAGGAGTTGATGATTCAGTTGCAGGAACTGTTGGACAAGAAGTACATTCAATTGAGTGTTTCTCTATGGAGAGCACCGATATTATTTATAAAGAAAAAGAACGGATCGTTGATGCTTTGTATCGACTACCGAGAGTTTAACAAACTAACGATAAAGAATAAGGACCCATTGCCCAGGATCGATGATCTCTTTAATCAGTTGAAAGGGTCAAAATATTTTTCGAAGATAGATTTGCATACAGGGTATCACCAGTTGTTGGTTAGAGAGGATGATGTACCTAAGACAGCATTCAAGACTCGTTATGGTCATTACAAGTTCTTGGTGATGTCGTTTGGGTTACCGAATGCACCAGCCGCATTCATGGATATGATGAACAAAGTGTTCAAACAATATTTGGACAAGTTCGTCGTAGTGTTCATTGATGATATTCTAGTCTACTCTCAAACGAAAGAAAATCATACTGAACATTTAAGATTAGTGTTGGAAGCACTATGAAAGGAGAAGTTGTATACGAAATTCACTAAGTGTGAATTTTGGTTAGAGAGAGTGCAGTTTTTGGGTCACGTCATCGACCAGGAAGGGATTTCAGTAGATCCAGCGAAGGTGGAAGCAGTTATTAATTGGGAACAACCGAAAACGCCGACTAAGGTGCAGAGTTTCCTAGGGTTGGCGGGTTACTATCGGAGGTTCATTCAGGACTTCTCGAAGATAGCTACTCCGTTGAAAAACTTGACAAGGAAGACCGTGAAGTACGTGTGGACAGAAAAGTGTGAAGACATCTTTCAAGAGCTGAAGAAGAGGCTAAGTCATGCACCTGTATTGTCCTTACCAGATGATACGGGGAATTTTATAGTTTATAGTGATGATTCGCATAAAGGACTGGGTTGCGTGCTCATGCAGCATGGCAAGGTCATTGTGTATGCATCTCGGCAGTTAAAGGAGTATGAGAAAGGTTATCCTACTCATGACCTTGAACTGGCAGCGGTGGTCTTTGCCTTAAAAATTTGGAGGCATTACCTATACGGTGAGAAATGTGAGATATACACAGATCATAAAAGTCTGAAGTATATCTTCACACAGAAGGAGTTGAATATGAGGTAGAGAAGATGGTTGGAGTTGATAAAGGATTACGACTGTGAAATCCTTGAAAGTAGTATGAATAGAAGCCAATCATGTATGATGATAAAGTATGTACTTTATAAACGATCAAATTTATTTATTAATAAAAGTATTAATTTATTAAAGGCAATTAATTATCTACATGATGCTATTTTTATAATATGTAAATAACTCATAGTTTTAAGCAATGCTTTTAGAATTATGATGTTGATCAAGCTAATGAGATCTAAATTCTTAAAAAGCTTAAAACTAAAATAATTCCCAATCGTTAGATTACTAAAAAGGGGATTAGTAAATACGAATAGATTGGTACATATGTTGCTTGCTCATTGGATGCGGATGATTGATCTCATGATCATTTGTGTGGAGACACTAAAGCAAGTGTGTATGTGCATATTGGAGAATAAGTTCACTGAATGTGACTCGCTATGGAATACCTAATGGAGTTTTACTTGCCTGTCAATAGAAATTCCTAATGTGATAGTAGTACAAGTGATCTTTGGACTTGAGATCATCATAGTATCTTGTATGTAATGAATTATACTTTGACTTATTCCTTAAGACCCTTAGGGTATATCAAAGGGTATGCTTGGGTGTAATAAGTTACATATGGATATAATGAATGGTTAATAAAGAATCTACCACTTCTACTAAAAGAGATATGTCCTATGTGATTCGTTAAATGACAACCCAGTAGTCCTTGGCCAAGGTAGAGAAATTAGAAAGGAGTTTCTAATTTGCATTATTTGGAGTTGTGCATTTTTTAATCGAAATACATATAATTAAATAAAATAAGACTTGGCAGTAATTTCATGCCTTATATTTAATTGGGGCATTGAATGGTAGAAGGATTGAATTGTACGGTAACTATTTACTTACAGGTTCTTTTATGATTAATGTTGGAATTTATATTATCTGAAAAATCGTTGATCGCTAGGAAGGCTTATCCCTATTGTAGAATAAATATTATTTATTTAAATAGATTATTAGTTTAATTTATTTATTTAAATAAAATTAAAATTATTCTAATTGATTTATTCACAACCGTTTTAATATGGAGAACCTAAAGGGTCACACCATAAAAGAAAGAATAATTATTTAAGAAGGTAATGGCATAATCGTAATAATGCATTAAGTGTAATTAATTTAATATATGGTGATAGAATAAATTAAATAGCTTAATGTTTATTATTTAATATTTTAAAAATATTAAATATATATTAATAAGAGGAGTCTTATTAATATTATTACAATTATTATTATTTTAATTTCTAAAGAAGTTTAGAAATTAATTTAATATTAGTACTCTCATATATTCCTAATAAGATTAGGAGACAAATTAATTTAAGGAGTTTAATTAATTAATTCCAATATGATTGGGAAGCCTAATTAATTAAAGAAGTTTAATTAATTAAATGAAAACCTATTTCTAATAAGATTAGAAGGGTTAACCAATATCTATATAAGAGGAGTCTTATGTTAGATATCAGTTGATGCAATTTCAATTGTTGGAGAGTACTCCTTTTTTATAGAGGATAGAAAACTAGGGTTTAGCCAACCACCCTCTTTCTTGAATAATTCTTATTCCTTGGTGGATCACCTCTAGAGGCCAAACACTTGAGTGGCTAACGTTGATCAAAGGAAAGAATCAATCTCGGATATTCAAGGAGATCGCGAAGAACAAGGAGTTGAACTTGTGCCTGTGGAAGCTTCGTTCTACAAGGGTATGATTTCCATAACTTCTTATTTATCAGTTTTAAATTAATAATTTGCATAAAGGATGATCCGGGTAATGGTTTTGTAGAAAATTTTAAAACTCTGATATACCATGCTTCCACTTATTTTGCAATTTGATTGCGCCCATGATTTCGTACAAACCCAACAATCCTGTATCACCCAGGGAAGGCGAACGTGGTGGCCGACGCTTTAAGTAGAAACGGTCGGGAGAAATTGTCGATGTTAACAACTCAAGATGAGTTGGTAACAGAGATGGCGAGGATGGAAATTGAGGTACGATGTCCAAGTGAGAAAGGGGAGAAGCTGTTTGCAATGGAGATTTAACCTACAATCGTAGAGAAGGTGAAAGAAGTGCAACGTAGAGCTGATGAGTGTGAGCAAATAAAGAAGAAGATTGCAGACGGTATAAAGAATACATAAAGTCTTGATAACGAAGGGTTATTAAGATTTAAAGGACGAATTGGGTTCCGTGTGATACAGAGTTGAAGGAAGAAATAATTAACGAGGCACATAACTTGAGGTATTCGATTCATCCTGGTAGTACCAAGATGTATCAAGACCTTCGAACAAATTTTTGGTGGACAAATACGAAGAGAGAGATAGCAGAGTATGTTAGTAGGTGCTTAACTTGTCAAAAAGTTAAGGTCGAACATCAACGACCCAGTGGTTTGCTACAATCATTGGAGATTCTATAATAGAAATGGGAGCATATCACGATGGATTTTGTGGTGGGACTTCCGACGACGTAGAAAGGATACGACACTATTTGGGTAATAGTGGATCGTTTGACGAAGTCGGCTCATTTCTTGCCGATAAGAGTCAAGTACTACTTAGACCAGTTAGCTAAGCTTTATGTCAAAGAGATCATTTTAAGACATGGAGTGCCAATTTCGATTGTGTCAGATCGCGACCCGAGATTCACCTCGAATTTTTGGAAGAGCTTGCAAGAACAAATGGGAATGCAATTAAGGTTGAGCACGGCGTATCATCCACAGACGGATGAACAAAGTGAGAGGACAATTCAAACGCTAGAAGACATGTTAAGGTCTTGCGTTATGGATTTCAAAGGGAGTTGGGATGATCATCTAACGTTGGTAGAGTTCGCCAACAACAACAGTTATCACGCTAGTATAGGCATGCCGCCTTACGAATCGTTATATGGACGGAAGTGTAGAACCCCACTGTGATGGGATGAGGTAGGAGAGAGTCGATTGTTAGGACCAGAGATGATGCAATAAATGACGGAAGTGGTTAAATTGATACGAATAGTAGCAGCTAAAGACAGATAGAAAAAGTATGTCGATCTACATCGGAAGAATAAAAAATTCAAAGTTGGTTCGTACGTATTCCTGAAGGTGTCGCCTTGGAAAGGGAAGATACGCTTTGGGAAGAAGGGAAAGTTAAGTCCTAGGATTATAGGACCTTTTGAAATTTTAAGAAGGGTAGGAGAGGTAGCTTATGTGATAGCATTACCAACAGAGTTGGGACATATCCATAACGTGTTTCACATATCAGTATTGCGTCCTTATAAGCCATATTACAAGCACGTAATCAAATATGAACCAATCTAAGTCGAGAAAGACTTAACGTATAGGAAAGTTTCTATTCAAGTTATTGATAGGAAAGAACAAGTCTTGAGAAGCAAAGTCATACCTTCGATGAAGGTGATATGGAGGAACCACAATACTGAAGAAGCAACGTGGGAACTCGAAGACAAGATGATGAAAGCTTATCCTCATTTGTTTGACTAATTTGTATCAAAATTCTGGGGACAAAATTCTTATAATGGAGAGAATGTAACGCCCGAGAAAATTGAATTTCTATGTAAATGAATTTTATTTTATTTATTGAGTAAAATTTATTTAAATGTTTATTAAACTGAGTAAGCTAATCAAAGGTCGTTCTATGACCTAGAGAATGCAGGAATAGTTAGGACTCTGGCTTCGTGCTAGAAATAAATGATATGAATTTATAAGATGAAAATAAAAGTTTTTCGAGGATTTTCTGTAAAATCACTATTCATCCATTTCTGCTCGAGATTTTTTTTTTGAATTTTCGAGAAACGCGTAATGATAGAATTTAAAGATGGGATGGAATATCTAATAATATTCTAGTTATGGCTCACGAAGTTTTTACGTGAGGACTTGAAACCCTAAGGTTAAGGAAAGTAAAACCTAATGATAAACGGTTAAGTATCATAATAAATGATTATTATACGGAATGGATAAAAGTATAATACGAGATATTATAGGAGTATAATACGAAGACGATACGAAAATTAATACGACGTACAATACACATTTTATACGAAGTAAATACATTCAATTTGAATTAAATTTAATAACTAAACCTGTGGGTCAAACCGATGGGTTAACGGGTTGGTTAAACCCATAGCGCAACTCATGGGGAAACCCATGAGCATATGGGGAGACATAGGGGGCATGTGGGGTGCGTGTGCTAGCACATGCTAGCACATGGGCATCACATGGCAAGACATGGCAAAGGAGGTTTGGTCCTAATGACCAAACAACCCCAAGCCTTGCAATGTCTATAAACGGCAAGCTCATTAGTCATTTTGAAGGTTTAACAAAAGTTGATCATATATTGAGAGAGAGAAAAAAGAAGCTAGCTTATTGCCTTTGATAAGAAATCAAAGCAAACAAGGAGCACGAAGATAATTGAATCTCCATATTCAATCTACAAGAACAACAAAGGTATAATGATAAGAAAATTTAGATAATTCAGTTGTCTTTCAATATAGAATTGATAGAGAAGTGAATTAGTGGAGCATGTTTAGTAAGAAGTAATAAGGTTGGCTAAGTAGTGAACTAAGAACACTAATAAGCCATGGATAATGAAATCATAATAATTGATTAAGGAACTAATGAAGAAACTATCAAAATCATGAGAGTTTGGTTAATAAGCATGTGAAACCATTAAAACTTAGATGTTTAGAATGGTTAGAATCACTAATGAATAACCAATGGATTGATTCCATTTGGTTTGAAGTAAAAATATTGAATAACGAAGATTCAGCGAAAGTTACGCGATTAGACGTTAAGCGTCAAAATCGTGAATTTTCCCGAAAAAGAAGTCAAAAGTTGCCGTTTGATTCAGAAATAATGGTTTTTGATGGCGTAACGTGTAATTAAGTAAATAAGACCTGCGGTAGCAAGAGCGAACGAATTCGATCTTAAAACAAAGAATTGAGCGTCGAACGTTCACGAACATTTAACGAACCGTAAAAATGGACTAATCGGTGAATTTCTCACCAACGGATTCAGAAATGAATTCCTACTCGATGGAATCGTAGAACATAGAATTTATGAACTAATGGCTTCGGAACAAGCCAATTATGAGTTGTAACGATCGTGTTACGAGCTCGTGAAATTCAACTTTTGCAGAATTTTTCTGAGGCTGGGGGCCAGCCCAGAACTTTGTTACCAGCGCCGCAGCGCCAAGGCAGGGGATTCTTACTCCGAGCCAGGGCCGCAACACCGACTTTAAGCCTATGGCTGGCGCTGCAGCGCCATTAAGTGAATTTTTTCCTACATGAATATTTATTAACCTAACTTGCTACATGGTAATTATGGGGAAACTATATGGTTAGTATTCATGAAGAGAAATCACTTAAATAACATTTTTAAGAAAGATTTTAAGATATAATCATTGACAAAACATATTTAAATTTAAAACTCGAAATCCGATAATGTAAACTATGAATCGTAATCGAGTTGTGAGCGTGCCTTAAGGTCATATTACATGTAATGGAGGTATGTAGTACATGAATGATATCAAATGAAGTGAAAACTTACTTAATTTCTATACGGAGTCTGAGAACGGGAATCCGATGGAAATGTGATTAACGTTGCAAACCGATTAGGGTTTCAACTATCGTTGTGCTTAACAATGATCGCCGAGAGTCGGTTTATGACATATAGATGTTAATAAGCCGTAACAAATGATAAATAACTTGAACGGATGTTATTAGTTTAACTATGCGGCTAAGTTACATAAGGAGGAGTAGATAGGTTATACATTGTATATCAGTTATAAATTCTCATTGGTATACTATGTGTTTATGCTTAGTAGAAGTTGTAAAGACCGAGTAACATACATTTAAAGGTTTAAAGACGCAAAGGCAAGTTTTCTAAACTCTTTTCTACATTTTATGTTAGACAAGCTGTCACTATGCATGATTTCTTATGCATGCGCTGTTATTGAATAGTCGATGCCATTTGATTCGGTTAGACTAAGACTTAGCATATTTTGGTTGGTTTTCAACAAATCTTTCTAGAATATTTACAATGTTGCTATCTTATGCCAATTACTTGGTATGGATTCTCAGGTAAGCCTGAGTATGAATAAACAAATGTTTTTACGTCGTTAATTCGACAGGCACGTGCGGTTGCCACCTATTAAACATAAATACGTTTAATGTATGAGTGTTGATCAACATAGAATACTACAGGCTGATCACCTGGATGTGCTCTTAAACTATATCGAACTTACGGCCTCAGTGCCGGGTTGTTCCTTTTATGAATGAGAACTAAATGATTGTTCATGGTCGTTGACCAGCTCAGATTCCGAAGAGACTTTAAGTCTTTGGGAATGACTTTAAAAGATTCAAAACGTTATTTTGATTATTCTTAAGTACTTCATAGCTATTGTACATCTATTGAAGATGAAATCATATGATTCTTGATTTTGTGGTTTCAAAATATAATGTTGAACTTGCTGAGCTATTTATGCTCATTCTTGCTTAAAACTAAATGATTTCAGCTAAGAGCGAACGGACTGAAGGATCCGGTAAAGACAAGGGCAAGTCCAAGATGAACAAATAGTGATCCTTGTAATAACATAATATTAGTATTGTAATGACTGATCATATGACACAGAACAAAATGTAATGGTTGCAAAGAACCTAGGAAGGGATTAATAGAATGTAATATTTAGTAAACTCATGCGTGTTATTGAAGTCTTTCATTGAATGTATGAGTAGATTGTAGCACTGTGTAGCACAATATCCAGGGTTTGAAGGTACCCGGATTTGGGGGAGTCACAAGTTCACTGAACGTGGCTCGCTAAGGAATACCTAATGGAGTTTTACTTTCCTGTCAATAGGAATTGCTATAGTGGTAGTAGTACAAGTTATCCTTAGACTTGAGATTATTATAGTATCTTATGTATGATAAGTTATACTTTAACATGTCTCTTAAGACCCCTTAGGGTATATCAAATGGTATGCTTGGGTATAATAAGTTATATATGAAGATAATGAATGATCAATGAAGAATATATCGCTTCTAGTAAAAGAAGATAAATGTCTTATGTGATTCGATAAATGACAACCTATGAATCATTGGCCAAGATGGAATGAAATTAGAAAGGAGTTTCTAATTTGCATTATTTGGAGTTGTGCTTTTTAAGAATTGAAATACATATAATTAAAAAAAATAAGACTTGACAAAAATTTCATGTCTTATATTTAATTGGGACATTGTATAGTGGAAGGATTGAATTGTACGGTAACTATTTACTCAAAGGTTCTTTTATGAGTAATGTTGAAATCTATATTATCTAGAAAGTCGTTGATCGCTAAGGGGGTTTACCCTTATTGTAGAATGAATATTATTTATTTAAATGAATTATTAGTTTAATTTATTTATTTAAATAAGATTAGAATTGTTCTAATTAATTTATTCACAACCGGTTTAATATGAAGAACCTAAAGGATCACACTATAAAAGGAAGAATATTTATTAAAGAAGCTAATGGTCGTAATAATAAGTTAAGTATATTTAATTTAATCTATAGTGATAGAATAAATTAAATAGCTTAATATTTATTATTTAATATTTTGAAAATATTAAATATAATTTAATAAGAGGAGTCCTATTATTATTAGTACTATTATTTAATTCCTAAAGTTTGGAAATTAATTAATAAGATACTCTCTCATATATATATATTCCTAATAAGATTAGGAGGCTAATTAATTAAAAGAATTTAATTATTCCCAATAGGATTGGGAAGCCTAATTAATTAAAAGGGTTTAATTAATTAATATGAAACCATAATCCTAAATAGTTTAGGAGGGTTGCCTACATATATAAATAAGAAAGTTTTATTATAGAACAAGATTACACACTTTATTCTGAGAGTTGGGAGAGTACACCTTTCTATAGAGATAGAAACTAGGGTTTTGCCTGTGACAACCTGGATTTTTAAGAATTAATAAATGAGAATTTAATAAATAAAATTCTTATTATGAGATGTTTCGAGTTTGAGTATGGGTATATGTGTTATATATTGTGAAATATGTGATTTGGTGTGAAGAAAATTTATATATTAATTTTAATATATATTGAATTAAATAAATATTTTAATTAAATTATTTATTGAGTTAAATAAATAATTTATGTGATTGTTGTGAAGTGATTTAATTAAGTGTAATATATATGTAATGATTTTATGTTATAGTTCTAATTTAATTAAGATAATTAAATTAGATGAAGTTATGAGGTAATTGTTACATGAAATTATAATTAGCGAGTAATTATAATTGTTATGTGACAATTTTTATGTGATTAATTGATGTTAACTTTTAATTAATTAAATTAGAATGTTAAAATTTAATTAATTAAAGTATAACATTAAAAATATGTGTTAAAGGATTTATCAAAAGAATTAAAAGAGTTTTTAAAACCGTTTTCCCAAACAAGGCCTTTGCACTGTTTTAAATCCGTTTTGCCAAACGAGACCTTAACTACTAAAAACCTGTTTTTAAAATAAGTTATTTTGCCAAACAAGCCTTAGGGCTTTTAAAAATTAAAACATTGTAACTTATATATATTAATTGCAATTATGGTATTAATTGGGTGGTTTAAATACTTGGGAGTTATATATGTATTATATAATTATACATATAATATATATCATATTAGTTATATGTTAAAACTACGTTAGTTAGAATTAGCTAAGTGTTAGTCAGTTAGAACAACAAGAAGAGAAAAATACAGAGAAAAGAGAAGAGAAGTTAGAGAGAAAAGAAGAGAGAGGAAGAAGAGGAAAGGAAGAAGGCTTTGAGAGAATCATTGCTAAACCTCATCATCATCTTCCTCACTAAGTATCAAGGGTATAATTCTAACCCTTGTATTTTAAACTATGTTTTATGTTTTTCATTATTTATTTCTCTGTAAATTGAGTTTTATAAAGTTAGTGTAAACATGAAATTTTATATGTGAACTGTGTTAATATATGCTTATAATGAAATTGTATGCATAATTGAGTTGTCTAATTCATGAAGACATGATAAACATGAAGAATTCATGTTCATCAAAAGTTTTAGTGAAAATATTTTTGAAAATATATAGTTTTCTTTAAAAATCAAAAATTCAAGTTTAATTGTTAATTTTTGTACAAATTGATTTTGGATTCTTGTTATTTGTCAAGAAAGGAATTCAATGTGATTGAAATTATATGTTTTGATTGAGAAATAAACTCACAGTGTTCAATTTTATCAAGAACACTGAAAAATAGTTTTTATCTAAATTTTTCAAAATTAAGAGTTTCAATTATATGATTTGATGATTAAATGTGATAAAACATGTTAGAAGCTTTAAATTTATGTTTTCTAAAAAATTTGTATGAATTATGTTGACTGGAATCAAAATTTGGCGTGGAAAAATAAGTCAAATTGGCTTTTTCTCTGCACAGTTCGCGAACAAAAAAAATTGAGTTACTGCAAAGGGCTCACCTCGGCGGGCCTTGCAAAGCCGAAAAACCCCCGCCTCGACGGGGGATATGCAGAAAAGAAAGAAGTTACTTTTTGTGAAGTTTTGTTTGTATCATGAAAGTTAACTTAATGTGGTAAATTTTATGAATTGAAGCATACATTAAAATGCTAAATAATAGTAATGAGTTATATTAATAAAATATATAATGAGTAATTATAATTTGAATAATTATAATTAAAGTAAAGGTTTAATTTAAATTATAAATTATTTAATTATAATTTAATATGTAATTATAATTTGGAATAATTATAATTAAGGTGAACGCGTAATTTAAATTATAATTTAATGAGTGCATGAATTGAAATTGATTAATTATAATCATAATAATTGATTAATTTAAATTATAATTGGTTTAATTATGATTTAATGCATAAATGGAGTTTAATCAAAATAAATGCTTAATTTAAATTATAATTTGTTTAATTATAATTTAATTAATATAAAATGCAATTATAATTTGATCAAGTATAATTGAGGAGAATGTGTAATTTAAATTATAATTTGTTTAAATTATAATTTAATTAATATGAGTACATAACTATTAGTTGATTAATTATGTGAAAATATAATATGATTATGTGATGTGATTAATTATGTGGTAATTAATTATTAACTTAATAATTAAAGAAGAATGAGTTAACCTAAATGAGTTAACTAATTATGAGAATTAGATATGTGATAATTAATTTATATTATTAGTTATACATATAATTTGACAGTGTGGGTTAAACAAATAAACGGGAGAGAATTATGAAATATAAAGTAGAATTTACTTAACCGATTGCTAAGCGTTGCTATATGACTAATAGTTGATGTGTATAATAATACGTTGTGTAGGATTCATGAAGTGTAGATTATTTTAAGCTGTTTTCGTTAATTGGTAATCTACGAGCCAGGCAAGTCTTTCAGATCCTATTTGCTATGTGAACTTGATGACGAATTATTTTAAATTGTATTTCAAAGAGCATGATATGTTATATATGTTGTAAGTATGAAATAATAAAGTTAATTTATGACTTCATTGATTGAGTAAAGAATCTTGATTGAGTAAGGAACTCAATCTTTATACTTGTTACATGAATTAAAGCATGCATGATATGTTAGTCTAACGATTATGATGTATAAGATGAACATGTTATTTATGTGCTATGTGATGCATGAAAGCTGTTAGATCTTGCTGAGCTGTCGAGCTCACTCTTGCAAATAACTACTTTTGCAGGTCAAGGTTTCAAGGTAATGATACGTGCTATTTGAATTATAGAGATCAATATTCAAGAAGATTACTTATGTTAGATGAGAAATGCATTTAATGTTTTGATTGTAACATAATTGTGGAATTGTAAGTTGAGCTATCCGATGTATAGTGAATATTGCTTTGTGATGTAAGATTTTGTATAGTAACTTCGATGTAGCGATTCATGTAATAAATTTGAATCAAAGACATGCAATGATAAAGGTTGAGATTCAGGGCAATAAAGAAAGAAATATATAAAAATTTTAAATTTTTAGTGATTTTAATATCAAATAATGATGTAAAGTTAGAATACAGTTGTATTGTTAACGATCAAGAATGAGAATTATTTTGTATGAATTTTGGAGTTGTTACAGTTGGTATCAGAGCTGATAGGTTATACACCTTAGGTAAGAGTACCTTAGGCTATGACCTTAGGTTATAAGAATAAGAAGTTAAGTTTAAGTTACGTATGATAAAAAGGTGATTCTTTTCACATACGTAGATGTATAGGATGAGTTAAGTCCTAGAAATATTATAAGAAGAAGATGAGAATGACGAGGAATAAAACCCGAATAAAATATTGAGTAACATGAATAAAATTAGAAATTCTTAAAATAAGAATTAATAAATAAACAAGAAGATTCAAATAAGAATCTTGAAAAGATATGAAGATAAGAATCAGGAGATGCCTAACTCTAATAATAAAGATAACGAATAACGATGAATAGACAAAGTCTATAATATTAAAAGCATAAATGAAATCATGATATGACATGATGAAAGGTAAAGATAAGAAGATTGTAAAACAAAACGATCATGAGATAAGAAAAGAATCATAAGGGAGATGATTATAGAACAAAATCACGGCATGATCTTTTAAAGTTGGAAAAGACAGATGGTCTGTAATGATTGAATAGTTATAGTTTGATGCTATAACGAGAATGTACTATGATATAGTACGAGATAAACTCACGAGGAGTGATAAATGATGAGATACAGAAAATCTTATAGTGTGATTCCTAGGCTCACATGACATCATTTAAAAGCTTGCAAAATGAATACTTAAATATAATATATACATATATCTTAAAACTTTGATAAACAAGGGATTTATTGATCAAATCCTTGTATGCGAGTACATAAGCTTCCTGTTTCCTCTAGATACAGATCTAGGGTCACGTGGTTGCTAAATATTTATAAAACTAGAAAGTAAACTAGATCTATTTAGATCTTAGCCATTCTTGCTCAAAGGTTCAAGTTTTATAATTTTTGAACCGGTTGAAAGCTAGATCTGGCTAAATCTAGGATAGATCTGTTGGGTTTGTACATAACACAATCATGCAATCAAATCACATAAATAGGGCGGAAGCGTAAAAAACTAGGTTTTCAAAAATTTATACAAATCCATTACCATGATCATTCTTATGCATCAATTAACAGTGAATGAAGAAGGAGAAAAACAGAATTATACCTTTGAAGATCCAAGCTTCCTCAGGTACAAGTTCTACTCATTTGATTCATTTGATTCCTCTGTAGTGGCTCCTTCCCTTGATCAATGTTAGCCACCCAAATGTTTGGCCTCTAACGGTGATCCATCAAGGAAGATGAAGAACTCAGTAAGATGGGTTATTGGCTTAACCCTTGTTTCTATCTCTATAGAATATGTGTACTCACAACTATTGAAAAATTCACGTACCTTATTTCTGATATAAGACTCTCTTATATAGATATTAGGTTAACCCTCCTAATTCAATTAGAATAGGATTTTATTTAATTAATTAATTAAATACTTTTAATTAATTTATATCCTAATCTTTATTAGGATTGAGAGAGAGAGTACTGATATTATATTAATTCCTAAACTCCTTTAGAATTAAAATAATAATAATAATAATAATATTAATAAGACTCCTCTTATTAATTTATATTTAATATTTCTAAAATATTAAATAATAAACATTAAGCTATTTAATTTATTCTATCATCATAGATTAAATTAATTATACTTAATGCATTATTACTATCATGCCATTTTCTTCTTAAATAATTCTTCTTCCTTTTATGGTGTGACCCTTTAGGTTCTCCATATTAAACCGGTTGTGAATAAATCAATTAGAACAATTCTAATCTTATTTAAATAAACAAATTAAACTAATAATCTATTTAAATAAATAACATTTATTCTACAATAGGGATAAGCCTCCCTAGCGCTCAACGACTTTCCAGATAATATAAATTTCAACATTAATCATAAAAGAACCTGTGAGTTAATAGTTACCGTACAATTCAATACTTCCACCATATAATGTCCCAATTAAATATAAGACATGGATTTACTGTCAAGTCTTAATTTATTTAATCATATGTATTTCGATTAGAAAATGCACAACTCCAAATAATGCAAATTAGAAACCTCTTTCTAATTTCATTCTACCTTGGCCAAGGATTCCTGGGTTGTCATTAAACGAATCACATAGGACATATCTCCTCTTTTACTAGAGGTGGTAGATTCTTTATTGATCTTTCATTATCTCCATATGTAACTCATTACACCCAAGCATACCCTATATATGCCTTAAAAGGCCTTAAGGAATTAGTCAAAGTATAATTTGTTACAAACAAGATACTATGATGATCTCAAGTCGAAGGATCACATGTACTACTATCACATTAGGAATTCCTATTGACAGGCAAGTAAAACTCCATTAGGTATTCCATAGCGAGTCACGTTCAGTGAACTTATTCTCCAATAAGCACCTACATACTTGCTTTAGTGTCTCCACACAAATGACCATGAGATCAGTCATCCTCATCCAATGAGCAAGCAACATATGTACCAATCTATCCGGATTTACTAATCCCCATTTTAGTAATCCCACAATTGGGAACTATTTTAGTTTTTAAGCTTTCTAAGAATTTAGATCTCATTATCATGATCTCATCATGATTCTAAAAGCATTGCTTAAAACTATGGGTTATTTACATATTATAAAAACAGCACCATGTAGATAATTATATGCCTTAAATGAATATTTTATTAATAAATAAATAAGATTGTTTACAAAGTATGTGCTTTGTCATCATACATGATTGGCTTGTATGCACACTACTATCAATCTCCCACTTGCACTAAAGCCAATCGCCATGGTATCTCATACCCATCTTCTCTAAGTGACGATCAAACTGCTGTTGTGCTAAAGCTTTAGTAAATGGATCTGCAATGTTGTCTTGAGAGTCTACACGCTCCAAGGTGACGTCTCCTCTTTCAATGATCTCCTTGATCAAGTGAAATTGCCGCAACACGTGTTTAGATTTCTGATGAGACCTGGGTTCCTTAGCCTGTGTAACCGCTCCGGTGTTGTCACAGTATACGGGAACTGCTTCTCCAATGCTAGGAACCACACCAAGTTCAGTCATGAACTTCTTCATCCAAACAGCTTCCTTTGCAGCTTCACTTGCAGCTATATACTCTGCCTCTGTCACTGAATCAGCAACTGTTTGCCGTTTGGAACTCTTCCAACTCACTGCACCTCCGTACAAGGTAAACACATACCCTGAAACAGATTTACTGTCATCTTGGTCTGTTTGAAAACTTGAGTCCGTGAATCCTTCGAGTTTTAATTCAGACCAACCGTAGACAAGAAAAATATCTTTAGTCCTTCTCAAGTACTTTAGGATATTTTTCATTGCCTTCCAGTGCTCTTCTCCTGGATTCGACTGGTATCTGCTTATTACACTAAGTGCGTGAGCAACATCCGGTCTAGTACATATTATATCGTACATGATAGATCCTATTGCAGAAGCATAAGGGATCTTACTCATACGGTCTCTCTCCTCAGGTGTCTTTGGGGCATGTTTCTTGGAGAGATTTATTCCATGGCTCATCGGCATGAGACCTCTTTTGGAATCTTCCATGCTAAACCTCTTTAGCATCGTATCAATGTACGTTCCTTGGGATAAGCCGAGCATCCTTTTAGATCTATCTCTATATATCTTTATCCCCAAAATATAGGATGCTTCACCCAAGTCCTTCATGGAGAAGTTTTTAGATAACCAGATTTTAATGGATTGTAACATAGGAATGTCATTCCCTATCAGTAATATATCATCAACATATAATACAAGGAATGATACTGCGCTCCCACTAACCTTCTTGTATACACATGGTTCATCCTCGTTTTTGATAAAATCAAACTCTTTGATTGTCTTATCAAAACGAATGTTCCATCTACGAGAAGCTTGCTTCAACCCATAAATGGATCGTTGTAGCTTACAGACTTGATTTGTTCCAACTTTTGAAATAAATCCCTCTGGCTGTGTCATATACACATCCTCCTCAAGTTTCCCATTGAGGAAGGCCGTTTTCACGTCCATCTGCCAGATCTCATAGTCGTTGTAAGCTGCAATCGCAAGCAAAATCTGAATGGACTTGAGCATGGCTACTGGTGAGAAGGTTTCATCATAGTCAACTCCTTGTCTTTGTTTGAAATCTTTTGCAACCAGTCGGGCCTTATAGGTCTCTACCTTTCCGTCTGCTCCAGTCTTTTTCTTAAAAACCCATTTACACCCAATAGGTTTAATACCTTCAGGTGGTGAAACCAAAGACCATACTTTGTTTTCATACATGGAGTCCATTTCGGATTTCATGGCTTCAAGCCATTTCCCTGAGTCTTTATTACTCATAGCCTGTTCGTAATTCAATGGATCATCATCATTCATGATGTGTACCTCATCGTTATCCTCTATAACGAATCCATACCTCTCAGGTATCTTCGGTACTATTCTAGATTTACGAACAGGGTGTGGTACAGTAGGTTCTTCTACTTGGTTAGGTACCTGACTTTGGTCCGTGGTAACTTGTTGTTCTTGAACTTCTTCAAGATATATCTTGCTCCCACTGACCCCTTCATGGATAAACTCTTTCTCCAAGAAGGTAGCATGTTTCGCAACAAACACCTTTTGATCAGTTGGATGATAGAAATAATACCCTACGATTTCTTTAGGGTATCCCACAAATCTACACTTATCGGATTTAGTCTGTAGCTTATCATTTTCAAACTTTTTGACATAAGCTGGACAACCCCAAGTCTTAACATGCTTAAGATTTGGTTTCCTCCCTTTCCATATCTCATATGGAGTCTTTGGGGTGGATTTGGTAGGTACCTTGTTAAGTAGGTATGCAGCCGTTTCTAGGGCATATCCCTTAGAAGAAAATTGGAAGGTCGGTAAAACTCATCATGGATCGAACCATATCCAACAGTGTTCGATTTCTCCTTTCAGATACTCCATTTAACTGTGGTGTACCTGGAGGAGTCCATTGTGAGATTATACCATTTTCTCTGAGACAATTGAGAAACTCACTGCTTAAGTATTCTCCACCTCGATCTGATCGAAGTATCTTAATACTCTTGCCCGTTTGTTTCTCTACTTCACTTCTGAACTCTTTGAACTTTTCAAATGATTCTGATTTGTATTTCATTAAATACACATATCCAAATCTTGAGTGATCATCAGTGAAAGTAATAAAATAAGAATTCCCACCCCGTGCACTTGTTGTCATAGGTCCATAAACGTCTGTGTGAATCAATGCCAACAACTCTGTAACTCTCTCTCCTTTTCCACTAAAAGGAGATTTAGTCATTTTACCCATGAGACAAGATTCACAAGTTGGATATGATTCATAATCCGATAGCTCGAGGAGCCCATCTTTATGCAACTTGGATAATCTTGTTTCATTGATATGACCGAGTCTACAGTGCCACATATAGGTATAATTAATATCATCTCTTTTCCTTTTCTTAATTTGTTCAATTTGAAATATATTTTCTTGTAAGTCAAGTGTATAAAGTCCATTTCGCAAATTTCCAATACCATATAAAACATCGTCTTTATAAATAGAACAACCATTGTTCTTTATAATAACGTCAAAATCTTTCATATCCAATACAGAAATTGAAATAATGTTTTTAATAATATTCGGAACATAATAACAATTATTAAGATAAATGAATTTGCCCGAAGGCATTGCTAAACAATAAGTTCCTACAACTAATGCAGCAACTTTTGCTCTATTTCCCACTCGTAGGATCACCTCATCTTTGTTCAGCTTTCTACTTCTGACCAGTCCCTGCACAGTATTACATATGTGAGAACCACAGCCGGTATCCAATACCCAAGTAGAATTATGACTTTCAGAAAAATTAATTTCAATTATAAACAAACCTTGATTGGAAGTCGAAGCTTCTCCAAGCTTCTTCTCTGCTAAAAACTTCTTGCAGTTCCTCTTCCAATGTCCCTGCTCATTGCAATGAAAGCACATTCCTTTAGCTGGTTCAGGTTTCTTTTGCTCCTTTTCTTTCCCTTTTCCTTTAGCCTTCTTAGATTTCTTCTTTTCAAAAGACACCTTGGGCCTCTTCCTTTTATTGGAAGAATCCACCATCAAGACATGGTTCTTCTTGGATGAGAAGTGACCTTCTGCAGTTTTTAGCATGTTAAGCAGCTCAGGTAAGCTGACATCTAGCTTATTCATGTGAAAATTAACCACAAACTGCGAGAAGGTCTCAGGGAGTGACTGCAAGACCAAGTCTTGACTCAACTCCCCATCCATGACGAACCCAAGCTGTCCAAGGCGTTCAATCAAATTGATTACCTTCAGAACATGAGTCTCGACGGCAGTGCCCTCGGTCATCCGAGATCGGAAGAGCTCCTTAGATATCTCATATCTAGCAGTCCTACTCTGTTCACCATACAACTCCTTGAGGTGAAGTAGCATAGCAGGAGCATCCATTTTTTCGTGCTGACGCTGAAGCTCGTTATTCATGGATGCGAGCATGATGCATTGAGCCACAGATGCATCATCTTGCCACTTATTGAAAGTGGCAATCTCTTCCTCAGAGGCTGTTTCTGAAACAGATTCAGGGATAGTGGAATTTAGGACATAAGAAATCTTTTCAGCAGTGAGAACAATTCTCAGGTTTCTTAGCCAGTCCTCATAATTCGGGCCGGTAAGCTTATTTGCATCAAGTATGCTTCGTAGTGAGATTAGTGATTTTGACATTTTTAAAATTCTGCATGTGAAAAGACAACATTTTAGCAAACATTCATTTTATTAACTTTGCATACCAAAATAAATTTAGGTCTTTATTTTAAATTGGTATCTTCCACTATTTTCATCAAACTATATTACCCTCACTCATATAGTTCGGCAACATCTAATTAAAGATTTGCTAGTGAGATTAAGGATCCCATTTCAAATTGAAAGTAGTATGCATACAAGCCAATCATGTATGATGATAAAGCATATACTTTGGAGGAAATCTTATTTATTTATTAATAAAAATATTCATTTATTAAAGGCATTTAATTATCTACATGGTGCTGTTTTTATAATATGTAAATAACCCATAGTTTTAAGCAATGCTTTTAGAATCATGATGATGATCATGCCAATGAGATCTAAATTCTTAGAAAGCTCTAAAACTAAAATAGTTCTTAATCATGGGATTACTAAAAAGGGGATTAGTAAATCCGGATAGATTAGTACATATGTTGCTTGCTCATTAGATGAGGATGATTGATCTCATAATCATTTGTGTGGAGACACTAAAGCAAGTATGTAGGTGCTTATTGGAGAATAAGTTCACTGAACGTGACTCGCTATGGAATACCTAATAGAGTTTTACTCGCCTGTCAATAGGAATTCCTAATGTGATAGTAGTACAAGTGATCCTTGGACTTGAGATCATCATAGTATCTTGTATGTAATGAATTATACTTTGACTTATTCCTTAAAGCCCTTTAGGGTATATAAAAGGGTATGCTTGGGTATAATGAGTTACATATGGAGACAATGAATGATCAATAAAGAATCTACCACCTCTAGTAAAGGAGAAGATATGTCCTATGTGATTCGTTAAATGACAACCCAGGAATCCTTGGCCAAGGTAAAATGAAATTAGAAAGGAGTTTCTAATTTATATTATTTGGAGTTGTGCATTTTCTAATCGAAATACATATAATTAAATAAAATAAGACTTGACAGTAAATTCATGTCTTATATTTAATTGGGACATTGTATGGTGGAAGGATTGAATTGTATGGTAACTATTTACTCACAGGTTCTTTTATGATTAATGTTGAAATCTATATTATCTGGAAAGTCGTTGATCGCTGGGGAGGCTTATCCCTATTGTAGAATAAATATTATTTATTTAAATAGATTATTAGTTTAATTTATTTATTTAAATAAGATTAGAATTGTTCTAATTGATTTATTCACAACCGGTTTAATATGGAGAACCTAAAGGGTCACACCATAAAATGAAGAATAATTATTTAAGAAGGTAATGGCATAATCGTAATAATGCATTAAGTGAAATTAATTTAATCTATGGTGATAGAATAAATTAAATAGCTTAATATTTATTATTTAATATTTTGGAAATATTAAATATAAATTAATAAGAGGAGTCTTATTAATATTATTATAATTATTATTATTTTAATTTCTAAAGGAGTTTAATAATTAATTTAATATTAGTACTCTCATTTATTCCTAATAAGATTAGGAGACAAATTAATTAAATAAATTTAATTAATTATTCCCATGTGGTGGGAAGCCTAAATTAATTAAAGGAGTTTAATTAATTAAAAGAAATCCCATGTCTAATAGGATTAGAAGGGTTGACTAATATCTATATAAGAGGAGTCTTATAATAGATATTAGATAATGCAATTTCAATTGTTGGAGAGTACTCCTTTTCTATAGTGGATAAAAAACTAAGCCAATCGCCCTCCTTCTTGATAATTCATCTTCCTTGGTGGATCACCTCTAGAGGCCAAACACTTGGGTGGCTAACGTTGATCAAAGGAAGGAATCTAATCCGAAAATTCAAGGAGATCACGAAGAACAAGGAGTTGAACTAGTACCTGTGGAAGCTTCGTTCTACAAGGGTATGATTCCATAACTTCTTATTTATCGTTTTAAATTAATAATTTGCATAAAGGATGATCCGGGTAATGGTTTTGTAGAAATTTTTTTAAACTCTGATATACCATGCTTCCGCTAATTTTTGCAATTTGATTGCGTCACGATTTCGTACAAACCCAACACAAATGTATATAACCTTGTGGATAGCACAACAAGCGATATACAAATAAATAGGTAGACAACTCTTGTCAATTACATCACCATGTAACTCCTTTTATTTTGCCTCTTAAATCATAATGGTCATGTGTGTGCACATTCGAAATAAAATGATTTAAGTTAAGTCCAGCCTAGCACTTCCATAAATTCAAAAAAGAAAAATTTGCGTCCTTGTGGATAGCACAACAAGACTAGATCGTTCAATTTTCTTGATAAGCATCAAATGTGATTAATTAACATCTTAAATATTCAAAACTCGTCTTGTGGATAGCACAACAAACTCATATTAAATATTTAATACTCTATTAACTAATCATGCTAGAAGGCGACGTTTGATATTCCAAATATCATTTGAACGCTTCAGACTTAATAATATTTCTTTGAGGGGTTTGTTATTATTTGTCTCATCTTTTTAAGCGCGCATGCACATATATATATAAAATACGCGTCATTTTATTAAACATGCGAAGCATGTTTCTATAAAATATAATATATATATATATATAATATTTAGCATGCAATATAGAATACTATATTCTACCCAGATTGATTATGGACTTTTATTCTAGTTTGGTTCACTAGAGCCACCAAGTGAACCAAAAGGTCAAACCTAGGAGTGCAAGAATTTAAATTTAAATATAACTATTACATTTAAACCCTGGCTCCATACAAATGAGTCTTCACGCGTTCCTTGCTCCTTGGTCTCCAATTTTTTCAAAATAATTCTAACTATCTCTATTACATTAACTATTTAAAATTAAATAGAAACCTTGATCAGCAGTCAAGGGGAAGTACATAGAAAGGAGACAGAATTTACATCGAGAATAAAACTAGAGAAGACGAGGTACGCAGACCCCATTTTATAAAACCCATTCATTCAAGCATTCAACCAAAATAAAATCCAATCACATTGGTCATTGTCCATAATCAATCTCTTTTATTACCATACATATCATCATACGTATCAATAAAACTTATTCATCTCATGAAAATAAATTCATTCCATATATGTATTAATATCAGTTAATGGGCAAAAGTTTGCTAAACTTTGTTTTTGGAAAAATAAACTCCTTTATTTCATTCAAAAATAATTCCAAATTAAACTCTTTAATTTTAGCAATTCTGAAATCTCATTTCATATAAAATAAACATCTTTATTTTAAACCTTTATTAATTAAATAAACCATTCATTTAATTAAATAAAAAAAAAATTCAGTTCCTGTCAAGTGGCGCAGCTGCGCCAGGAATGTAAAGGGAACCGGCGCAGCTGCGCAGCATGAAAACCAGGAACAGTACCCGGCGCAGCTGCGCAGCAATATTGCCTTGTACCGGCGCAGCTTCGCAGAATCTGAAAAATTTTGGTTGCCCAGAACTTGATCCAATCGCATATCATACATGTATGGAATCACATAGACTGACAATTAGCACAAGATTGGCTCTGATACCACTGTTGGGTTTGTACGTAACGCAATCATGCAATCAAATCACATAAATAGGGCGGAAGCGTAAAAAACTAGGTTTTCAAAAATTTATACAAACCCATTACCATGATCATTCTTATGCATCAATTAACAGTGAATGAAGAAGGAGAAAAACAGAATTATACCTTTGAAGATCCAAGCTTCCTCAGGTACAAGTTCTACTCCTTTGATTCCTTTGATTCCTCTGTAGTGGCTCCTTCCCTTGATCAATGTCAGCCACCCAAATGTTTGGCCACTAACGGTGATCCATCAAGGAAGATGAAGAACTCAGTAAGATGGGTTATTGGCTTAACCCTTGTTTCTATCTCTATAGAATATGTGTACTCACAACTATTGAAAAATTCACGTACCTTATTTCTGATATAAGACTCTCTTATATAGATATTAGGTTAACCCTCCTAATCCAATTAGAATAGGGTTTTATTTATTTAATTAATTAAATACTTTTAATTAATTTATATCCTAATCTTTATTAGGATTGAGAGAGAGAGTACTGATATTATATTAATTCCTAAACTCCTTTAGAATTAAAATAATAATAATATTAATAATATTAATAAGACTCCTCTTATTAATTTATATTTAATATTTCTAAAATATTAAATAATAAACATTAAGCTATTTAATTTATTCTATCATCATAGATTAAATTAATTATACTTAATGCATTATTACTATCATGCCATTTTCTTCTTAAATAATTCTTCTTCCTTTTATGGTGTGACCCTTTAGGTTCTCCATATTAAACCGGTTGTGAATAAATCAATTAGAACAATTCTAATCTTATTTAAATAAACAAATTAAACTAATAATCTATTTAAATAAATAACATTTATTCTACAATAGGGATAAGCCTCCCTAGCGCTCAACGACTTTCCAGATAATATAGATTTTAACATTAATCATAAAAGAACCTGTGAGTTAATAGTTACCGTACAATTCAATACTTCCACCATACAATGTCCCAATTAAATATAAGACATGGATTTACTGTCAAGTCTTAATTTATTTAATCATATGTATTTCGATTAGAAAATGCACAACTCCAAATAATGCAAATTAGAAACCTCTTTCTAATTTCATTCTACCTTGGCCAAGGATTTCCTGGGTTGTCATTTAACGAATCACATAGGACATATCTCCTCTTTTACTAGAGGTGGTAGATTCTTTATTGATCTTTCATTATCTCCATATGTAACTCATTACACCCAAGCATACCCTATATATGCCTTAAAAGGCCTTAAGAAATTAGTCAAAGTATAATTTGTTACATACAAGATACTATGATGAGCTCAAGTCGAATGATCACATGTACTACTATCACATTAGGAATTCCTATTGACAGGCGAGTAAAACTCCATTAGGTATTCCATAGCGAGTCACGTTCAGTGAACTTATTCTCCAATAAGCACCTACATACTTGCTTTAGTGTCTCCACACAAATGACCATGAGATCAGTAATCCTCATCCAATGAGCAAGCAACATATGTACCAATCTATCCGGATTTACTAATCCCCATTTTAGTAATCCCACAATTGGGAACTATTTTAGTTTTTAAGCTTTCTAAGAATTTAGATCTCATTATCATGATCTCATCATGATTCTAAAAGCATTGCTTAAAACTATGGGTTATTTACATATTATAAAAACAGCACCATGTAGATAATTATATGCCTTAAATGAATATTTTATTAATAAATAAATAAGATTGTTTACAAAGTATGTGCTTTGTCATCATACATGATTGGCTTGTATGCACACTACTATCAAGATCTAGTCAATACACTTTAAATATTGATTATTTACACATAATGAATGGTTAAAACCGTGATCTAACCAACCAAGCAGTATTTATATAGCACACACACACACACACATATATATAATAAAGCAGTAAATGAACTAAGATCTGAGAAGATCTTATGTATTTACACGAGATCTGCAAACGAATGGCTAAAAGCTTTCAAGAACTCGATTTCAACCGATGAAAAGTTGATATAACAAAGTTTATATGTATATAAGCGTTTACAACTGAGATTTACAGAGTTTGAGATGAAGAATAGCTCCCTTTCTCTCTAGCTCTCAGATTTCTCTCTCTAAAACTTGGAAATTGATTTCTCTCCTTTTTAAAATGAGCTGGGGGTCTGATATTTAAAGACCCAACCATGTGTAGGTAGACCTGGGGCTGGGACTGGTGGGCCCCGCAACCTCGAAGTCTGTTCCCTCGAGCGCCTAGTTGTTTGCTAAAACGTCTGTATCTTGCAAACCGGGAATCCCATGGAGGTGTGCCATACCTTTTCAGAAAGCTTTTTATGAGAGCTACGCAATGACACTTGGCTCGCATTTTTTTGAATCTGGGAAGATGGTTCTATGACTAGAATTGCATCTTCAGGTCTTCGAAGGTAGTCCGTTGATCTATCTTGCGCAGTTTGTACTCAGGATTGTTGCGATGGCTCTTTGTGACCCTATCCATAGTTGGAATGTGGTTGTTTATGTTGTGTTGTCAACATTCCTTCTTTTCCCTCCCTTGGTTGTCTCTGAGGTTGAAGTGGCTGTTGCTGTCCCTCGGGGTTGTCTCCGAGGTTGAAGTTGTGATACTGTCTTTCCTCGGGGTTGTCTCCGTGATGTTAAAGATGTTTTTGCCCTCCTGCAAGGTTAGTAACATGAAAGAAATTTTTTAAGTGTCTACATATGCCCATCTTTGTCAAGTTTATGCTATGCAATGAAATGAACATGACAAAGATTACTAGACACATGAAATATGACAATGTATAATGATGCAATACTATACAATGATATGATGTCATAGATACTAGAAGTTTTCGTTAGAGTTTGTTCCAACGACTTTCACCACTGGATGCTTTTGATGTTTTCATTGAAGATAACATTCAACGGCTTACCTCATCGTACACTTTCGACGATTCCATTGATGATAATATTCAATATTCATGATGCCTTTCCTGAGGATCATCAAATCTCCCTGAGGCCTACCTTCACAGTGGTTTCCAATGGCTGCCTACCCTGAAGGTAGTTTATAACAGTTTACATCATCGGAAGATCTCGATGCCTACCCTGATGGTAGTGTACAACTGTTTACATCATCGAACGATCTCGATGCTTACCCTAACGGTAGTTTACAATGGTTGACATCATCGGACGATCTCGATGCCTACCCTGACGGTATTTTCCAATGGTTTAACTAAGGATTTACATGCTTTAGAAATTGGATATCATATTTCGGGATTTCAGGTACTTTAAGCTCAATCGTGAGCACCTTTTTTCACTGATTTAACTTTTTGGCTTTAGTGAAACCTGCAGTGACTTAAATTTAATCGAGTCAGAAAGGGTGGGACCCACCCCAGCCTGCAGTAGGTCTACCTACGGCTGCCGCAGGTAGACTCGCAGCTGGTCGCGGGTGGTTGTAACCCCCTTGACTTCTTTCTTTTTCATTTTAAGTCGCTTTCAAACTTTTTCCTACTGAAAAATCCAAACCTTCTAGCTCAAATCTACTCATTTCGGGCTATTTTTTGGGAAATCTGTCATCGTAAAAACATTTTTTACATCTCAAGTAGCGTTTACATCCTTTTCTTTCGCGTTTTGACTGTTAGATTGTTAGAGTTCATGTTTAATGAGTTTAAATGTAATGTATCAAATATATATGCATATATGACTTGATAAAAATGAACGGGCTTAGTAGATGTTTATATTTTACCATGATGAACGCTTGGATGCGAAAAAAATTCATTTTCTCAGAAATAATTTTGCACACATTTTGACTAGTTTAGCTATCCTATTGTAGACACTCGAAATTTTGTTTTCCTGTTACTAACTACGTAGGAGGGCAAAATCATCTTTTCAAACCCCAGAGACAACCCCAGAAAACTACAACCACAATCAAACCCCGGAGACAGCCCCGTGGGACATCAAATCAATCCTCAGGGATATACCTGAGGAAAGACAAAATCAACAATAGTCAATCCTCAGAGACAACCCTGAGGAAAGACAGAATCAACAGCAGTCAAACCCCGAAGACAACACTAAGGAGAGACAGCTGCAGTCACATCAACCTTGGAGACAACCCCGGGAGGGAAAAGATGGAATGTTGACAACATAACATAAATAAATTATCATCCAGCTACGGATAAGGTCACAAGAGCCACCACAAAAATCCCGAGTGCAAACTGCGCAAGACAGCTCAACGGACTGCCTACGAAGACTTAAAGATGTTATTCTGGTCATGAACCCATCTTCCCAAAGTCAAAAAAGGCCAAGCTCTATATCATTCTTTAGCTCTCAGAGAGAGATTTTCAGAATGGTATGACACATCTTCATAGGAAATGAAAAAGTAGTGGTAACCTTGTTTCACGAATGTCGGGGGGAGCCTAACACCTTCCCCTCGCTTCAGCAAGCCCCTGAACTATATGAATCTCGGGTTCCAAACCAATTAAATGGAGTCATATATTGGGCAATATTGCGAAAACCTTTCAAAATATAGTTGAGTTGGTACAACCATTTGAACTCATACCAACTGGCGGCTCTGTCTAATTAGCCTAATCCTTAAAATCAATCTTTTCAAAATCATCGACATTTATGTCGGTCCTTTCCCAAAATCTCACCCTTAAAACAAATAAATCCAACCAACGAAATAATAAAGGGTAGAAGGAACAAAACTAGGGAAAGGGGGAATCCTCCACCCCGGCATCGACAGGTGGTGACTCTGCTGGGGATGGTAGAGGTCTTAAGCTGCATTTCAATCTTTTTAATTCCCTTTTATTTGTATGTGTGTGATAAATGCTTTCTTTACATTGAATGTATATGAATGAATGCTTTATTTACATCGCTTTATATTAGTGCTTCACATAATGTCATCATATTGCATACGGTGAGAAGCATTGAATGTATGTGAATGTTTGTTGTGTGATTCCTCCACCAGGAGGCAAACCCATTGGTGGTTGATTACTGGACTCAAGAGGAGCATAATCCCTTGAGGCTCAGGAAATGCGTCACTCAGATCTGCTTTAAGTTGAAAGATCGAATTAATTTCCCATCTAGTATATTGCAATGATCTGGGAACCTTCATGCCAAAAAGCCCGTGAGAGTAACCTAAGAGAGGTCAGCCTTTGATAAACCAAACGCGAAGGGAAACCTCTTCATGCCTTTCATTTTCAATTTCATATATCAATATTAAATGTCAAATGTCAATTCCATGTAAATTATTAAATCCTGTTAAGATATTAAATGTCATATCTGTCATCTTATCCCGTCATCAAAATAGCTAACCTTTGTTTTGCAGGAAAACATTAAAAAATCCTAAAACTAACACATTACATAGCATGCATACTGTTAGCATTTATCAAAAATAAACTACATACTCTTTTTGTAGGAAAAATTGGTCCTATTACCAGATCAAGGTCTAAAAAGGCACAAAACCCATCTTCAAACATGGCAGAAATTGCCTTATATAAATCTTTCCCAGTATCCCAAGATGAATTCGAGGAACTTAAAAAGCAGATAACAGAAGTGGTTATCCTATTAAAAGAACAGCTTAAAACCACTTAAGAACCAAAAAATCAAACTCAACTGGAGTCCTCCAAGCAAGGGGGCAGTCAAAGTTCCGATAAAAAGGTGGAAATTCAGATACCTGAACCTCGTTCTAATGAAGGAACCAACAAAATTCCTAAAATCACCAATCTCAAGAATGATCAAGAAAATGGTGATATTAGGAAGAAAGTCCAACTAATGGATGAAATAATCCGGTCAATCAAAGGGACTAGGACATATGAAAGTTTTAATTACTTAGATCTATGCATCTTCCCCAGGGCTCGTTATCCTGAAAAATTCCAAGTCCCGGATTTTGAAAAGTACAATGGGTTAGGAGATCCTTATACCCATCTGAAGGTGTATATTGGAGAACTTGGGTCTTATGCAGAGGACGAGATGTTGAGAATGCAGCTATTCTAGAAAAGTCTGACCGGAGAAGCCAGAAGCATGGTACGCTAGACTAGACAATGTCAAAATCCACAGTCCGGAAGAGCTAACTAATGCCTTCCTGAATCAATACAGTTTTCAGTCACAAATGGCACCAAATAGATATCAAGTGATCAAAGTCAAAAAACCAAAATAATGAGTCTTTTCAGGAATACGCCCAAAGATGGAGACGCATGGTAGCACAAGTTAGCCCACCTATGACAGAAACTGAAATGGTGATGACTTTCATAGATATACAAAAAGCTCCCTATTATGAGAGGGTCCTAGCTGGAATAGAAAAACCATTCTCAAAAATGATCAAACATGGAGAAATGGCTGAAATGAGGTTAAAATCTGGTAAGATCAAAAACCTCACGGCTCTAAAGCAGTGGCTGAACACATCCAGACTGGAAATTACGGGGGTAACCTTAGAAGAACCCACAAGAAAAAGGAAGAAGATGTATCCTTAATACTTCGTGGTCAAACTCGGTGAGGTAGTCAAAACCTGCCAATTCAAAAGCAGAATAATGTTTCCCCTTTTCAAACATCTGTAAAGCCTCCAAGTCCTTCATCCCAGAAAGCCAGAGAATTCAGACGCAAGAGAACATTTACTCCCCTAGGGGACTCACTAGAGAACATACTGAAGCTTCTGACAACACAAAAGAAGATCACTCAGCTCCTTCCCCCTGTAAATCCAAATGGGAGAAGCTTTAACCCAGGCAAAAAGTGTGCTTACCATTCTGGGTCCCTTGGTTATGATATCCAAGAATGTTGGTCTCTGAAACACAAAATCCAAGACATGATAGATAGTGGTGAGATTGTGGTGACAACACCAGAATAACCACATATATAGGATAATCCTCCACCTCAACATAACGAGGAGGGAGTGAATATTATCAGCATGAGTAATGGAGAGAATTCCAAGTATCTTAAGTATATTGAAGAGTCATCCCAAACAAATGAAGGTAGCCCCACCCAATTGGGTTATTCAGGAGGAAGCTCTTCGATGGAGCAGGAAATAAAATCCATCAGGGAGCAGATTAATCAATTGGAAGAATTAATGGTATATCAACACCAAGTACCTCGATAATTGATAAACCAGATCAACTAGAGGCAGACAAATATTCCTCCGCCTAGAATCCTATCAATTACAAAGAAGGATCGTTATTGATTCCAAGAATATGAAACCTAGGCAGATAAGGTTGTAAGGGAAGAAGATTCCGGGCTCGTAGAGAGTTGCGGCCAAAAGAAAGTTCACGCCTTTGAACCAATCTATAAGGAAATCATACAGACGTTGATTAATGAAGGAAAGATCACAAAACTGTTACCTCCAATGGACCCCTGATCAAGGAGGTTCGATGCTACTAAGATATGTCAATACCATTCCAACACCCATGGTCATGACACAGAAGGTTGTTGGCTCTTCGTCAGCTAATCCAGAATCTAATTGAGAACAGTGATATGCAAATGGTAAACATTGGTTATACCTCGCCTAAAAAAGAGGAGATATGTCCTCCTAGTACTCGAAGTTGGAAAGAAATTATAGTATTTATTTCCTATAAGGAAGACACATCTGTTGTAGCCTTGGTAATTCAAGGAATTAGGGATGAAAAGGGAAAGAATCCTACGAAGATAGCCGCACCAGAACCACTGATGTTGCCATCTATACCACAATACCCCATAATCAATCTGAAAAGAGTCCCATGGAATTATGGGGAAAGTGCGGGATCAACATCAGATTGTATCGATGTCCTACCTAAGGGTAATCCGTTGTTTTTACCTCAGCGTGTGTTAAATCAAATCATTAAAGCCTCAGGGAAAGTATCCGAAAATAAGGTTGCAGAATTCCTCAGCAAAATGGGGCATAGTGAAGCAAAAGTAACGCGACAATTAAAGGATTCACCCCCTCAGATCTCCATCATATATCTAATATTTTCCTCTAAGGATCATCTTAAAATCCTGGTTCAAGTCCTGGAGAATCCCACCTGCTAAAGACAATGGACACAGAAAAGTTTCGGCATTTGGTAGATCACATCCTTAATAGCAATGTGATATCCTTCATTGACGATAACATACCTGTTAGGTTTGTAAGATTCATGGATACAATCATATTGCATAAAATAAGAGGAAGCATAGTAAATCAGAGTTTTAAAATTTTACAAACCATATACACGGATCATCCTTTATGCACAGTTATTAATTAAACGAAATAGATGCAAATTAAGATTCATACCGTTGAAGATTCAAGATTCCTCAGGTACGAGTTCAACTCTAAATCCTTTTTGCGTTCTACTTGAATCCACCAGGTTGATTCCTTCCTTTGATCAACGTTAGTCACCCAAGTGTTTGGTCTCTAGAGGTGATCCACCAAGAAATAATAAGAATTCAAGAAGAAGGGTGTTTGGCTAAACCCTAGTTTCATTCTCTCTAGAAAAGGAGTGTTCTCTCAACTCTTGGAATTAAGTGTCTCACCTTGTTTCATAATAAAACTTTCTTATTTATAAATGTTGGCAACCTTCCTAAACAATTTAGGATTAGGGTTTTATATTAATTAATTAAAATCTTTTAATTAATTAGGCTTCCCAATCCTATTGGGAATAATTAAACTCTTTTAGTTAATTAGCCTCCTAATCTTATTAGGAATATACATGAGAGAGAGAGAGAGAGAGAGTTTCTTATTAATTAATTCTCAAACTCTTTTAGAAATTAAATAATAATAATAATAATAATAAGACTCCTTTTATTAATTTATATTTAATATTTCCAAAATATTAAATAATAAATATTAAACTATTTAATTTATTCTATCACCATAGATTAAATTAAATATACTTAACTTATTATTACGATTATGCCATTTGCTTCTTTAATAAATATTCTTCCTTTTATGGTGTGACCCTTTAGGTTTTCTATATTAAACCGGTTGTGAATAAATCAATTAGAATAATTCTAATCTTATTTAAATAAATAATTTAAACTAATAATTTATTTAAATAAATAACATTTATTCTACAATAAGGATATGCCTCCTTAGCGATCAACGACTTTCCAGATAATATAGATTTCAACATTAATCATAAAAGAACCTGTGAGTAAATAGTTACTGTACAATTCAATCATTCCACCATACAATGTCCTAATTAAATATAAGACATGAAATTACTGTCAAGTCTTATTTTATTTAATTATATGTATTTCGATTCCAAAATGCACAACTCCAAATAATGCAAATTAGAAACTCCTTTCTAATTTCATTACACCTTGGCCAATGATTCATGGGTTGTCATTTATCGAATCACATAGGACATATCTCTTCTTTTACTAAAAGTGGTAGATTCTTTATTGATCATTCATTATCTCCATATATAACTTATTACACCCAATCATACCCTTTGATATACCCTAAGGGTCTTAAGAAATAAGTCAAAGTATAATTCATTATACACAAGATACTATGATAATGTCTAGTCTGAGGATCAGTTGTACTACTATCACATTAGGAATTCCTATTGACAGGCGAGTAAAACTTCATTAGGTATTCCTTAGCGAGTCACGTTCAGTGTACTTATTTTCCAATAAGCACCTATATACTTGCTTTAGTGTCTCCACACAAATGATCATGAGATCAATCATTCTCCTCCTATGAGCAAGCAACATATGTACCAATCTATCCGAATTTATAAATACCCTTTTTAGTAATCCATCGATTGGGAACTATTTTAGTTTCTAAGCTATCTAAGAATTTAGATCTCATTAGCATGATCATCATCATGATTCTAAAAGCATTACTTAAAACTTTTGGTTTATCACATATTATAAAAATAGCACCATGTAGATAATAATTAAATGCCTTTAATTAAATCATACTTTTATAAATAAATTAATAAGATTGTTATAAAGTATATGCTTTATCATCAAACATGATTGACTTGTATGCATACTACTTTCAATCTCCCACTTGCACTAAAGCTAATCGCCATGGTATCTCATACCCTTCTTCTCTAAGTGACGATTATCCTGATGTTGGATAGCTTCAGTAAACGGATATGCAATGTCATTTTTAAGAGTTCACTATCTCTATAGTGACTTTTGCTCTTTCAGTGATTTCTTTAATCAAATAAAAGTGTCGCAACACATATTTGGATCCAAGATGAGACTTAGGAACTATTCCTAGTTCTATAATGAACTTTTCATTCGAAACATTAACTTACAACTTCATTTACATCTATATACTTTGTCTTTATCACTAAACCAGCAACTCTTTGTTGTTTATAACCTTTCCAATTCACAGCACCACCTTTCAAGGTAACAACTTACCCTAAAGTGGATTTGTTGTCGTCTTGGTCAGTCTGAAAACTTGAGTTTGTTTAGTTCTCTATTTTAATTCAGACCTATCATGAATCATGATGACATCCTTAGTGTCGATTAAGTACTTTAAGATGTTTATCACTGTTTTACAGCGATTTTCTCCAGAATATGACTGCTGACTATCAAATCTCGTACATTTCATTGCATACATGATAGTTACTCGTGCGATCTCTCTTTTATTGAGGTCAATTTTAGAGAGATACACTCCATGGCTCATCATAATGAGACATCTCTTGGAGTTTGCCATGCTAAACGCCTTTAGCATTAAATGAATATACGTTCATTGGGTTATGCCGAGCATCCTTTTAAATCTATCTATATAGATTTATAAACCCAATTTAGGATGTTCTACCCAAATCATTCATGGAGGAATGTTTAGACAACTTTATCTTTACGATTATAGCACTGGTATGTCATTCCTTATCAGTAGTATATCAACATATAATACTAGGAATGTCACAGCGCTCCCACTGACCCATTTGTACTCACTAGGTTCATTCTCATTTTTGATAAAATCAAACTCTTGTCTTATCAAAATGGATGTTCCATCTTTGAGAAGCTTGCTTCAATCTAGAAATGGATTGTTGTAGCTCATATACATGATTTGTTTTATCCATTGAAACAAATCCATCTGGCTGTATCAAACATACATTCTCCTCTAATAATTTATATTTGAGGAAGGGTGTCTCCATGCCAAATTTAGTAATCAGCTGCAATCGCAAGTAAAATTCGAATGGTCTTGAGCATTGCTTCAAAGATCTATTTTGGATTTTATGGTTATCTACCATTTCTCTGTGTGTCTACAACTCTTAGCCTTATCGTATATAACTGGAGCATCATCCTCTATGATGCGTACCTCATCATCATCATCTATGATGAATCCATACCTCCCAGGTATCTTCGGTACTATTCCGATTTACGATTCGATTGTGGTACAATAAGTCTATCTATAGGTTCCTCCTTTTGACTAATAGTGATTTGTGGTTCATGAACTCCATCAAGATCTATTATCCTCCCATTGGCTCTTCAATAATAAACATCTTTATCTTAGAAGGCAGCGTGTTTCTCAACAAACACCTTTTGTAAAGTAGGATTATAGAACATTTACCCTAAACTTACTTTAGGATGTCCCACAAATCTATATTTGTCAAATCTTGTCCTAAACTTATCCTTTTGAAACCTTTTCACATAAGCTGAACAACCTTTTATCTTAACATACTTAATATTAGGAATCTTCCCTATCCATAACTCGTATGAAGTCTTGGAGACGGATTTTGAGGTTACCTTATTTTGTAGATATGTAGCCATTTTAGGGCATTACCCTAGAAGGATACTGGAATGTCGATAAAAATCATTATGTACCACCCCATGTCTAACAAGGTGCGATTTTTCCTTTTAGATACATCAATCAATTATTGTGTATAAGGAAGCGTCCATTTTTAAGAAAACCATTTAAGATTATCTTAAAACTTATTGCACAAGTATTTATTTCTTGATCCAATTGAAGAATCAATATACCTTGCCAATTAGTTTTACTTCTGAATTCTTTGAACCTTTCAAATGATTCAGACTTGTATTTCACTAAATACAAATATTCAACTCTTTGAATGATCATCTCCTTTTCTTTTACTAGTTTGTTCAATTTAGATTTTTTTTTTAAGTCAAGTATGTAAAATCTACTTAGTAAATTGTTAATTATTTAAACTAATGGACTTGCCCGTAGGCGGCGCTAAACAATAAGTTCCTACATTTAATGTGATAGTAGTGTGCATACTAGCCAATCATGTATGATGATAAAGCACATACTTTGTAAATAATCTTATTTATTTATTAATAAAATATTAATTTAAGGCATTTAAATATCTACATGGTGCTGTTTTTATAATATGTAAATAACCCATAGTTTTAAGCAATGCTTTTAGAATCATGATGAGATCATGCTAATGAGATCTAAATTCTTAGAAAGCTTAAAAATTAAAATAGTTCTCAATCGTGGGATTTTTAAAATGGGGATTAGTAAATCCGGATAGATTGGTACATATGTTGCTTGCTCATTGGATGAGAGACTAGTTCATTTGTGTGGAGACACTAAAGCAAGTATGTAGGTACTTATTGGAGAATAAGTTCACTGAACGTGACTCGCTATGGAATACCTAATGGAGTTTTACTCGCCTGTCAATAGAAATTCCTAATGTGATAGTAGTACAAGTGATCCTTGGACTTGAGATCATCATAGTATCTTGTATGTAACAAATTATACTTTGACTTATTCCTTAAGGCCTTTTTAAGGCATATATAGGGTATGCTTGGGTATAATGAGTTACATATGGAGATAATGAATGATCAATAAAGAATCTACCACCTCTAGTAAAAGAAGAGATATGTCCTATGTGATTCGTTAAATGACAACCCAGGAATCCTTGGCCAATGTAGAATGAAATTAGAAAGAGGTTTCTAATTTGCATTATTTGGAGTTGTGCATTTTCTAATCGAAATACATATGATTAAATAAATTAAGACTTGACAGTAAATTCATGTTTTATATTTAATTGGGACATTGCACAGGTTCTTTTATGATTAAAGTTAAAATCTATATTATCTAGAAAGTCGTTGATCGCTAGGGAGGCTTATCCCTATTGTATAATAAATATTATTTATTTAAATAGATTATTAGTTTAATTTATTTATTTAAATAATATTAGAATTGTTCTAATTGATTTATTCACAACCGGTTTAATATGGAGAACCTAAAGGGTCACATCATAAAAGGAAGAAGAATTATTTAAGAAGAAAATGGCATGATAGTAATAATGCATTAAGTATAATTAATTTAATCTATGGTGATAGAATAAATTCAATAGCTTAATATTTATTATATAATATTTTAGAAATATTAAATATAAATTAATAAAAGGAGTCTTATTAATATTATTATTATTATTATTATTATTATTATTATTATTATTATTATTCTAATTCTAAAGGAGTTTAAGAATTAATATAATATCAGTACTCTCTCTCAATCCAAATAAGATTAGGATATAAATTAATTAAAAGTGTTTAATTAATTAATTAAATAAAACCTATTCTAATTGGATTAGGAGGGTTAACCTAATATCTATATAAGAGAGTCTTATATCAGAAATAAGGTATGTGAATTTTTCCAAGGGTTGGGAGTACACATATTCTATAGAGATAGAAACAAGGGTTAAGCCAATAACCCATCTTCTTGAATTCTTCATCTTCCTTGGTGGATCACCGTTAGAGGCCAAACATTTGGGTGGCTGACATTGATCAAGGGAAGGAGCCACTACAGAGGAATCAAAAGAATCAAAGGAGTAGAACTTGTACCTGAGGAAGCTTGGATCTTCAAAGGTATAATTCAATCATATCCTTCTATGTATTGACTGATAATTGATGCACAAGAAAGATCATGGTTAAAGGTTTGTAAGAAAATTTTAAAAACTGATTTTTCATCCCTTCCGCTGCGTTTATGTAATTTGATTGCATGCTTATGTTTCTAGCAAACCCAACAGTGGTATCAGGGTCAATCTTGTGCTAATTATCAGTCTATGTGATTCCATACATGTATGATATGCGATTGAATCGAGTTCTTGGGCAACAAAAATTTTTTGATTCTGCGAAGTTGCGCCGATGCAAGCCTTTCTTGCTGCGCAGCTGCGTCGGTGTCTATTCCTGGTTTTCACTCTGCGCAGCTGCGCCGGTTCCCTATACATTACTGGCACAGCTGAGCCACTAGTAGAATCTGAATTTTTTTTTTGTTTTATTTAATTAAATGAATGGTTTATTTAATTAATAAAGGTTTAAAATAAAGATGTTTATTTTATATAAAATGAGATTTTAGAATTGCTAAAATTAAAGAGTTTAATTTGGAATTATTTTTGAATGAAATAAAGGAGTTTATTTTTCCAAAAACAAAGTTTAGCAAACTTTTGCCTATTAACTGATATTAATACATATATGGAATAAATTTACTTTCATGAGATGAATAAGTTTTATTGATACGTATGATGATATGTATGTTAATAAAAGGGATTGAATATGGACTATGACCAATGTGATTGGATTTTATTTTGGATGAATGCTTCAATGTATGGGTTTTATAAAATGGGGTCTGCGTACCTCGTCTTCTCTGGTTTTATTCTCGGTGTAAATTCTATCTCCCTCCTATGTACTTCCTCTTGACTGCTGATCAAGGTTTCTATTTAATTATAAATAGTTTATGTAATAGAGATAGCTAGAATTATCTTGAAGAAATTGGAGACCAAGGAACAAGGAGCGCGTGAAGACCAGTTTGTATGGAGCCCGGGTTTAAATGTAATAGTTACATTTAAAATTTAAATTCTTGCACTCCTAGGTTTGACCTTTTGGTTCACTCAGTGGCTCTAGTGAACAAAACTAGAATAAAAGTCCATAATCTATCCGGGTAGAATATAGTATCCTATATTGCATGCTAAATATTATATATATTATATTTTATGCAAACATGCTTCGCATGTTTAATAAAATGACGCGTATTTTATATATATATGTGCATGCGCGCTAAACAAGATGAGACAAATAATAACAAACCCCTCAAAGAAATAATATTAAGTCTGAAGTGTTCAAATGATATTTGGAATGTCTAACGTCGCCTTCTAGCATGATTAATTAATAGAGTATTAAATATTTAATATGAGTTTGTTGTGCTATCCACAAGGCGAGTATTGAGTATTTAAGATGTTAATTAATACATTTGATGTTTAACAAGAAAATTGAACGATTTAGTCTTGTTGTGCTATCCACAAGGACGAACATTTTTCTTTTTTGAATTTATGGAAGTGCTAGGCTGGACTTAACTTAAATCATTTTAGTTCGGATGTGCACACACATGACCATTATGATTTAAGAGGCAAAATAAAAGGAGTTACATGGTGATGTAATTGACTACAGTTGTCTACCTATTTATTTGTATATCGCTTGTTGTGCTATCCACAAGGTTATATACATTTGAAATGGGATCCTTAATCTCACTAGCAAATCTTTAATTAGATGTTGCCGAACTATATAAGTGAGGGTAATATAGTTTGATGAAAATAGTGGGAGATACCAATTTAAAATAAAGACCTAAATTTATTTTGGTATGCAAAGTTAATAAAATAAATGTTTGCTAAAAATATTGTCTTTTCATATGCAGAATTTTAAAAATGTCAAAATCACTAATCTCACTACGAAGCATACTTAATGCAAATAAGCTTACCAGGCCGAATTATGAGGACTGGCTAAGAAATCTGAGAATTGTTCTCACTGCTGAAAAGATTTCTTATGTCCTCAATTCAACTATCCCTGAATCTGTTTCGGAAACATCCTCTGAGGAAGATATTTCCACTTTCAATAAGTGGCAAGATGATGCATATATGGCTCAATGCATCATGCTCACATCCATGAATAATGAGCTTCAGCGTCAGCACAGTAAATATGGATGCTCCTGCTATACTGCTTCACCTCAAGGAGTTATATGGTGAACAGAGTAGGACTGCTAGATATGAGATATCTAAGGAGCTCTTCCGATCTCGGATGACCGAGGGCACTGCCGTCGAGACTCATGTTCTGAAGGTAATCAATTTGATTGAATGCCTTGGATAACTTGGGTTCGTCATGGATGGGGAGTTGAGTCAAGACTTAGTCTTGCAGTCACTCCCTGAGACCTTCTCGCAGTTTGTGGTTAATTTTCACATGAATAAGCTAGATGTCAGCTTGCCTGAGCTGCTTAACATGCTAAAAACTGCAGAAGGTCACTTCTCATCCAAGAAGAACCATGTCTTGATGGTGGATTCTTCTAATAAAAGGAAGAGGCCCAAGGTGTCTTCTGAAAAGAAGAAATCCAAGAAGGCTAAAAGAAAGGGGAAAGAAAAAGAACAAAAGAAACCTGAACCAGCTAAAGGAATGTGCTTTCATTGCAACGAGCCGAGATATTGGAAGAGGAACTGCAAGAAGTTTCTAGCAGAGAAGAAGCTTGGAGAAGCTTCGACTTCCAATCAAGGTTTGTTTATGATTGAAATTAATTTTTCTGAAAGTCATAATTCTACTTGGGTATTGGATACCGGCTATGGGTCTCACATATGTAACACTATGCAGGGACTGGTCAGAAGTAGAAAGTTGAACAATGAAGAGGTGATCCTACGAGTGGGGAATGGAGCAAAGGTTGCTGCATTAGTTGTAGGAACTTATTGTTTAGCAATGCCTTCGGGCAAGTCCATTTATCTTAATAACTGTTATTATATTCCGAATATTATTAAAAATATTATTTCAATTTCTGTATTGGATATGGAAGGTTTTGACGTTATTATAAAGAACAATGGTTGTTCTATTTATAAAGACGATGTTTTATATGGTATTGGAAATTTGCGAAATGGACTTTATACACTTGACTTACAAGAAAATATATTTCAAATTGAACAAACTAAGAAAAGGAAAAGAGATGATATTAATTATACCTACATGTGGCACTGTAGACTCGGTCATATCAATGAAACAAGATTATCCAAGTTACATAAGGATGGGCTCCTAGAGCTATCCGATTATGAATCATATCCAACTTGTGAATCTTGTCTCATGGGTAAAATGACTAAATCTCCTTTTAGTGGAAAAGGAGAAAGAGTTACAGAGTTGTTGGCATTGATTCACACAGACGTTTGTGGACCTATGACAACAAGTGCATTGGGCGGGTATTCTTATTTTATTACTTTCACTGATGATCACTAAAGATTTGGATATGTGTATTTAATGAAATACAAATCAGAATCATTTGAAAAGTTCAAAGAGTTCAGAAGTGAAGTAGAGAAACAAACGGGCAAGAGTATTAAGATACTTCGATCAGATCGAGGTGGAGAATACTTAAGCGGTGAGTTTCTCAATTGTCTCAAAGAAAATGGTATAATCTCACAATGGACTCCTCCAGGTACACCACAGTTAAATGGAGTATCTGAAAGGAGAAATCGAATACTGTTGGACATGGTTCGATCCATGATGAGTTTTACCGACCTTCCAATTTCCTTCTGGGGTTATGCCCTAGAAACGGCTGCATACCTACTTAACAAGGTACCTACCAAATCCGCCCCAAAGACTCCATATGAGATGTGGAAAGGGAGAAAACCAAATCTTAAGCATGTTAAGATTTGGGGTTGTCCAGCTTATATCAAAAAGTTTGAAAATGATAAGCTACAGACTAAATCCGATAAGTGTAGATTTGTGGGATACCCTAAAGAAACCGTAGGGTATTATTTCTATCATCCTACTGATCAAAAAGTGTTTGTTGCGAAACATGCTACCTTCTTGGAGAAAGAGTTTATCCATGAAGTGGTCAGTGGGAGTAAGATATATCTTGAAGAAGTTCAAGAACCACAAATTACCATGGATCAAAGTCAGATACCTAACCAAGTAGAAGAACCTACTGTACCACACCCTGTTCGTAAATCTGGAAGAGTACTGAAGATACCTAAGAGGTATGGATTCGTTATAGAGGATGACGATGAGGTACACATCATGAATGATGATGATCCATTGAATTACGAACAGGCTATGAGTAATAAAGACTCAGGGAAATGGCTTGAAGCCATGAAATCCGAAATGGACTCCATGTATGAAAACAAAGTATGGACTTTGGTTTCACCACCTGAAGGTATTAAGCCTATTGGGTGTAAATGGGTTTTTAAGAGAAAGACTGGAGCAGACGGAAAGGTAGAGACCTATAAGGCCCGACTGGTTGCAAAAGGTTTCAAACAAAGACAAGGAGTTGACTATGATGAAACCTTCTCACCAGTAGCCATGCTCAAGTCCATTCAGATTTTGCTTGTGATTGCAGCTTACAACGACTATGAGATCTAGCAGATGGACGTGAAAACGGCCTTCCTCAATGAGAAACTTGAGGAGGATGTGTATATGACATAGCCAGAGGGATTTATTTCAAAAGTTGGAACAAATCAAGTCTGTAAGCTACAACGATCCATTTATGGGTTGGAGCAAGCTTCTCGTAGATGGAACATTCGTTTTGATGAGACAATCAAAGAGTTTGATTTTATCAAAAACGAGGATGAACCATGTGTATACAAGAAGGTTAGTGGGAGCGCAGTATCATTCCTTGTGTTATATGTTGATGATATATTACTGATAGGGAATGACATTCCTATGTTACAATCAATTAAAATCTGGTTATCTAACCATGAAGGACTTAGGTGAAGCATCCTATATTTTGGGGATAAAGATCTATAGAGATAGATCTAAAAGGATTCTCGGCTTATCCCAAGGAACATACATTGATACGATGCTAAAGAGGTTTAGCATGGAAGATTCCAAAAGAGGTCTCATGCCGATGAGCCATGGAATACATCTCTCCAAGAAACAGGCCCCAAAGACACCTGAGGAGAGAGACCGTATGAGTAAGATCCCTTATGCTTCTGCAATATGATCTATCATGTACGGTATGATATGTACTAGACCGGATGTTGCTCACGCACCTAGTGTAATGAGCGGATACTAGTTGAATCCAGGAGAAAAGCACCGAAAGGCATTGAAGAATATCCTAAAGTACTTGAGAAGGACTAAAGATATTTTTCTTGTCTACGGTGGGTCTGAATTAAAACTCGAGGGATTCACGGACTCAAGTTTTCAAACAGACTAAGATGATAGTAAATCTATTTCAGGGTATGTGTTTACCGTGAACGGAGGCGCAGTGAGTTGGAAGAGTTCCAAGCAGCAAATAGTTGCTGATTCAGTGACAGAGGCAGGGTATATAGCTGCAAGTGAAGCTGCAAAGGAAGATGTTTGGATGAAGAAGTTCATAACTGAACTTGGTGTGGTTCCTAGCATTGGAGAAGCAGTTCCCGTATACTGTGACAACACCGGAGCGGTTGCACAGGCTAAGGAACCCAGGTCTCATCAGAAATCCAAACACGTGTTGGGGCGATTTCACTTGATCAGGAAGATCATTGAAAGAGGAGACGTTACCTTGGAGCGTGTGGACTCTCAAGACAACATTGCAGATCCATTTACTAAAGCTCTAACGCAACAGCAATTTGATCGTCACTTAGAGAAGATGGGTATGAGATACCATGGCGATTGGCTTTAGTACAAGTGGGAGATTGATACTAGTGTGCATACAAGCCAATCATGTATGATGATAAAGCACATACTTTGTAAACAATCTTATTTATTTATTAATAAAATATTAATTTAAGGCATTTAAATATCTACATGGTGCTATTTTTATAATATGTAAATAACCCATAGTTTTAAGCAATGCTTTTAGAATCATGATGAGATCATGCTAATGAGATCTAAATTCTTAGAAAGATTAAAAACTAAAATAGTTCTCAATCAGTGGAATTTCTAAAATGGGGATTAGTAAATTCAGATAGATTGGTACATATGTTGCTTGCTCATTGGATGAGGATGACTGGTCTCATGGTCATTTGTGTGGAGACACTAATGCAAGTATGTAGGTGCTTACTGGAGAATAAGTTCACTGAACGTGACTCACTATGGAATACCTAATGGAGTTTTACTCGCCTGTCAATAGGAATTCCTAATGTGATAGTAGTACAAGTGATCCTTGGACTTGAGATCATTATAGTATCTTGTATATAACAAATTATACTTTGACTTATTCCTTAAGGCCTTTTAAGGCATATATAGGGTATGCTGGGGTATAATGAGTTACATATGGAGATAATGAATGATCAATAAAGAATCTACCACCTCTAGTAAAAGAGGAGATATGTCCTATGTGATTCGTTAAATGACAACCCAGAAATCCTTAGTCAATGTAGAATGAAATTAGAAAGAGGTTTCTAATTTGCATTACTTGGAGTTGTACATTTTTTAATCGAAATACATATGATTAAATAAATTAAGACTTGACAGTAAATCCATGTCTTATATTTAATTGGGACATTGTATGGTGGAAGGATTGAATTGTACGGTAACTATTAACTCACAGGTTCTTTTATGATTAATGTTGAAATCTATATTATCTAAAAAGTCGTTGATCGCTAGGGAGGCTTATCCCTATTGTAGAATAAATGTTATTTATTTAAATAGATTATTAGTTTAATTTATTTATTTAAATAAGATTAGAATTGTTCTAATTGATTTATGCACAACCGGTTTAATATGGAGAACCTAAAGGGTCACACCATAAAAGGAAGAAGAATTATTTACGAAGAAAATGGCATGATAGTAATAATGCATTAGGTGTAATTAATTTAATCTATGGTGATAGAATAAATTAAATAGCTTAATGTTTATTATTTAATATTTTAGAAATATTAAATATAAATTAATAAGAGGAGTCTTATTAATATTATTATTATTTTTATTATTATTTTACTTCTAAAGGAGTTTAGAAATTAATATAATATCAGTACTCTCTCTCAATCCTAATACGATTAGGATATAAATTAATTAAAAGTGTTTAATTAATTAATTAAATAAAACCTATTCTAATTGGATTAGGAGGGTTAACCTAATATCTATATAAGAGAGTCTTATATCAGAAATAAGGTACGTGAATTTTTTCAAGGGTTGGGAGTACACATATTCTATAGAGATAGAAACAAGGGTTAAGCCAATAACTCATCTTCCTGAATTCTTTATCTTCCTTGGTGGATCACCGTTTGAGGCCAAACATTTGGGTGGCTGACATTGATCAAGGGAAGGAGCCACTACAGAGGAATCAAAGGAATCAAAGGAGTAGAACTTGTACCTGAGGAAGCTTGGATCTTCAAAGGTATAATTCCATCATCGTCTTCTATGTATTGACTGATAATTGATGCACAAGAAAGATAATGATTAAGGATTTGTAAAAAAAATTTAAAAACTGATTTTTCATCCCTTCCGCTGCGTTTATGTAAATTAATTGCATGCTTTTGTTTCTAGCAAACCCAACATAATGGACCAGCCTTTACTCCATTCCCACACGTAAGAAGACTTTCTTTGTTTAGTTTTCTACTTCTGCTTGGTTTCTTCATAAATCTGTATTTATGAGAACCACAGCCGGTATCCAATAACCAAGTAGAAAATTTACTTACTGAAAGATTTATTTTAATTATGAACAAACCTTTATTTGTAACAAAGCTTCATTAAGCTTATTCTGGTTAGCCTCTGCAATATACTTCTAGCAGTTTTTATTCCAGTGTCCAGGCTTATTGCAGTAGAAGAAAATACCTTTGCTATCCGTATCAGTTTTGATCCGTATCAGTTTTGATCTTATTATCCTTTGTATTTGCCTTTGTATTTACCTTCTTTGAATCATTCTTCTTTTCAGAAGATCCTTTGGTCCCTATCAATAAGACTTGGTCTTTCTTGGTTGGAAAGTGACTCTCAACAGTTTTCAACATGTTTAAGCAAATCAGCGAGCTTGACATCTAGCTTGTACATATGAAAATTCACAACAATTGTGAGAAGGAGTTCGGGAGTGAGTGCAAGATCAAATCTTGGCTCAATTTTCCATCTATGACAAAACCTAGTTATCCTATGTGTTCAATCAGATTGATCATCTTAAGGACATGTGTCTTTACTATATTACCATCGATCATTCTAGATTGGAAGAACTTCTTAGATATTTGATATCTATTAGTCCTACTTCCTCACCATTCACCTCTTTGAAGTGTAGGAATATAATAGGAGCATCCATAGTTTCATGCTGACGCTGAAGCTCGTTACTCATGGATGCGAGCATGATGCATTGAGCCAACTATGCATCATCTTGCTACTTTCTAAAAGTAGCAATCTTTTTCTAAGAGGCATTGTCTGCAACCATTGCAGGGATATGTGTATTAAGGACATAAGATAACTTTTCAGCCTTGAGAACTATTCTCAAATTCCTTAACCAATCTGTTTAATTCGGTTCGGTTAATTAACATCTTAATATGCTACGCAGTGATAGTAATTTAGACATTGTAAAATTCTGTAAATAAATTTGTAATTAACAAAATTTAGCATACATTCTTTTATTAATTACCAAGATAAATTAGGTCTTATTTTAAATTGATATATTCCACTATTTTCTTCAAACTATATTACCCTCACTTATATAGTTTAGCAAAATTTAATTAAAGATTTGCTAGTGAGGATAAAGATCCTATTTCAAATGTATATAGCCTTGTGGATAGCACAACAAACCATATATAAATAAATAGGTAGACAACTCTTTGTCAATTACATCAACATGTAACTCCTTTTTATTTTGCCTCTTAGATCATAATGGTCAAGTGTGTGCACATCCAAAATAAAATGATTAAGTTAAGTCCAACTTAGCACTTTCATATATTCAAAAAAGAAAAATATTGTCCTTGTGGATAGCACAACAAAACAATATTGTTCAATTTTCTTTAGCAGCATCAAATGTGATTAAATTAACATCTTAAATACTTAATACTTGTTTTGTGAATAGCACAACAAACTCATATTAAATATTTAATACTCTATTAATTTTATCATGCTAGAAGGCGACGTTCGATATTCCAAATATCTTTGAACGCTTTAGGCTTAAAATAATTTCTTTGAGAGGTTTGTTATTATTAGTCTCATCTTGTTTAGCGCGCTATGAACACACACACACACACACACACACACACACATATATATATATATATATATATATATATATATATATATATATATATATATATAATACGCGTCATTTTATTAAAACATGCAAAGCATGTTTGCATAAAATTTAATATATATATATGTATGTATGTATAATACTAGCATGCACATATAGAATGCAATATTCTACCCGGATTGATTATGGACTTTTATTCTAATTTGGTTCACTAGAGCCACCAAGTGAACCAAAAGGTCAAAACTAGGAGTGCAATAATTAAATTTAAATATAACTATTACATTTAAATCCCGGACACCATTACAAACGGGTCTTCACGCGCTCCTTGCTTCTTGGTATCTAATTCTTTAAAATTTAATTCTAACTATTTCTATTACAAAAACTATTTACTATAAATAAAAACCTTGATCAATAGTCAAGGGAAGTACATAGGAGGGAGATAGAATTTATATTAAGAAAATTAGAGAAGACGAGGTACGCAGACCCCATTTATAAAACCCATACATTCAAGCATCCAACTAAAATAAAATTCAATCACATTGGTCAATAGTCCATAATCAACCACATTTATTATCATACACATCACCATATGCATTAATAAATAAAACATTCATCTCATGAATAATAAACATTCAATATATACATTGATATCGATTTAATGGGCAATTTTAGTTAGCATAAAATTCAATTCTGAATTAAAATAAATTCTTTTATTTTAATCCAAATTTAAATCAAAACAAACCTTTTATTTTAATTTATCCATTTTTTAATAAAAATAAACTCCTTTATTTTTAATCAAAATAAACTCTTTTATTTTAATTAATATGGAGTCCAATTCCAAGTCAAAATAAACTCCTTTATTTGAACTTTTAAAACTATTTTTTGGGAGGAACAAAAATATGTGGAATCCAATTCCTTATAAAAATAAACTCCTTTATTTTGATTAATATGAAATCATATTTCATATATAAATAAACTCCTTTATTTAAGGAAACATGGAATCCTCTTTCCTAATAACAAATAAACTCCTTTAATTTTTATTAATATGAAATCATATTTCATATCTAAATAAACTCTTTTATTTAAGAAAACATGAAATCCCCTTTCCTAATCACAAATAAACTCATTTATTTTAGAAAACAAGGAATTCAATTTCATCTCCAATTAGTTATCATGGAATCCAATTCCAACTCTAATTAGTTAGCATGAAATTAAATTTTAATTAAATTAAACATCTTTATTTTAATTCAATTACAAATAAAAATAAACTAATTTATTTAAATTTAGAATTACTAAAAAAACATGAAATTTAATTTTTAATTTAAATAAACCTTTTATTTTAATTAGAAATTAAATTATTAAAAAATTAATTTCCTTTTTCTAGAGAGAGGCGCTGCGGCTCAGCTAGTGAACTAGCATCAGGCGCTGTGGCGCCACTCATCAGTGTCAAAAATACAGAGCCGGCGCTGCGGCGCTATGATTGTACTACAATCAGGCGATGCTGCGCTAGTCTCCAGAAACTGTTTTTTCCAGTTCGCGAATTGTGTAGTTTTTCTCCAAAAAACATAATTCTATGCGAATAATTATGCCCAAAAAAATTATTCTAAACACATATCAAATCTGAACAATTAATAACTTGCATAAAAGTTTGGCTCTAATGCCACTGTTAGGTTTGTAAGATTCATGGACACAATCATATTGCATAAAATAAGCGAAAAATGGTGAATCATAGTTTTAAAAATTTATAAACCATATACCCGGATCATCCTTTATACACAGTTATTAATTAAACGAAATAGATGGAGATTAAGATTCATACCCTTGAAGATTCAAGCTTCCTCAGGTACGAGTTCAACCCCAAATCCTTTTTACGTTCTACTTGAATCCACCATGTTGATTCCTTCTATTGATCAACGTTAGCCACCCAAGTGTTTGGCCTCTAGAGGTGATCCACCAAGAAAGAATAAGAATTCAAGAATAATGATGTTTGGCTAAACCCTAGTTTTTTTCTCTCGAGAAAAGGAGTGCTCTCTCAACTCTTGGAATTAAGTGTCTCAATTTGTTTCATAATAAAACTTTCTTATTTATAGATGTAGGCAACCCTTCTAAACAATTCAGGATTAGGGTTTTATATTAATTAATTAATTAAACTCCTTTAATTAATTAGGCTTCCCAATCCTATTGAAAATAATTAAACTCTTTTAATTAATTAGCCTCCTAATTTTATTAGGAATATATATGAGAGAGAGAGAGAGTGTGTCTTATTAATTAATTCCCAAACTCCTTTAGGAATTAAATAAAAATAATAATAGTAATAATAATAATAATAATAATAATAAGACTCCTATTATTAATTTATATTTAATATTTTCAAAATATTAAATAATAAATAGTAAACTATTTAATTTATTCTATCATCATAGATTAAATTAAATATACTTAACTTATTATTACGATTATGCCATTTGCTTCTTTAATAAATATTCTTCCTTTAATGGTGTGACCTTTTAGGTTCTTCATATTAAACTGGTTGTGAATAAATCAATTAGAACAATTCTAATCTTATTTAAAAAAATAAATTAAACTAATAATTTATTTAAATAAATAACATTTATTCTACAATAAGGATAAGCTTCCTTAGCGATCAATGACTTTCAAGATAATATAGATTTCAACATTAATCATAAAAGAACCTGTGCGTAAATAGTTACTGTACAATTCAATCATTCCACCATACAATATCCTAATTAAATATAAGACATGAAATTACTGTTAAGTCTTATTTTATTTAATTATATGTATTTTGATTCCAAAATGCACAACTCCAAATAAAGCAAATTAGAAACTCCTTTCTAATTTCATTCTACCTTGGCCAATGATTCCTGGGTTGTCATTTATCGAATCACATATGGCATATCTGTTCTTTTAATAGAAGTGGTAGATTCTTAATTGATCATTCATTATCTCCATATATAACTTATTACACCCAATCATACCCTTTGATATACCCTAAGGGTCTTAAGGAATAAGTCAAAGTATAATTCATTATACACAAGATACTATGATGATCTTAAGTCTGAGGATCACTTGTACTACTATCACATTAGGAATTCCTATTGACAGGCGAGTAAAACTCCATTAGGTATTCCTTAGCGAGTCACGTTCAGTGTATTTATTCTCCAATAAGCACCTATATACTTGCTTTAGTGTCTCCACACAAATGATCATGAGATCAATCATCCTCATCCTATGAGCAAGCAACATGTGTACCAATCTATCCGAATTTACTAATCCCATTTTTAGTAATTCATCGATTGGGAACTATTTTAGTTTTTAAGCTATCTAAGAATTTAGATCTCATTAGCATGATCATCATCATGATTCTAAAAGTATTGCTTAAAACTATGGGTTTATCATATATTATAAAATAGCACCATGTAGATAATTAAATGCCTTTAATTAAATCATACTTTTATAAATAAATGAATAAGATTTTTACAAAGTATATGCTTTATCATCAAACATGATTGACTTGTATGCATACTACTTTCAATCTCCCACTTGCACTAAAGCTAATCGCCATGGTATCTCATACCCTACTTCTCTAAGTGACGATCATTCCTGCTGTTGGATAGCTTCAGTAAATGGATATGCAATGTCATTTTTGAGAGTTCACTATCTCTATAATGACTTCTCCTCTTTCAATGATTTTTTTAATCAAATGAACGTGCCGCAACACATGTTTGGATCCAAGATGAGACTTAGGAACTATTCTTAGTTCTGTAATGAACTTTTCATCCGAAACATCAACTTGCAACTTCATTTATATCTATATACTTTGTCTTTATCACTAAACCAGCAACTCTTTGTTGTTAGAACCTTTCCGATTTACTGCACCACCTTTCAAGGTAACGACTTATGTGACACCCCCAAATTCGGGTACTTCATTTTCACACGATTTGATGGTCACTATCTAAATAAAATACAACTACTGCCCAAAAATACGGAATGCAAAAGAAATTACAACCTTATCATTAAATAAAAATCTTCCTTGTAAAAGGATTACAACTTAATCGAATAAATCCTAGGGTTCGCTAACCTTGACATAAACAATAAGTGCGAAAATAAAATATAACATAAACAAATAAGTCTTATTACAACCATCTTAATCATAACACAACAAGTCTTCACTTGATCATCTTGCCTTTCCCTTTACTCGTTAACGGTGCGTCAACATTCTCGACTTTAGCTGCAATGGTTATTTAATTGCAAGAGTGAGCAAAGAAAAGCTCACTTGGAATAACAATAATATTAATGACGACATAACTGAATAACTTCAAGAGATTTGAATAACTTTTCTTTCATCAATAATAAAGAATTGAGTAATAATTCTTTCATCATCATTAGAATTTTCGAATATAGAAATCATCTGAGGGTCATAAGACCTTGAACTATGTCCTAGGTTATAAATATTTCTATTTAAAACCTTTAATAGTCTCTCAGACAATATGGACTCATAACTCGTACTTAGAGGGATCAACCCTTCGTACCATGTATTGTGCACAAACATCTTAACGCTTTCGCATGGTAAATGTCGACGTTGGAAAATATAAGAATCCCGCAGGTCGTTTCGTAACCCGGGTTTCCTCAAATCAATCTTCCTAAGTTCTCTCTACCCTTATTCTTTTTATTTAGGAAAAAGGTTTTGAAGGGTTTTTTAGGAAAGAGGCCAACATGTATTTATGTCGACGATTTGAATGTTTAAACAGAGTTGTCAGTTGGTAGATTTGAAAATGGTTGTACCAACTCAACCGAGTTTGATTTAAAAAGAGGCCCAATTGCTGGACACTGTAAAAACTTGATATTTGAAATCGAAGTTTTGAGTTCGGGGGCTTGGTTAAGTGTGAGGAAGGTGTTAGGCACCCCACGACTCCCGTGTAAACACGGTACCACATCTTTTCAATATTTCCTTTAAAACTGTGAATGCGTGAGTGAATGCTGTTTAAAAATTGGGCCTATTGATTTGAAAGTAATGCTTCGCTTTGTTGAACCTATATACGAAGGGTTTGATTTAATTTTAAAAATCAGTCTTTGATTTGATTTGCAAAAGCATTTTGATTAGATTTGCAAAATCTTTGAAATTGAATTGACAGTGATGTTTTGAAAGCTGTTTATCAAACCCCTACGCTGACATAGGAATTGAAGCCTTTTGATACTTCCAAATTTTATCTTTTATAGGCTTAAGGCTGCATGCAAATGGTGATTTACCGGGCTACGAAGCATCCTCGACCACAGAAATATACTAGTGTCGGTCTCCTCATGGGTATGAAAACCATCAGAGGGACGCTGACACGACAATTGACATTTTTTTCATTGAAACCTTAAATCCGGATAACAGTTTTATGGTCCATGTATGCACATTTTATAGAAAAACTGGTAGGGTACATCTGTAAACTGGTGTTTGTCCATCGTGGGAATTAGATCCCGATCGATTTGATCGTGAATCCCACGATTCCTAGGCTCACATATGAGTAGCCAATGAACCTTCACAGTTCAAATTTGCACAGAAATAGACATATATGCATCATCACGTCGCAATAAAACTAAGGATTCATCAATAAATCCTGGCTGCGAATGGCCAAAGCGTCTCGTTCCTACTAGATAGCGATCTAAGGGACGCGAGTTTGCTTTCAAAGCTGAAACTATAAAAATAACTAGATTTAAAGAAATCTTAGCCCTTATAGCTTCCAGGTTCTGTCGGGACCTGTTTGGACCGTTGAAAGCTAGAATTGGCGAGATTTGGATAAATCTAGTCCGCCTACAGATCTGTCAGTGCAGATTCATATACAAATGAATATTAAATGCAATAGTTGAATAAATTGAGTAAAGAAATATATATGTATATATATATATATAATTATATATATACAAAAGTTGTAAAAGGGCAATGGGTTTTCACTCGCAAGCCCCGGACTGGAATTAATATATATATATATATATATATAAAAAAACTGTAAATAGCCATGAAATAATCCAGGCTGTGACAGAAAATATATATATATATATATATATATATATATTGACAGAAATGTAGTCAACCAGGACTGATATGAGTACCAGTGATGGTGAAATTCGCTTATATATGCGTAAATATATATAAAAGCGGTAAACTACCACGAATTTGACATCCGGGCTTGACAGAATTAAAATGTTAGTACATTTGCAGTTAAAAGTATACAAAAAAGGGCCAAACCCAGACTGGGAAGACAACCCAGTTCAGCGGAGTTGCCAAAAATGTGGGTGCTAGTGCATTAAAGTTGCTAGAGCTGACGGATCGTCAATTCAAGTTGTAAAAATGCAAAAAACTGCGTTTATGTATAGAAATATACCAAATTTTGACGCAAACGGCCACAGGAACTAAGTTCCGGGCATATTTAGAAGATGAAACTTCATGCGTAAGTGGAAAACAGTGCAAAGTAGTAGTATTGACTTTCTGATCATAAAAATACTTACAATGGACTGCAATACCGGCTTTTTGCCAAATCGTAGGCTTTAAACGTCCAAATCTACCGGTGGTTTTTTGATATGTGGTAGTATATGGGTTTGTCTACGTGTTGGAGTAAAAATATTTGGGTTTGGAAGAGATGTAAAAGTCAAAAAATCAGACGGGCAGAGCTTCGCTGCGTTTCTAAATTATGAAAATGAAGGGGGTGCACGTCTATTTATAGGCCAGGGAGCCTTAACCCTACCTACGGCTGCCACAGGTAGAGGTGAGGCTCCCCAGGTGGGGCCCGCAGTGTCGGGTTCTATTGTCTCGAAGTACGTGCACTTCAGTCAACGCATAGTTAAAGTCAGAACTTTCAAACTTTTGATCGGAGCGTCCGTTTGAGACGTGCGATACCTTTTCGGAAAGCCCTCGCTGCGAGTGTCGCAATAACATGGGATAAAACATTTTCTGGGTCCGAGAAGACAGGTTCATAACCAGGTCTTCGATTCCCCGCAGTTTGTCCATTGAGCTGTCTTGCGCCGTTGGCACTCGGGATCGTTGTTGTGGTTCATTCTGACTTAGATGGCATCAATTTGGCTTGAGTTTGACCGAATCGGTTGAGAGTTGAAAAAATTGACTGTTTTGCCTCTTCTGGGGTTGCCTGTGGTGTCGGCACGGTCTTTGATGGACCTGGCTTCCCAGGGTTGTCATTGGGGCTGAACTGTACTTCACGGGCTGAGACCGGGGAGGACTTTACATGTCTTGGGTTGATGTCCAGGTTGACCTGTACCTCCCGGGTTAAGATCGGGGCTGACTTGACGGCCCGATGTGAAGATCGGGGTTGATTGTTATCTCCCGGGTTGCTAACAGTGCTGATTTGAAGGCTCGATATTGAGATCGAAGTTTGAACTGATGGCTTGATTGGAGATTAGGATTGATTTGATGGCCCGATATTGAGATCAAGATTAATCTGATGGCCCGATATTGAGATCAGGGTTGATCTGACTATCTGATTATCGATCGGGACTGGATGGACGATCTGATTGGAGATCAGAGCTGGATAGACGGTCCGATTGACTATCGGAGCTAGATTGACTGTTCGTTTGACTATCGGAGATGAATGGACGGTCCGATTGACTATCTGAGCTGGATTGACTGTCCGATTGACTACTGGAGCTGGATTGAGTACCGACATTGGTGATCGTATTTGGCTGAATTATCGATATTAGGGATCGAATTTGGCTGGAGTACCGATATTGGGGATCATATTTAGGTTACCGATATTGGGGATCGGATTTAGGTTTAAGGACCGGCATTGGCGGTCGGTTTTGAGTTAAAGGACTGGCATTGGCGGCCGGATTTGAATTGAAGGACCAACATTGGTGGCTGGATTAGAATTAAAGGACGGTTTTGCCCTCCTACAGTGTTAGTATTGGGGCAAGGAAAATTTCGAGTGTCTACAGTAATCCCCTAATAAATAGGGTTGTTCATCTTAGTATTTGATACAAGTCCGCACCAAAGAAAGTTTGGTTTGGATAAGCTTAAAGAAAATTTGGAGTTCAACTACCATCAACTAAGGAGTAGTTGAATCAACGTACAATAAATTCAGAATTTCAAAAATAAAGAATTACGAAACAAATATGGATCATGCTCAATAATCTTGCTTTAGAATTTGATTTAAAGCATTTGAAAGACTAAATAGATCTTGCTTGAACAATTTAATCAAGATCATATTACTTCAATAACAATTTCAATACTTGCTCATTGTGAATATTAGAGTACAATATAACTTGCATTTCAATAGCAAGTTTGAGTTATAAAAACTTCCACAATGTAAAAGAATAAGGTTTAGAAAACTTGCCTCAAGCGCAAGCTACAATTACAACTCACGTTCCTTAATTAACCCTAAATATGTATAATTAACCATAATAATCTAAATTAGTTATCATATAACTAATTCACATAATTAGTTAACCCATCTAGGTTAACTCATTCTTTTATAATCATTCAATTAATTATCACATAACTAATCACATTACATTTTCACATAATTAATCAATTAATAATTATATACTCACTATTAATTAAATTATAATTAAACAATTTATAATTTAAATTAGACATTCACTTTAATTATAATTAATCAAATTATAATTTACCTTATACATTTCCTATTTACAAATTAATCATTTGAAATACATTAATGAATCACTTTAGCATCTTAGTGTATGCCTAACATGTCATCAAGTTTATCACATTAGGTTAGCTTTTCATGATATGAACAAAATTACACAAAAACAACAAAATACTTCAATTCTGCACCCCCCCCCCCGGGGCTGGTGTTTCGCTCTTGGTGGGCCCGTCGGAGCGGGCACCCTGCAGCGGGAAAAGATTGGTTCGCGAACTGTGCAGAGAAAAAACCAATTTGGCTTATTTTTTTGCACCAAATTTTGATTTTAACTAACATATTGTATATTAAACTTTATAGAAAACATTATTTAAAACCTTATAACATGTTTATAATATATACAATTATCATAACACATAATCAAAAATTCTAATTTCATGATTTTTGAAGAAAAGTCATTGATAAGTGTTCTTAATGAAATTGAACACTGTATATTTGTTTCTAAATCAACATACACAATTCAAAGTATATTGAATCGTTTATAAACATATTATCATTATCTAGAATCAATTTACACAATGATTATCAATCAATCAAACATAAATTTTGATTTTAATGAGCCAATTATCAAAACTCATTCACTGTAACTTTTGATGAACATGATTCCTTCATGTTCATAATGTTTAAATGAATTAACCAACTAAAACCATCATACAATTCATATATAAACAATTTATGAACACATTATATATATATATATATATATATATAATCATGTTTATATCAATTTTCATGAAACTCATATATATAGAGAACTTAACACGAAGAACATCTGAACATGATTTCTAAAATATAAAGATTAGAATTATACCCTTGTTGCTTAGTGATGAATAAGATGAAAGTGATGATAATAGGCTTCAAGTGTTAACAATTTCTTCTTCTTCTTCTTCTTCTTCTTCTTCTTCTTTCACTTTCTCTCTTTTCTCTCTTACTTTCTCTATATCCCTCTTTGTTCTTGTTTTGTTCTTCTAACTTTAACTAACGTAAAAACTATTTTGTATAACTGATATACATATATTATACATATAATTATATAATATACATAACTGACGAATAGTTAATACCTATAATTATATCATATACTAATTACCTATTAATATATAAGTTGCACTATTTTGAATTTTAAAAGCCCTAAGGCTTGTTTGGCAAAACAGCTTTTTATAAACAAAGAATAGGTTTTTAGTAGTTAAGGTCCCGTTTGATAAAACGGATTTAAAACATGTGAAAGGGCCTTGTTTGGCAAAACGGTTTAAAAAACTCTTTAATCTTTTAACACATACTTTTAATGTTATACTTTAATTAACTAAATCTTACATTCTAATTTAATTAAATTAAAGTTAACATCAACTAACCAAATAAAATTTTCCACATAACGATTATAATTAATCGCTAATTATAATCTCATGTAACAATTACTACATAAACTTCATCTAATTTAATTATCTCAATTAAATTAAATTAGAACTATACCATAAAATCATTACACATCAATTAAATTAAATATTAAATATTCATTTAATTAATATATTGCACTTAATTAAATTACTCCACAGCACTCACATAAATTATTTATTTAACTTAATAAATAAATCAATTAAAAATATTTATTTAATTCAATAAATATTTTAAATTTATATATATAATTCTCATTCGTTACAATATTCTATCCTTGAAAGGATTCTGTGCCCAGAATAACAATAAAAAACTCATTTGTTACATCCTTCCCCCCTTAAAAAGATTCTGTCACCAGAATCGGTATACAAGAAATTACACAAATAATTAAGCAAATAATTGGGGATATGTCTCCCTTCAAATCGTAGAAGTCATTCACTATCGATCTTGAACTTGATTTCTTCGCCTCGGCTATTCTTTTTTGGATCTTCTCGTACTCTTCATCGTGAAGTTTTGCCACTTTCACCTTGTCTACCAAAGTAGAACCAATAGTTACTTGAAACAGCTTCTTATTCGATTCCTTCGGATACTTTACTTTAAGTTCCAATCTAGCCATCTCTTCTATCAACTGATCCTGATCAGTTAATACATTTAACTGCTCCTGACCCTTTCTACTTAAAGCGTCGGCAACTACATTAGCCTTACCCGGGTGGTAAAGATTCTCGCAGTCGTAGTCCTTGATCAGTTCCAACCATCTTCTTTGGCGCATGTTTAAATCCTTTTGTGTAAAGATATACTTCAGACTCTTGTGATCCGTGTATGTCTCACACTTCTCCCCATATAAGTAGTGTCTCCAAATCTTCAGAGCAAACACTACTGCCGCGAATTCTAAATCATGGGTCAGATACCCTTTCTCATAATCCTTCAGTTGACGTGATGCATAGGCAATGACTTTGCCTCTCTGCATCAGCACACAACCTAATCCCTTATGTGAGGCATCGCTGTATACCATAAAATTTCTCGTACTATCTAGCAATGATAATACCGGTGCAGTACTCAGCCTCTTCTTCAGTTCCTGAAAACTTTTCTCACACTTTTCCGTCCAAACAAACTTAACTGTTTTACGAGTCAAATTCGTCAACGGAGTTGCGATCTTGAAAAAGTCTTGGATAAATCTTCGATAATAACTTGCCAATCCCAAGAAACTCCTCACTTTAGATGGTGACTTCGGCTGATCTTAATTCATTACAGCTTCAACCTTCGATAGATCCACTGAAATTCCATCTTTGTCAATCACGTGGCCAAGAAATTGCACACATTCTAACCAGAATTCGCATTTCAAGAATTTTGAGTAAAGCTTCTCTCGTCTCAGTGATTCTTAAGTTAGCCTCAAATGTTCAGTGTGTTCCTCCTCAGTTTTAGAATAAACCAGGATGTCATCTACGAACACCACCACGAACTTGTCTAGGAATGGCTTAAACACCCTATTCATTAAGTCCATAAATGCACCTGGGGCATTTGTTAGACCAAATGACATCACCAAGAACTCGTAATGTCCATACCGAGTCCTAAAAGCCATCTTCGGTATATCTTCCTTCTCACCTTCAACTGATGATATCCACTTCTCAAATTAATTTTTGAGAAGTATCTAGCACCCTTCAGTTGATCGAACAAGTCATCGATCCTATGTAAAGGATACATATTCTTGATCGTAACTTTGTTCAACTCTCTATAATTAATGCATAGCCTCATTGATCCATCCTTCTTCTTTACGAATAATACTGGCGCTACCCACGGTGAAATGCTCGGTTGAATGTACTTCCTGTCCAGCAATTCTTGTAGTTGAACCATCAGTTCCTTCATCTTTATCAGAGCCATTCGGTACGAAGCTTTCAAAATTGGAGCAGTTCCCGGTACTAAGTCGATCACAAACTCTATCTCCCTATCTGGCGGAAGTCCTGACAAGTCGCTCAAAAATACGTCCACAAACTCCCTAACCACTTATATCTCTTCTATCTTCGGACTCTCCTTACGAGTATCTACTATGTAGGCTAGATATCCTACACAACCTTGCGTCAAAAGTTTCTTGGCTTGCATGATCGTTAGATAACTCGCTTGTCTAGGCAATTTACTACCATACAACACTAACTTCGACGGAGTCGTAAGGTTTATCGACTTCTTCTGACAATCGATTACCGCCCCATGGTTGAACAAACAATCCATACCCAATATTACATTGAATTCCCCAAGTTTTATCGGAATCAAATCTACCCTCAATTCCTGACCCTTAATGTCCAATCTACAGTTCTTGTATACAAACCTAACAGGAATACCCTCCCTATTTGCAATCTCTATGTTCAAGGGATAAACTAATTCCTCTTTAGGTAAGTCTAGGGTCTTAGCAAAATTGTCAGATATGAATGAACAAGTAGCACCCGAATTAAATAATATATATGCATTTATACTATTGACCAGGATAATACTTAACACCACATCTTTTGACTGCACAGCATCATGCGCTGTCATGTTGAATGTTCAGGCAGTGGGTCGAACGGTCTGCAGTGGTCCAGCGATTGCCAAAGTGCTGCCGCTCCCATTTCCCTCGCTCTCTGTTGACCCTACCGCTGGCTTCCTCGGGCAACTTCTGGCCATGTGATCCTTTGATCCATATGTGTAGCAAGCTCCCTTCTTTGGGTTTGGGCAATTCGGTGCAATGTGGCCTTCTTGACCACAGTTGAAGCATACTCGCTTCCCCCTCAGACACACTCTAGTGTGATTCTTCCCGCATGTCACACATGCTTCAATCTTCTTCTTCTGCTGGTTTCCCTGTTGACTTCCAACAGAGGTGTTGTCATTCCACTTCCTTTTCTGGTTGATAGCCCCGCTACCACCAGCCTTGTTCTCCGTCTCATTTTTCTTCTTCTTCTTATCTAGATTGAACTCGGTCACCGCGTCGCTTCCACCTTCAACAAGTATGGCCTTTTCTAGCACAGCTGCAAACGTATTCAACTGGAACATGGAGACCTTGCTGTAGAGCCAGGGATTTAGTCCCCGCTCAAACCTTCTCGCCTTCCTTGCATCAGTACTGACATGGTATGTAGCGAACCTGGCCATCTCGTTAAATTTCGCGGCGTACTGCAACACCGTCATTCCTCCTTGCTTAAGCTCTAGAAATTGGACCTCCATCTGGTCCTGTGAGCTAACGCGGAAGTACATTTCAAAGAACATCTCTTTAAAACGTTCCCACGCTATCACTCTTTCCCCTTATCTAGTCTTGTTGGCCTGCCACCAAAAGCTAGCCTCCGACTTCAACATGAAAGCTGCGAAAGCCGTCTTCAGGTCTTCGCTAACCCTAGCCACGTCAAAGACCTTGTGACACCCCAAAATCTGGGTACTTCATTTCCACATGATTTGGTGCTCACTTTCTAACTATAACAAACATCTACCCAAATATTTCAAAATAAATTACAACCTTTATTCAAAATAATAAAATCTCCCTTAAAATAAGGGTTACAACCTTCTCAAAAATCAATCCCAGGGTTACTCTAACCTTGACATAAACAATAAAGTGCAGGATAAAAATATGACATAAAAGTCTTATTACAACCATTTCAAAATAATTAAACAAGTCTTCGCTTGTTCATCTTTCCCTTGCCTTTATTCGTAGACGGGGCATCAACGTTATCAACCTTAACTGCAATTGTTATTTAATGCAAGAGTGAGCAAACAACAACTCACTGGAGTTTAACAATAATAAATACATGAAAGGATATCTTTAAAAAGATCTGAATAACTTAGCTTACTTCAACAATAAAGAATTGAATAATAATTCTCTATCAACATTAAAATTTGAATATAGAATTTATCTGAGGGTCATAAGACCTTTGAACTCTTGTCCTAGGTTATAAATATTTCTATTTAAACCTTTAATAGTCAATAAGACTATGGACCTTAACTCGTACTTAGGGGGATCAGCCCTTCGTACCATGTATTATGCACGAACATCTTAACGCTATGCGTAGTAATCTCCCCTAATAATTAGGGTTGTTCAACTCAGTAATTTGAATTCAAGTCCGCACCAAAGAAAGTTTGGTTTGGATAAGCTTACAAGGGTAATTTAGAATTCACGTTCATCAACTAAGGATTAGTTGAATCGACTTTCAATAATTCATAAGTAAAAGGAATTATGAACTAACATATGCTTTAGAAGTAAATTTAAAGCATTTAAAATAATAACTGGATCTTACTTGAACAATAAGTCAAGATCTTTTCAATTAAATAAACAATTGTCCAATACAGAAATGGAAAGGACATTCTCAACAATGAATACATGAACTCAAAGAAATTGTATAGAATTAACAAGTTTAGGGTTAGAAGACTTGCATAAAATTAATACAAGATTAGGGTTTAAAAAACTTGCCTCAAGCGCAAGCTACTTAACACAATTCACGTACTTTAATACTTCCTATATACATCCAATCATAATAACCTAAATTAGTTAACACATAACTAATTCACATAATTGGTTAACTCTCATGGTTAACTCATTCCAGTTAAATAAATAATAATAATCAACCATCACATAGATAATTACATCACTTACATATACTCACATAATTAAATTAATTATGTATTTAACTAAATTATAATTAAACAATTATAATTCAAACACTTAATCAAATTATAATTACTTAAATTATAATTACCATTTAAATTATAAATAATTATAATTTAAAATCAATTAAACTACATCATGCATTATAATTACATAATTTATAATTAATAATGTTTTTATCAATTATAATATATAATAATCATGCATTTATTAAATTATAATTACATAAATTATAATTTAAATTAACATCTAATTGATTAAAATAAATCAACTATTATAATTTCACAAAATTATAATTTAAATTAAACATTTACTCCTAATTATAATTAATCAAATTATAATTAAGTAACTTATTTTATAATTAAACAATTATAGCTTATAATTTAAATACTATATTAGGTTTTCAAAACTTTCTTTTTCTCAAATTATGAAATTATCAACTTCATGTTAACACATGTTATAGCAGCTAGATACATGCTCATTATCTTAGCAATAATGTAATGGAAACATAAAAACACACTGCACACTTGATTAAAACTCACTGCCTCTGCCCAGGACACGGAGCAGCTGCGCAGCCAGCTGCCCTGAAACCGGCGCAGCTGTGCAAGGGATGGTTCTGGGAAGGGCAAGCAGTGCAGCTGCGCTGCTCCTGGCCTTGCTGTCGGCGCAGCTGCGCAGCAACGCGACCAGATGCAGACAGTTTCGACCCTCTGCTTTATCGAACATCCTAGACAAGCCATCAAACGGAAAAATATAGTAACATAGACACTGTAAATCATATATACGCTGTAATACATATATCTAACATGCTTCCAAAACATAAAATCATTTAAACAACGAGAATCAAGAGTTTTAAAATTCAAATTTGGCTATTATCACAAAACTCATATTTCCTCTAAACAATTCACTGTAATAAAATTTCTCAACTAATTCAACTTTATATACATGCATTATTTACCAAATTGAAGATATCATATTTTATTCATTTCCACACGATTTGGTGTTCACTATCTAAATAAAATACAACTACTGCCCAATAATAAGGAATGCAAAAGAAATTACAACCTTATCATTAAATAAAAATCTTCCTTATAAAAGGATTACAACTTAATCGAATAAATCCTAGGGTTTGCTAACCTTGTCATAAACAATAAGTGCGAAAATAAAATATAACATAAACAAATAAGTCTTATTACAACCATCTTAATCATAACACAACAAGTCTTTACTTGTTCATCTTGCCTTTTCCTTTACTCATTGACGGTGCGTCAACATTCTCGACTTTAGCTGCAATGGTTATTTAATTGCAAGAATGAGCAAACAAAAACTCACTTAAAATAACAATAATATTAATGACGACATAACTGAATAACATCAAGAGATTTGAATAACTTTTCTTTCATCAATAATAAAGAATTGAATAATAATTCTTTCATCATCATTTAGAATTTTTAATATAGAAATCATCTGAGGGTCATAAGACCTTGAACTATGTCCTAGGTTATAAATATTTCTATTTAAAACCTTTAACAGTCTCTTAGACTATATGAACTCATAACTCGTATTTAGGGGGATCCGCCCTTCGTACCATGTATTGTGCACAAATATCTTAATGCTGTTGCATGTTAATCCCCTAATAAATAAAGTTGTTGATACAAGTCCGCACTAAAGAAAGTTTGGTTTGGATAAGCTTAAAGGAAATTTGGAGTTCAACTACCATCAACTAAGGAGTAGTTGAATCGACGTACAATAAATTCAGAATTTCAAAAATAAAGAATTATGAAACCAATATGGATCATGCTCAATAATCATGCTTTAGAATTTGATTTAAAGAATTTAAAAGACTAAATAGATCTTGCTTGAACAATTTAATCAAGATCATATTACTTCAATAACAATTTCAATACTTGCTCAATATGAATATTAGAGTACAATATAACTTGCATATCAATAGTAAGTTTGAGTTAGAAAAACTTGCACAATGTAAAAGAATAAGGATTAGAGAACTTGCCTCAAGTGCAAGCTATAATCACGTACCTTAATTAACCCTACATATGTATAATTAACCATAATAATCTAAATTAGTTATCATATAACTAATTCACATAATTAGTTAACCCATCTAGGTTACCTCATTTTTTTTATAATCATTAAATTAATTATCACATAACTAATCACATTACATTTTCGCATAATTAATCAATTAATAATTATGTACTCATTATTAATTAAATTATAATTAAATAATTTATAATTTAAATTAGACATTCACTTTAATTATAATTAATCAAGTTATAATTTACCTTATACATTTTCTATTTATAAATTAATCATTTGAAATACATTAATGAATCACTTTAACATCTTAATGTATGTCTAACATGTCATCAAATTTATCACATTAGGTTAGTTTTTCATGATACGAACAAAACTACACAAAAATAACAAAATAATTCAATTTTGAAAAACCACCCACCCCCCCCCCCCCCCCCCCCGCCGGGGCGAGCATTTTGCTCTTGGTGGGCCTACCGGGGAGGGCATCTTGCAGCGGGAGAAGATTGGTTCGAGAACTGTGTGCAGAGATAAAGCCAATTTAGCTTATTTTCTCGCACCAAATTTTGATTTTAACTAACATATTACATATAAAACTTTATAAAAAACATAATTTAAAGCGTCTAACATGTTTATAATATATACAATTATCATAACACATAATCAAAAATTCTTATTTCATGATTTTTGAAGAAAAGTCATTGATAAGTGTTCTTAATGAAATTGAACACTGTATATTTGTTTTTAAATCAACATGCACAATTCAAAGTATATTGAATAGTTTATAAACATATTATCATTATCTAGAATCAATTTACACAATGATTATCAATCAATCAAACATAAATTTTAATTTTAATGAGCCAATTATCAAAACTCATTCACTGTAACTTTTGATGAACATGATTCCTTCATGTTCATAATGTTTAAATGAATTAACCAACTAAAACCATCATACAATTCATATATAAACAATTTATAAACACATTATATATATATATATATATATATATATAATCATGTTTATATCAATTTTCATGAAACTCATATATATAGAGAACTTAACACGAAGAACATATGAACATGATTTCTAAAATATAAAGATTAGAATTATACCCTTGTTGCTTAGTGATGAATAAGATGAAAGTGATGATAATAGGCTTCAAGTGTTAACAATTTCTTCTTCTTCTTCTTCTTCTTCTTCTTCTTCTTCTTCTTCTTTCACTTTCTCTCTTTTCTCTCTTACTTTCTCTATATCCCTCTTTGTTCTTGTTTTGTTCTTCTAACTTTAACTAACGTAAAAACTATTTTGTATAACTGATATACATATATTATACATATAATTATATAATATACATAACTGACGAATAGTTAATACCTATAATTATATCATATACTAATTACCAATTAATATATAAGTTGCACTATTTTGAATTTTAAAAGCCCTAAGGCTTGTTTGGCGAAACAACTTTTTATAAAAAAAGAATAGGTTTTTAGTAGTTAAGGTCCCGTTTGATAAAACGGATTTAAAACATGTGAAAGGGCCTTGTTTGGCAAAACGGTTTAAAAAACTCTTTTTAATCTTTTAACACATACTTTTAATGTTATACTTTAATTAATTAAATCTTACATTCTAATTTAATTAAATTAAAGTTAACATCAACTAACCAAATAAAATTTGCCACATAACGATTATAATTAATCGCTAATTATAATCTCATGTAACAATTACTACATAAACTTCATCTAATTTAATTATCTCAATTAAATTAGAACTATATCATAAAATCATTACACATCAATTAAATTAAATATTAAATATTCATTTAATTAATATATTACACTTAATTAAATTACTCCACATCACTCACATAAATTATTTATTTAACTTAATAAATAAATCAATTAAAAATATTTATTTAATTCAATAAATATTTTAAATTTATATATATAATTCTCATTCGTTACAATATTCTCTCCTTGAAAGGATTCTGTGCCCAGAATAACAATAAAAAAACTCATTTGTTACATCCTTCCCCCCTTAAAAAGATTCTATCACCAGAATCGGTATACAAGAAATTACACAAATAATTAAGCAAATAATTGGGGATATGTCTCCCTTCAAATCGTAGCAGTCATTCACTATCGATCTTGAACTTGATTTCTTCGCCTCGGCTATTCTTTTTTAGGATCTTCTCGTACTCTTCATCGTGAAGTTTTGCCACTTTCACCTTGTCTACCAAAGTAGAACCAATAGTTACTTGAAACAGCTTCTTATTCGATTCCTTCGGATACTTTACTTTAAGTTCCAATCTAGCCATCTCTTCTATCAACTGATCCTGATCAGTTAATACATTTAACTGCTCTTGACCCTTTCTACTTAAAGCGTCGACAACTACATTAGCCTTACCCGGGTGGTAAAGAATCTCGCAGTCGTAGTCTTTGATCAGTTCCAACCATCTTCTTTGGCGCATGTTTAAATCCTTTTGTGTAAAGATATACTTCAGACTCTTGTGATACGTGTATGTCTCACACTTCTCTCCATATAAGTAGTGTCTCCAAATCTTCAGAGCAAACACTACTGCCGCGAATTCTAAATCATGGGTCAGATACCCTTTCTCATAATCCTTCAGTTGACGTGATGCATAGGCAATGACTTTGCCCCTCTGCATCAGCACACAACCTAATCCCTTATGTGAGGCATCGCTGTATACCACAAAATTTCTCATACTATCTAGCAATGATAATACCGGTGCAGTACTCAGCCTCTTCTTCAGTTCCTGAAAACTTTTCTCACACTTTTCCGTCCAAACAAACTTAACTGTTTTACGAGTCAAATTCGTCAACGGAGTTGCGATCTTGAAAAAGTCTTGGATAAATCTTCGATAATAACTTGCCAATCCCAAGAAACTCCTCACTTCAGACGGTGACTTCGGCTGATCTTAATTCATTACAGCTTCAACCTTTGATAGATCCACTGAAATTCCATCTTTGTCAATCACGTGGCCAACAAATTGCACACATTCTAACCAGAATTCGCATTTCGAGAATTTTGAGTAAAGCTTCTCTCGTCTCAGTGATTCTAAAGTTAGCCTCAAATGTTCAGTGTGTTCCTCCTCAGTTTTAGAATAAACCAGGATGTCATCTACGAACACCACCACGAACTTGTCTAGGAATGGCTTAAACACCCTATTCATTAAGTCCATAAATGCACCTGGGGCATTTGTTAGACCAAATGACATCACCAAGAACTCGTAATGTCCATACCGAGTCCTAAAAGCCATCTTCGGTATATCTTCCCTTCTCACCTTCAACTGATGATATCCACTTCTCAAATTAATTTTTGAGAAGTATCTAGCACCCTTCAGTTGATAGAACAAGTCATCGATCCTATGTAAAGGATACATATTCTTGATCGTAACTTTGTTCAACTCTCTATAATTAATGCATAGCCTCATTGATCCATCCTTCTTCTTTACGAATAATACTGGCGCTACCCACGGTGAAATGCTCGGTTGAATGTACTTCCTGTCCAGCAATTCTTGTAGTTGAACCATCAGTTCCTTCATCTTTATCAGAGCCATTCGGTACGAAGCTTTCAAAATTGGAGCAGTTCCCGGTACTAAGTCGATCACAAACTCTATCTCCCTATCTGGCGGAAGTCCTGACAAGTCGCTCGAAAATACGTCCACAAACTCCCTAACCACTGATATCTCTTCTATCTTCGGACTCTCCTTACGAGTATCTACTATGTAGGCTAGATATCCTACACAACCTTGCGTCAAAAGTTTCTTGGCTTGCATGATCGTTAAATAACTCGCTTGTCTAGGCAATTTACTACCATACAACACTAACTTCGACGGAGTCGTAAGGTTTATCGACTTCTTCTGACAATCGATTACCGCCCCATGGTTGAACAAACAATCCATACCCAATATTACATTGAATTCCCCAAGTTTTATCGGAATCAAATCTACCCTCAATTCCTGACCCTTAATGTCCAATCTACAGTTCTTGTATACAAACCTAACAGGAATACCCTCCCTATTTGCAATCTCTATGTTCAAGGGATAAACTAATTCCTCTTTAGGTAAGTCTAGGGTCTTAGCAAAATTGTCAGATATGAATGAACAAGTAGCACCCGAATTAAATAATATATATGCATTTATACTATTGACCAGGATAATACTTAACACCACATCTTTTGACTGCACAGCATCATGCGCTGTCATGTTGAATGTTCAGGCAGTGGGTCGAACGGTCTGCAGTGGTCCAGCGATTGCCAAAGTGCTGCCGCTCCCATTTCCCTCGCTCTCTGTTGACCCTACCGCTGGCTTCCTCGGGAAACTTCTGGCCATGTGATCCTTTGATCCATATGTGTAGCAAGCTCCCTTCTTTGGGTTTGGGCAATTCGGTGCAATGTGGCCTTCTTGACCACAGTTGAAGCATACTCGCTTCCCCCTCAGACACACTCCAGTGTGATTCTTCCCGCATGTCACACATGCTTCAATCTTCTTCTTCTGCTGGTTTCCCTGTTGACTTCCAACAGAGGTGTTGTCATTCCACTTCCTTTTCTGGTTGATAGCCCCGCTACCACCAGCCTTGTTCTCCGTCTCATTTTTCTTCTTCTTCTTATCTAGATTGAACTTGGTCACCGCGTCGCTTCCACCTTCAACAAGTATGGCCTTTTCTAGCACAGCTGCAAACGTATTCAACTGGAACATGGAGACCTTGCTGTAGAGCCAGGGATTTAGTCCCCGCTCAAACCTTCTCGCCTTCCTTGCATCAGTACTGACATGGTATGTAGCGAACCTGGCCATCTCGTTAAATTTCGCGGCGTACTGCAACACCGTCATTCCTCCTTGCTTAAGCTCTAGAAATTGGACCTCCATCTGGTCCTGTGAGCTAACGCGGAAGTACATTTCAAAGAACATCTCTTTAAAACGTTCCCACGCTATCACTCTTTCCCCTTATCTAGTCTTGTTGGCCTGCCACCAAAAGCTAGCCTCCGACTTCAACATGAAAGCTGCGAAAGCCGTCTTCAGGTCTTCGCTAACCCTAGCCACGTCAAAGACCTTGTGACACCCCAAAATCTGGGTACTTCATTTCCACATGATTTGGTGCTCACTTTCTAACTATAACAAACATCTACCCAAATATTTCAAAATAAATTACAACCTTTATTCAAAATAATAAAATCTCCCTTAAAATAAGGGTTACAACCTTCTCAAAAATCAATCCCAGGGTTACTCTAACCTTGACATAAACAATAAAGTGCAGGATAAAAATATGACATAAAAGTCTTATTACAACCATTTCAAAATAATTAAACAAGTCTTCGCTTGTTCATCTTTCCCTTGCCTTTATTCGTAGACGGGGCATCAACGTTATCAACCTTAACTGCAATTGTTATTTAATGCAAGAGTGAGCAAACAACAACTCACTGGAGTTTAACAATAATAAATACATGAAAGGATATCTTTAAAAAGATCTGAATAACTTAGCTTACTTCAACAATAAAGAATTGAATAATAATTCTCTATCAACATTAAAATTTGAATATAGAATTTATCTGAGGGTCATAAGACCTTTGAACTCTTGTCCTAGGTTATAAATATTTCTATTTAAACCTTTAATAGTCAATAAGACTATGGACCTTAACTCGTACTTAGGGGGATCAGCCCTTCGTACCATGTATTATGCACGAACATCTTAACGCTATGCGTAGTAATCTCCCCTAATAATTAGGGTTGTTCAACTCAGTAATTTGAATTCAAGTCCGCACCAAAGAAAGTTTGGTTTGGATAAGCTTACAAGGGTAATTTAGAATTCACGTTCATCAACTAAGGATTAGTTGAATCGACTTTCAATAATTCATAAGTAAAAGGAATTATGAACTAACATATGCTTTAGAAGTAAATTTAAAGCATTTAAAATAATAACTGGATCTTACTTGAACAATAAGTCAAGATCTTTTCAATTAAATAAACAATTGTCCAATACAGAAATGGAAAGGACATTCTCAACAATGAATACATGAACTCAAAGAAATTGTATAGAATTAACAAGTTTAGGGTTAGAAGACTTGCATAAAATTAATACAAGATTAGGGTTTAAAAAACTTGCCTCAAGCGCAAGCTACTTAACACAATTCACGTACTTTAATACTTCCTATATACATCCAATCATAATAACCTAAATTAGTTAACACATAACTAATTCACATAATTGGTTAACTCTCATGGTTAACTCATTCCAGTTAAATAAATAATAATAATCAACCATCACATAGATAATTACATCACTTACATATACTCACATAATTAAATTAATTATGTATTTAACTAAATTATAATTAAACAATTATAATTCAAACACTTAATCAGATTATAATTACTTAAATTATAATTACCATTTAAATTATAAATAATTATAATTTAAAATCAATTAAACTACATCATGCATTATAATTACATAATTTATAATTAATAATGTTTTTATCAATTATAATATATAATAATCATGCATTTATTAAATTATAATTACATAAATTATAATTTAAATTAACATCTAATTGATTAAAATAAATCAACTATTATAATTTCACAAAATTATAATTTAAATTAAACATTTACTCCTAATTATAATTAATCAAATTATAATTAAGTAACTTATTTTATAATTAAACAATTATAGCTTATAATTTAAATACTATATTAGGTTTTCAAAACTTTCTTTTTCTCAAATTATGAAATTATCAACTTCATATTAACACATGTTATAGCAGCTAGATACATGCTCATTATCTTAGCAATAATGTAATGGAAACATAAAAACACACTGCACACTTGATTAAAACTCACTGCCTCTGCCCAGGACGCGGAGCAGCTGCGCAGCCAGCTGCCCTGAAACCGGCGCAGCTGCGCAAGGGATGGTTCTGGGAAGGGCAAGCAGTGCAGCTGCGCTGCTCCTGGCCTTGCTGCCGGTGCAGCTGCGCAGCAACGCGACCAGATGCAGACAGTTTCGACCCTCTGCTTTATCGAACATCCTAGACAAGCCATCAAACGGAAAAATATAGTAACATAGACACTGTAAATCATATATACGCTGTAATACATATATCTAACATGCTTCCAAAACATAAAATCATTTAAACAACGAGAATCAAGAGTTTTAAAATTCAAATTTGGCTATTATCACAAAACTCATATTTCCTCTAAACAATTCACTGTAATAAAATTTCTCAACTAATTCAACTTTATATACATGCATTATTTACCAAATTGAAGATATCATATTTTATTCATTTCCACACGATTTGGTGTTCACTATCTAAATAAAATACAACTACTGCCCAATAATAAGGAATGCAAAAGAAATTACAACCTTATCATTAAATAAAAATCTTCCTTATAAAAGGATTACAACTTAATCGAATAAATCCTAGGGTTTGCTAACCTTGACATAAACAATAAGTGCGAAAATAAAATATAACATAAACAAATAAGTCTTATTACAACCATCTTAATCATAACACAACAAGTCTTTACTTGTTCATCTTGCCTTTTCCTTTACTCATTGACGGTGCGTCAACATTCTCGACTTTAGCTACAATGGTTATTTAATTGCAAGAATGAGCAAACAAAAACTCACTTGGAATAACAATAATATTAATGACGACATAACTGAATAACATCAAGAGATTTGAATAACTTTTCTTTCATCAATAATAAAGAATTGAATAATAATTCTTTCATCATCATTTAGAATTTTTAATATAGAAATCATCTGAGGGTCATAAGACCTTGAACTATGTCCTAGGTTATAAATATTTCTATTTAAAACCTTTAACAGTCTCTTAGACTATATGAACTCATAACTCGTATTTAGGGGGATCCGCCCTTCGTACCATGTATTGTGCACAAATATCTTAATGCTGTTGCATGTTAATCCCCTAATAAATAAAGTTGTTGATACAAGTCCGCACTAAAGAAAGTTTGGTTTGGATAAGCTTAAAGGAAATTTGGAGTTCAACTACCATCAACTAAGGAGTAGTTGAATCGACGTACAATAAATTCAGAATTTCAAAAATAAAGAATTATGAAACCAATATGGATCATGCTCAATAATCATGCTTTAGAATTTGATTTAAAGAATTTAAAAGACTAAATAGATCTTGCTTGAACAATTTAATCAAGATCATATTACTTCAATAACAATTTCAATACTTGCTCAATATGAATATTAGAGTACAATATAACTTGCATATCAATAGTAAGTTTGAGTTAGAAAAACTTGCACAATGTAAAAGAATAAGGATTAGAGAACTTGCCTCAAGTGCAAGCTATAATCACGTACCTTAATTAACCCTACATATGTATAATTAACCATAATAATCTAAATTAGTTATCATATAACTAATTCACATAATTAGTTAACCCATCTAGGTTACCTCATTTTTTTTATAATCATTAAATTAATTATCACATAACTAATCACATTACATTTTCGCATAATTAATCAATTAATAATTATGTACTCATTATTAATTAAATTATAATTAAATAATTTATAATTTAAATTAGACATTCACTTTAATTATAATTAATCAAGTTATAATTTACCTTATACATTTCCTATTTATAAATTAATCATTTGAAATACATTAATGAATCACTTTAACATCTTAGTGTATGCCTAACATGGCATCAAATTTATCACATTAGGTTAGTTTTTCATGATACGAACAAAACTGCACAAAAATAACAAAATAATTCAATTTTGCAAACCCCCCCCCCCCCCCCCCCCCGCCGGGCCGAGCATTTTGCTCTTGGTGGGCCTACCGGGGCGGGCATCTTGCAGCGGGAGAAGATTGGTTCGAGAACTGTGTGCAGAGATAAAGCCAATTTGGCTTATTTTTCTCTCACCAAATTTTGATTTTAACTAACATATTGCATATAAAACTTTATAAAAAACATAATTTAAAGCGTCTAACATGTTTATAATATATACAATTATCATAACACATAATCAAAAATTCTAATTTCATGATTTTTGAAGAAAAGCCATTGACAAGTATTCTTAATGAAATTGAACACTTTAAATTTGTTTCTAAATCAACATACACAATTCAAATATATTGAATTCGTTTATAAATATATTATCATTATCTAGAATCAATTTACGCAATGATTATCAATCAAACATAAATTTTAACTTTAAAGAGCCAATTATCAAAACTCATTCACTGTAACTTTTGATGAACATGATTTCTTCATATGCATCATGTTTACATGAATTAACCAACTAAAACCATCATACAATTCATATATAAACAATTTATGAACACATTATATATATATAATCATGTTTATATCAATTTTCATGAAACTCATATATATAGAGAACTTAACACGAAGAACATATGAACATGATTTCTAAACTATAAAGATTAGAATTATACTCTTGTTGCTTAGTGATGAAGAAGATGAAAGTGATGATGATAGGCTTCAAGTGTTAACAATTTCATCTTCTCCTTCTTCTTCTTTCTCTTTCTCTCTTTTCTCTCTTACTCTCTCTATATCTCTCTTTGTTCTTGTTTTGTTTTTCTAACTTTAACTAATGTAAAAACTATTTTATATAACTGATATACATATATTATACATATAATTATATAATATACATAATTGACAAATCGTTAATACCTATAATTATATCATATACTAATGACCAATTAATATATAAGTTACACTATTTTGAATTTTAAAAGCCCTAAAGCTTTTTTGGCAAAACAACTTTTTATAAAAAAAAAGAACAAGGTTTTAGTAGTTAAGGCCCCGTTTGGCAAAACGGATTTAAAACATGTGCAAGGGCCTTGTTTGGCAAAATGGTTTTAAAAACTCTTTCCAATCTTTTAACACATACTTTTAATGTTATACTTTAATTAATTAAATCTTACATTCTAATTTAATTAAATTAAAGTTAACATCAACTAACCAAATAAAATTTGCCACATAACGATTATAATTACTCGCTAATTATAATCTCATGTAACAATTGCTACATAAACTTCATCTAACTTAATTATCTCAATTAAATTAGAACTATACCATAAAATCATTACACATCAATTAGACTAAATATTAAATATTCATTTAATTAATATATTGCACTTAATTAAATTACTCCACATCAATCACATAAATTATTTATTTAACTCAATAAATAAATAAATTAAAAATATTTATTTAATTCAATAAATATTTAAAATTTATATATAAAATTCTAATTCGTTACAACTTACCCTAAAGTGGATTTGCTGTCGTCTTGGTCAATCTGAAAACTTGAGTCTGTTTAGTTCTCTAGTTTAATTCAGGCCCATCATGAATTATGATGACATCCTTAGTGTCGATTAAGTACTTTAAGATGTTTATCACTGTCTTACAGTGATCTTCTCCAAAATATAACTGATGAATATCAAGTCTCGTACATTTCATTGCATACATGATAGTTACTCATGTGATCTCTATTTTATTGAAGTCAATTTTAGAGAGATACACTCCATGACTCATCATCATGAGACATCTCTTGGAGTTTGCCATGCTAAACGCCTTTAGCATCAAATGAATATATGTTCATTGGGTTAAGCCGAGCATCTTTTTAAATATATCTATATAGATTTATAACCCTAATTTAGGATGTTCTACCCAAATCATTCATGGAGGAATGTTTAGACAACTTTATCTTTACGATTATAACACTGGTATGTCATTCCTTATCAGTAGTATATCAACATATAATACTAGGAATGTCACAGCACTCCCACTGACCCTTTTGTACTCACTAGGTTCGTTCTCATTTTTGCTAAAATCAAACTCTTTTGATTGTCTTATCAAAATGAATGTTCCATCTTTGAGTGACTTGCTTCAATCCATAAATGAATTGTTGTAACTCATATACATGATTTGTTTTATCCTATTGAAACAAATCCATCTGGTTGTATGTTGGGTAAAATCTATACGCGCTACACGCAAGTGTACATGGTAAACAAGTAATACAATGATAAGCTCAAGTATCGTACCCACAGAGATAATAATTCCAATTTAATCAAACAAGTACTAATTTTATATTATTTTAGCTTTATTAAACTAATGATTAACTGATGATTTTTATAATAAACTCCTACTTAGATAAAAATTAACAGTAATTCAGGATTTTAACAAGTTTTGGAGAATTAAGCCTATAACTTCACTTATTACTTCACTTCAGATAATATACTTTCCTTCAGTGTATATCAATTACTCCAGATTATTAACAAAGAACACAAAAGCAGATATAACCATCTCTCAATGCATTACACCCATACTCACTCAAATTCACAAATGATAGGATTAAGCAAGACACCTTAATTAACTAATTCACTATATCTCTATGTGAATTATAATTGAGAAAGGTTTATTCTCAAGTTATCTTCAGATTACATATGATGCATAGATATCTTTATCATACACATGAATTATGAATCCTAACTACGGTAGAAATCACAAACATACGTTACTATGGCCAGTTCGAATCCTATATATCATCTCTCGAATTTATATGGGATAACAGATAATTGGTGATCAAGAAACTATACAAGTTATCCACTACACATGGTAAATAACCTGGAAATAATATTTATAATCTAAATTAAAAGCAATTTAATCCTCCGTTACATAATAAGATCCGTCATAGGCTTAAATAAGAATTTAGTCCATCATGAATGAATAAAAAACCATAATCCACAAAGTATTAAACATTCTAAATAAAAGATAAATATGAAGAGAGAAAGTAGAATCAAAAATTCTGTCGTTACTCGTCTCCACGTTCGCCTTATGTTTGTTGTGTTCTACTTTTCGTCAAATCTCCTCGCGTATCAAAGTTACGAGCTAGGTCTTCAATCTGTCTAAGTATATCCCCGTATATGTGCCTCTGCAACCCCCATATATTCTTTTATTCGTGAGCAAAAACTCTAGCCAACCTTCCATCAGAGTTCTACTCGAAATAGGACTAGCAAATCGAATCTTCCGGACCTGCGCCCTGGCACAGATTCACCCTTCGAAGGCGCGCCCCGACGGAGATTAATACTATGCAAGCGTGCCCTGGTGCAGATTGCAGCAATCAAACACATTCTTTCTTTTTAAACTTCCATCCCATCCGCTTCTCGTTCCGATCAGTCCCTGCACACAAACCAATGCACATGTATGAAAAAGAACCTAAAACGTGCTTGAAGTAACGATATCTTAGGTTTAAACGACACCAATTTGTAGGTATGAAACCTAATTATCACTGTATCATACATACATTCTCCTCTAATAATTTATATTTGAGGAAGGGCGTCTCCATGACATGTGTCTTTACTGTATTACCATCGGTCATTCTAGATTGAAAGTGCTCCTTAGATATCTGATACCTATTAGTCCTACTTTCCTCACCATTCAACTCTTTGAAGTGTAGGAATATAGTAAGAGCAACCATAGTTTCATGCTGACGCTGAAGCTCGTTACTCACAGATGCGAGCATGATGCATTGAGCCAACTATGCATCATCTTGCTACTTTGTAAGGATAGCAATTTCTTCCTCAGAGGCATTGTCTGCAACCATTGCAGGGATATGTGTATTAAGGACATAAGATAGCTTTTCATCCTTAAGAACTATTCTCAAATTCCTTAACCAATCCGTTTAATTCGGTTCGGTTAATTAGCATCTTAATATGCTACGTAGTGATAGTAATTTAGAAATTATAAAATTCTGTAAATAAATTTGTAATTAACAAAATTTAGCATACATTCTTTTATTAATTACCAAGATAAATTAGGTCTTATTTGAAATTGGTATGTTCCACTATTTTCTTCAAACGATATTACCCTCACTTATATAGTTTGGCAAAATCTAATTAAAGATTTGCTAGTGAGAATAAGGATCTTATTTCAAATGTATATATCCTTGTGGATAGCACAACAAACCATATATAAATAAATAGGTAGACAACTCTTTGTCAATTACATCAACATATAATTCTTTTTTATTTTGCCTCTTAGATCATAATGGTCAAGTGTGTGCACATCCGAACTAAAATAATTTAAGTTAAGTCCAACCTAGCACTTCCATATATTCAAAAAAGAAAAATATTGTCATTGTGGATAACACAACAAAACAATATTGTTCAATTTTCTTTATAAGCATCAAATGTGATTAAATTAACATCTTAAATACTTAATACTTGCCTTGTGGATAGCACAACAAACTCATATTAAATATTTAATACTCTATTAATTTTATCATGCTAGAAGGCGACGTTCGATATTCCAAATATCTTTGAACGCTTTAGACTTAAAATAATTTCTTTGAGGGTTTGCTAGTATTAGTCTCATCTTGTTTAGCGCGCATGCACACACACACACACACACACACACACACATATATATATATATATAATACGTGTCATTTTATTAAAACATGCGAAGCATGTTTGCATAAAATATAAAATATAGAATACTATATTCTACCCGGATTGATTATGAACTTTTGTTCTAATTTGGTTCACTAGAGCCACCAAGTGATCCAAAAGATCAAAACTAGGAGTGCAAGAATTAAATTTAAATATAACTATTACAATTAAATCTCGGGCTTCATTACAAACGAGTCTTCACGCACTCCCTGCTCATTGGTCTCCAATTCTTTAAAATTTAATTCTAACTATTTCTATTACAAAAACTATTTACTACAAATAGAAACATTGATCAACAGTCAAGGGGAAGTACATAGGAGGGAAATAAAATTTATATTAAGAAAATTTAGAGAAAACGAGGTACGCAAACCCCATTTATAAAACCCATACATCTAAGCATCCAACTAAAATAAAATCCAATCACATTAGTCAATAGTCCATAATCAATCCCATTTATTATCATACAGATCAACATATGTATCAATAAATAAAACATTCATCTCATGAATAATAAACATTCAATATATACATTGATATCAATTTAATGTGCAATTTTAGTTAGCATAAAATTTAATTCTGAATTAAAATAAACTCTTTTATTTTAATCCAAATTTAAATCAGAATAAACCTTTTATTTTAATTTATCATGTCTTAGGTTTAAACGACACCAATTCGTAGGTATGAACCCTACTTATCAAATACCCCCAAACTTAAGATTTTGCTTGTCCTCAAGTGAAAACACAAACAAAATGAAAATAACAAACAACATATCGATATGTATGCATATGCATGACCTACTTCCTACATGCCTACGAATCTAGCAATAGATCAACATATTGTTTAACAAAGGCCTCAAATATATCATAAGATACTCAAACAATACTGAAAAGCAACGTACAGTTCATCATTCATCAATCAGTCCATCCAACCCTGTCCTCACCCATGTCGTGCGTGTGTGCTAGTTAACCATTCTAATCACCAACAATTCAAAACATCAAATAACAACCTTCTTAGAGGGAAAATTTCAGTTTTATCTCAATTATTCTTTATTCATGATAAAATCGGTCAAACATAGTAGTTACCGAGTTCGGGGATATCAAACTAGGCTCATTTTTTTTCTAATTTTCCATTCACGGGTGCGTTTTACGCTCCATCCCACGTTCACAATTGATCGTGCAATGTCCGTATTTATTAGGATTTTCAATGTTACCCGTTTAGCAAACTTTAGATCAATAACTCCCAAACCAGACAATTTTAGGGTGCTTGGTGTAAAAACACCCCCAAGGGCTTACTTATTCAAGTAACAAAGACCACAGATACAAATTAGTCCATGTGTTTATTCTCTCTTTTTTCTCTTTTTCTCAATTTTCTACTTTATTTCCTTTATTTTTTTTATTTCTCTTTTTCTTTCACCCCACTGACTCCCCACCACTCAAGTTATTACTTACTTTTAAACCTTTAATGTCAATATACCAATGTCATCAAAATTTAACTAAGATTTTCCCCCCAGAACATGTTGTGACCCCTTAAACTGAGTTGACTAGAACAGTTAAACTCTTACGTGCTAACCAATTACACAAGTTTCGGACAGAATTAGATTTTTATCTTGATTAACATTAGAATTCATCATTGATCTTCATGTTTGTTCGAGTTAACATGTAATACCAATCCTATCATCGGCCGAGCTAAATACACATCAATCCATTTCTTAAACTCATGCAACCTATATGCCTAAATGCAACAATATATTTTTGAGATTTTTGTTCAATTATCTTCATTTTTTTATATATACCATATAACTCATGTAAACTTTAAACTATGAACACAAGAATGTACATATGATCTACTCTAAAGTGCAATTAACTAGCATGCAAAATAACATGAACATGCAACTAACTAACCATGCAAACTAACTAACTAAATGACTAATTTTACCCCCAAACTTAAAAAATTCACTGTCGCCATTGGATATAACAATAAAAGTTCGAGGACTGCTCTAAGCGATCAAGCGTCATGCTCGACTGGTGGATCCTCAGTAGGTGGGTTATCAACCGGGTCCTCTACAGGCGGTGGGGGGAGAAAAGCTGGTAACGGCTAAGGAACTGGAAACTGGAAGTCTTCACTGGTGGTATTGAGTCGGGCAAAGGCAGCTGCCAACGATGCATTGAACTCATTCTAGGTGGCAAACATGTGATCCTGCTTGGATGCCAACCCTTGGAGCCTCTGATCAAAATACTGCTGCATATTGCTGAACTGGTAGCTGAAAGTTGCCTTTGTGCGGGACGAGGTTGCAGGCCCAGCTTGGTCATATTCTTGCTCTTCTTCCTCAACAAAATCTTCATCCTGTGTGTCTGCCTCTTCATCATCCTCATCAACGAAAAATGTAAACCCTAGGCCGCGTGGGTGCGATTGTCCTCCTTTCCAGCATCCATACCTCTGAATAAAATTTGGATCTAGGCACAGTAGAGGTTGCTGGATAGGCTCCGTGGAACTCCATTATACCCCTGCCCGAGCACATAGTACACATATCAACGATGGATGAGGAAATCAATCCTGAATTAATCCCCGCAGATGTCGACGAATAGAGTGATAGATGAGGCGGCCCACTTCTATCGGGCGATCTTTACAAATAGTATATAGCAGAATTGACCTTTCCTTCGTGACATCGCTTGTGTGTGTAGATGGTAACATTTTTGCTCACACGGACGCATGCCAAATCTTCCCATACAAACCGAGATGGTTGCTCTGAAAATGAGACCCATTCGTCGCCCATATAATGTCTGGCTTGCACAATTCAGTTAAAATTTGATCATAGTCCGCTCTGCTTTCCTTTAGGGTCGAATATGCACAACTGATATGCGGAAAGTTGTAGTAGTCATTGATTTCCTGCACGGTAAATGGGACCATTTTTCCCCTCACGAAGGCCAAAAACGGTGATTTGTCGGGAGCATTGGCGTAAAATTCCTTCACCACCACCACTACGGCGGCATCCGGCTGTGCCATGAACGTTTCCCATCGCCTCTAGCGAATCTGAGTAAACGTAGCCCCATTAAACTCGTCGGGAGTAGAAGCACGCTCCGATACCAAGGACTTGCCTAATAGATATTCGTATCTCTCCGCCGCCTCGACGTTCAAGAATTTTTATCTGTGGAATTGCTGCAAGGCAGTGGACAAACCTTCCCCACGTTACCTTTTCTATTGTCTGAAAGTTATTGTGTCTAAGGTATGGCTCTAATTTGCAATAGGACGATGAAGTGGTTGTTGAGACCTTTTGTCGATAACTTGGTATGCACACTGTTAGAGCTTGATTATCTTACCCCTAAACTTGAATTGTTATGCCCAATTGGTAAATTCTTCAAAGCCTAGTGTAGAAACCTGAAAAATCTTTAACGATTAACACAAAATCAACGTTACCTGTAAGTGATTGTGATGAATTTGGAGGGTAGCCTTGTGGTAGTGAAGAATCCCCAGTTTCCTTTAAAATTTGGTTGAAGTAGGAACCCTAAAGGGTGAATGATGAGTGTATTTGATGATGAAATTCTGAAGTTGACTTTGAAGATGAGTAGGTTTTAGATTGGGGATGTATTTGGTCGATATTGTGTATACCTCTCTTGTTTCAGATGAAGGTGGATGGTTGTGTTGTAGTTGAAGTGTGCTTTGTAACTGCTGAATTCGGGTTTTTTATAAAAAAAAACAAGAAAAAAGGACACGCGCCGGGGTGCAGTTTATTGTTCATAAAAGCGCGCCGGGGCGCAGTTGGCCAGAGAGGTTTGGGCCGGGGCGGAGATTGTTCTTCACGAATCTAAGCTGGGGCGCAGATGGCCAGAAGGTTTGTGCCGGGGCGCATTTTTTGTTCCTTGAATCTGCGTCGGGGTGCAGATGGTATTTTCCTGCTGAAAATTTTTCCTTGTTTGTCTGCACTTCCCGTAATCACCCCATTCCATTGAGCTGGATCCTATTTGTTGTCATGCCCATTTCTGGTCCACTCCTGCAATTCAAACCATACACAAACTTAGTATTGATGTTGACTCGACAATTAAATACTTTTTTTACTCTACAACTCGTCCTAATCTACTACTACTTTAATTAGTCAAAATAAACAACTTGTAAAACTTAAAATAAGCAATTGATTGGGTTGCCTCCAATCAAGCGCTTAATTTATTGTCTTTCAGCCTGACTTCTCCCTGTTGTTATACTGGATCAACGAGGTCAATTGAGGTTGCTTGGCGATCGAGATCACCACCCCAGTAGTGCTTTAAGCGTTGGCCGTTGACTTTGAATGTTTCGGACGAGTCCCAGCTGTATACTTCAACGGCTCCATATGGAAATACTATCTTGATGGTAAAAGGGCCCGACAACTTGGATTTCAATTTTTTGGGAAAAAGTTTTAACCGAGGGATGAATAGCAATACTGACTGGCCCGGTTCAAACCTTCTATCCATTATCTTCTGATCGTGCCATTTCTCAACTTTTTCTTTGTACAACTTTAAATTCTCGTATGCTCGTAGGCGAATTTCATCTAACTCATTGATTTGCAAAAGTCTTCTCTCCCCTGCTGCTGGTAGATCAAAGTTGAGTTTCTTGATTGCTCAATAAGATTTATGCTCGAGTTCTACTGGAAGGTGACACGTCTTTCTGTATACCAACTAATATGGAGACATGCCGATCGGGGTTTTGTAGGCTGTTCGATACGCCCAAAGAGCGTCGTCTAGTTTCAACGACTAATCTTTTCGATTCAGGTTGACAACTTTTTCCAAGATTCACTTTACCTCCCGGTTAGAAACTTTGGCTTGGCCACTTGTTTGAGGATGGTAGGCTATGGCGATTCGGTGGTTGACTCCATACTTAGTCAAACGAGCGGTGAAGTACTTATTGCAGAAATGGCTCCCTTAATCACTGATAATAGCCCTTGGGGTGCCAAATCGTGTGAAGATATTCTTTTGCAAGAATTTCAGTACAACCTTTGCATCATTCGTTGGTAGTGCTATTGCCTCAACCCATTTCGATACATAGTCGACTGCCAACAGGATATACAAATTATTGAACGAAGACGAAAATGGTCCCACGAAGTCGATTCCCTATACATCAAAAACCTCGACTTTCAAAATCATATTGAGAGGCATCTCATTCCGCTTAGAAATATTCCCCACTCGTTAACATCTATCGCAGTATTTCACGCACTGATGTGCATCTTTGAACAAGGTGGGCCAGTAGAAGACTGCCTGAAGGACTTTTGCGGCCGTTCTTTCGCTCCCGTAGTGTCCCCCATATAATGAGGCGTGGCATGCCTGTAATATGCTCTCTACTTCACTTTTTGGCACACATTGCCGAATCATTCTGTCAGCACACTGTCAGAACAGTTACGGTTTATCCCACACATACCACTTCACATCGTGTAGGAATTTCTTCTTTTGTTGGCGTGTCAAATCTGGTGGGAGAATATTACTCACCAAGTAATTCTCAAAATCCGCATACCATGGGAACTCACCGTGGATCAAAAATAACTGTTCATCTAGAAAAGACTTGTTGATCACTACCTTGTCTGTCTCGTCCTGATTCGGGTTTCCCAGTAGTGAAAGATGATCAGCCACCTGATTTTCTGTCCCCTTTCGATCTTTAATCTCTAAATCAAACTCTTGGAGGAGCAAAATCTAGCGAATCAATCTCGGCTTTGCGTCTTTCTTTGCGACTAGATATTGGATGACCGAGTGATCTGTGTATACTACCACGTTAGTCCCTACCAAATAGGAGTGAAACTTATCAAACGCGTACACAACAACAAGTAATTCCTTTTCGATGGTTGTGTAGTTCAACTGTGCATCGGTCAGTGTTTTGCCCGCATAATAGATGGCATGAAAGACTTTCTCCCAACGTTGTCCAAGCACAGCTCCTACTGCATAGTCACTGGCATCACACAATAGTTCGAACGACATTATCCAATCCGGTGCTATGATCACGGGGGCTGTGGTTATCTTCTTCTTCAATTGCTCAAATGCCGCTAGGCAGTCTTCATCAAATTTGAACGGTACATCCTTTTCCAAGAGACTGCATAGTGGCTTTGTGATTTTGGAGAAGTCTTTGATGAATTGGCTGTAGAATCCAGTATGCCCGAGAAAACTCCGAATACCCTTTACTGAAGTAGGCGGTGGCAGATTTTTAATTATCTCTAATTTAGCCCGATCAACTTCCAAACCTTTTCCAAACACTTTATGCCCAAGTATTATCCCCTCTTGGACCATAAAATGGCATTTTTCCCAATTGAGTACCAGATTTCTCTCAACACATCTTTTCAGCACCAGGACTAGATTTTCAAGACACCTGTCAAAAGATTCCCTGAATATTGAAAAGTCATCCATAAACACTTCAACACTGCGCTCCACTATATCTGAAAAGATTGCCATTATGCAACGCTGAAAGGTCGCCGGTGCGTTACACAGTCCGAATGACATCCTTCTAAAGGCAAAGGTGCCATATGGGCATTTGAACGTCGTTTGCTCTTGATCCTCCGGAGCAATAATGATTTGGTTGTATCTTGAATACCCATAGAGCAAGCAATAGTACTCATGTCCAGCTAGTCTGTCCAACATCTGATCAATAAATGGCAAGGGAAAATGGTCTTTTCATCCAGTCACTGTCCTCGTCGGTATCAGTTAATTGTTTTCATTCTTCACTACCGTTATCCCACCTTTTTTCAGAACACATTGAACCGGGCTCACCTATACACTGTCTGAAATTGGGTAGATAATTCCAGCATCCAGCCATTTCAAGATTTCCTTCTTCACTACCTCATTCATGATTGGGTTAAGCCTCCTTTGTTGTTCCACTGTTGGCTTGCCATCTTCCTCCATCAGAATCTTATGCATACAGGCTGAAGGGCTGATTCCTTTGATGTCGGCGATAGTCCATCCAATAGCAGACTTGTATTCCCTCAAAACTCTTAACAGCTTACTTTCCTGTAATTTGTTAAGCGCAGATGCAATAATAACAGGTAAAGTAGATGAATTACCCAAATAAGCATACCTAAGGTGATTGGGTAAGGGTTTGAGTTCTAGTGCTAGTGGTTCCTCTAGAGATGGCTTCATCCTTGCTGATGAAGTTCCTACTAGTTCCAAAAGGTCAAACGATAATTTAAACCTGCTCACTCTAGGATGTGCCTCTAACGACTGCAGATATTCAAATAGTTCTGGCTCATCTCCATCACAGTCTCCCATCAATGTAGATTCTAAAGGGTCAGTACTCAATATTTGATATTGTTCAACTCCTACCACTTTATCGATTATATCCATCTGGAAACACTCCTCATCCTCTTTGGGGAAGTTTATGGCCTTAAACACGTTGAAGGTTACCTCTTGATCTTGAACCCTCATGGTCAACTCTCCTTTATGAACATCAATGAGAGTCCTACCGGTTGCCAAAAATGGTCGCCCAAGGATTATTGGAATATCCTTATCCTCTTCATAGTCTAATATGATGAAGTCTGTTGGGAAGATGAACTTGTCTACTTTTACCAAAACATCCTCAACAATTCCCCATGGATATGTTACCGATCTATCCGCCAACTGTAGAGAGATGTTTGTGGGTCTAGGTGCTGGTAAAGCTAACTAATTATAGACTGAAAGTGGTATGAGGTTTATACTTGCACCTAAATCACACAAATATTTGTTGAAGGCCAAACTCCCTATTTTGCATGGAATGGTGAAACTACCCGAATCTTTCAACTTTGGTGGAAGCTCTTTTTGAAATATCAGACTACATTCCTCTGTTAGTGCCACAATTTCAAAGTCCTCTAACTTCTTCTTCGTTGACAAGATGTCCTTCATAAACTTAGCATAACTAGGCATCTGCTCTACTGCCTCCGCGAAGGGGATGTTGATGTGTAGCTTTTTGAACACCTCCAGAAATTTAGTGAATTGCTTCTCTAGTTTCTGGTTTCGGATCCGTTGTTGAAAAGGTGGTGGTGGATAGACTTCTTTGTTCCTTTCCATTGTCTCTTGCACACTAGTTTCAACTTTCTTCTCAGTTGTCGGCTTTTCTGAATCTTTCTCGGCTAGCTGTTTTCCACTCTGAAGTGTGACGGCTTGACATTGCTTATGACCTCCCCTCGGATTCTTTTTTGTGTCACTCGGCAAGGTTCCTTGGGGTCTACTATTCAATGCACTAACAATCTGTCCTATCTGAGTTTCCAAATTCTTAATTTCAGTCGCCTGAGTTTTCATTTCTACTTCATTTACCGTTATGTATTTGGCCATTAGCTCCTCGAAATCTGTCTTTTTCTCTTGAGGTGGAACTGAATGTTGATGTTGATTCTGAAAACCTAGGGGGTATGATGGTCGTGGAGCCTTCTGCTGATTCTGATTTTGGTTTTGATTGTTGCTTCATGAAAAATTAGGATGCTTTCTGGTCCCCTGATTATATGCATTCTGATATGTGTTAGGTGACCTGTTATAGCTACCCACAAACTATACTGAAGCTGGGTCGATCGCACACTGTTCTGTTGAATGCTCACCTGCACAAAATACACATATAAATGCTACCTGCTACACGTTTCTGGTGGATATGGCATCCATCTTCTTTGATAACGTTGCTATTTGTGCTGATAGAGCTGTCATAGTGTCCACTTCCAAAATACCTGCCACTTTGGGTTGAGTCATTCTCTCAGTTGGCCACTAATAGTTGTTTGTAGCCATTGTTTCTATCAAGTCCCATGCCTCCTCAAATTTCTTTGCCAGAAAAGCTCCACCTTAGGCTGCATCGATGCTGGTCCGTATATGACTTCCTAACCCGTTGTAGAATGTGTTTATCTGCATCCAATGCGGTAGTCCATGATGAGGGCATTTTCTCAACAGCTCTTTGTACCTCTCCCATACTATATATAATGGCTCTCCTTGTTGTTGTACAAATGAAGATATATCCGTTCTCAATTTATGTGTCTTTGAAGGGGGGAATAACTTAGCCAGAAATTTCTGCTCCAAATTATTCCATGTGGTGATTGATTCCGGTGGTAAAGAATGGAGCCAACCCTTTGCCTTGTCTCTGAGTGTGAACGAAAATAACCTTAATCTGATAGCATCATCTGAAACTCCGTTGCACTTGAAGGTATCACAGATTTCTATGAAACTAACAATATGCTTGTTCGGATCATCATTCAGAAGACCCCCCAAATTGGCAATTATTATGCACCATCTGTATCGTTCCAGGCTTGATCTCAAAGTTGTTAGCATTAATCGTCGACCTGGTGAAGCTTGACTAAATTTTTGAAATCCTCGGTGTAGCATAATCCCACAGTTCTTTCTCTTCCGGTTCAACCATGTTGTCTTTGGGTGTTTCAAGTTCTTCTCAAGTCTTTTCAATCCACGTAGTTAACTTTTGAAACCGTTTGTTGATGTCGTTCTCGAGAGGCAACAAATCTGGCTTCTTCGATTAACTTTTAATGCACTACTCGAGATTACCTGAAATAACCAATAAAACAAAAGAAATTAAGAATAAAAATATAAATATATGTTTAACTAAAACTAAACTAATTAAACTGATATTGTAAGTAATAAACACAATTATTGTCCCTGGCAACGGCGCCAAAAACTTGTTGGGTAAAATCTATACGCGCTACACATAACTGTACGTGGTCAACAAGTAATACAATGATAAGATCAAGTATCGTACCCACAGAGACAATAATTCCAATTTAATCAAACAAGTACCAATTTTATATTATTTCAACTTTATTAAACTAATAATTAACTGATGATTTTTATAATAAACTACTACTTAGACCAAAATTAACACTAATTCAGGATTTTAACAAGTTTTGGAGAATTTAGCCTACAACTTCACTTATTACTTCACTTTGGATAATATACTTTCCTTCAGTGCATATCAATTACTCCAGATTATTAACCAAGAACACAAAAGCAGATATAACCATCTCTCAATGCATTACACCCATACTCACTCAAATCCACAAATGATGAGATTAAGCAAGACACCATAATTAACTAATTCACTATATCTCTAGGTGAATTATAATTGAAAAAGGTTTATTCTCAAGTTCTCTTCAGATTACACATGATGCATAGATATCTCTATCATACACATGAATTATGAATCCTAACTACGGTAGAAATCACAAACATACGTTACTATGGCAAGTTCAAATCCCATATATCATCTCTCGAATTTATATGGGATAACAGATAATTAATGATCAAGCAACTATACAAGTTATGCACAACACATAGTAAATAACCTGGAAATAATATTCATAAACTAAATTGAAAGCAATTCAATCCTCCGTTACATAATAAGATCCGTCATAGGATTAAATAAAACTTTAGTTCATCATGAATGAATAAAAAACCATAATCCACAAAGTATTAAACATTCTGAATATAAGATAAATATGAAGAGAGAAAGTAGAATCAGAAATTCTGTCGTTACTTGTCTCCACGTTCGCCTTGCATTCGTCATGTTCCGCTTTGCGTCAAATCTCCTCGCGTATCAAAGTCACGAACTAGGTTTTCAATCTGTCTAAGTATATCCCCGTATATGTGCCTCTTCAACCCGCATATATTCTTTTATTCGTGAGCAGCAACTCCAGCCAACCTTCCATCAGAGTCCTATTCGAAATAGGACTAGCAAATCGAATCTGCTGGAGCTGCGCCCCAAAGCAGATTCACCTTTCGAAGGCCCGCCTCGGCGCCCATGCGCCCCGGCGCAGATTGCAGCAATCAAACACAGTCTTTTCTTTTAAACTTCCATTCCATACGCTTCTCATTTCGATCAATCCCTGCACACAAACCAATGCACATGCATGAAAAAGAACCTAAAACGTGCTTGAAGTAACTGATATCTTAGGTTTAAACGACACCAATTTGTGGGTATGAAACCTAATTATCACTGTATCATACATACATTATCCTCTAATAATTTATATTTGAGAAAGGGCGTCTCCAAAACATGTGTCTTTACTGTATTACCATCGGTCATTCTAGATTGGAAGTGCTCCTTAGATATCTGATATCTATTAGTCCTACTTTCCTCACCATTCAACTCTTTGAAGTGTAGGAATATAGTAAGAGCATCCATAGTTTCATACTGACGCTGAAGCTCGTTACTCACAGATGCGAGCATGATGCATTGAGCCAACTATGCATCATCTTGCAACTTTCTAAAGATAGCAATTTCTTCCTCAAAGGCATTGTCTGCAACCATTGCAGGGATATGTGTATTAAGGACATAAGATAGCTTTTCATCCTTAAGAACTATTCTCAAATTCCTTAACCAATCCGTTTAATTCGGTTCGGTTAATTAGCATCTTAATATGCTACGTAGTGATAGTAATTTAGAAATTATAAAATTCTGTAAATAAATTTGTAATTAACAAAATTTAGCATACATTCTTTTATTAATTACCAAGATAAATTAGGTCTTATTTTAAATTGGTATATTCCACTATTTTCTTCAAACGATATTACCCTCACTTATATAGTTTGGTAAAATCTAATTAAAGATTTGCTAGTGAGAATAAGGATCCTATTTCAAATGTATATATCCTTGTGGATAGCACAACAAACCATATATAAATAAATAGGTAGACAACTCTTTGTCAATTACATCAACATATAATTCTTTTTTATTTTGCCTCTTAGATCATAATGGTCAAGTGTGTGCACATCCGAACTAAAATAATTTAAGTTAAGTCCAACCTAGCACTTCCATATATTCAAAAAAGAAAAATATTGTCATTGTGGATAACACAACAAAACAATATTATTCAATTTTCTTTATAAGCATCAAATGTGATTAAATTAACATCTTAAATACTTAATACTTGCCTTGTGGATAGCACAACAAACTCATATTAAATATTTAATACTCTATTAATTTTATCATGCTAGAAGGCGACGTTCGATATTCCAAATATCTTTGAACGCTTTAGACTTAAAATAATTTCTTTGAGGGTTTGTTAGTATTAGTCTCATCTTATTTAGCGCGCATGCACACACACACACACACACACACACACACACACACACACACACACATATATATATATATATATATATAATACGCATCATTTTATTAAAACATGCGAAGCATGTTTGCATAAAATATAAAATATAGAATACTATATTCTACCCGGATTGATTATGAACTTTTATTCTAATTTGGTTCACTAGAGCCACCAAGTGAACCAAAAGGTCAAAACTAGGAGTGCAAGAATTAAATTTAAATATAACTATTACATTTAAATCTCGGGCTTCATTACAAACGAGTCTTCACGCACTCCCTGCTCATTGGTCTCCAATTCTTTAAAATTTAATTCTAACTATTTCTATTACAAAAATTATTTACTACAAATAGAAACATTGATCAACAGTCAAGGGGAAGTACATAGGAGGGAGATAAAATTTATATTAAGAAAATTTAGAGAAAACGAGGTACGCAAACCCCATTTATAAAACCCATACATCTAAGCATCCAACTAAAATAAAATCCAATCACATTGGTCAATAGTCCATAATCAATCCCATTTATTATCATACAGATCAACATATGTATCAATAAATAAAACATTCATCTCATGAATAATAAACATTCAATATATACATTGATATCGATTAAATGTGCAATTTTAGTTAGCATAAAATTTAATTCTGAATTAAAATAAACTCTTTTATTTTAATCCAAATTTAAATCAAAATAAACCTTTTATTTTAATTTATCCATTTTTGAATAAAAATAAACTCCTTTATTTTTAATCAAATTATTTAATCAAAATAAATTCCTTTATTTTAATTAATATGGAATCTGATTCCAAGTCAAAATAAACTCCTTTATTTTAACTTTTAAAACTATTGTTTGGGAGGAACAAAAATATGTGAAATCCAATTCTTTATCAAAATAAACTCCTTTATTTTGATTAATATGAAATCATATTTCATATCTAAATACACTCTTTTATTTAAGAAAACATGAAATCCTCTTTCCTAATCACAAATAAACTCTTTTATTTTTGATTAATATCAAAATCATATTTCATATCTAAATAAACTCCTTTATTTAAGAAAACATGGAATCCCCTTTCCTAATCACAAATAAACTCATTTATTTTAGGAAACAAGGAATTCAATTTCATCTCCAATTAGTTATCATGGAATCAAATTCCAACTTTAATTAGTTAGCATGAAATTAAATTTTAATTAAAATAAGCATCTTTATTTTAATTCAATTCCAAATAAAAATAAACTACTTTATTTAATTTTAGAATTACTAGAAAAACATGGAATTTAATTTTTAGTTTAAATAAACCTTTTATTTTAATTAGAAATTAAATTATTAAAAAAATATTTTTTTTTCTAGAGAGAGGCGCTGCGGACGCAGCTAGTGAACTAGCATTAGGCGTTGTGATGCCACGTCATCAGTGTCAAAAATACGGAGTCGGCGCTATGATTGTACTACAATCAGGCGCCGCGGCGCCAGTCTCTAGAAACTATTTTTTTCAGTTCGCGAATTGTGTAGTTTTTCTCCAAAAAAGGTAATTCTATGTCAATAATTATGCCCAAAAAAATTGTTCTAAACAAATATCAACATACATATCAAATCTGAACAAATAATAACTTGCATAAAGATTTGGCACTGATGTCACTATTACGTTTGTAAGATTCATGGATACAATCATATTGCATAAAATAAGCGGAAGCAAGGTAAATCAGAGTTTTAAAATTTTACATACATATACGCGAATCATCCTTTATGCACAGTTATTAATTAAACGAAATAGATGGAGATTAAGATTCATACCCTTGAAGATTCAAGCTTCCTCAGGTACGAGCTCAACTCCAAATTCTTTTCGCGTTCTACTTGAATCCACCAGGTTGATTCCTTCCTTTGAGCAACGTTAGCCACCTAAGTGTTTGGCCTCTAGAGGTGATCCACCAAGAAATAATAAGAATTCAAGAAGAAGGGTGTTTGGCTATAGTTTCCTTCTCTCTAGACAAGGAGTTCTCTCTCAACTCTTGGAATTAAGTGTCTCACCTTGTTTCATAATAAAACTTTCTTATTTATAGAAGTAGGCAACCCTCTTAAACAATTTAGGATTGGAGTTTTATATTAATTAATTAAAATCCTTTAATTAATTAGGCTTCCCAATCCGTTTGTGATTAATTAAACTCTTTTAATTAATTAGTCTCCTAATCTTATTAGGAATATATATATGAGAGAGAGAGAGAGAGAGTATCTTATTAATTAATTCCCAAACTCCTTTAGGAATTAAATAATAATAATAATAGTAATAATAATAATAATAAGACTCCTCTTATTAATTTATATTTAATATTTCCAAAATATTAAATAATAAATATTAAGCTATTTAATTTATTTTATCACCATAGATTAAATTAAATATACTTAACTTATTATTACGATTATGTCACTTGCTTCTTTAATAAATATTCTTCTTTTTATGGTGTGACCCTTTAGGTTCTCCATATTAAACCGGTTGTGAATAAATCAATTAGAACAATTCTAATATTATTTAAATAAATAACATTTATTCTACAATAAGGATAAGCCTCCTTAGCGATCAACGGCTTTCCAGATAATATATGTGACACCCCCGAATCCAGGTCCTCTGACCCCAGCCCGGTTGCCACGAAACAATACTAACATCCACCTTTAAGTAACATACGATAACTAAAATGCGGAATATAATAAACGTACGTCGTTCATTCAAAAGGTGTTAATAGTCCCAAGATTCGATAACCTTAATACATCAATACAAATATACCCTATAATAAACATTAGGGTTCATATTACATTAACAATAATTAAACAAATCACAAAGACAAAGTCTGCTCCTTGCAAACCATCCTATATCTTTCCTTTACCCTTGTCCTTCCCTGAGGGTTCGGGCTCAACTGCAATATAAGTCATGATATAGCAAGAATGAGCGACAAGTTTGCTCAGCAAGTTTAAATACAACAATAAAGGATATATCATGATGAATGGAAAAATATCTGACAACGATTTCAACAAAATGAAAATCTTAAAGATTCAACAATATGAATGTTAGAATGATTCAACAATCTATACGATTCAATACTATAAATATCTGTATGATTCAACAATATGAATATCTGTAGGATTTAACAACCTGCATGATTCAATACTATGAATATCTGAAAGATTCAATAATATGACTATTAAAAGCAAAAATAATAATTGCCTTTAGAATGACTGATAGTCGAGTAGACTCTGAACTATAACTTTCCAATGGGTTCAATAGCTAATTGACCCTTTTAGAATTACTGGCTTCTGGCTACAGAAACTAAGTACCTCGAGGAGATCAGCCTCGGGCACAACATGAATATGCATAACACTTATATCTGCTTACTCGTATCATATATATTAGATACCTAGGCACACTCCTACATATGAGGGGTGTTCTGTTCCGTCTAAGAATCCTAACCATCAATTGGTTTGGAATGCTTCAAAGAAAACTTCATACACAAGTCTGACCAAATAAAGGTTCAAACTCTTACTGACATAGTTCAAGAAATTTAGAACCTTGAATAATGTACAAGTCCAAGACTGTACGAGCTCAAATGCACTAGGTGCGGACATCAATAATATCAATGTGGAATAATTGATAAGTAATTAAACCACTAAATAACATGCTTGGAAATAAAGTTAAAGCAATTAAGTAAACAACTTTTGATTCAACAATAACCTACTGAATACAATATGAGAAGGATAGAGAACTTGCACAAAGTGAAGTTTAGAATTTGCACAATATATGAATTTGAGTAAGTTCGGGAAACTTGCACAATACTCAATGGGTGAAGTTCGGGGAACTTGCATAATACTCAACGTGTGAAGTTCGAAGAACTTGCACAATACTCAACGTGTGAAGTTCGGGGAACTTGCACAATAATAGATTCCTTGCATAAAATAAATGCATAGGCTTAGACACTTACAATATCAAAGAGTGAAATTCGGGGAATTTCACCATAATAGATCCCTTGCATAAAGTAAATGCATAGGTTCGGACATTTGCGTACAACGTTCTTTGAGTAAAGTAAACACAAAGATAATATACTTGCACAATATACGAGTTTGTATAAGTTTAGAGAACTTGCATAATAAAGAAATGAAGTTCGGGAATTTGCAAAATAACCAAAGTGTGAAGTTCGGGGAACTTTCACAATACTCAAAATGTGATGTTCGGGGAACTTTCACAATAACCAAAATGTGAAGTTCGGGGAACTTTCACAATACTCAAAATGTGAAGTTCGGGGAACTTTCACAATAACCAAAATGTGAAGTTCTGGGAACTTGCACAATACAATAATAACCTGCTCAATACAATATGAGAAGGATATGAAACTTTCACCAAAAACAAGTGAAGTTTAGAAACTCGTTTACACGGTTCATTGAATAAGGTAATACAAGAATTTAGGATACTTGAATTCAATATAACAATCAACTGAAGTTAGGAAACTTGCTTACAATATCTGTTGAATAAAGTAATGCAAGGGTCTAGGAAACTTACTCAAATATAACTTGAGGAAGATAGGGAACTTGCCTGTTTGCTTAGCTACAAATAAATTCTAGCTTTAATAAAACTGCGTTGGAACGACCTAGCATTAGCAAGTCGGCCTTACAATTAGCATGTATAAACTAATATAAGTCTACACTTAACAAACATCTACTTATCATATAATTCTAGCATATAGTTCACATAAGTCAATCTAATCCTGCCTTTAGATTTACTAACTTTAGATTACTTAGCTTCTATTCGTCAATATAGACTTGAACACATAGCACTTCCAGTTACTGATATAAATCAACACACATGCTTATCAAGTTTATCTAATTCAAGTTCGAAAGCTAACACGTTCATTCTATGTTCACTTCAAGACCATATGTTTTTATGTCGGACATTCACATACTTTAAACAATATAAGTTCATGCTTCAAGATTGGTTACTAAAGTCATGTTATCACATAACAAGGTCAAACAATACTTAATATGTAAGCTCAAGTATACTACACACATATACTTTAATCACGTAGTTCGTGCTTCAGAAATTCATTTTTTATGAATACGTGTATATGCGAAATTCACGCTTTGACCAAACGAGGTCTATGTTAATATGCTTATAGGCATAACGAACTCTAATACACATGCTCGCATGATCATAATATAATTCACAATGTAATCAATGCTAGTTAGCTTTCACATTCTAAGGTTCTCTTTCAAAAGTATACTAAGTCCACAAAGGTCGTTTAGTATAATCAAGTGTTTTGTAACTATGACTCACTTGCATTAGAAATACATACCAAAGCCACATGAATGCTCTCATATCACAAGACAAAATTATTGGTCAAGTTTACTTAAGTTTTCTTTGAAAACTTCTTAAATCCATCAATCTCGTATGCTAGTGTGTTTCATACTCTAATCATGCATCCTTTGTTCATATAATTCATACTATCATGCTTGCCAAAAATCAGAATATACAAAATGCGTTCATGCTAACGTTCATCCTTGAAACTCATATGTTTCGTTAGAAATGTTCACTATTAAGGTCCACATGTTCAAGTTATATTATGATACCTATATACACAAGGTAATACATCTTTCAATCATCTCTACATTATATTATCATGCCTGAAAAATTAGAATGTACATATGCTAAGTTTATGACAAAGTCCACTTTAACTAGTCTAGGTTCATTTCAAAAACACAAGCTTTCTTTCCATAACATGTACTATATGGTCAAAATTTTGTGTGTAGGCATCAAGGACCATGTACTATGAGTTAACATCATCTTTTATGCATGTCCAAATAGATACCAACTGTTATCACAGCAGCTTAACAGAAGCAGAAAACAAAATCTGGTCACAGGAACCTGCGCAGCTGCGCAGGCACCAGGTATAAACCCGGCGCAGCTGCGCCGGTATCCGGCCAATCCAAGAATAGGCTATTTTCGGCAGTAACCATAAACCCAACACAGAAAATTCCAACGAAATCATTCTAGACCAGTCACAATATATAACTAACATGTTTACTAACTTACACCACACTTAACAAGCATACTTCATAATTCAATTAACATCTAAATAACATACACAAGAATTTGCCATTGATTGAACAAGAATGAGAATGGTAGAAAGTATACCTCTGCAAAATAGAAACAGGACTTGCTGCTATCAAATTATATAATGCTACTATGCTAGTCTCCCTTAAATCAATATAAAACCTTAGCAATTGAAATAAGAGGAAGGGAAGGTTCAATTTATAGGCAAACAAGATAATCAGTTAATGTAATACTCTCCCAAATTAAACCCATGGATTGTAAGGTTGTTTAATAGACAAGAGAGTGTTTGTGAGAGTGGGTGGAACTCATCATGAATCCCACTCCCCTTATAATGATTATGGCTAGCTTGGATGAATTTGAGAAGAAAAAGATAGAGTAGCATGTGGGTGTTTCACGTGTGAAGAATGAGATGGGCACATATATGGGACAAGGAATCCTCAGCAATATGCAAAGTGAAATACAACACTAAAGTCATATAATATATATACACATAGTATAAACTTAGGCTATATATATTCATTCTAAATACATTTAAGTCCCAATGTTACTCCAAATAAGAAATCAATAATATCATGTATCACATAAGTACATATATACCAACATATAATCTATGTACATTTTCCTACTAACACCAAATATAATATATTTGTGTATTGCTCATTATTCAATACCATAACTGTTATTATTATAATAACTTAATGAAATTATTATCAATTAATAATGTTATTGATATAATATTAAGTAATAGGGTATACAAATTAATGTCTTTCCACCCATATCATGTCACATAAGCCATATTATAATGTAACTCTAATAATGCCATTAGTCTTATTATATAGTCTATATGTATAATACATAGCCACATTAATGTGCACATTGCACTTTATATAATATATGAAGGTAGCTACCTTATACCAAAGGTTTAATATAACATATACTTGCATATAACAATTAATCAATTAACCAAGTAAATATAATATTATTATATTTATTAATCTCTTACTCATTAATTATTATTTTTTCATAATAATAATTAATCAACACATAATCAATTAATTACTCCCAATTCATTAATTATTCATAATAATTATAAATCAACAACAATAATAATTTCATACATTATCGATTAATTACTCAAATATAAATAATTAATCACGATTAAATCTCTACATTATATTCAAGAAATTTGAATATATAATTACTAACACTTTTATCAATATTCTGATATAAAGGTCTCAGGGTTAATCTACTAAGTTAAGTAACCATTAGTGATTTTCTTTAATAAAAATCCTAGCATTTATTCGCATAGGTTAAATTCACATAAGCACATAACCACATAAGGTTTAAATAAGTTTGAAAAATTAACTCCTAAAAATTTTAAATCACATAAAAAAATTAATAAGGAGCCTAAAATTCCTGGTCGTTACATCCCTCCCCCCTTATAAAAATTTCATCCTCGGAATTGTAAAAAATAAGGTTACTCCAATAAAAACGGATAATTCGCTCTTATCACTTAGATAATCTCTACTATCTGCTGTACCACTTCTGGTCCCAACAGTCGACGTTCACCTACTTCGTGTCATCACAACGGTGCTCGACACTTTCCTTCCAAAACAAAATGCTTCTAGCAAAATCTCTTCTCTTAGTTCTAGTACTAACGGTACCCAAATTTAGTCCTTCAAATCTTAGCAGTTCAGTGCTATCAATCTTAAATTTCAACTTATCACCTTCAGCTAATAGCTTCTTGATGTTATCACAAACTTCGTCCTTCTCTTGTGCTTTCTTAACCTTATCTAATAAAGTCGGGCTTATTGATACTGTAATTAATCTCTCTTTGGTTTCCATCGGATACTTAACCTCTAAGTCTAGTCTTTCGAAAATCTTTCACTAATTCTCATGAATGGTCAACCTCGATAACTCCTCTGCCTTTCCTATCCAAGGCATCTTCCACTACATTTGCTGTGCCTAGATGGTACAGAATTTCACAATCATAATCTTTGATCAATTCTAGCCATCGGCGCTGCCTCATGTTTAATTCCTTCTGCGTGAAGATATACTTCAGACTGTGTATATCTCACACTTCTCACCATACAAATAATGCTTCCAAAACTCCAAGGCATAACAGTTATTATGAATGTATCCTACGGGGATAACTTCCTTGTTTGCTACTCCTACATTCATAGGGTGTTCTAATTCCTCACGGGGTAAGTCTAACTATTTAACAAATTTTTCAGAAACAAAATAGCAAGTGGCACCCGAATCGAATAACACATATGCATCTATATCATTGATCGGGATGATACCTGACACTACGTCCTTGTTGTTACGGTTTCCGCTAGCTACAACGCCCTTTCTCTTTGGGTAGTCCTTGATTTGATGGTCTGTGGCTCTACAAGCAAAACATCTTCCTTTTGGCTTATTCGGACATTGAGGAGCCATGTGCCCCGTTGTCCACAATGATAACATGCGTTCTTCCCCTTCAAGCATTCCCCCGAGTGGTTCCTTCCACAGTTACTGCACTTTAAACTATTCTTAGCCTCTCCCCCGGATTTACTACCTCCGGATGATTGGCTCTCCATCCATTTACGCTTATTGGGTTTGCTACCTCCGTCGCTTCCCCCCTTCTGTCCTTCCTGACTGATCTTCGTAACTTGCTTAAATTGCGCTATGGCTTCATTACCTCCTTCGGCAATGATACCCCTTTCCAAAAGATCAGAAAAAGTCTTAATCTTCAATACATGTACTACCTTATGCACCCATGGTTTCAATCCTAATTTAAATCTCTTTGTTTTCCTGGCCCCCGTATCCACCTGATGCGAGGTGAATCGAGCCCACTCTTTAAATCTTGTCGTGTTCTCTGCGACTGACATACCTCCTTGTCTAAAACTTAACTTCCATATCTTGTTGCGTATTCTACGAAAAGAAATTCTTAAATTTGTCCCACATAATAACTCCTTCGCCTGCAAGTCCTTTATTGGGTTCCCACCAATTATTAGCTTCACCCTTCATTATGAATGTGGCAAAACTCATCTTCTGTGCCTCGGCCACCCGTGCGACCTCAAACACCTTCTCCAATTCTTCTATCGATGTCTGGGCTTCAATTGGGTCCTAAGGTTTCCCAAAATTCTGGTGGTCCTACCAATTTAAAGTCCTTAAAGCTAGCCAAGTAATGTCCTGGCTGCTCAGCTACTGGCGGGGTTATGTTCTTCATTGCTTCTGTTAATAGGTTAACGAAGCTCTGCATTGGGTCGACATTTCCCCTTCCACCATTGCTAACAGATCCTTCCTCCTTCTAGTTCCGAAAAAATCCCCTAGGCGTCATGATCCTGACGACATGAAGAAAATATTAGGCTTTATGTGATATACTATTCATGTTAGCATTAAGAAGTTAGGACATCTATCAATCATAGCTGATTTAAATAAACAACTTCAGTATCACAAGAAGACTCGATGGATATCCTCAATTCATCACCTACAAACTCTACTTGAGTTTTCTTCTAAGGTTATAACTTAGGTTTTGCATTCCTAACGTTTATAACCTAAAGCTTTGATACCAACCTGTGACACTCCCGAATTCGGGTCCTCTGACCCCGGTCCGATCACCACGAAATAATACTAACATCCACCTTTAAGTAACATACGATAACTAAAATGCGGAATATAATAAACGTACGTCGTTCATTCAAAAGGTGTTACTAGTCCCAAGATTTGATAACCTTAATACATCAATACAAATATACCCTAGAATAAACATTAGGGTTAATATTATATTAACAGTAATTAAATAAATCACAAAGACAAAGTCTGCTCCTTGCAAACCATCCTATATCTTTCCTTTACCCTTGTCCTTCCCTAAGGGCTCGGGCTCAACTGCAATATAAGTCATGATATAGCAAGAATGAGCAACAAGTTTGCTCAGCAAGTTTAAATACAACAATAAAGGATATATCATGATGAATGGAAAAATATCGGACAACGATTTCAACAAAATGAAAATCTTAAAGATTCAATACTATGAATATCTGTATGATTCAACGATATGAATATCTGTAAGATTCAACAACCTGCATGATTCAACACTATGAATATCTAAAAGATTCAATAATATGACTATTAAAAGCAAAGATAATAATTGCCTTTAGAATGACTGATAGTCGAGTAGACTCTGAACTATAACTTTCCAATGGGTTCAATAGCTAATTGACCCTTTTAGAATTACTGGCTTCTGGCTACAGAAACTAAGTACCTCGAGGAGATCAGCCTCGGGCACAACGTGAATATGCATAACACTTATATATGCTTACTCGTATCATATATTAGATACCTGGGCACACTCCTACATATGAGGGGTGTTCTGTTCCGTCTAAGAATCCTTACCATCAATTGGTTTGGATAGCTTCAAAGATAACTTGATACACTAGTCTGACCGAACAAAGGTTGAGACTCTTACTGACATAGTTCAAGAAATTTAGAACCTTGAATAATGTACAAGTCCAAGACTGTACGAGCTCAAATGCACTAGGTGCGGACATCAATAATATCAATGTGGAATAATTGATAAGTAATTAAACCACTAAATAACATGCTTGGAAATAAAGTTAAAGCAATTAAGTAACTAACTTTCGATTCAACAATAACCTACTGAATACAATATGAGAAGGATAGAGAACTTGCACAAAGTGAAGTTTAGAATTTGCACAATATATGAATTTGTGTAAGTTCGGGGAACTTGCACAATACTCAACGTGTGAAGTTCGGGGAACTTAGCACAATACTCAACGTGTGAAGTTTAGGGAACTTGCACAATACTAAACGTGTGAAGTTCGGGGAACTTGCACAATAATAGATTCCTTGCATAAAATAAATGCATAGGCTTAGACACTTACAATATCAAAGAGTGAAATTTCGGGGAATTTCACCATAATAGATCCCTTGCATAAAGTAAATGCATAGGTTCGGACATTTGCATACAACGTTCTTTGAGTAAAGTAAACACAAAGATAAGATACTTGCACAATATACGAGTTTGTATAAGTTTAGAGAACTTGCACAATAAAGAAATGAAGTTCGGGAATTTACAAAATAACCAAAGTGTGAAGTTCGGGGAACTTTCACAATACTCAAAATGTGAAGTTCGGGGAACTTTCACAATAACCAAAGTGTGAAGTTCGGGGAACTTTCACAATACTCAAAATTTGAAGTTCGTGGAACTTTCACAATAACCAAAATGTGAAGTTCTGGGAACTTTCACAATACTCAAAATGCGAAGTTCGGGGAACTTTCACAATAACCAAAATGTGAAGTTCGGGGAACTTGCACAATACAATAATAACCTGCTCAATACAATATGAGAAGGATAGGAAACTTTCACAAAAAATAAGTGAAGTTTAGAAACTCGCTTACACGGTTCATTGAATAATGTAGTATAAGAATTTAGGATACTTGCATTCAATATAACAATCAACTGAAGTTAGAAAACTTGCTTACAATATCTGTTGAATAAAGTAATGCAAGGGTCTAGGAAACTTGCTCAAATATAACTTTAGGAAGATAGGGAACTTGCCTGTTTGCTCAGCTACAAATAAATTCTAGCTTTATTAAAACTGCGTTGGAACGACCTAGCATTAGCAAGTCAGCCTTTACAATTAGCATGTATAAACTAATATAAGTCTACACTTAACAAACATCTACTTATCATATAATTCTAGCATATAGTTCACATAAGTCAATCTAATCCTGCCTTTAGATTTACTAACTTTAGATTACTTAGCTTCTATGCGTCAATATAGGCTTTAACACATAGCACTTCCAGTTACTGATATAAATCAATACACATGCTTATCAAGTTTATCTAATTCAAGTTCGAAAGCTAACATGTTCATTCTATGTTCACTTCAAGACCACATGTTTTTATATCGGACATTCACATACTTTAAACAATATAAGTTCATGCTTCAAGATTGGTTACTAAAGTCATGTTATCACATAACAAGGTCAAACTAATACTTAATATGTATGCTCGAGTATACTACACACATATACTTTAATCACGTAGTTCGTGCTTCAGAAATTCATTTCTTATGAATACGTGTATATGCGAAATTCACGTTTTGACCAAACGAGGTCTATGTTAATATGCTTATAGGCATAACGAACTCTAATATACATGCTCGCATGATCATAATATAATTTACATGGTAATCAATGCTAGTTAGCTTTCACATTCTAAGGTTCTCTTTCAAAAGTATACTAAGTCCACAAAGGTCGTTTAGTATAATCAAGTGTTTTGTAACTATGACTCACTTGCATTAGAAATACATACCAAAGCCACATGAATGCTCTCATATAACAAGACAAAATTATTGGTCAAGTTTACTTAAGTTTTCCTTGAAAACTTCTTAAATCCATCAATCTCGTATGCTAGTGTGTTTCATACTCTAATCATGCATCCTATGTTCATATAATTCATACTATCATGCTTGCCAAAAATTAGAATATATTAAATGCGTTCATGCTAACGTTCATCCTTGAAACTCATATGTTTCGTTAGAAATGTTCACTATTAAGGTCCAAATGTTCAAGTTATATTATGATACCTATATACATAAGGTAATACATCTTTCATGCATCTCTATATTATATTATCATGCCTGAAAAATTAGAATGTACATATGCTAAGTTTATGACAAAGTCCACTTTAACTAATCTAGGTTCATTTCAAAACCATAAGCTTTCTTTCCATAACATGTACTACATGGTCAAAATTTTGTATGTAGGCATCAAGGAACATGTAATATGAGTTAACATCATCTTTTATGCATGTCCAAATAGATACCAATTGTTATCATAGCAGCTTAACAGAAGCAGAAAATAAAATCTGGTCACAGGAACCTGCGCAGCTGCGCAGGCACCAGGTATAAACCCGGCGCAGCTGCGCCGGTATCCGGCCAATCCAAGAATAGGCTGTTTTCGGAAGTAACCATAAACCCAACACAGAAAATTCCAACGAAATCATTCTAGACCAGTCACAATATATAACTAACATGCTTACTAACTTACACCACACTTAACAAGCATACTTCATAATTCAATTAACATCTAAATAGTATAAATAAGAATTTGCCATTGATTGAACAAGAATGAGAATGGTAGAAAGTAAACCTCTGCAAAATAGAAACAGAACTTGCTGCTATCAAATTATATAATGCTATTATGCTACTCTCCCTTAAATCAATATAAAACCTCAGCAATTGAAATAAGAGGAAGGGAAGGTTCAATTTATAGGCAAACAAGATAATCAGTTAATGTAATACTCTCCCAAATTAAACCCATGGATTGTAAGGTTGTTCAATAGACAAGAGAGAGTTGGTGAGAGTGGGTGGAACTCATCATGAATCCCACTCCCCTTATAATGATTATGGCTAGCTTGGATGAATTTGAGAAGAAGAAGATAGAGTAGCATGTGGGTGTTTCACGTGTGAAGAATGAGATGGGCACATATATGGGACAAGGAATCCTCAGCAATATGCAAAGTGAAATACAACACTAAAGTCATATAATATATATACACATAGTATAAACTTAGGCTATATATATTCATTCTAAATACATTTAAGTCCCAATGTTACTCCAAATAAGAAATCAATAATATCATGTATCACATAAGTACATATATACCAACATATAATCTATGTACATTTTTCTACTAACACCAAATATAATATATTTGTGTATTGCTCATTATTCAATACCATAACTGTTATTATTATAATAACTTAATGAAATCATTATCAATTAATAATGTTATTGATATAATATTAAGTAATAAGGTATACATATTAATGTATTTCCACCCATATCATGTCACATAAGCCATATTATAATGTAACTCTAATAATGCCATTAGTCTTACTATATAGTCTATATGTATAATACATAGCCACATTAATGTGCACATTGCACTTTATATAATATATAAAGGTAGCTACCTTATACCAAAGGTTTAATATAACATATACTTGCATATAACAATTAATCAATTAACTAAGTAAATATAATATTTTTATATTTTTTAATCTCTTACTCATTAATTATTATTTATTTATAATAATAATTAATCAACACATAATCAATTAATTACTCCCAATTCATTAATTATTATTCATAATAATTATAAATCAACAACAATAATAATTTCATACATTATCGATTAATTACTCAAATATAAATAATTAATCACGATTAAATCTCTACATTATATTCAAGAAATTTGAATATATAATTACTAACACTTTTATCAATATTCTGATATAAAGGTCTCAGGGTTAATCTACTAAGTTAAATAACCATTAGTGATTCTCTTTAATAAAAATCCTAGCATTTATTCGCATAGGTTAAATTCACATAAGCACATAACCACATAAGGTTTAAATAAGTTTGAAAAATTAACTCCTAAAAATTTTAAATCACATAAAAAAATTAATAAGGAGCCTAAAATTCCTGGTCACTACAATATAGATTTCAACATTAATCATAAAAAAACCTGTGAGTAAATAGTTACCGTACAATTCGATCCTTCCACCATACAATGTCCCAATTAAATAGAAGACATAGAATTACTGTCAAGTCTTATTTTATTTAATTATATGTATTTCGATTCCAAAATGTACAACTCTAAATAATGCAAATTAGAAACTCCTTTCTAATTTCATTCCACCTTGGCCAAGGATTTCTAGGTTATCATTTATCGATTCACATAAGACATATCTCTTCTTTTACTAGAAGTGGTTGATTTTTTTATTGATAATTCATTATCTCCATATATAACTTATTACACCCAATCATACCCTTTGATATACCCTAAGGGTCTTAAGGAATAAGTCAAAGTATAATTCATTATACACAAGATACTATGATGATCTAAAGTTTGAGGATCACTTGTACTACTATCACATTAGGAATTCCTATTGACAAGCGAGTAAAAATTCATTAGGTATTCCTTAGCGAGTCACGTTTAGTGTACTTATTCTCCAATAAGCACCTATATACTTACTTTAGTGTCTCCACATAAATGATCATGAGATCAATCATTCTCATCCTATGAGCAAGCAACATATGTACCAATCTATCCGGATTTACTAATCCCCTTTTAGTAATCCATCGATTGAAAACTATTTTAGTTTTTAAGCTATCTAAGAATTTAGATCTCATTAGCGTGATCATCATCATAATTCTAAAAGCATTGCTTAAAACTATGGGTTTATCACATATTATAAAAATAACACAATGTAGATAATTAAATGTCTTTAATTAAATAATACTTTTATTAATAATTGAATAAGATTATTACAAAGTATATTCTTTATCATCAAACATAATTGGCTTGTATGCATACTACTTTCAATACCGGCAGAAGGAACGAGTTTTTACAAATTGCTACATATAGCAGTGATATCCTCAGGATATATGGTAGGGGGTGTATTGATAGATGGAGGATCTTCCTTGAACATCTGCCCTTGTGATACCTTGGAAGGAATGAAAATCAACCCAAACAGAATCCAGAGCAGTCATGTCGTCATAAAAGCCTTTAATGGATCTCGACGAGATACTGTAGGAGAAATAAAGCTTCCAATGGAGATTGCCCCACATACATTCCACATATCATTCCAAGTGTTGAACATCACTACTGGATACAATTTACTATTGGGAAGACCATGGATTTATATGGCGGGAGCAGTCCCATCCACTCTTCAACAACAGTTGAAATACATCATCAATGGTAATCTGGTGACTGTTAATGCCGAACCAGAATACTTGATCCATATAAATGGGGATGTGCCCTTGATCAGCCTCAATGAAGGAGTTGAGCCTGTTAGTTTACAAGAATTTGAAGTGAGCACCACTCACTATCTACCTCTTGGGGTACCAGCCTTAAAACCAAGAATCTCTCCCGAAGTAATGGCTGTCGGTCAAGAGATGATATCCCTGGGTTTCTGGTCAGGCAAAGGGCTGGGAAAGAATCAATAAGGGATAAAAAATCCTATTCAGATATCTATCCAAGTAGGGAAAGCTGGATTAGGCTACTACTAGGGATCAAAACGCAAGAACCCGCATAAGCATATGCCGGCTCATCTATCAACCATCCTGTTACAGGATCTCACTGATGCAAGATTCCAGAAACCTATGAGAAAGATCACTACTTCTTTGTTCAGCCAGCTAATGCCTAAGGTTAAGCCAATCAATGATGAAGAAATGCAAATTCCTGCTACGGAAATGAAAGATCAAAATGAGCTCTTCCTACAAGAAGTTTAAGATCAATTTGCAAAAATATTCTACCAGGCACAGACTGGAGGTATTGATAATGATACCACAGATAGTGACTGTGACAAACAAGATTTTTGTAATTTATTTTGAATATTTATTGAATTAAATAAATATTTTTTTTGATGATTTAATTATTGAGTTAAATAATTAATTGATGAATTTGTGATAGATTAATTTAATTATATGTGTCACATTAGTTAAATTAATGTGGTGAATTTTTATATTCAAAGTATGTATTTAATTGAGCTTATTTGATTAATATATTAATTAATAAGCATAATGTTATTCTAATTAATTTAATAATTAATTAGAGATTTATGATTAGACATAATTAATAAATAAGAATTTTAATTATGTGACTATGTGATTTAATGTAGATTTATGCTATTTTATTTAATTGATTTAAATAGCATTATTTGATTTAATTGGGTGTGACATTAATTAACTATATTATAATAAATTAATTAAAATAAATGAGAAGGGATTCCTTAAGCTAGCCAAACAAGGCCTTAAGGGGAGTTGGTCAGTTAACCCACTAAGGGACCAACTGACAACCACTCACCCATTATATATTATACGTATTATACTTATATACATATATACTATATCAATTCATATATTCATATCAGAGGAAATAAAAACTTAGAGAGTCAGAGAGAATTTTGAGAGAAAAGATTGAGGGAGAAGAATTTGAGAAATTTATATCATCATCCTTGAATCATCTTCACCAACTAGCAAGGGTAAATTCAGTTATATTAAGTTTTAAGCTTTCTATTTTTACGTACTTTGAAGTTCTCTGTAATCGTCAATTTTGAATCATTGTTGGTTATATGGTTTTATATGGGTTAAATTATGTTTATAACATGTTTTATACCATGTATACATAAATCACAGTGATCAATTTTATGTAATTACGTCTTAATTAAGTTTTCAAAACTTCCATTAACGTACTTTGAAGTTTTCTGTAAAAGACTAAATTGATGACTTGTTCATGATATGGCTATATATATATTAATTGATGTCCATAACATATTATATGCCATATATGCATAACTTTCAGTGATCACACCATGGAATTTTGTTGATAATTGGGTTTTCAAAAGTTACAGAGTGTAAAAATTGTACGTATGGCCCATATGGCCCTTACGTACAAAATTTACACACCTTATGCGTTTATTTAACTTAAATTAACACTTGAATGTGATTGTGTACATTTAAACGAACAAAATGGAAGTTAAACGAACGGATTCGGTGTTATAACGAATCCGTAACGTTGAATTCTTGTTTTCTTTCAAAACTTTATAAAATGTTGAAAATAGTGAAATTAAATGTTGTGATTTGTGTAATTTCGTGATTTAAAGTGTTAAAAGCATGCTTAGAACATGGTATGATGTTTCTGTAAATTCCATATCTTATGGGTAGCCTTAAATTCATTACGTTAGTTTAATTTGGATTTATTTGGGTTGCTCTGTGTGTCATTCGCGAACTGGAAAGCTGTGTCTGCGTTGCCGCGCGGCCGCGCTGGTCCCAAGGGTAACTGGCGCGCGGCCGCGCCCCTTGCAGAAATTTGAAATTTTTTTGCTAAGTGTTCGTGTGTTCTAAGAGGTGGTTTAAAACCTAATGTAATGAACATAAAGATATGCTAAACATATAATAAGAGGTTAATAACTTATATTACGTGAGTAATTAATAAGTTAATTACATGACTTGAATCGTTAATTGTATAGTCCAATAACGTGCTCAAGACCGATGTGTGTGATTCGATACGTATATCGAGTTATTGATTAATTTGTATTGTGAACGTATTGATGTGTAGGGTTTAATAAAGAACGTGAATTATAATTGTAGCTTGTGCAAGAGGCAAGTATCCTATCCCTAATTTATTGATTTAGCAAGTTCCCTAAATTCTAATTTATTCATTTATTAAGCCTTAGACTTGTGTTTCTATATCGAGTAAGCTCGTGTTTTTAATTGTTCAAGTTCGAAATTCATATTTCATATTGTAACTCTTTTAAAAGCATGATTCAGTGATACAATACTTATTCGATTGTATACTCTTGAGATTTATTATTCAAGTTGAATATCGATGTTATTGTTGAACCTTATAGGACTAGTGAACCCTTATTGATTCGACTAGTCCATAGTTGATGAACGTTCTAAATTCCAAAATACTTATTGAGCTTATCCAAACCAAACTTCCTTTGGTGCGGACTCTGATGTCAAAACTGAGATGAACAACCCTGTAAAAGGGGATTATTTACGCTTTAGCGTTGAGATATTGTGCACAATATGGTACTAAGGGCTGATCCCCCTAAGTACGAGAAGTAGAGTCCATAGTCTTATGACTGTTAAAGGTTTTAAGTATAAACACTTTACAACCTAGGACATAGTTCAAGGTCTTATGACCCTCAGATGATATTTTGATTCCTGTTATTTATCCTCGAGTCAAAAGTTGAGTTTCTTTATTCAGATGTCCTTGATTCACTCGCATGTTATTATATTGTTGTCATATTATTATACTTGTGGGCAACCGTGCTCACTCTTGCGTAATAATAACATTGCAGTTAAGAACGAAAGGTCTGACGAGCCTTCTTCTAGCAAAGGCAAGGGCAAAGTCAACAAGTGATGAAGACTTGTTGTTTATTTTATGTGTTTATGTTTCAGACTTATGTTAAAGTTGTGTAAAACTTATTTAATTAGTTATATTTCCGCATTTGATATTTAAGGTTAAGTACGACCTGGGATTGATGTATTTCTTTTCAGATGTTGTAACCCCACAAGGGGAGGATTATTTCTATTTATTTCATGGTTTGCATTTACTATGGGTAGATAGATAGATGATATTTGTACAGTGAACACCAAGTCCCGTGGAAATTGAAGTACCCGGATTTGGGGGTGTCACAGGTTGGTATCAGAGCTGTAGGTTATGAACCTTAGGTGGGGAAAAACCTTAGGACAGTAGCCTTTTTAGAGATCGAGAACATAGTAATGATAACTCTTATCGAGTTCTAAGAAAGATAATAACTTACCTTATGTGCTACGTGTTTATACTTATATATTCGAGTCTCGATTAGCATCACGTAATTACTAAAACTTAAAATTTTATTTGTCAGGATGACGAATGCTGGAGAACCTAGTCAGTCCAGGGACCTTGTACCCCTAGAGGCTAGAGAGGAGGAGCCCCGAGATATCCACGTAGTTTGGGAGCAGTTAGTCCGACGAGAGCCATCACCCTTGATCACAGTCATTGGTCAGGAGATTGTGCCGGTGTCTAATTCAGAGGAGGACTCTGAGGAAGACCCTGAGGAGATTGAAGTTCAGGCTGAGGCAGCTGAAGAGGAGGAGGAAGACCCTGAAGAGTTCCCGCCGAGCTCTATCAGTGCTGAGATGTATGACGAGCTGTATGACCGTAACATAGAGTTACGTGATACTGTTCAGGAGCTGAGGGAGACTGTTCAGGAGCTGAGGGAGCGGTCGGTTACTCAACAGTCTACCATCGAGCTGAGGGATGGAGAGGTTGAGGCTCTTCACACACGTTTGGGAAATGTAGAGTGGAATTTGGCTCACGAGAAGGGCCAAACCGAGCAGAAGTCAGAGGAAATTGAGGAATTGAAGAATGAACTAAAAGAGAAATCAGCAAGGCTGGCCATAGCAGAGGAGGCTTGGGTAAGGGAATCACGACGAGCAGATCTCGCAGAAGATAATTGTCGGGCGAAGAAGGCCAAGCTTGAAGAGACGTACTCTATACTTCAGTATGCAATTGACGAGGCCCAGGATCGGGTTATGAGGTACCCAATTCAGTTTGAAGGACTACCGTCGTACATGCTAGATCGCAGGACGATGTCTCGGATTATGGAAGAAGAGCGTGGCAAAGCTGTTCGTCGCCTTAATGGGCAGTGATAGGAACATTTGATTTTGTGAAACCTATCTGGTAGTTAATAATGTAAATTCCAATGTGTTTATAAACAGAGGAATATTTTATGTTTTAAATCCTGTAGATTCTTTATCTCAGGATAGTTGATGTAAATAGCAGTGATGCTATCGTATTATGTTAAAACTTTTGATTTAGTAATATATCAGAGTTTATTTGAGATAATGTGTTGACTGATTGTGTCTAAATGTTTAAGTTAAGCCTTAGATATTTAAAAGATTGAATAAAGTTCTAATACGCGTATTTCCTAACAGTAAAATGCCGCCAAGGAGACGATCTAACCGTCAACAGGCCCAAGAAGGGTCAACTAACAACAACAACGACGCCAATGCTAACCCCGTTCAGCAGTTGGCGAACTTACTTGCTGGAGCGCTTAACAACCAACCTCAAGCTCCACCGGCCACAACGTTCAAGGACTTCAAGGCGGTGGGACCGCCAGAGTTTAAAGGCACCATGAACCCGATAGAAGCTCAAACCTGGGTCATGGAGATGGAAAAAGTTTTTGACGTCGCCAGAGTCAGAGAGGACCAGAAAACCGCCTATGCAACGTTCATGCTGAAATCTGAGGCCAGCTATTGGTGGCAAGCGAATAAGGTCCGGGGAGGTGAAGGTGTGATTACCTGGGAGAGGTTCAAGGAGATGTTCTTCGAGATGTACTTTCCGACCAGCTCGCAGAATCAAATGGAGGTCCAGTTCTTGGAACTGAAACAGGGAAATATGTCCGTACCGGAATATGCGGCGAAATTCAATGAGTTGGCTAGGTTTGCTACGTATCAAGTGCACACCGATCAGAGGAAGGCAAGGAGGTTTGAGCAGGGCCTGAAGCCCTGGTTATATAGCAAGGTGTCAATGTTCCAATTGAACACTTTTGCTGGGGTGTTGGAGAAGGCCATTCTCGCTGAAGGCGGGAGTGACGCTGTTACAAAGTACAATCAAGACCAGAAGAAGAAAAAGAGTGAAGGTGAAGGAGTTAACAAGGCTAGTGGTAGCAACACGGGGGGAAGTAATAATCAGAAGAGGAGGTGGAATGATAACTCATCAACTGGGAATCAGCAAGGAGGTCAAAAGAAGAGGATCGAAGCTTGTTCGACCTGCGGAAAAGCTCACCTGGGGGTCTGTATGAAGGGAAAACGAGTATGCTACAATTGTGGTCAGGAAGGCCACATAGCACCTAACTGTCCGAACCCAAAGAAGGGCGCTTGCTTCACTTGCGGCTCAAAGGACCATCTGGCAAGGGACTGTCCCAAGAAGGGATCTGGAAGGGAAGGATCAGGTGGAAACAGGGGAAACAGCGGTGGAAGTGCTTTAACTATCACGGGACCAACCGCAACCAACCGACCAACCGCCAGGACCTTCAACATGACCGTGCAGGATGCTGTGCAGTCTCGCGATGTGGTGTCAGGTATCATTCCGATCAATAAAGTTAATGCTTATGTACTATTTGATTCGGGTGCTACTTGTTCATTTATATCCGATGACTTTGCTAAGAACTTAGAACTTCCTATGGACGAGTTAGAATACCCCATGAATATAGAGATTGCGAATAGAGAAGTAATCCCTGTTAAGTATGTACACAAGAACTGTAGAGTAGATATTAAGGGTAACATTATGAACGTAAATCTTATCCCGATTAGACTTGGGGAATTCGATGTTATTCTGGGAATGGATTGGCTAGTCAATTATGGGGCTGTAATTGATTGCCAGAGGAAGTGTATCAACCTTATGACCCCGTCAAAGGTTGTGTTTTATGGCAGTAAGTCGCCTAGACAAGCGAGTTGTCTGACGATGATGCAGGCCAGGAAGTTGTTAAGACAAGGCTGTGTAGGATATTTAGCCTACATAGTCGATAGTCGTAAAGAAAATTCGAAATTAGAAGATATACCAGTCGTGAGGGACTTCTTAGACGTATTTCCAGATGATCTGCCAGGACTTCCGCCAGACAGAGAGATTGAGTTTGTGATCGATTTGGCGCCAGGGACGGCCCCAATATCAAAGGCACCGTACCGGATGGCTCCGGTAGAGATGAAAGAGTTAATGGTACAACTACAAGAGTTACTGGACAAGAAGTACATCCAACCAAGCGTATCGCCGTGGGGAGCGCCGGTGTTGTTTGTGAAGAAGAAGGACGGGACGATGCGGCTTTGCATCGACTACAGAGAACTGAATAAGGTCACAATTAAGAATAGATATCCATTACCGAGGATCGACGATCTGTTCGACCAATTGAAGGGTGCAAGGTACTTTTCAAAGATAGACTTGAGGAGTGGCTATCATCAGCTGAAGGTGAGGCCAGAGGATGTTCCAAAGACAGCATTTAGGACTCGATATGGTCACTACGAATTTTTGGTAATGTCATTTGGTCTAACGAATGCTCCTGCAGCATTCATGGGCTTAATGAATGGAGTGTTCAAGCCGTTTTTGGACAAATTCGTGGTGGTCTTTATCGACGATATTTTGGTATACTCGAAGACCAAGGAAGAACATGTAGAACATCTGAAGTTAACATTAGAGGCGTTGAGAAGAGAGAAGTTGTACGCCAAATTTTCTAAATGTGAATTCTGGATTGAAAGAGTGCAATTTCTTGGACATGTGATCGACAAGGACGGAATTTCGGTAGATCCCTCTAAAGTCGAAGCTGTGATGAACTGGGATCTGCCGAAAACACCGTCGGAAGTGAGGAGTTTTCTTGGATTGGCGGGTTATTATAGAAGATTTATTCAGGACTTTTCCAAGATCGCAACTCCGCTGACAAATTTGACTAGAAAATCGGTGAAATTCGTTTGGACAGAGAAGTGTGAGGAAAGTTTCCAAGAGCTCAAGAGGAGGTTGAGTTCAGCACCTGTGTTATCCCTTCCGGACGACACAGGCAATTTTGTGGTTTATAGTGATGCGTCGCATAAAGGACTTGGCTGTGTGCTTATGCAAAACGGCAGGGTCATTGCGTATGCGTCACGACAATTGAAAGACTATGAGAAGGGGTATCCGACCCATGACTTGGAGTTAGCTGCAGTGGTATTTGCTTTAAAAATTTGGAGACACTATCTTTATGGGGAGAAGTGTGAAATATATACAGACCACAAGAGTCTGAAATATATTTTTACACAGAAGGACTTAAATATGCGCCAGAGAAGGTGGCTGGAGTTAATTAAGGATTATGACTGTGAAATCTTATACCATCCGGGTAAGGCTAATGTGGTTGCCGACGCCTTAAGCAGAAAGGGTCGGGAGAAATTGATGATGTTGACTGCTCAGGAGGAGCTAATTTCAGCAATGGAAAAGCTGGAATTGGAAGTGAAGTATCCGATGGAGATTGACGAGAAGTTGTTTCAGATGCAAACTGGTACAACCCTATTGGATAAAGTTAAAGAAGCTCAACTTCAGGACGAAGAATGTGAGAAGGTTAAGAAAAAGATATCTGAAGGAACCGAACCGAGATTCAAGATAGACAGTGAGGGACTACTGAGATTTGAGAACAGAGTTTGGGTACCGTCAGTGCCAGAGATTAAGGATGACATTTTGAGCGAGGCTCATAGCTCACGGTATTCGATTCACCCCGGTAGTACCAAGATGTACCAGGATCTTCGACAGCACTTTTGGTGGCCGAATTTGAAACGAGATGTTGCTGAGTGTGTTGCAAAGTGTCTAACCTGTCAGAAAGTGAAAGCAGAACATCAGAGACCGAGTGGTTTGCTACAACCCCTGGAAATCCCAGAATGGAAATGGGAACACATTACGATGGATTTCGTGGTCGGCCTTCCGACGACTCAGAAAGGCTACGACGCAGTATGGGTTATCGTTGACCGACTGACGAAATCAGCACACTTCCTTCCGATCAAAATCAGATTCAACTTAGATCTGTTGGCAAGGCTATATGTGAAAGAGATTGTTTCGAGGCACGGAGTTCCGGTGTCAATTGTTTCCGACAGAGATCCGCGTTTCACATCGAACTTCTGGAAGCGACTACAAGAATGCATGGGGACACAGTTGAGAATGAGTACGGCTTATCACCCTCAGACAGATGGGCAGAGTGAAAGAACGATCCAGACATTGGAAGATATGTTGAGAGCATGCATCATGGATTTTAAAGGAAATTGGGATGATCACCTACCGCTTGTGGAATTCGGTTACAACAACAGTTACCACGCTAGTATTGGCATGCCGCCTTACGAAGCGTTGTACGGAAGAAAATGCAGAACCCCGCTATACTGGGATGAAGTTGGCGAGAGACAACTATTAGGTCCAGAACTGGTACAGCAGACAGCAGAGATAGTCAAAGTGATCAGAACAAGACTGGTAGCAGCTCAGGATAGGCAGAAGAAATACGCCGATCCACACCGTAAGAACGTTGAGTTTGAATCGGGTAGCTATGTGTTCTTGAAAGTCTCTCCCTGGAAGGGGAAGATCAGATTCGGTAAGAAGGGAAAATTGAGCCCAAGGTTCATTGGACCCTTTGAAGTACTGCGAAGGATTGGAGAAGTTGCGTATGAGGTAGCCTTACCTCCGGCGCTTGAGAATGTCCACAACGTCTTTCATGTGTCAGTTTTACGCCCCTACAAACCCGATTACAAACATGTGATTGAATATGAACCCCTACATTTTGAGAAAGACTTATCCTATGAAGAAATTCCTGTTCAGATTGTTGACAGGAAAGAGCAAGTCCTCAGAAATAAAATTATACCTTCTGTTAAGGTAATTTGGAGGAACCACAATGCTGAAGAAGCTACGTGGGAACTCGAAGAGCATATGATGAAGAATTACCCAGATTTATTTACTTAATTTTTTTTGTTTATGCGATTCTGGGGACAGAATCTTTGTAAGGGGGGGAGAATGTAACGGGACGAAATTTAATTGAACCGTGATTCTGGGGACAGAATCCTTTTAAGGGGGGAAAGATGTGACAAACAAGATTTTTGTAATTTATTTTGAATATTTATTGAATTAAATAAATATTTTTTTGATGATTTAATTATTGAGTTAAATAATTAATTGATGAATTTGTGATAGATTAATTTAATTATATGTGTCACATTAGTTAAATTAATGTGGTGAATTTTTATATTCAAAGTATGTATTTAATTGAGCTTATTTGATTAATATATTAATTAATAAGCATAATGTTATTCTAATTAATTTAATAATTAATTAGAGATTTATGATTAGACATAATTAATAAATAAGAATTTTAATTATGTGACTATGTGATTTAATGTAGATTTATGCTATTTTATTTAATTGATTTAAATAGCATTATTTGATTTAATTGGGTGTGACATTAATTAACTATATTATAATAAATTAATTAAAATAAATGAGAAGGGATTCCTTAAGCTAGCCAAACAAGGCCTTAAGGGGAGTTGGTCAGTTAACCCACTAAGGGACCAACTGACAACCACTCACCCATTATATATTATACGTATTATACTTATATACATATATACTATATCAATTCATATATTCATATCAGAGGAAATAAAAACTTAGAGAGTCAGAGAGAATTTTGAGAGAAAAGATTGAGGGAGAAGAATTTGAGAAATTTATATCATCATCCTTGAATCATCTTCACCAACTAGCAAGGGTAAATTCAGTTATATTAAGTTTTAAGCTTTCTATTTTTACGTACTTTGAAGTTCTCTGTAATCGTCAATTTTGAATCATTGTTGGTTATATGGTTTTATATGGGTTAAATTATGTTTATAACATGTTTTATACCATGTATACATAAATCACAGTGATCAATTTTATGTAATTACGTCTTAATTAAGTTTTCAAAACTTCCATTAACGTACTTTGAAGTTTTCTGTAAAAGACTAAATTGATGACTTGTTCATGATATGGCTATATATATATTAATTGATGTCCATAACATATTATATGCCATATATGCATAACTTTCAGTGATCACACCATGGAATTTTGTTGATAATTGGGTTTTCAAAAGTTACAGAGTGTAAAAATTGTACGTATGGCCCATATGGCCCTTACGTACAAAATTTACACACCTTATGCGTTTATTTAACTTAAATTAACACTTGAATGTGATTGTGTACATTTAAACGAACAAAATGGAAGTTAAACGAACGGATTCGGTGTTATAACGAATCCGTAACGTTGAATTCTTGTTTTCTTTCAAAACTTTATAAAATGTTGAAAATAGTGAAATTAAATGTTGTGATTTGTGTAATTTCGTGATTTAAAGTGTTAAAAGCATGCTTAGAACATGGTATGATGTTTCTGTAAATTCCATATCTTATGGGTAGCCTTAAATTCATTACGTTAGTTTAATTTGGATTTATTTGGGTTGCTCTGTGTGTCATTCGCGAACTGGAAAGCTGTGTCTGCGTTGCCGCGCGGCCGCGCTGGTCCCAAGGGTAACTGGCGCGCGGCCGCGCCCCTTGCAGAAATTTGAAATTTTTTTGCTAAGTGTTCGTGTGTTCTAAGAGGTGGTTTAAAACCTAATGTAATGAACATAAAGATATGCTAAACATATAATAAGAGGTTAATAACTTATATTACGTGAGTAATTAATAAGTTAATTACATGACTTGAATCGTTAATTGTATAGTCCAATAACGTGCTCAAGACCGATGTGTGTGATTCGATACGTATATCGAGTTATTGATTAATTTGTATTGTGAACGTATTGATGTGTAGGGTTTAATAAAGAACGTGAATTATAATTGTAGCTTGTGCAAGAGGCAAGTATCCTATCCCTAATTTATTGATTTAGCAAGTTCCCTAAATTCTAATTTATTCATTTATTAAGCCTTAGACTTGTGTTTCTATATCGAGTAAGCTCGTGTTTTTAATTGTTCAAGTTCGAAATTCATATTTCATATTGTAACTCTTTTAAAAGCATGATTCAGTGATACAATACTTATTCGATTGTATACTCTTGAGATTTATTATTCAAGTTGAATATCGATGTTATTGTTGAACCTTATAGGACTAGTGAACCCTTATTGATTCGACTAGTCCATAGTTGATGAACGTTCTAAATTCCAAAATACTTATTGAGCTTATCCAAACCAAACTTCCTTTGGTGCGGACTCTGATGTCAAAACTGAGATGAACAACCCTGTAAAAGGGGATTATTTACGCTTTAGCGTTGAGATATTGTGCACAATATGGTACTAAGGGCTGATCCCCCTAAGTACGAGAAGTAGAGTCCATAGTCTTATGACTGTTAAAGGTTTTAAGTATAAACACTTTACAACCTAGGACATAGTTCAAGGTCTTATGACCCTCAGATGATATTTTGATTCCTGTTATTTATCCTCGAGTCAAAAGTTGAGTTTCTTTATTCAGATGTCCTTGATTCACTCGCATGTTATTATATTGTTGTCATATTATTATACTTGTGGGCAACCGTGCTCACTCTTGCGTAATAATAACATTGCAGTTAAGAACGAAAGGTCTGACGAGCCTTCTTCTAGCAAAGGCAAGGGCAAAGTCAACAAGTGATGAAGACTTGTTGTTTATTTTATGTGTTTATGTTTCAGACTTATGTTAAAGTTGTGTAAAACTTATTTAATTAGTTATATTTCCGCATTTGATATTTAAGGTTAAGTACGACCTGGGATTGATGTATTTCTTTTCAGATGTTGTAACCCCACAAGGGGAGGATTATTTCTATTTATTTCATGGTTTGCATTTACTATGGGTAGATAGATAGATGATATTTGTACAGTGAACACCAAGTCCCGTGGAAATTGAAGTACCCGGATTTGGGGGTGTCACAGTGACCAATCAGAAAACTAGCTTGCAATCTCTTTCATAGATTGGGCCAAGGTCGATGTTCTAAGAAAATACGCTGACCCTAATATGGATTCAGTTCTGGCCATCATCGAGGAGGTGGATAACAACAACCCCTTCATCATAGCAGTCAATAATGACCTGACTCTGGATAATTGGAGCAACACTCCTTGTATAACTCGGAAAGGGTAAAAGGGAAGAGATGGTCCATCTGCCCTGAAGTGTAGATATTATTAAACTGCTTACTTTTGTTGCTTAGTACTAGCAATTTACTTTTGTTATGCTTTTACTGATTCTTTGTATGATTAAATAGTTTTATATATTAAGCAAAAGTATTTGATTTTAAGGACTCCAAAGTTGGGTTTGTTTAGCTTTGCTAATAAGTTGCCAAATCTAGGCAATGACTACGACTTTGATGTAGAGCTGGACTTTGACCTGATGGGAATTGAGCAAGAAGAGATAGATGACAATGAGGTGCCTGAGGAGATCAAAGGTTGGGTTAAAGACAAACCCAAACCCAACCTCAAGAAAACCACCACTATCAATATTGGAACCTCAGAAGATCCTAAAGAACTCTAAATAGGGAATGACCTAACCCCAAACCAAATGACAGATCTGATTAAGCTCTTAGCCCAGTTCAAGGATGTGTTCACATGGTCGCATGAAGATATGATCGAATTGTCTATTGATATTATCATTCATCGACTGCCCGTCAAAGAAGGGTTTAAACCAGTCAAACAGAAACTAAGAAGACTAAAGCCTGAGTGGAGTCTGAAAGTTAAAGAAGAATTTGTCAAACAATTCAAAGCAGTCATTATCATGGTATCAACTTACCCTGAATGGCTGTCGAATGTGGTTCCTATGCCTAAACCCGGAGGGAAGGTACAAGTATGTATGGATTATCAGAATTTAAACAAGGCTAGTCTCAAAGACGACTTCTTAGTTCCTTTCATCCACATCTTAATAGACAACACGACACAATTCGGCATGTACTCATTTGCTGACTGTTTACTCAGAAATCATCAAATTATGGTTGCCGAAGAAGATAGAGAGAAGACTGCCTTTATCACTTTATGGGGAACCTTCTGCTATCGGCGGCTAGCTTTTAGTCTTACTAATATTGGTGCCACATATTAGAGAGCCATGATGGCCCTCTTCCATGATATGATGCACAAAGAGATAGAGGTTTATGTGGATGATATCATTGTCAAATCGAGAAAGGAAGATGACCACACCGATCATCTCATAAAGTTATTCAACCGGCTCCGTAAATACAACTTGAAGCTAAACCCAGCCAAGTGTGCTTTTGGTGTTAAATCTGGCAAATTGTTGGGCTTTCTAGTGAGCAATAGAGGTATTGAGCTAGATCTAGCCAAGATTAAAGACATCACCGAGATGCCTGCACCCCAAATCGAGAAAGCAATTTGAGGGTTTCTAGGAAGAATCAATTTCATAAGTCAATTCATCTCTCAGCTCACAACAACTTATGAGCCCATTTTCAAGTTATTGAGGAATAATTCCCCAGGAAAGTGGAATGAAGACTACCAAAAAGCCTTCCTCGCCAACAAGAAACAGTTGATTGAAGCTCCTGTTTTGGTGCCTTCATGGGATAAAGTTCCACTTTTCATATTCATATCAGTCAATGCCAACTCCATGATCTGTATGCTGGGACAGAAAGATGATAGAGGCAAGGAAAGAGCCATCTATTACCTCAGCAAAAGGTTCAGCATCTATGAATATAAATACACTTTGATTGAACAACATTACCTCCATGGGCACACAACCTATCTTATATCTCGTATAGATCCTCTGAAATATATTTTTAGCAAGCCCATGCTGAATTGTCGACTGTCAAGATGGCAGCTCATCCTTTAGCAGTTCGACAACATCTATGTAACATAAAAAGCCATTAAGGGTCAAGAAATCGCATATCAACTTGCCGAAGCCCCATCAGGGAGCTTCGAACCTTTGGAAACTTATTTCCTTGATGACGGTGTAATGACAGTTCATCAAAACCATTGAGAAGATACATGCCAATTTTGGAAGTTGTACTTCGATGGTGCTATAAACATGGAAAGTGAGTGAGCTAGGGAAGTTCTTGTATCCATCAATGGAGAACAGTATCCCGTGGCCACCAAGCTATAGTTTGTTAACACCAACAACACGACCGAATATGATGACTGTGTAATGGGATTAAAATTGGCCCAATCAATGGGTATCAGGCGTTTAGCAGTCTTTGGAGATTCTGAGCTGGTCATTAAACAAACCACCGAGGCATATCACACTAAAGAGTTACACTTACTGCCCTACCATCGACAGGTTATCAACATGGCTATGGAGTTTAAAGATATAGCCTTCATCCACATTCCTCAGAATTGAAATGATTTTGCAGATGCACTAGCAACCATAGCTTCCTTAATCAGGTTTCCCGCATGGAGAGGAATGCCTGGGATCAAATTCTCAAGACAGATGGCACCAGCCTATGAAAATTACATCGAAGAAATATCAGATGAACTAATTACCATCCAACAGCCCTGGTACCAGGATATCAAAGAATATCTACGGGATGGATCCATACCCACTGGGGAAAGCCAAGCTAAAAGAAAGTGGATCATAAAATGACCATGAAATTCTACTTAAGTAGAGATGCTCTCTACAAAAGAGATTCTGGAATGGGCCTTTTAATATTCCTATATAAAGACCAAGCTTAGAGGCTTATAAATGAAGTGCACGGTGGAGTGTGTGGGCCACACATGAGAGGTCTATACTTGCCAAGAAAATATTAAGAATAGAACATTAATGGATCTCTCTTAAAGCAGACTGTGATGATCATGTCAAGAGATGTTATCAATGTCAAATTCATGGGAATGTCGTTCATAATCCTCCAAATAAACTACATCGTATGAGTTCGTCGTGGCCCGTTTCCATGTGGGGAATGGACGTGATTGGGCCAATAAAGCCCAAAGCCAGCAACGATCATATGTTCATCTTTACTATGATCGACTACTTTACCAAGTGGGTGAAAGCTACCTCCTTTCCCAAAGTCACCAAAGAGTTTATAATCAGTTTCATCAGAAACAATGTAATCTATCGATACGGACAATCGGAAGTGATAGTATCAGACAATGCTAAGAATCTGAACAATCAGATGATGAAGGAATTATGCAGAAAATTCCACATCAAGCATCTCAATTTTGCCATCTACCGACCTAAAATGAACGGTGTTGTGACGCCCCCAAATTCCAGGACCGCCACTTGGTCTCTCGAATTCGGTTCATCACGTGGTCATGGTAATACATCACAATAATAATAATTAAATATCATACGATCACAGCGGAAAATCTATTCTAGAATAATTTACAATGATTTATTATAATTATTCCCCCAAGTCTCGCAACCTACAGTACTTAATAGATTACATAATAATATCAGTTAACGACTTATTACATAATCTAACTTAAGCTTAAACATAATCAAATCCAGTCTTACTACATCATCTTCATACAATATTAATATATTTAAAACATAACAGACATAAGCTAGTTGGTAGCTTTGCCCTTGCCCTTATCAACGCCCGAAGGTTCACCATGCTCTGCCTTAACTGAAATGTTTTAGGGAAAGCAAGAATGAGCACAAATTGCCCAGCAAGTAATATACAATAAGGGTGAGTAATAAGATTCTCAATTCTCGAAAGGGTATAACAAGATTTGATAGTTCAAGAATAACAAGAATATCAACAGTTCTCAATATCAGTCGCTAAGGACAGGATAATATCAATATGATTCAATAATAAGTCAATTCAAGATTTCAAATAATTGAATACTGAGTAGTCACTACGGACTATGAACTTCTACTAGAATTGACAGTAATAAACTGAAAATCCAACAAAAACAGGTACAACAGGTGATCAGCCTAAAGTACCCTTGTTATGCATAACAATCAACCATACTCAAGTGTGCACGTCGGTTCTCCGACAATTATATATTCCCTTCAAAGAAGGTTGTTCTTCTCAGTCAAATATAAGATCCCGCACCAATCAATTAGTTTGGGTTGCTTTTCAATAACATAAGTCCAGCCGAATCAAATGGCATAGACACTTCCACAATATTCAAGAACAATACTAAGTTCAACATGAATAATAGCTTTAATGAAATAAGAGTTCAAGTGTGCTAATTCGATTCAACCGATTAAATAGGAAACTAGTTCGCAATACACAAGATAGGATACTTGCATAGTAAAAGAGTATAAGTTAGGAAACTTTCACAATCATAGCTTTCCTTGCATAAAGTAAATGCGTCGGTTAGGATACTTGCACTTTAAGAGAGTGTAAGTAAGAGAACTTGCCTTTAGCGTAGTTTATCCACGAAAAGCAAATCAACACTTTCGAATTCCTATCGTAATACAGTTACGTATATATATGATATTCATTAGTCATATAATTTAACTTCACATTTTCTCTTTGAATATACGATCAACACATAAGCTAAGTTTTACCTAGCTACACAGTTACATAGAATATAATTTCTATCCTTAACGTTCCTTCTTTAGAGTTTAAACGCATTCTCATATTATATAAGATCTCAACAATTAGCAAACATACTTGCATATTATTAATATCACATAAGACCACAATCAATACTAAATATATTTCATTTTAGCAAGTTACGACATCTCCTTAAGTTAACCGTCAAAAATCGGTTCAAGTAACATCATATAATATCGCGTAGCATTTATTCATATTTAAAGGATACTTTCATGCTTGTATAACTTTTCCAAATCCAATCGTACATGGTATAGGTTCTTAAGTTAATACTTAAAGCCATTCAAGGACACGAACTCATATGGTCTATCATGGTCGCTTTTAAACACATAAGATATTCATATAACTTGTATTAGTCATGCTCATGAGTACTCGTATTGCATATATGTAGCTAGCATTGTTATTATCTTGAAAACATGCTTTGTTCATGCTAAACTTTAATCATGGCAACTAATCATGGTATATATATATATGCATGACACATGAATGAGTCTAAGAGTACTATCACATGTGTCCATAAATGTCAAATTCTAATTCTCGTCATAACATACCAACGTTCACGTTCAAAGCTTATACTTTGTTAGTATAGTTCATTAATAAGGTCTATCATGTTCATGCTTCCTTATGAAACCTATATATGTAAGTTAACATGCTTTTCATGTATTTCAAGGCTATCTAAACATGCTCATAACATCAAAATGACTATATAGCATTTACATGATCATATCCACCTTCAAACTTCTATTCTTGTTAGGAATGAGCACTAGTTAGGTTCACATGTTCATATTTTATTACGGAACTAATATAGATAAGCTAACATGCACTTCATGTGTCTCTAGGTGGTACTAACGTGCTTGCAAGGTCAGTATGTAAACATGCTTCATATATGTTAACGTCGTTTATGAAACTTTAAATTCGTTTCCAAACTATATGTCGTTTGGTTAATCATGCATGCTAATATACTAAAACATGCTTACATTGCCTCATTAGGTTTATATATATGTATTAATCATGCTCCCAGGCTTGTTTAAACAAAAATCAAACAATTAGTTCATAACAGTTTTGTTGCAGAATACAAAAAAACTGAACACAGAGGCTGGCGCTGCGGCGCGGCATAGCAGCTCACTACTGGCGCTGCGGCGCGAGTGGCGCTGCGTGCGGCGCTGCGGCGCGTGTGGCGCTGCGGCGCGGGCTGCGGCGCTGCGGCGTCGAGGCAGTTTTCTGCAGTTCAGACTGCAGCGAAATCCGACCAAAAACCTCCCATTTCATCGATTTCAACATACCCAAATGCTATTAGACTTGTTTAACTTACTAACACATACATATATGCTTATATAACAGTCAATAGCAATTATCAATTCCCAATTTCATGAACTCTAACTAATTTACGAATTTCATGTATTCACAGAAATTAAAGAGGAACAATGGAAATGAAAGACTATTCAGTGGTTCTATCATGTGTGTATGTTCATATAACAACAATATAAGGGTTCTACAAACCAATCATGATCCAATTTAGCATAATCAAGAATTTCAAGGAAACTTCGGAAACAGAAAACGGAAATGAAGAACACAGGAAGAGGAATTATACCTCTGTAAATGATTTAAGCTTGCTGCTATCTCAATAACACTGATATATATATATATATATATATATATATATATGCTCTCTAGTCTCACTTAGCCAAAATGCTCAGCAAAAGAACTGAAGAAGGAGGAGAGCTTATTTATAGAGAAATTCATGACCAGACAAAGCCTTTTCCTTCCAAATCAAAACAACGGATTGAAGGATTGCATGCTAGATAAGAAGGAGTTGGTAAATAGTTGGTGATTTCCACTATTCTGCCCACTCCCTTCATGATGGCTAGAATGCTGAGTTTGAGAGAAGAGAGTAGGCTAGCTTCATGAGTGTTCACGTGTGAAGAGATAGTGACTATCATTTAGGGACAAGCCAAACAAACCTCAGCATTCTTACAAATGGACTATATGCTACACTTGTATATATATATATACACCATATACTTATGTTATATATTATATGTACTCTTAGGTTATAATTACAATGTTCTCCCCATAATGTAATAAATGCAATTTGAATACATATAATCTATGTACATTTTATCTTACCGATATAATACAATCGGATACTACCACATTACATTATATCATATATTATTAAATTGTATTACTCAACAATTATTTATAATAGATCCATGATACATTATTTTAATGTATATCCACACATCATTTGTCACCTACACATATTATAACATATAGTTACTATACATTTAATTCGCATGCTTGCACATATAATTTCTCATCTTATAAATTGAATATTAATTAATAATATACACATATCCTACATCAATCAATATAATTGTTAACCTCCATAACAATTTAATTAACCCTTATATGATTAATTATCACTTTGATATAAATCTTATTGTATTTATAAACACGTTGCTCATTATTATTATGTTTCTTGCAATAATAATAATCACATATTATTAATCAATCCTCATTAGTATTTTATAAAAGTTAATTAATATTCTTCGATTAACAATTAATATAGATTAATTGTTCGCTTAAATTAATATAATCATTCTTATATTACGTCACTGTGCCACACAAGGCAATCAACGAGTTTATCACAAACTCCACCAATTTCTCAATTATTATAATTATTCAATTATATATAATTGAATTAATTCATCTCATAACACAAAATCATTTATATTCAAATAAATTCTCATTTCCATTAATATATTTATTTAATAATATATGGAAATTCTCGGGTATTACATCCTCCTCCCCTTATAAAAATTACGTCCCGGAATTGCTATAAGGTTACACAAATAGATGGGGATAGTCCCTCATCATCCTATCTTCTAACTCCCACGTTGCCTCCTCGACATCGTGGTTACGCCAAAGTACTTTTACAGATGAAATAACTTTATTTCTCAAAGTTTGTTCTTTCCTATCTAATATTTGGACAAGAATTTCTTCATACGCCAAGTTCTTCTCCACTTGAATGGGCTCGTAAGAAATCACGTGCTTGTAGTTGGCCTTGTACGGTCGCAACACGGAAATGTGGAACACGTTGTGGATATGCTCCAACTCGGGTGGTAACGCAACTTTGTATGCCATTTCGCCCACTCGCTTCAGTATCTCGAACGGTCCTATGAATCTTGGACTCAATTTTCCTTTCTTGCCGAAACGGATTTTTCCATTCCATGGAGATACCTTCAAGAATACGAAACTGCCGACTTTGAAGTCTCGGTCCTGCCGATGCAAATCTGCGTATTTCTTCTGGCGATCTTGAGCTGCTACAAGTCTGGCTCTTATCACTGTCACCACGTCTGCGGTTTATTGAACTAACTCTGGTCCGAGTATTCGTCGTTCTCCGACTTCGTCCCAACATAACGGCGTTCTGCACTTTCTCCCGTAAAGAGCTTCGTACGGTGGCATGCCAATACTCGCATAGTAGCTATTATTATATGCGAATTCTACTAAGGGTAGGTGGTCGTCCCAATTTCCCTTAAAATCCATCACGCAAGTCCTAAGCATGTCTTCTAGCGTTTGTATTGTTCGCTCACTTTATCCGTCTGTTTAAGGATGATAAGTTGTACTCAACCTCAACTGCGTTCCCATTCTTTCTTGCAAACTCTTCCAAAAATTGGACGTGAAGCGCGGATCTCGATCAGAGACAATTGACACCGGCACTCCATGTCGTGAAATAATTTCTTTTACATACAGACTCGCTAATTGGTTCAAACTGTAGCGGATCTTGATTGGTAGAAAGTGTGCGGTCTTCGTTAGTCGATCCACGATAACCCAAATAGCATCATAACCTTTCTGTGTAACTGGAAGTCCTACCACGAAGTCCATGGTAATATGCTCCCATTTTCACTCTGGTATTTCTAACGGTTGTAGTAAACCACTTGGCCGCTGATGCTCTGCTTTAACGCGTTGGCAAGTCAAGCATTTACTGACGCACTCTGCGACTTCCCGCTTCAAATTAGGCCACCAAAAATGTTGCCTTAGATCTCGGTACATCTTTGTGCCTCCCGGATGAACGGAATATGTCGTATTATGTGCCTCGTGCAAAATCTCTTCCCTCAACTCGGTTACCGCTGGTACCCACACTCTCCCTTCAAATCTCAAAATACCGTCTTTATCCATTCGAAATTTTTCTTCCTCACTTTCTGTGATCCTCTTTCGGATTTTCTCACACTCTTCATCCTTTTCCTGGGCTTCCTTTACTCTATTCAACAACGTCGGACAAGCTTCCATTACAATTAACGTCTCACCAGACTTTTCTGGTCCTTTTACTTCTATCTCCAATTTCTCCATCTCTCTTATCAACTCTTCTTGAGTTGTTAAATTAAACAACTTCTCCCTTCCTTTCCTGCTCAGAGCGTCGGCAACCACATTTGCCTTTCCCGGGTGATAAAGAATATCGCAGTCATAGTCTTTAAATAATTCTAACCACCTTCTCTGCCGCATGTTTAACTCCTTCTGTGTGAAGATATATTTCAGACTTTTGTGGTACGTGTATATCTCACATTTTTCTCCGTATAGATAATGTCTCCATATCTTTAACGCAAAAACTACTGCCGCTAACTCTAAGTCATGAGTAGGGTATCGTTTTTCGTAATCCTTCAATTGTCGTGACGCATACGCAATAACCTTGCCATGTTGCATGAGCACACAGCCAAGCCCCTTGTGCGATGCATCACTATACACCACAAAATTTCCCGCATCATCTGGTAATGATAACACAGGTGTTTCGCTCAATCTCCTTTTCAGTTCTTGAAAACTTTCTTCGCATTTGTCGGTCCATACAAATTTCACCGTCTTTCTAGTCAAATTGGTCAACGGGGTTTCTATCTTAGAAAAATCTTGGATGAATCTTCGATAGTACCCAGCTAACCCTAGAAAGCTTCTCACCTCCGTCGGTGTTCTCGGTTGTTCCCAATTACTTACTGCTTCAACCTTCGCAGGGTCTACAGAGATTCCATTCTTATCCACCACGTGGCCTAAGAATTGAACCTTCTCCATCCAAAATTCGCACTTAGAAAATTTCGCATACATCTTCTCCTTCCTTAGTGCCTCCAAAATAATCTTTAGATGTTCGGCGTGTTCTTCCTCTGTCTTTGAGTAGATCAAAATGTCGTCGATAAAAACCACTACAAATTTATCCAAGTATGGCTTGAAAACTCGGTTCATCAAGTCCATAAATACTGCCGGAGCATTAGTCAATCCGAATGACATTACCAAAAACTCGTAGTGTCCATAACGGGTTCGAAACGCAGTCTTTGGTATGTCCTCTTCCCGTACCTTCAGTTGATGATATCCTGTTCGTAGGTCGATCTTTGAGAAACACTTTGCTCCCTTCAGTTGATCAAATAAGTCGTCTATCCTCGGTAGCGGATACCGGTTCTTGATCGTTACTCTATTCAATTCTCGATAATCGATACAGAGCCTCATCGATCCGTCCTTCTTCTTAACGAATAGTACTGGTGCTCCCCAAGGAGAAACACTCGGTCGAATGTAACCCTTATCCAATAATTCTTGCAATTGTATCATCAATTCCTTCATTTCTACTGGCGCCATACGATATGGAGCTTTCGAAATCGGTGCCGTTCCCGGTGCTAAGTCTATTACGAATTCGATTTCTCTGTCTGGCGGAAGACCAGGCAGATCGTCCGGAAACACGTCTTGAAATTCATTAACTACGGATATATCCTTAATTTCTACTCCCTTCTTCCGAGTATCAACGATGTAAGCTAAATATCCTCCACATCCGTTCCTTAACAATTTCTTGGCCTGCATCATCGTAACGCAACACGATTGCTTAAGCGATGAGCTACCATAAAACACTACCTTAGACTTACTCGGAGTCTGAAGGTTCACACATTTGTTCTGACAGTCAATTATCGCAGCATGGTTATACAACCAATCCATTCCCAGTATTACGTCAAATTCTCCCAGTCTAATAGGAATCAAGTCTACGCTCAGTTCATGTTTACTAATATTTGCGTGACAATTTCGATAAACGTATTCTACAGGGATCACTTCCTTATTAGCAACTTCTATGATCAAAGGATTTTCTAATAGTTCTCGAGGTGTACTAAGTCTACTAGCAAATTCTTCAGATACAAAAGAACAGGTGGCACCCGAATCAAATAATACATAAGCATTTATATCATTGATTGGGATTATACCTGACACCACATCCTTCGCAGCCACTGCGTCTTGGACGGTCATGTTAAAGGTTCTGGCGGTTGGGCGGTTGGATTGTGCCGGTCCACCGATCATCAGCTTGTTGCCTCCTTGCTGATTACTACCCCCGCCACTTCCCTTCTTTGGGCAGTCCTTAATTCGGTGCTCCGTCGAGCCACAAGCAAAGCATCCTTGTATCTTTTTCGGTTTCAAACAGTTGGGCGAGATGTGCCCTTCCTGTCCGCAGTTATAGCAAGTGCCACGTCCCTTCCAGCACTCGCCCTGGTGATTCTTCCCACACTTCGGGCATCCTTCAGCCCTCTTCTTGAAACCTCCACGAAAATTCCCTGATTGATTATTATTGTTGTTTTTGTTGTTGTTGTTGTTCTCCCACTTTCTCTTTCCCAAGTTGCTTCCTCCGCTACTGCTTCCTCCCGTACGATTCTCTCCTCCAGTATTCTTTCCTTTCTTTTCTTTGTTATACAGACTTAAGGCCTCACTGCCGCCTTCCGCAATGATTGCCTTCTCCAGTAATGTTGCAAAGGAATCAATTTGAAGAACTGATACCTTATTGAACAGCCATGGCTTCAACCCTTGTTCAAAGCGTCTAGCCTTCCTCTCTTCATCACCAACTTGGTGCTCCGCAAATCGCGCTAGTTCGTTAAACCTAGCCGCGTATTGCGCCACCGTCATCTCACCTTGTTTTAACTCTAGGAATTTCACCTCCATCCTATTCTTCATACTTTTCGGAAAGTAATTCTCGAAGAACAGTGTCTTAAACTTATCCCAAGCTATTATCCCTTCCCCAACTCTTTGTTGATTAGCCTCCCACCAGTAGTTCGCTTCTCCCCTCATCATGTACGTGGCAAACACCGTCTTCTGATCTTCGCCTACGCTAGCTATAGTGAAAGCTTTTTCGATTTCCTTGATCCACGTTTGTGCGACGATTGGGTCGGTAGTTCCCTCGAACTCTGGGGGTCCTACACTCTTAAAGTCTTTAAAGGTTGTTACTGGCACAGTCTGAGGGTTCGGGCGAACGGGTTCATTGTTCCTTCCCCTTAAGGCTTCTCCTAACAAGTCTACCAGTTTCTGGATCGGGTCTACTTGTTCTCTCTCATTGTTAACAGATTCTTCGGGTGCTGTCAATCTACGTCTGGGCGGCATTATCTGCATCACAAGTTTTCATTTTATTATTATTCAAGTATATTACTTAAGTATTTCTTTTAATACTAAAAGAATAAATTTATAACACGTTTCTAAAATCAACTCCATTTATATTCATATGCCATTTCATTTCATTACATGATTTCCCCAGCATACTGCTATAAATGTTATCACATATATCCCCTAATATCACAAAAGACGGGGAATATACCAACCTACTACCATACTACCCCTCTAACAAAAGCTAACTCGGGGTTTACTTCATCATCCCACATCTTACACAAAAGATCGGGATTACAACATAGTATATACAATACATAAAGACACAACTAGTACTACCACTAGACTGACTAAGGAAATCTCATCCCATCATCCCGCGCTCCACTGCGCTCTTGTACTCCAATTGTGCTATATACGCAACCAGCTCTCGGCTCAAGGTATGTAGAGTCTGTCCCTGTTCTGCCGGGTAGTGGTACACACCATCAATCACCCTTTCAAAAGCTGAACGGAACACATACCCCATTTTGTTCATCTTTCTCTTCTTGCACCTGACCTCATCCTCAAGGTCGTCAGCTCTCTCATTGGACGCTTCCCACTTCTCCTCGAAGTGTAACCTATCCATCACCTCCAACTCTAGCTGAGTACGGAGTGCCTCTTTCTCAGTCTTCTCACTCAGCTCCCTCTGCTCAACCTCTTCTAGCTTCTCTACCAAATCTACATTCCTAGCCACTGACCTGTGAAATAGAGTCCCCATCTGGATCCCTGCCTCCCTACGGTAGGCAATCTCCACCTCTAACTCTTGCATAGCCAGCTTCCTCTGGTGGTCCTCGTCCCTCAGCTTCTGGAACTCAGACTCTCTCTCGTGGGCCTCTGCCTCCAGCTCCTGGACTCTACAGTCTAACTCTAGGATACGTTCCTCGTACTCGCCTAACATCTGTTCCTCTATGGTAGCCTCATCAGAGTCCTCCACTGGCTCATCCTCCATCAGCTCCTCCTCTGGATCAGACTCTATCTCAATCTCGTCCTCATCGTCAGACTCGAATGGTGCAACAGCCTGCACTGGTGTAGCCTCTAGAGGTGCCTCGTATACTACGTGTATATCCCTGGGCTCCTCCTCTGCAACTCTATTAGGTACCCCTGTGTCTGTCATCCTACACTGGCAAACACAAGACAAGAAATAGCATCTCCATTAGAATGTTAAGCAAAATATAAGTTCATTGTATAAAATGAAGTTACATTTCATAACAGACTAAGTCTCTCAAGGAAAACTCTACATGAGTTTTATCTCCTTCCTAACTTCTAAGTTCGCCTAAGTTATAGTCTAAGGACACTCGTTCCTAAGGTTTATAACTACGGCTCTGATACCAACCTGTGACGCCCCCAAATTCCAGGACCGCCACTTGGTCTCTCGAATTCGGTTCATCACGTGCTCATGGTAATACATCACAATAATAATAATTAAATATCATACGATCACAGCGGAAAATCTATTCTAGAATAATTTACAATGATTTATTATAATTATTCCCCCAAGTCTCGCAACCTACAGTACTTAATAGATTACATAATAATATCAGTTAACGACTTATTACATAATCTAACTTAAGCTTAAACATAATCAAATCCAGTCTTACTACATCATCTTCATACAATATTAATATATTTAAAACATAACAGACATAAGCTAGTTGGTAGCTTTGCCCTTGCCCTTATCAACGCTCGAAGGTTCACCATGCTCTGCCTTAACTGAAATGTTTTAGGGAAAGCAAGAATGAGCACAAATTGCCCAGCAAGTAATATACAATAAGGGTGAGTAATAAGATTCTCAATTCTCGAAAGGGTATAACAAGATTTGATAGTTCAAGAATAACAAGAATATCAACAGTTCTCAATATCAGTCGCTAAGGACAGGATAATATCAATATGATTCAATAATAAGTCAATTCAAGATTTCAAATAATTGAATACTGAGTAGTCACTACGGACTATGAACTTCTACTAGAATTGACAGTAATAAACTGAAAATCCAACAAAAACAGGTACAACAGGTGATCAGCCTAAAGTACCCTTGTTATGCATAACAATCAACCATACTCAAGTGTGCACGTCGGTTCTCCGACAATTATATATTCCCTTCAAAGAAGGTTGTTCTTCTCAGTCAAATATAAGATCCCGCACCAATCAATTAGTTTGGGTTGCTTTTCAATAACATAAGTCCAGCCGAATCAAATGGCATAGACACTTCCACAATATTCAAGAACAATACTAAGTTCAACATGAATAATAGCTTTAATGAAATAAGAGTTCAAGTGTGCTAATTCGATTCAACCGATTAAATAGGAAACTAGTTCGCAATACACAAGATAGGATACTTGCATAGTAAAAGAGTATAAGTTAGGAAACTTTCACAATCATAGCTTTCCTTGCATAAAGTAAATGCGTCGGTTAGGATACTTGCACTTTAAGAGAGTGTAAGTAAGAGAACTTGCCTTTAGCGTAGTTTATCCACGAAAAGCAAATCAACACTTTCGAATTCCTATCGTAATACAGTTACGTATATATATGATATTCATTAGTCATATAATTTAACTTCACATTTTCTCTTTGAATATACGATCAACACATAAGCTAAGTTTTACCTAGCTACACAGTTACATAGAATATAATTTCTATCCTTAACGTTCCTTCTTTAGAGTTTAAACGCATTCTCATATTATATAAGATCTCAACAATTAGCAAACATGCTTGCATATTATTAATATCACATAAGACCACAATCAATACTAAATATATTTCATTTTAGCAAGTTACGGCATCTCCTTAAGTTAACCGTCAAAAATCGGTTCAAGTAACATCATATAATATCGCGTAGCATTTATTCATATTTAAAGGATACTTTCATGCTTGTATAACTTTTCCAAATCCAATCGTACATGGTATAGGTTCTTAAGTTAATACTTAAAGCCATTCAAGGACACGAACTCATATGGTCTATCATGGTCGCTTTTAAACACATAAGATATTCATATAACTTGTATTAGTCATGCTCATGAGTACTCGTATTGCATATATGTAGCTAGCATTGTTATTATCTTGAAAACATGCTTTGTTCATGCTAAACTTTAATCATGGCAACTAATCATGGTATATATATATGCATGACACATGAATGAGTCTAAGAGTACTATCACATGTGTCCATAAATGTCAAATTCTAATTCTCGTCATAACATACCAACGTTCACGTTCAAAGCTTATACTTTGTTAGTATAGTTCATTAATAAGGTCTATCATGTTCATGCTTCCTTATGAAACCTATATATGTAAGTTAACATGCTTTTCATGTATTTCAAGGCTATCTAAACATGCTCATAACATCAAAATGACTATATAGCATTTACATGATCATATCCACCTTCAAACTTCTATTCTTGTTAGGAATGAGCACTAGTTAGGTTCACATGTTCATATTTTATTACGGAACTAATATAGATAAGCTAACATGCACTTCATGTGTCTCTAGGTGGTACTAACGTGCTTGCAAGGTCAGTATGTAAACATGCTTCATATATGTTAACGTCGTTTATGAAACTTTAAATTCGTTTCCAAACTATATGTCGTTTGGTTAATCATGCATGCTAATATACTAAAACATGCTTACATTGCCTCATTAGGTTTATATATATGTATTAATCATGCTCCCAGGCTTGTTTAAACAAAAATCAAACAATTAGTTCATAACAGTTTTGTTGCAGAATATAAAAAACTGAACACAGAGGCTGGCGCTGCGGCGCGGCACAGCAGCTCACTACTGGCGCTGCGGCGCGAGTGGCGCTGTGTGCGGCGCTGCGGCGCGGCTGCGACGCGTGTGGCGCTGCGGCGCGGGCTGCGGCGCTGCGGCGTCGAGGCAGTTTTCTGCAGTTCAGACTGCAGCGAAATCCGACCAAAAACCTCCCATTTCATCGATTTCAACATACCCAAATGCTATTAGACTTGTTTAACTTACTAACACATACATATATGCTTATATAACAGTCAATAGCAATTATCAATTCCCAATTTCATGAACTCTAACTAATTTACGAATTTCATGTATTCACAGAAATTAAAGAGGAACAATGGAAATGAAAGACTATTCAGTGGTTCTATCATGTGTGTATGTTCATATAACAACAATATAAGGGTTCTACAAACCAATCATGATCCAATTTAGCATAATCAAGAATTTCAAGGAAACTTCGGAAACAGAAAACGGAAATGAAGAACACAGGAAGAGGAATTATACCTCTGTAAATGATTTAAGCTTGCTGCTATCTCAATAACACTGATATATATATATATATATATATATATGCTCTCTAGTCTCACTTAGCCAAAATGCTCAGCAAAAGAACTGAAGAAGGAGGAGAGCTTATTTATAGAGAAATTCATGACCAGACAAAGCCTTTTCCTTCCAAATCAAAACAACGGATTGAAGGATTGCATGCTAGATAAGAAGGAGTTGGTAAATAGTTGGTGATTTCCACTATTCTGCCCACTCCCTTCATGATGGCTAGAATGCTGAGTTTGAGAGAAGAGAGTAGGCTAGCTTCATGAGTGTTCACGTGTGAAGAGATAGTGACTATCATTTAGGGACAAGCCAAACAAACCTCAGCATTCTTACAAATGGACTATATGCTACACTTGTATATATATATATACACCATATACTTATGTTATATATTATATGTACTCTTAGGTTATAATTACAATGTTCTCCCCATAATGTAATAAATGCAATTTGAATACATATAATCTATGTACATTTTATCTTACCGATATAATACAATCGGATACTACCACATTACATTATATCATATATTATTAAATTGTATTACTCAACAATTATTTATAATAGATCCATGATACATTATTTTAATGTATATCCACACATCATTTGTCACCTACACATATTATAACATATAGTTACTATACATTTAATTCGCATGCTTGCACATATAATTTCTCATCTTATAAATTGAATATTAATTAATAATATACACATATCCTACATCAATCAATATAATTGTTAACCTCCATAACAATTTAATTAACCCTTATATGATTAATTATCACTTTGATATAAATCTTATTGTATTTATAAACACGTTGCTCATTATTATTATGTTTCTTGCAATAATAATAATCACATATTATTAATCAATCCTCATTAGTATTTTATAAAAGTTAATTAATATTCTTCGATTAACAATTAATATAGATTAATTGTTCGCTTAAATTAATATAATCATTCTTATATTACGTCACTGTGCCACACAAGGCAATCAACGAGTTTATCACAAACTCCACCAATTTCTCAATTATTATAATTATTCAATTATATATAATTGAATTAATTCATCTCATAACACAAAATCATTTATATTCAAATAAATTCTCATTTCCATTAATATATTTATTTAATAATATATGGAAATTCTCGGGTATTACAGGTGTTGTGGAAGCAACAAACAAAAATATCTAGAAAATCATGCAAAAGATGTCCGCCAGTCATAAAAGATGGCCTGACTTACTTCCTCTGAATCTGTTAGCATACATAACATCAATGCGCACTTCCACTGGGGCTATCCCCTATTTATTGGTTTATGGCATGGAAGCATGAATTCCCATAGAAGTGGAAATGGCATCATTAAGAGTGTTAATAGATGCCCAGATGGAAGAAGACCAGTGGTTGCAAGACCAGTACAACCAATTATCTCTAATAGATGAAAAGAGAGCTGCAGCTATATTCTATGGTTAATTATATCAGCAAAAGATTGCTTGGTCCTACAACAAGAAGGTATGACTGTCGACGCCGGGAAAAATTCTTTGATGTGGGGATGTCCATCTTTTCCTAAGTTTGTGTTTGTTTGTTTTTACCCTTTTCTGTTCGTTATGTTTTTGGATTTTTTAAAGGGTGAGGTTTTAGGAAAGCGGTACGGACATAAGTGTCGACGACTTTGAAAAGATTGATTTTATTATTTTATGATTGGACCGAATGAGACGGAGCCTCCAGTTGGTATGGTTTAAATGGATGTACCAACTCATCCGAGTTTTAATAGTTTTCGTAATATAGTCCAATATGTGACTCCGAAAGATTGGTTTGAAACTCGAGATTCGTGGAATTCGGGGGCTAGGTTAAGCGGGGGGAAGGTGTTAGGCACCCTCCGTCTCCCATGAAAAATACGGTACCGCATCTTATTAATTTCCTACGCATAAAGTGTGTGTGTGTGTGTGTGTGTGTGTGAGTGTGTGTGTGTGTGTGTTATTCGAAAAGGTTTATTCTAAGCCTCATTGTGGGTTATTTGGAAGTAGTGCCATTCCTCTTTTGTACCATTGTACGATGGGTTTGATTTAGCAAAAGTTCATTTTTAGACAAAATATACATTTCATATGATATTTTGGGAAAACACAAAGTTTTTAAATCCTTTGCCCGAATAGTAATCAAGGACCTTTGATACTTCCATTATTGATTTTTTTTCTTCAGTATATGTAATTATTACGAAAGTAGTGTTATACCTCTTTAACCCTATGCACAAAGGATTTTATTTATATAAAAGTTTATTTTTAGATCACAATATATATCAATGATGTTTTGAAAACAAAGTTTTCAAATCCTTCGTCAAATAGGAATCGAGGTCCTTTGATACTTCCATATATGATCTAATGTTTATCCCCAACAGCTTTATTGTCATTTAAAGCTCTTTGTGATTTTATTAGAAATCATTTTGATGATATGCATGTAAAAAGTGCCAAAAAGGGTCGGATCATCATCGGGCATGTAAGCCATCTCGATGAAACCGAGCACACGAAATTAAAGTTTTCACTATCACGAGATCTTGAATTCGAATTCTAGGGACTAACCCCTCGAGTTCATCTTCAAGATCCAAATATTACATATACAGTGATATTTGCGTTATTTAAACATTACATCAGAAAAACTGGTCCATCATAGGAATCAAGTCAGGATCCAATCGGGGATCTCAACACCGGGATTCCTAGGCTCACATTATTTATGCTGGAATACATATATACAATGTCCTAGGCTTTAATATTAGATGATTTCATCGGTTGAAATCACCGTTTCAAGTCATTTTGGACCCCTTTCGCCTCTAGATATAAATCTAGGGCTATACGGGATAACCGGGACCTATTAAAAGCAAGAAATGCATAGATCTACCATGGATCTAAATCGATCTAGCATACAGGTTAATCAAAAGGCTAGATTCGGCTTAGATCTAGGTAGATCTAACCTCCAAACTTGATTTACAACAAGATATTCACAACATAACCGGTAGAAACGCAATATCTACCAACTATTACACAATATACTTAGAAAATAATAAGTTTAACTAGATTTAAACAATATATAACATCAATCTGGTATATTGAACAAAATTTACAAAGAATGTAGCTAGAAAGAGCATTTTTTCACCTTGGGGGACGCGTGAACAAGCGTTTTAATACCTAGGATCAACTTAGAACACTCTCGGGACTCCACGTAGATGTTAAACAAGATAAAATAGCTCAAAGTTGGTGTATATAAGTCCAACCCGAGGGCTTCTCTCTCTAAATTTTTTTTCTTTCTCTAAAACTATCTATCCCTTTTTTCTAAATTAGCTGATATTGCTCTTTTAATCTGTCGGAGGCAGTCACATACATACATGTGGCTAGCCTCATATATGGATACGACTGGGCCCCGCGGGTCCTGCCATCTAAAAATATGTTCCTTTGGTCCTGGTTCGGAGAAAGTCGACCTTCGCAGACCAAACTTTCGGAGAGTCTTTGCTGAATGCTGCTGAATAATATCGAATCTGACTGAATCGGGGTCCGGGAAGTTGATGCTGGTAACTGAGATATATCTTTCAATTCCAGACTGTAGTTAGCTGGCTTATCTTAGATGGCACGTAGTTTGAGGTTTGCTGAGTTGGTTTTTGGCAGACACTGCCTCAACTTGGCGATCCTCATTCGGTTCGCGACATGTTCGAACTTCATTGGTCCTTCAAATCATTCACAGGGTTGTCTCCAAAATGACCTGATACTTTTTCCCTACCTCAGGGTTATCTCTGAAGTAAATTATGCTTTTGCCCTTCTGCAAGGCTAGTATAAAGGAAGTAAAATTTTGAGTGTTTACAGATGCCCTTCTTTGTCATGTTTATGCGATGTAGTGGAATGAACATGACAAAAATTACTAGACACAGAGAATGCATGAAAAGGTATATTTGATGATGCAATGTCACGTGCAACATATGATATGTGAGATTATAAGAAAGTCATAAGGATTACGTCGTCGAGGTTAAGCCGATGCCCATATTGGGTTGTAGCCAACGGATTACACCATTGGGGTTATGCCGATGCCTTCACTAGTTCGTTGCCAATGGATTACATCATCAGGGGTCGAGCCGACGCTTTTACTGGTTCGTTGCCGAAGGATTACATCATCGAGGGTCGAGCCGACGCCTTCATTGGTTTTTTACCTATAGATTACATCATCGGGAGTCAAGTCAAAGCCTTCACTGGTTCGTTGCTGGTGGATTACATCATCAGGGGTCGAGCCGTCGCCTTCACTGGTTCTTTGCATGTGGATTACATCATCGGGGGTCGAGCCGACACCTTTACTGGTTCGTTGTCGGTGGATTACATCATCGGGGGTCGAGCCGATGCTTTCATTGGTTCATTGCCGGTTGATTACATCATTGGGGATCGGCCGACACCTTCACTAGTTTATTTTCGGTGGATTACATCATCGGGGGTCGAGCTGACGCCTTCATTGGTTCGTTGCCTGTGGATTACATCATCAGGGATCGAGCTGACGCCTTTGCTAGTTCATTGCCGGTGGATTACATCATTGGGGGTCTAGTCGACGCCTTCACTAGTTCGTTGCCGAAGGATTACATCATAAGGGATCGAGCCAACGCCTTTACTGGTTCGTTGCCTATGGATTCGGAGATGTAGTATTGATTTTTAACTAACTTCCTGGTCTTCTGGCGTTTAATGTTGGGATTTCTGATCTTTACCAAATTTTTGCTTTTTCAGAGGGGTTTTCGGGGTTTAAAACTGACTCGTAAAGGTACCATTTTAAATAATGTGACTATTCTAAACCCAAAATAACACATTTCAGACTTCACTTTACCAATCGGGAAGCAACGGGACCCATCTAGGACAGCCGCATCCATACATGCGGCTGGAGCATGTATGGTTGAGGCTGCCCATGATCAGGTTTATACTCCCGGGATGGCTCATTTTCATTCATTCGACTTGAATTTTCTTGTGTTCTCTTTGAAAAATTCGAGCCCCATCTCAGATTTACTCAATTTTGAGTTGATTTGGAGTGATCCGTCATCGTACATCTCTTCTATGTACTACGGGTAACGTATAGACTCCATTTTTTCGTGTTTTCATTGGTGAAAAATCGTATTTCTTTCCTTAAACGCATTATATCTAACATGTATGCATAGATAGCTTGATGGACATGTTTATAATGCAATGCATGCTTACGTATCATCTTATGGACGGTATGGATGCGATATATTATCCTTTATCAGTTAATCTAGACATGCATTATAGCTATGTGTTAGAACAATAGTTTAAATTGCTATTTAATTGCTTGGCTGTGATGGTATACCCTCATAGGATGATTTAATGCATGCTTCGGGCATGTGGATAGTCCATTTTATAATGGAGACTCTGGTAAAAAAATTTCATGAGTCAAACGTCATGGTCCTAGATATATGTATAGATATGTTAGGATGCGAGTTAAAAATGATGTACACATATAATGGCACATGTAGGACATGCATGATGTGATGACCTAAATTATATTTTAGGGAATGAATTCAAAATTTGAAAAGGACAGGAATATACTTGACTTTGCTTTGATTCCTACGAACTCATTGTTCAGATATGGATTCTACGGGACCTAGCCATTCTTCATCCCAACGGGTTTCAGCTGGAGTTCTCCGGCGGAGACCTCCCTCTGATGTTCCTATTCCACGGATTATTAGGCGGGTTCAGTGATTGACAAAGCTAGTTTTGCGTCCTCTTGGTGAGGACCACCCTCATTTGGATGAGGAGGATATCCCTGATCCTGAGGTTCAGCCTCAGCCCACTGTTGTGCCCCAATTTCTTCCTGGCATTCAGGTAGCTATCCCTGATTTACTGGGTACGGATTTGAGCCGCCATCCCTCTATTCACTTGCAGGCGAATGAGGTACATAACCTTTACATTAATTTGTATTCATTTCTTTTCTTTGTCAACAGTCATTTTTATTAACCTGAATGCCGTACAGGTTCCAGAGTTTACCCATCCCAGGGGTAACTAGTTTAGTATATACTCTTTATATCATTCACTTCATCTCGAGTACAGGGCCATAGTGGATTCTTGGGGATTCGAGGCTTTCTTCACCATTGCTCACCGTCGCTGCCCCTGAGGCTATTTGCGAGCTTTATCAGAGCGATGGTTTCATCAGAGTCAGTCCCTCCATCTACTGGATTGGGAGGTTGTGATGACACCCATGGATTGGAGATACATCACTGGCCTAGAGTTTACTGGGGACAGAGTGCCCTTGGAGACGGGTATCACTCCGACCACTGTGCGCACCCTTCTAGGGTTTTCTTCTCAGGAACGGGCCTTCAAGGCTTAAAGTATTCGGTCGGGATGCTTAAGTGTCGATGCTGCTCGAGGCACTCTATAGTAGTCGTTACCTGCAGATTTGACGGATAGAGATCGCATCTTGCGACATCTATTCCTGACAATTATGAGGGGTTGTTTTATTGCGAACAACTCCTCTACTATTCCCTTTAGCTTAGTAGGGGCTGTTTGAGACGTAGTCCGCATTGGGTACTGCAATAGGGAATCTTTTACATTTGCTCTCTTTCTTCATGGGGGGTCGAATTCTACCCGTTTCTCATGGTGAGTCCTTTACTGAATTTCACTTGTCTGAATTTTGATTGGTTTATCTTTTCCATGATTAATGTCGGGTTCTTAACATTAACAGTTCTGGGCTTACGATAGGCTTCCCTGTCTTAGCTATTTCTCTGTCCTGGGCTTGGACGCTTATCCTCGGGGACGTAGATGGCATCAGTCTACTTTATCGGAGGTCCCAGTTACAGAGGGCTTCACCCATGCTCGTCTTTAGCTAGAGACATTGACGGCCTCTGATGTAGTGTGGGTCCCTTATTCTGCAGCGCACTTGTCTGAGGGATTTGAGGATGGTCTACCAGTAGGACCTGAGTATTATCTGTCTACTCGCCGGATTCCATTCCTATTTGATGGAGGTTGGGAGCTCTACCTCGGGGAGCGTGCTTTTAGATGTATCACTGGGAAGATTCGCCTTTCTTTTCTTCATCTAGCTCAGCGATTGTGGCCTTTAACTCAGCCAGCTGCAGCGATTCCTACCGCTAGGTATGAGGGATTTTATTTGTCAGATGGTCCTATCACGTCTGAGGACTTTTCCACTTGGTGGGGCCCACTCACGATAGGACCTCAAACCCGGGCTACCCAGTTCCTATGAGATATGGTTTTGGGGTCTCTTATAATGAAGGACTGGATATCATGCTTCCAGGAACCCTTTCATCAGACTCAGATAGTTGATTTGAGACGTCAGTTGGAGCAGCTGTCGACATACTGTCGTCATATAGGTGTGGACCCTTCCTTAGCTAGTACTTTTGTTGCTTAGGATCACGAGGCTGGACCCTCAGGCACTGGTGGCTCTCAGGATGGAGGTGATCCATTTACTTATCACCCGGATGTGCAGGAGACACCTTATCACCCAGATCAGCAGGATATGTCTCATCGCTTAGACATGTAGGAGATGCCCACCCATGGTGACTTGCCCCAGGTCTATCAGTTCGATGATTCTAGCACCTTTTTGGAGGAGTTCGACATTGAGTTACAGCCGCCTTATTAGTCATTGGGCATTAGTGCCCCAATAGCCTGTACTTTTTATTTCTTAGTTTTCATATGTATCATAGAGATGACAGTGATGTAAAACTTATGTATTTAGCAGATATCTATATATGATGTTTTCTATTTATTCATCGCACATGCTATATTATCACTTGTTATAATACATGCTTCATATATATTTAAATAATTGGATATAAATTGACCTCTGTATGGTCTTATTGACATAATTTTTTAGATGGCCTCCTCTACTGTTGCTCGCTTGGATGACCTTTCGCCTAGTCGGATAGCTACCAGTTTGAGAGTTTGGCATGGCCATTTACCGTATTCTGACCGCATTGCAGTCGATCGCATGCTGGGCCATTCCTTATCTCTGTTATCCTTTCAGGTTCTAGAGGGGTTTGTTGATGGGATGCTCAGCTACTAGATTCCAGAGCGCCATGTTTTTCGATTTGGCTCTGATGAGTTGACTCCCACTCTGGAGAAGTACGGTCGCATCTCCGGATTATCGATGGAGGGGCCATGTGCTCGGATAACGTTAGGCCATATGCGCCGCCAGTTCATGACGGTTACCAGACTGCGGAGGAAAGTCGTACTGGTAGAGGTAGGTGTGATAACCTGAATTCTCAGTAATTATTAAAATAAGAATTTAATAAATAAAATTCTTATTATGAGATGCTTTGGATTTAAATATATATATATATATATATATATATATGTTATATATATTTTGAAATTTGTGATTTAGTGTGAGAATTAAATGTTTCTATATATAAGAGAGTTGTATATATATTCATATGTTGGAGAAAATGAGATTTAATAGTTAATTAAACTATTAAAGAAATTAAATAATGTTAGTTAATTTAATTAACTTAAAATTTTTATTATAAAATAATATAAATTAATTTTCATGCTTTGATTGGCGATTGAATTGTTATGAATTAAATTTCATAAATAATGTGAGTAATTCACTTAATTAAAATAATTAATTAATGTAAGCATATTTATTTTAATAAATGAGGAGGTAATATATTACATATGAGTGTAATATACCAAAGTTAAACAAGGAATTAAAGATATATAATCTAGTTTATATTTCTAGTTTATGTGTTCTTGAGTTTTCTTTTAAAATTGGAGTTTTGGTTAATGAATTTGTGGGTTATGATGTTATATATGTTATTAGATATTTATAATTTGATAAAGGTCATCTAGAAACGATTTTTCAAAAATCAAATTCATGTATTTATGCTAAAGAAAAGAAATTTGGATTTTGATGGTAATGTGTGTTTTGGTTTACTTTGAGACTAAAATTAATGATGAATTCATGATGGAAAATTTAAATTGATGGTCTATTGTTGTTCTCCTCTATAAAATAAAAACAACGCAACTTGAACGGATCGAATTAGTTAAGAAATGAATTCGTGGTGAATATTTACGTTAAACATGTTAAAAATATGAAAAATTAGTATAAACCAAGTCCCACATCGACTAAATTGAGAATTTTACTGTTTTCTAAATCTATAAATAGAAGGGCTTGGCCCTTTGTTTCATTCACCAACAATAAGGCCTCCAATTTTTGAAAGTCTTTATTGTGGGAGGACTTTTTATAAGGACCTCCTTAGTTAAATTTTGACGTCGAGTGCGTAGGCAGTTTGTGCAACTCGTATTTTCGGGTATGTTTCTTACTTAATTTTTGGTATTGTTATTATTTTAAATATTGTATTTAGTTTATTAGTTCTTAGGAGATGTTAACTTTCTAGTAGTTCTATAAAGTAGGAGTCCATAGAGTCCAAACGGACTCAATTAGATATCTAATGGCTGAGTTCATAGAGTTCTTTGATTTACTGGTATGTTGTAGTTCTATAAATTACGAATCTATAGAATCAAAAATGGACTAAAATTGATTTAGATCGAAGTCGTTGTGAAAGTTTTTGTAAAACATGTTAAAGGATGAAATACTTAGTCTAAGGACTTTTGAGCCAAATTTTGGACTAATTAATTAAATCTAAAAAATTATAAATTCAAGGGGGTGTAATAGAGCATGTTACAAGCTTTCCATAGCCTAAAGAATGACCTAATTCCGATAACGGATGATCAAGTTATAAAGATTTGAAGTATGTACAAAAATTAGTGCACAGCTGACCCTAAGAGACAAATTCGGGGCTAGTTAGATATTTTAGAAAATTCTGGACTTTTGAGGTATTATATTAAACTGAATAATCTTTCCATAGACTCCAGAACAGACTAATTCTGATTTCGGAGCAAAGAGTTATGACCTTTCAAAGTAGTCGTGTCAAAACTGTCCAAATCAAAAAAATCAAGTGCAAACCTGTCCCTTTCGCGAATGTTCTGGGCTGATATGTTTGGAATTTGTGATCTGAAGAGAAGTTGTAGTCCCGGAAGTTAGCTTCGCGTGGGCTCAAGAATCACTCAAAAATATTTTGAAACGAAAATGTTATAGCTGTTTTAGCGAGAGAAGGTACAACTGAAATGAAAGTGAAAAACTGTTATAAACGTACACTTTTGGCGCTCTGTTTGGGCTGCCTAATGAACCCGAAAAGGGGGTTTCATATTTTTTAAAAATATTCTCATATGATATGAAAAACATACTAAAATTTGGGAATTTTCTGATAAGTGAGAAAGGCGTGAGAAAATTGCAAAGTGGCTCATTTGTTATGCAAGGATGTGAGTTATTCGTGAAACAAAGTGCAAAACTAATTTGTTTGGCGTAAAAATGTTAAAACGAATTAAGTTTCTAAATAAACCAATATTCGTTTTGAGTAAGAATAAATAATATTAGTTTTTGTAAAATTAATAATTATTATTAATGGATATACATGCATGTTTTGTAACATATTCAATTATCTAATATGTGTGTGCATGTAAATATGATTATGTAGGAATTGTGGAGAAACTTTAAGTTAAATTTTAGCAGGTAATCACCAATCAAGGCAAGTCTTTCAGTTCCTATTTTCTATGTGTAATTGATGATGAATTGTTTTAATCTGTATTGCAAATATATTACATATGTTGTGAGCGTGAAATGTTAAAGTCAATTTATGGCTACATTGATTGAGTAAAGAATGTTGATTGAGTAACATACTCAATCTTTATACTTGTTATGTGAATTAAACATGTATGATATGTTAGTTTAATCAGTTTGATGTATAAGATGAGCATGTTATTTATGTGCTACGTGATGCATGAAAACTGTTATATCTTGCTGAGCTGTCGAGCTCATTCTTCCAAAATAATCATTTTTACAGGTCAAGGTTTCAAGGTAATGATACATGCTAACTGAATGATAGAGATCAATATCAATTCAAGAAGATTACTTATTTTAATTGAGAAATGCATTTAATATTTTTAATTGTAACATAATTATTGAGTTGTAAAGGTGAGCTATCCGATGTATAATAGATATTGCTTTGTGATGAAAGATTTTATATAGCAACTTTGATGAAGCGATTCACGAAATAAATTTGAATCAAAGATATGTAATGATAAAGGTTGTGATTCAAGAAAATATAGAAAGTAGACAAAGTTTAAAATATTCTGCATTTTTAGTGATTGTATCATCAGATAATGATGTAAAGTTAGAATAAAGGTGTATTGATAACGACCGAGTTGGAGAGTTGAAATGTATGAATTTTGGGGTGGTTACAGTTGGTATCAAAGTTGATAGGTTATACACCTTAGGTAAGAGTACCTTAGGCTATGACCGTAGTGAGGAAAAAATAAATAAAATAAAATAAAAATAATAATAAGTATAATAATAATAAGTTAAGTTTAAGTTGTGGTACAGTCGTACTCTTAAATGGTTGATGTATAGTATCTGGGCTAAACGATTCCTTTAGAGAGCGGAGGTATATACGAACTAGCCACCGATCTAACTCGCTGTGAAATATAGTGTAGACGAGACGGGAAACTAGTTTGTTGGTTGTTTGTGGGAAACTACCCAGCTTACTATATTGAACGCTGTTAGAGACTCGATGTGTACCGAGTATAAAGTTATGGATACGTATGATGAAAAGGTGATTCTTTTCACATACGTAGAGTTATAGGATGAGTTAAGTCCTAGAAATGTTATAAGAAAAAGATGAGAATGACGAGGAGTAAACTCAAATAAAATATTGAGCAATACAAAGGAAGTTAGAAATTCTTAAAGGAAGAATTGATAAATAAAAAAGAAGATTCAAAGAAGAATCTTGAAGAGATATAAAGATAATAATAAGGAGTTACTTAACTCCGATAATCAAGAAGACGAATAATGATGAATAGACAAAGTCTATAAGATTTAAAAGCATAATAAAATCATAATATGACATGATGAATGGGAAAGATAAGAAGTTTGTAAAATAAAACGATCATGAGATAAGAAAAGAATTATAAGGGAGATGATTATAGAATAAGATCATGACGTGATCTTTTAAAGTTGTAAAAGACAGATGGTATGTAATGATTGAATAGTTATAGTTTGATGTTATAAAGAGAATGTACTATATATAGTACGAGATAAACTCACGAGGAGTTATAATGATGAGATACAGAAAGTTCGTATCGACTAAAGAGCAAGTTATGAGCAAGATAAAGTTAAGTGGGATTTCAACTGAGGAATCATGTGGTGGCTGAGTTATACAAACCTTTGTATGGGCAGGGGTTTTGTGCTTACACTTGGTTTATCGCATAGATAATCATTGGAATGTTGGTGTCGCGTTATCGATATGTATATGATGAGAAGATGATTCTTGTTCCATGTTTATATTTGATAGTTAGAGACAATTAAAATTAGATTAGATGATATTAAGGTTAGGTGCAGTTCTTAAAACTCATGCTTTTGGTAAGTTCGTGACTCATAATCGTATGTATGTTTTTAAACCCCTAAGTGTGTGGACAGTCCCTGATCAGTTCTTGGACTACGTATTACTAGGACAAGTTCTTAAACTCATATTATTGTGACAAGTTCCTGAATTTCCAAAGTGTGGTAAGTTTGATGAACTATATCCTGGGTATTGAAAAGTTATGGTATAGAAAGTATTGATGGTGCTGAAGATTGATAGAATGATTAAGTAATAAAGCGGTGGAGTAGAGATTAATATTGATGGATGAAAATTGGATATTCTAAATCTTTTAGCTATGCTAGATTTTTGAAATTTATTGACTTCGTGCTGATGTTTGCACTTCTGAGTCTTCTGAAAAATATTGGATCAAATGATTGAACCAATGAATTTTTAAAATAGTGCGCTATTATTCACATGTCTATGCTAATTGCTTCAGCTAGACAAAAATAATTCAAAAATTTTAAAATGTATTTTATATATTTATATGCATAATTTGATATGGTGTAGAAATAATAATCAAAGAAGTCATCAATGCAGTTAAACCTAGTGATGGATGTGATCATTGGATCGTCAGCCCACTATGGTATGATGTAGCATGACGAGGTCATATAATGACTTAATCCTCAACGTACTGGTAAAATGGTACAGTATCGTGATATCATAAAAAAAATAATTTTTGATTTTCTTTTAACTATGAAAAGATATGCCATTAGAGTTGGCTAAATTATTTCAATTGATGTCCGAATTATTGCCAAGAGTCTAAGCTATATGATTCGGCTAGACGATTGTTGAAAAATATTTATGAAATTCAAGCGTTTTTTGAGAAATTATGCCGAACCAGGTTGCTCTGGTGCGGATTTAGATGTTAAAAAGCTGAGGTGAACAACCCTATAAAGGGGACATGTTATCGGAGACAATGGTTACGAGTGTAACAGCATATAGTCGTTACAATGTACTACGTTTGTGCACGACGTAGTAGTGCAATGGTCTGAACACCTAGAGCACCGATGTAGGATGTTTACAATCTGTGTGATTGTTAAACATTTTGTTAGAGCGAGTTATAGTGTGAAGTACCGGGGGTGAAGTACCGGGGGTGAAGTACTATTAAACCTAGAGATGAGTTCAAGGTCTTGTGACCCCTCAGCTTGATTTGAGAATCTTTTAAATTTCTGAGTTATTTATACTGCTTTTCAATTATTGAGCAATTGTGGAAGATTCTTGTTATTCTGATGTAAATGTGGAAAGGAGGGTATTCCTTAGAATGGAGTAAGTTGTATAATGATGAATATATTGAACAAGTAAGGAAAGAAATTCGAAAAAGAGAAAGAATGAAGTTATCTATAGAAAATGTGAAATTCTTGAAAGAGAAAGATGTGAAGAATGCGATGATTTTTTTTAGAAAGATCCTTAGAGGAGGAAGTGGTTATAGAACCCAATGAATGAATAAAAGATTAACGTAAAATCTATTTTGATAGATTGAATGAATGAAGATTAATAAATAAAAATTTTGAGGACGAAATTCTTAGAAGAATGGGTGAATGTGATAACCTGAATACTTACAAGATAGTGAATTATGAAGTATATGAATTCGACGAGTAGAGTATATGGTAATGATCCTTAAAAAGGTATTAAATGGATTAAAGAATATATAATATTTGAAACATAATTGAGTTTAATTAAAGGTTATAAAGTAAAACCTAAAATTTGTTGAAGAAATGAATGGAGTAGGATATATATATATATATATATATATATAGATATATATATAAAAAACTTTTGTTAAGGAAATGTGTTGAAGTTATTCAACGATAAAATTATGAAGGAGATTGGTGTAAACTGAGTATGGGAGGTTTCTGTGATTCCGAGGACGGAATTCTTATATGAGGGGAAGAATGTGACAACCCGAATTCTCAATAATTATTAAAATAAGAATTTAATAAATAAAATTCTTATTATGAGATGTTTTGGGATTATATATATATATATATATATATATATATATGCTATGTATATTTTAAAATTTGTGACTTGGTGTGAAGAGAACTAAATATTTATATATAAAAGAGAGTTGTATATATATTCATATGTTGGAGAAAATGAGATTTAATAGTTAATTAAACTATTAAAAAAATAAATAATGTTAGTTAATTTAATTAACTTAAAATTTATAATATAAAATAATATAAATTGATTTTCATGCCTTGATTGGTGATTGAATTGTTATGAATTAAATTTCATAAATAATGTGAGTAATTCACTTAATTAAAATAATGAATTACTGTAAGCATATTTATTTTAATAAATGAGGAGGTAATATATTACATATGAGTGTAATATAACAAAGTTAAACAAGGAAATAAAGATACATAATCTAGTTTATATTTCTAGTTTATGTGTTCTTGAGTTTTCTTTTAAAATTGGAGTTTTGGTTAATGAATTTGTGGGTTATGATGTTATATATGTTATTAGATATTTATAATTTGATAATGGTCATCTAGAAACGATTTTTCAGAAATCAAATTCATGTATTTATGCTAAAGAAAAGAAATTTAGGTTTCGATGGTAATGTGTATTTTGGTTTACTTTGAGACTAAAATTAATGATGAATTCGTGATGGAAACTTTAAATTGATGGTTGATTGTTGTTCTCCTCTATAAAATGAAAACAATGCAACTTGAACGGATCGAATTGGTTAAGAAATGAATTCGTGGTGAATATTTACGTTAAACATGTTAAAAATATGAAAAATTAGTATAAACCAAGTCCCACATCGGCTAAATTGAGAACTTTACCCTTTTCTAAATCTATAAATAGAAAGGTTTGACCATTTGTTTCATTCACCAACAATAAGGCCTTCAATTTTGAGAAAGGCTTTGTTGTGGGAGGACTTTTTCTAAAGACATCCTTAGTTAAATTTTGACGTCGAGTGCGTAGGCAGTTTGAGAACTCGTATTTTTGGGTATGTTTCTTACTTAATTTTTGGTATTGTTATTATTTTAAATATTATATTTAGTTTGTTAGTTCTTAGGAGATGTTAAATTTCTAGTAATTCTATAAAGTAGGAGTCCATAGAGTCCAAACGGACTCAATTGGATATCTAATGGCTGAGTCCATAGAGTTCTTTGATTTTCTGGTATGTTGTAGTTCTATATATTACGAATTCATAGAATTGAAAATGGACTAAAAATGATTTAGATTGAAGTCGTCGTGAAAGTTTTCGTAAAACATGTTAAACGATGAATTACTTTGTCTGGGGAACTTTTGAGCCAAATTTTAGACTAATTAATTAATCTAAAAAATTATAAATTCAAGGGGGGTGTAATAGATCATGTTAAAAGCTTTCCATAGCATCAAGAATGACCTGATTCCGATAACGGATGACTAAGTTATGAAGATTTGAAGTATGTACGAAAACTAGTGCACAGCTGACCATAAGAGACAAATTCGGGGCTTGTTAGATGTTTTAGAAAATTCTGGGCTTTTCAGGTATTATAGTACACTGAATAAGCTTTCCATAGACTCTAGAACAGACTAATTACGATTTCGGAGCAAAGAGTTATGACCTTTCAAAATAGTCGCGTCAAAACTGTCCAAATCAAGAAAATCAAGTGCAGACCTGTCCCTTGTGCAAATTTTCTTTGCTGATATATTTGGAATTTGGATTTTTGATCTGAAGAGAAGTTGTAGTCCCGGAAGTTAGCTTCGCGTGGGCTTAAGAATCGCTCAAAAATGTTTTGAAACAAAAAAGTTATGACTGTTTTAGCAAGAGAAGGTAAAGCTAAAACAAAAGTAAAAAACTATTATGAACGTACATTTTGGCACTCTGCTTGGCCTGCCTAATGAACCCGAAAAGGGGGTTTCATATTTTTTAAAAATATTCTCATATGATATGAAAAATATACTGAAATTTGAGAATTTTTCGATAAGTAAAAAAGGCGTGAGAAAATTGCAAAGTGGCTCATTCGTTATGTAAGGATGTGAGTTATTCGTGAAACAAAGTGCAAAACTAATTTGTTTGGCGTAAAAATGTTAAAACGAATTAAGTTTCTAAATAAACTAATATTCGTTTTGAGTAAGAATAAATAATATTAGTTTGTGTAAAATTAATAATTATTATTAATGGATATACATGCATATTTTGTAATATATTCAATTATCTAATATGTGTGTTCATGTAAATATGATTATGTAGGAATTGTGGAGAAACTTTAAGTTAAATTTTAGCGGTAAGCTCCAATCAAGGCAAATCTTTCAGTTTCTATTTGCTATGTGTAATTGATGATGAATTATTTTAATCTGTATTGCAAAGATATTACATATATTGTGAGCATGAAATATTAAAGTCAATTTATGGCTACATTGATTGAGTAAAGAATGTTGATTGAGTAACATACTCAATCTTTATAATTTTTATGTGAATTAAACATGTATGATGTGTTAGTCTAATGATTTTGATGTATAAGATGAGCATGTTATTTATGTGCTACGTGATGCATGAAAACTGTTATATCTTGCTGAGTTGTCGAGCTCATTCTTGCAAAATAACCATTTTTACAGGTCAAGGTTTCAAGATAATGATACGTGCTAACTGAATGATAGAGATCAATAGCAATTCAAGAAGATTACTTATTTTAATTGAGAAATGCATTTAACGTTTTTAATTGTAATATAATTATTGAGTTGTAAAGTTGAGATATCCGATGTATAATGGATATTGCTTTGTGATGAAAGATTTTATATAGCAACTTTGATGAAGAGATTCACGAAATAAATTTAAATCAAAGATATTTAATGATAAAGGTTGTGATTCAGGGAAATATAGAAAGTAGATAGAAAAGTTTAAAATATTACACATTTTTAGTGATTGTATCATCTGATAATAATGTAAAGTTAGAATAAAGGTGTATTGATAACGGCCGAGTTGGAGAGTTGAAATGTATGAATATTGGGGTGGTTACAATGGGTGGCAGCCAAATTATTTCTATGGAATTCATGATTGGCCACTTTGCATCTGCTAACAGCTTTGCCGCTTATCATGGAGATTTTGCCATTTTAGAGGAGAGATGGCACACTGCCAGAGTGGACGCCTTGGTCATGTGCCTCATAGCATATCTATACATGCCATTCTATGCTGACCATCTAGATGTGGGGATGTCGATGGCTATCAGGGCTCTTAGAGATGACTTCACCATACTTCCTCTTATCTTGGCAGAGAAATTGATATCAGCATCTATCTGCCAGAATGTTGAGGATCAAGAGTTTAGAGGTAGCCACGTGCTCCTATATATCTGGTTCATGACTCATCTCAGACCGATCGGTCAGCTTCGTCGTCATGGGTTCTGCTTTGGACATGGTATGTCGTAGATTTACTCGTACCGCCCGACTTCCTGTATTGATGGGACATCCTTGACTTTATTTCTGGGTGCCATGGAGGAACCTTTTGCGATAGTTATGTATTTTGGTTACTGCTCCTTTCTGAGTTTCACCACCCATATAGCTGACCTGGATTTCTTTTCGTTGGTCGGTTTGAGGCATGTGACGACCTATCATCCTCTAGCGGTGATGGGCCAGTTTGATCAATATCAGGAGGTCCATTCATTTGAGGGGACTGAGGCTTATCGCTTCCCCGTTTGCTCAGTTACCGAGGCTGATCTAGCTCGGGTTTACAGATTTTGGTCTCATCGACAGACAGCGGAGTTCAGAGACTGCCATCCGGGCTGATCTGCAGAGTACTCAGCTTGGCTAGAGTCAGATTTGGCACCAGACGCAGTGGACCAGGTTAAGACATGATCTCTATCCCGAGGATGATGGTGGGTCTACTGACGTTGAGGAGCCCATGGAGGATCCTATATCTCTGACTGAGGATGCTTTGTTTGCGGAGTTAACAGTTTCTCTAGTTAGTATTGTCCTGAGTTCGTCACCTGTTTCCATGGAGGCGATGGTCAGATAGCTTCACCTGGTAACCTTTGAGAGGGATCAGGCTCGGTACCTGATGTTGTTCACTGTAGCTGGTCGGGATGCTGCTATCACTAAGAGAGACGCAACCTTTGTTTCCAGAGACCAGGCCCTCGTTGATAAATGCGGCCCAGACTTTCGCAAATGGACTCATTAGTCACGTACAGGGCATAGTACAGGGTCAGGAGGGCGTTTATCGCATGGCAGTAGAGATGCTGAGACGTGTCGAGGCACTGGAGCATAAGCTCAGGGATGCTCCTCAGACTGCAAAGACGGCTGGATACTTGGCTATGTTGACTCATTTTACTTAAGATTTATGTTTTATTTTCCTGTATAGACTTTGTTATTATCTTTTATCAAAGGTTAGAATCAACTTTTGTATTCTAAACAGTCGTATATATAAAAAGAAACAAATTTAGTTCACTTCCCTTGTTTGAGCATATCTAGCCTTGTACATTGTTACCATTCTCACTTCATGATTTATTATGTCGACATAGAACTGGTCTTGTCATACTTGCGCTAGATTTGGCAGGGTGATGCTGAGATGTCGCTAGGTCCTCTCTACATGTGCCGTTGATTGGACGGATTTATGTTATATTTTGATTTCTGTATAGGTTAATATTTTGGTTTTGAGGATATAAGGTGAAAGTGTTTGGATTCTTTCGACGGTTAAACTGCACCATAAATGGTTGCCTACGTACTCCCCTAGAGGAGAGATCATGTCTTTCGTAGTTCAGGCTTGGCCTGAATAGTTGAAAAGGGTTTATTTGGGTTTGAGCTTGGTTTGATGGGGTTTTGATTTTTTTGTTTGGTTTGATGGGGTTTTGTTTTTTTTTTTTTCGTTTGATTTGATGGGGTTTTGATTTTTTTTTTGTTTGATTTGACCGCACCATAAATGGCTGCCTACGTACTCCCGCAGATGGGAGATCAAGACTTTCGTAGTTCAGGCTCAAACTTGAAAACCATACTTGATATATTTTTTTCTTTTTTCTCTTATTTTCTTCTTTTCTTTCTTTTCTTTCTTTTCTTTTTTTTTCTTTTTTCTTTTTTTTCTTTTTCTTTTTATCAAGACAAAGTATTACAGCTTGAAATGAAAGGGGTGTCATACATAATACCAGTTTCACAGAATCAGAATTAATCAATTGTGGGAATTCCTCACCGTCCATCTCCTCCAATTTCAAGGCTCCGCCCGATAGGATTGCTTTGACAACAAAGGGTCGTTCCCAATTTGGGCCAAATTTTCCTTTAGCTGCATCCTGGCCTGGAACGATCTTCTTTAGTACCAAATTATGCTCTTTAAATACTTAAGGCCGCACCTTGTTATAAGATCGGGACATTCGTTGCTGATATAGTTGGTCGTGGAAGATAGCAGCAGCCCTCCTTTCATCTATCAGGAATAACTGATCATATCGATCTTGTATCCATTAGCTCTCCTCTATCTGGGAATCTAGCATCACTCTTAGTGATTCCATCTCCTCTTCGATAGGAAGTACGACCTCCATACCATAGACTAACGAGTAAGGTGTTGCCCCAGTCGAGGTTCGAGTCGACGTTCGGTATGCAAGTAGGGTTAACGGCAACAGATCAGGCCATCCCCGGTGATTTGTTAATGTCTTCATCATTATCTTCTTGATATTCTTATTAGCGGCTTCCACCGCGCCGTTCATTTTTAGACGATAAATAACCGAATTGAGGTGTTTGATATTGAACTTACTGCACAGTTCCCTCATCATCTCGTTATTCAGATTCTTTGTGTTGTCTGATATGATAACCTCGGGTTGTCCATATCGACAGATGACATTGTTTCTAATGAAACCAATGATAACCTCCTTGGTGACCTTGGGGAAGGAAGCTGCTTCAACCCACTTGGTAATGTAATCGATCATAGTTGTAAGACCCCAAATTTTATGAATAAAAATTTAATTTTCTTTTGAAATAGTAAAGTGTTGATTTGATAAATGTGATAAGTAATGGGTAGAATGTGCAAATTTTACAAAGTTAACAAGTGGTAATAAAATATTCATTGTTGTTGGAGAATATTCATTTGGTCGTGGAATATTCTTGTTGTCGGGGAATATTCGTAAGACGTCGCAGCCATTTGTGGGCCCCACAACGGAATAACTGTCGGATATAGAAAGCGACAAAAATAACCTTTTTATAAAATAACAGCGTAGTTGTTACTGTTAGTACTGTTAAAATACCCGGTGGTTAAAATACTATAATACGCGGTGTTGCACAGCAGCACACGGTATTGCACAGTATTTTGAATTATTGATTCTTACGTAAGAAGTCACTACTCAATAATTGTTACAGTAATTACTGTTCAATATTTTATATTATTGATTCAATAATTGCTACATTGATAATTGAATAATATTTTATTGATTCAATAATTGCTACGTTGATATTATATTTTATTGATTCAATAATTGTCATTGCACAATATTTCAAATTATCAAATCAATAATTTATATTATTTGAATAATATTATTAGATAGCATTATTGACAATGTCTAGAAAGTTCTGTCGAGAAAAGGGGTTATGTTATATAATTGCGCGCCAATGAAGAGAAATCCTTATCGGAAAGCCCCATCTTTCCTAGGAACGATCTGGTTGTCAATATTGTAGTTCTGTAATATTATTTGTGAATAATTAATTGTTAATTTATATGATAAGAAAATATTTATTTAATGTGGATATAAATGAAGGAATTAGTGATGATGGTTGTTTTTATTAGTATATGTATTTTGTCAGAATAGAGGTGTGGAAAAATCATCCGTATGAAATTTGAGTCATTTTTTCGTTTGAAATTTGGAAAAACTTTCTTCTACAAAGTTGTAGAGAATTAAATTTCATATGGAATGGACATAAGGTTCGTATTTTTCTGATAAAAGGGCTATTTATTATGAATTATTGAAGTTTCGGAACAAATATTTTTATTAAAAACATGGATGGGCCCCACTCTTGTTTTTTTGTGGAGTATAATGCTGAAAATTCAATTCTTTGTTGATATGATGAGTTGGTGCATTCAAATTTTTAAAGAGGTAATAGCCACCAGTTGCAGGTTTTGTCAGAACTGGCGTTCTGACATTTTCCTATAAATAGGGTGCTTAGTTAGAAATGAAAATCACACAAGAATCAGAAAATTTTCTCTCTATAATATCGAGCGTATTTCTTGTGAGTATTTAGATACTTTGAGTGTTGATAGCAGTGCAAGTTTTCGTCCATATAATATCCAATATTCCAGTCAAAACTACTCTCCTGTTAAGGTACATGATGTTATTTTTCTCGTAAATGATGTTATTTTCTTTCAATATTTATAATAAATATTATTTTCTTTCATATTCCATATTATGGAAGTAATAATATTTTATTTCATATTTCTAAATCTGAACTTACTACAATAAGTATTGCTTCTATAATTCCTGATGAATTTCATATTCCTGATGAACTTACTACGATAAGTATTGCTTCTATAAGTAGTGCAAAGATGAATGATTACCTGATGAATATCTTTGGCCCGTAGTGCAAAGATGGACAGGTGTTGAGATGAACATGACCAACTAGTGATACAAAAGAATATCTTTGGCCCGTAGTGCAAAGATGAATATTTGATTCGAGATGTATATTGATTGATGTTACCGGGATAAAATATTGATGATGGAATTTTAAATCAAAGAAGATAGTAGACATCATTCTCTACTTAACTCTTCTACTGAATTGTTATTTTTGCTGCAGTTGTTGATCTAAAACTTGTTGTCCATAATATTTTATCTGATTTATTGAAGGCTAACGATAATTTATTTTTCATTATCTTAGTCATAATATTCTTTACTGGGCTAGTTGAGCTCACTCTTTTCTTCCATTGTTCTCTTCAGGAAATGAGAATATCGCGGGGACTAGTCGGGGAACAGTGTGATGATCAGAGTTAGATCTATAGAAGTTCTCACTATTCTATAAACTAGTGGGACAATAATTATAATGAATAAGGAATGAATTTGAGTGTTTATATTGCGTATCATATGCGATTTATAATGAAACTCACAGTTTATGTGGTCGTATTTTGCACGACCGTATGTTATAAAAGATTGTATTTGAATTCTTTACTATATATTTGACGACTCAAGATGGGTTGAGTATTGAACCTATTTTGGGGGCATCACAATAGTGAAGATGAATCGGTGACAGTTTCTGGCTTTAGGCTCATCAGGTCCTATCACGTCCATTCCCCACATGGAAAAGGGCCATGGTGATGTCATGCAATGCAGTTGATTTGGGGGTGTATGAATAATATTGGCATGGATCTGGCATTGATAACAACGCTTGACATGATCGTCGCAATCCGCTTTGAGGGATATCCAGTAATGTCTCGTCCTTAGAATTTTCTTGGCAAGCAGGGGTCGACTCATATGTGCTCCGCACACCCCACTATGTACTTCATTCATAAGTCACTGGGCTTGATCTTTGTCTAGACATCTTAGAAGGCCTACGCCCGGGTCTCTCTTATAGAGAGCATCCCCACTTAGGTAGAAATTCATGGCCATTTTCTGTATTCGCTTCTTCACGGCTTGACTCATTCCTTCAGGGGTCGATTAATCTTGCAAATATTCTTTAATATGGTGGTACCAAGGTGGTCCAGTAGGTGCTATCTCATCCGATATCTCCCCTACACTATTTCCATATGACGGTGCGTTCTGTACAGTGAAAGTGATTACAGGCATTCCCTTCCTTGCTGATAGGTTCACTAATGAAGCTAATGCATCCAATGCATCGGCGAAATCATTTCGATTCCGGGGAATATGCATGAAGGAAATGTCTTCAAACTCTCCTGCCAATATGAGAATATGCTGATGGTAAGGCAGTAGATGCAATTCCTTGGTGGTGTAGGCCTCAGTGGACTGTCTGATTACAAGTTTCGAATCTCCGAGCATAGCTAATCGTTTCACTCCCAGGGACTGAGCCAGTTTTAATCCCATAATGCATCCTTCTTATTCTGCGGTATTATTGGAATTGTTAAAATGCAACTTAATGGCCACGGGGTATTGATCTCTCGTGATGGACACCAGAACTACTCCTGCTCTTTCGCCTTTAGTGTTAGATGCGCCGTCAAAATACATTTTCCATAATTGACCTCGATTCTCCTTACTGGTCAGTTGAATAGTCATCACTTCTTCCTCCGGGAAATAGGTTTCCAGAGGTTCAAAACCTCCTGCTGGTGCGGCCGACAGGTGATCTACAATCCCTTGCCCTTTCATGGACTTTTGGGTCACATAGATGATGTCGAACTGTTGGAGGATCAACTGCCACTTGGATAATTGGAATTTTAACATTGGCTTGCTGAAGATGTATTTTAAAGGATCCATCCTAGAGATGAGATAAGTTGTATGGCCGTGTAGGTAATGCTGTAACCTCGTGGCTTCCAAAGCTAATGCACATCATGTCCTTTCTATCAGGGTGTATTTATGCTCTCCACAGCTGAAACGCTTACTGAGATAATAAATTGCCCTTTCTTTCCCCATATCATCCTTTTGCCCGAGTAGGCAACCTATGGTGTTGGAATTGACCGAGATATATATATGAATAACGGAATTCCATCCCTTGGGGGTACCAAGACATGTGCTTCAATCAACCTCTTTTAAATGGTACGAAAAGCTTTCCAGCAGTCTTCATTCCATTTTCCCGAAACCGATATCTAGTTTAGACTGGATATTAGTGGACAGAGATACATGACATGATATGCATCAGTTTAATGGTTTTTTAATCTTTTCATGCGAAACAAAGGGTTAGTCGACTTGATCACAGGATAAGAAAGATGTATAGATGACAGTTTCCAAATGATTATGATTTATAAATGCGGAAGATTAAATAGAGCATGAAGAGGCCTACCCCACGTTTGATTTATCAGAGGCTGACCTATCTTAGGGTTAATCTCACGAGCTTTTTGAAATTGGTTCCCAGATCTTCGCAATTTACTTGATGAAAACATCCATTTTTCAATTGGAGCGGATCTGAGTGGTGCCTTTCCTGAGCCTCACAATGGAAACACCCAGAGGAGTCCAGTAATAAACAACCAACGGGATTGCCTCCTAATGGAGGTACCACACAACATACATTCACATACATTCACGTCCTCACCGTATACAATTATAATGACATTATGCGAAGCACTAATATATTGTGTGAGGCACTAATACAAAAAAATGCTTAAAGATTAAGACAATTATCACACACAAAGATCATTCACACAAGATGCACATGCAAAATGAAAATCAAAAAGATTGAACGTGGCCTAAGCCCTCTTTAGTTCCCCAGCAGAGTCGCCACCTGTCAACGCCGGGAAAAATTCTTTGATGTGGGGATGTCCGTCTTTTCCTAAGTTTGTGTTTGTTTGTTTTTACCCTTTTTCGTTCGCTATGTTTTTGGATTTTTTAAAGGGTGAGGTTTTAGGAAAGTGGTACCGACATAAGTGTCGATGACTTTGAAAAGATTGATTTTATTATTTTATGATTGGACCGAATGAGACAGAGCCACCAGTTGGTATGGTTTAAATAGATGTACCAACTCATCCGAGTTTCAATAGTTTTCGCAATATGGTCCAATATGTGACTCCGAAAGATTGGTCTGAAACCCGAGATTCGTGGAATTCAGGGGCTAGGTTAAGCGGGGTGAAGGTGTTAGGCAACCCCCGGCTCCCGTGAAAAACACGGTACCGCATCTTATTGATTTCCTATGTATAAAGTGTGTGTGTGTGTGTGTGTGTGTGTGTGTGTTATTTGGAAAGGTTTATTCGAAGCCTCATTGTGGGTTATTTGGAAGTAGTGTCGTTCCTCTTTTGCACCTATGTACGAAGGATTTGATTTAGCAAAAGTTCATTTTTCGACAAAATATACATTTCATATGATATTTTGGGAAAACACAAGGTTTTCAAATCCTTCGCCCGAATAGTAATCAAGGACCTTTGATACTTCCATTATTGATTTTTTCAGTATATGTAATTATTACGAAAGTAGTGATGTACCTCTTTAACCCTATGCACAAAGGATTTGATTTATATAAAAGTTCATTTTTAGAAAATAATATATATCAATGATGTTTTGAAAACAAAATTTTCAAATCCTTCGTCAAATAGGAATCGAGGTCCTTTGATACATCCATTTATGATCTAATGTCTATCCCTAACCGCTTTATTGTCATTTAAAGCTCTTTGTGGTTTTATTAGAAATCATTTTGATGATATGCATGTAAAAAGTGCCAAAAAGGGTCATCGGGCATGTAAGCCATCTCGATGAAACCGAGCACACGGAATTAAAGTTTTCACTATCACGGGATCTTGAATTCGACTTCTTGGGATTAACCCCTCGAGTTCATCTTCAAGATCCAAATATTACATATACAATGATATTTGCGTTATTTAAACATTACATCAGAAAAACTGGTCCATCATGGGAATCAAGTCAGGATCCAATCGGGGATCTCAACACCGGGATTCCTAGGCTCACATTATTTATGCGGGAATACATATATACAATGTCCTAGGCTTTAATATTTAGATAATTTCATCGGTTGAAATCACCGTTTTAAGCCATTTCGGACCCCTTTCGCCTCTAGATATAAATCTAGGGCTATACGGGATAACCGGGACCGATTAAAAGCAAGAAATGCGTAGATCTACCATGGATCTAAACCGATCTAGCATACAGGTTAAAGCTTCATGCTTAATAACCACTCAAAAGGCTAGATTCGGATTAGATCTAGGTAGATCTAACCTCCAAACTTGATTTACAACAAGATATGCACAATATAACAGGTAGAAACGCAATATCTACCAACGATTACACAATATACTTAGAAAACAACAAGTTTAACTAGATTTAAATAATATATAACATCAATCTAGTATATTGAACAAAATTTACAAAGAACATAGCTAGAAAGAGCATTTTTTCAACTTGGGGGACTCGTGAACAAGCATTTTAACACCCGAGATCAACTTAGAACACTCTCGAGACTCCAAGTAGATGCTAAACAAGATAAAATAGCTCAAAGTTGGTGTATATAAGTCCACCACGAGGGCTTCTCTCTCTTGAAAATGTTTTCTCTCTCTAAAACTATCTCTGCCTTTTATTTCTAAATGAGCTAATATTGCTCTTTTAATCTGCCGGAGCCAGCCGCATACATACATGCGGCTAGCCACATGATGGGCCTCGCGGGTCCCTGCCATCTCAAAATGTGTTCCTTTGGTTCCAGTTAAGAGAAAGTCGACCTTCGCAGACCAAACCTTCAGAGAGTCTTTGCTGAATGCGACTGAATAAGATCGAATCTTACTGAATCGGGGTCCGAGAAGATGATGCTGGTAGCTGAGATATTTCTTCCGGTTCCAGACTGCAGTTAGATGGCTTATCATCGATGGCACGTAGTTCGAGGTTTACTGAGGTGGTTTTCGACGGACACTGTCTTAGCTTGGCAATCTTCGTTCGGTTGGCGACATGTTCGAACGTCATTGGTTCTTCGAATCATTCACATGGTTGTTTTCAGGATGACCAGATACTTTTACCCTACCTCGGGGTTATCTCTGAAGTAAAATTATGCTTTTGCCCTTCTGCAAGGTTAGTATAAAGAAAGTGAAATTTCGAGTGTCTACACTGACTTCGTTAATTCAAAGAAAATGACCTGGTGCTGAGAAAGGTCATCTCAAATCAGGATGAAGCCAAAGGAAAATTTTCCCCAAACTGGAAAGACACTTTCATTGTCAAATAAGTGTTGTCAGAAGGAGCCCTCAGATTACAAGAAAGGGACGGCGAAGAATTTCCCTAACTAATCAATTCAGACTCGGTGAATAGGTACTATGTCTGAACATTCTGCAAGCAACCATCCCGGTCCTGGAAAAAAATCAATCAAATCAGGTCTTATCAGATGAGCCTAAACTACGTAAGACCTGATCTCCCCCATCGACAGAAGTACGTAGGCAGCCATTTATGGTGCGGTCTAAATCTAAAAAAAACAACCAAACACTCTACCTCAATATAAACCCTAACAAAATACCAGTCCTAAGACACCAAAATCAAACCTGAAAATCCTATACACATAAAAAACCAGAAGATCAATAACACATGCTGAGAGACCCTACGACATCTCAATGTCAGTCCATCACGGAAGAGTTCGTGATACATCAAGACAGCAAGTTATAGAGATAAAATGGTGACTATCAAACAAAGTCAAAACATATCCAAAAGGGAAGTGAACTAAAATATATTTCCTTTCCATATGATATTGTTTGATATATACAATGTGTCATGTACATGACAAAAGTGATTAACCTAGTCTATATAGGAATTGAAAGCTAAACTATAAACCCGAAACTAATCGGGTCAGCAAAGTTAGAAGACTATCCCTCTCTGCAGACGGGGGTGCATCCCTAAGCTCTTGCCCAACTGTCTCAATACGGGTCAAAAGCTCTGTCGCAATATGCATAGTATTGTCCTAATAACTTAAGAGCTCACTAGTTTGACCTACTATCTCTTCCAGGAAAGATCTGAGAGCAGCACTCTCATCAACAGCAGCATCTCTGGCAGCACGGGCCTCATCCCTCTCGCGATAAACAGAGTCCCTACTAGATAAAGTAGTCAACATCAAGGTGCGAGCCTGGTCCCTCTAAAAGGTTAGAACCTGTACTAGCTGCTCTAAAGCCTCTCTAAAAAGTGAGGCAATAGTAGAAGAAGAACTAAGGGCTGAACTAACCAATGCTACTATTAAGTCAGCAAACAACTCATCCTCTGTAGGGGAAGGTGGAGCCTCCATAGGCTCCTCATCATCTGAATCAGTACTTGGCTTTGAGTAAATAGTTGTGGCTGCTATGTCTGCCTCCAACCAGGCGCTATACTCTATTGAACTACTAGGGTGGCTATCACTAAACTCAGCTATCTCCCTGTGAATCCAGAAATCATATACTCTCACCAGATCATCCTCAGACAAAGATAAAGTTGATGATCGATGAACTGAAGATCCATCAAAAGAATGCACATCCTAAAACTAATCAAACTACCGTGTGATAACTAATGGATGGTAAGTAGTCACACTTCTCAAGCTAGCAAATGGAATAAAGTCCATACCCGTGGCATATATAATGAAACTCAAGGGAAAGCAATAGCCAGAATAAACTAAGATAGAAAATGGCTCCTCAATGTCATCCAGGAAAACAAACCATGATGCTGTATCCACACAAATAGTAGGCCGGAAAGAATACAACATCGCTATGCCATGACCAAAATAATATCCATGGTTGTGAGCAGTCCTGATCGGCCCTAAGTGCATCATGAACCAGACATACTGCAGTACAGAACTACCTCAGAAGTACCCATCACTATGGGTATGGAAATAAAAAACTGACATAAGAGTATCTGCCAAAATCATGGGAATGATAGTATGATCATCCCTCAACGAGCGGACCACTGTCACTAACCCAACATCTAGATGATCCATGTAAGTGGCATATACAAATATTCTATAAGACACATTAATAAAGCATCAACTCAAGCAGGTCTCCATCGCTCCTCAGAAATAGCGAAATCCTTCTAGTGCAATGTAAAACTATTAGTCGATCCGTAATGATCAATCAGAAAATCCATGGATATCACAAGCCTAGATGTGATCTCATCTAGAACAACTGACTGCCTCAATCCGATCATCTTCATGAACTGTCGGCATAAGTGACCATCTAAAGGTAAGCCGACAATGCGCTGGTACTATTCCAAAGTAGGAGTCGGCTCAGTTTAAACCAAAATAAAAGACTTGCCTCGCTGGAATCCAATGTGATAGCATACCCTCTATAAATCCATCAGGAACCTGTAATGACAGGTAGGACATGGAATGTCCCATCATCTGGTCTACCGATACGCGATCTGAAGCTGGTAGACTATCATACCAGGTCCTCAAAGCCGAAGCTATCCGTGTAGGTGGGCTATGATCAATGCGGGCCACTAAAGAGGACGACATTTGTAAAAAAGTATCATAAGACCACACAAGGGTCAATTTTAACTCACAATATATAAATACAAATCCATGACATATAATACATGCATCATGATAAATGACAATATAATAGGTGCAATAAATGAAAAGCATTATATACATCATATAAAACTGAATACATCATCTTTGTCCTTCAAATAAAAATAAAAAGTACAGGGAAATGGGGCATAGCCGCCCAACATCTAACAAAAGCCTACAAGAAGAAATCCCTAACATCTACATCATCAATCATGTCAACCTGAGCTAACTCCTCCTGAGTCACAATATCTTCGCCAAAGGGAATATCTGGACGATATAAAGGGGGATCTAATCTAGTAAAACCATCAGTGTATGGACCATTTAAGGGACCAGTACCAAAACTGGAAGGATTAAAATTATCTGCCACTGCTGGATCTCTACCTAAACGACGAATGAAAAGATGTGCGTGGTCCAACCACTGAGTCAAATATGCTATCGGCTCCAAATGAGTAGGCTCTTTGATGCAGGTTGTCCAGTCCATAATCATCACTGACCTAGGCACCATGTTCTCCAGGAACTGGGTAGCACGGGTCTGAGCCCCAATAGTGCGGGGAGTCCACCACCGATGAAAGAAATCCTATGTGGAAAGACCATTGAACAATGTAAAACCATCCAAGCCCAACAAGGGAATATCGATAACAGACTAGGACAAAGGCCAGAACCGTCAATCATGAGGAAGATATAGTATATGAATCTCTCCTGTAACGCATCTGATAACCCGCTCTCCCAAGTTGAGCTCCCAACCTCCCTCAGTCAAAAAGGGAATCCACCGGGTAGACAAGGCATACTCGTCCCCTGTTGGGAAACCATCCTTGAAACCCACCATAAGATGATCTGGGGTGTAAGGAACCAATATAACATCATCAGTGGTCAGCAACTCCAGCTGCAAGCGATACTGAGTACAGCCCTCCGCTACAGGAACCTCTGCCAGAGTAGAATGGTGCCAGCAGCGTCCTCGCGGATATGTCTCCAAACCTAAAATAATGGCTGGGTGAAGGAAAGGAAGCCTCTCATAAGCCCAGAATTATAAATTCAAGAACTCAACTACATCAGTTAAAAAATTAAAATACCCGAAGGTGGGAAATGAAAGTTCGTTAAAGAGACTTACCAGCAAAAATGGGTAGAAACCCACCCAGGCATTTGTAACACCCTCTTAGCGCAGACGCATTCCGCGAAGGAAATACACAAAGGTAAAGGATCCCCAATCAAAATTCTCTATGTGATCTACCTCGCGGAGAGCGCCAACCAAGGCAAAAAAGACAGTCGTGGAGTTGTCTATAATAAAGCAACCCCTGATGATAGTCAGAAATAAACATCGCAGAATGCGATCTCCCTCCCTCTGATCATCAGGAAGAGGCTCTGATGAAGCTCCCCTGGAAGCATCAATGCTTAAAGGACCGGAACGAATGGCCCGACCCTTAAGGGCCGAAGGAAGAACTCCTAATAATGATTAAAAAATAGCAGGGGATATGTTCGCCACCAAGGGCACCCTCTCACCTATAAACTCCAAGCCCGTGATGAATCGCCAATCCATCAGCGTCATCATCACCTCACAATATAGCAAATAGAGCGGTTGGCTCTGATGAAACCATCACACAGATAAAGCTCTTAGATAACCCCCATGGACAACGCCGTGGTGTAATGGAAAATAACGCCTCGAAACCCCAGGAATGCACAATGGCTTAGTACTCGGGATGAAGATTCCTATACAAGGAATGAATACTAAACATGTTCCCCCTCGGCTGAGTAAATCTGGATACCTACATTATTTTCCAATCAAGGTTCAACCATTGCCAAAAATGGAAGAAAAAGAAATTCAAATATGAAAATTTCCAGTACCTCATTCGCATGTAAATGGACCGATGGATGGCGTCTCAAATCGCCTAAGAGATCGAGAATTGTCACATATATGCTAGGAAGGTCCTGACGAGTAGTGGAAGAAGAAGGAACTGGATCTGCAATAGGAACATCCTCCTCTTCCTCTAAAACTCCAACCCTATCAACTCTAATAGGACGGATCATAGACTCTGTCAATCGACAAACCTGTCGGGTTAGGGGAAGCAAGGGAGCGTCTGAAGCTGTCCTCCTAACCTCAAAAGAAGATCTACGGGAGGTGGAACTGCTGGGCCTATCAGAATCCATACTTGGATAAAAGACTCCAAATCACCTCAGAAATGGTGAGGTATGCTTTTACATCAAGTCAAAATTTAATTAAACATATACATCAACCTAGGACAAAAGACTCCTAAGGAAAAATTTAGATCATCACATTATACATGGTCTGCACTTGTAAAATTGCATTATTTTAACATACATCCCTAATAGAGTTAAATATGAATGCCTATTAAATGCCTATACTCATGGAAAAAATTTAGCTAGAGTCTCCTCTATAAAATGGACTATCCGGATGCATATAGGCATGACTAGGTGGCCATCCAGTAGCACACCAAAAACCCAATCAAGAACATTTCATATGTAAGCATTAAAACACACCCATAATGGTAAATAAATTACCCAGGGCAATTAAAATTTAGTCATGACAACTTCATGATCATTGATCCTAAAATAGGATAACTAAACCATCCAAAATGTGTGTAAAATAATTTCTGAAAAAATGAAATTTTTTCACATCAGAACGTTCAACATGGTAAAATAAAAACATTTACTAGGCCCGTTCATTTTTATTAAGCTATTTATGCATACATATTTGATACATTGCAATTAAACACATTAAACATGAAACTTGACAATCTAACGGTCAAAACGCAAAAAAAAGAGATTTAAACGTTACCTGAGATGTGCAGAATGGTTGTACGGTGACCAATTTTATGAAAAACAGCCCAAAATGAGTAGATATGAGCAGAGAGGTTCATATTTTTTTAGAGGGAATCAAGTTAAAAATAACATATGAAGGGGCCAGGGGGGTTTAAAACCATCCGTGGCCTACCGCGAGTATACCTGTGGTAGCAGTAGGTAAACCTGTAGTAGACTGGGGTGGGTCCCCCTTGCAGCTCGATCAAATTTAAGTTGCGACAGGTTCCCTAGAAGATAAAAAGTTAAATTAGCAAAAATGGTTCTACGTGATTGAGCGTAAAGTGCCTAAACCCTGAAATATGGTAGCAAACTTCTGATGAATGCAAATCCCCATCTAAATCGTTGGTGACAGTCCCAGCGTAGCATCGGGAAGGATCCAGTGATGTAAGCCGTTGAAAACTACTTCAGCGAAGATATAGGAATATTTGATATTATAAATCATTGGTGACAGCCCTAGTGTAGCATCGAGAAGGATCCGGTGATGTAAGCAGTTGAAAACTACTTCGGCAAAGATATCAGTATGTCTGATATTGTAAACCGTTGGTGATAGCCCCAGCGTAGCATCGGTAAGGATCCGGTGATGTAAGCCGTTGAAAATTACTTCAACGAAGATATCGGTATGTTTGATATTATAAACCATTGGTGACAGCCCCAGCGTAGTATCGGGAAGGATCCAGTGATGTAAACCGTTGAAAACTACTTTAACGAAGATATCGCTATGTCTGGTATTGTAAACCGTTGGTGACAGCCCCAGCGTAGCATCGGGAAGGATCCGGTGATGTAAGCCGTTGAAAACTACTTCAACAAAGATATCAGAATATCTGGTATTGTAAACCATTGGTGACAGCCCCAACGTAGCATCGAGCAGGATCCGATGATGTAAGCCGTTGAAAACTACTTCAATGAAGATATCGATATGTTTGATATTGTAAACCGTTGGTGACAGCCTAACGTAGAATCCGGAAGGGTCCGGTGATATATGTTAGGTTTGTAAGATCAAAGTAACATTTAACAATTACATACATAGCAGTGGAAGTATAAAAATAAAGTTTTAAAATTTTACAAACCATGAACCTGGATCATCCTTTTTGCGTAATTATTAATTTAATCTAAAGAGATGAAGAACTAATCATACCTTTGAAGATTTGTGCTTCCTCGGGTACGAGTTCAACTCCAATCATTTCCTTGTTCAACTTGAATCTACCGAGTGTGATTCCTTCCTTTGATCAACGTCAGCCACCCAAGTGTTTGGCTTCTAGAGATGATCCACCAAGGATGAACAAATATTAAGAATGTGGGTTAGTGGCAAAACCCTAGTTTTCTCTCTCTCTCTAGAAAAGGTGTGGTCTCCCAACAACTTGAAAAACATTAGCCCTTAATCAAAATAAGACTCTTCTTATTTATAGATGTAGGGAACCCTCTTATACATTGTACGATTAGGATTTCATATTAATTAATTAAACTCTTTTAATTAATTAGGCTTCCTAATCTTATTAGGAGCAATTAATTAAACTCCTTTAATTAATTTACCTCCAAATCTTATTAGGAATATGGGAGAGTACTGTGACGCCCCCAAATTCAAGGACCGTCACGGGGTTGCTCGAATTCCGTTCGTCACGTGCTCATGGTAATACATCACAATAATAATACGACTAAATATCGCATCGCACAGCGGAATAATACACAACTAATATCAAATAAATTACATTTAAATAATATAATTATTCACGTCCCAAGGTCTCGTAACTTAAACAATGATTACATAGCTTTAGACATATCTTAAGCATAAATAACCTTAACTAGTACATAATATCATAAGTTCTTTATTACAATCATAAGTCCTACATAATTTAAGCTACTTAGTAGCCTTTCCCTTGCCCTTATCTGTGCCCGAAGGTCCGCACTTCTCTGCCTTAACTGAAATGTTTTAGGAAAAGCAAGAATGAGCACAAATTGCCCAGCAAGTAATATACAATAAGGGTGAGTAATTAAATTCTTAATTCTCGAAAGGGTGTAGCAAGGTTTGATAGTTCAAGGATAACAAGAATATCAACAGTTCTCAATAACAGTCGCTAAGGACAGAATAATATCAATGTGATTCAATAATAAATCAATTCAAGATTTCAAGATAACTGAATATTGAGCAGTCACTAAAGACTATGAACTTCTACTAGAATTAACAGTATTAAACTGATAACCCAAATCAAAAATAGGTACAACAGGTGATCAGCCTAAAGTACCCTAAGTTATGCATAACAATCAATCATACTCAAGTGCGCACGTCGGTTTTCCGACAATTATATTTTTCCCTTCAAAGAAGGTTGTTCTTCTCAGTCAAATACGAGATCCCACACCAATCAATTGGTTTGGGTAGCTTTTCAATAATATAAGTCTAGCCGAATCAAATGGCATAGACACTTTCATAATATTCAAGAACAATACCAAGTTCAACATGAATAATAGCTTTAATGAAATAAGAGTTCAAGTATGCTAATTCAATTCAAACGAGTAAGTAAAGAAACTAGCTCGCAATATAAAAGGATAGAATACTTGCACCGTAAAAGAGTGTAAGTTAGAAAACTTGCATCCAAAGAGATAAGGTTTAGATACTTGCCTTATGCGTAGTTTACTCACGTAAAGGTAGCCAACACTTTCGAATTCCTATCGTAATATAGTTACTTATATATATGATATTCATTAGTCATATAATTTAACTTCACATTTTGTCTCCGAATATACGATCAACACATAAGCTAAGTTTTAACCTAGCTACACAGTTATATAGAATATAATTTCTATCCTTAACGTTCCTTCTTTAGAGTTTAAACACATTCTCATATCATTATTATCACACAAGACCACAATCAATACTAAATATATGTTATTTCAGTGAGTTATGGTATTTCAATAAGTTAACCGTCAAAAATCGGATTCAAGTATCAACATATGATATCTCATAACATATATGCATATTAAAGGATGCCTTTATGCTTCTCAAGTCCATCTAAGTTCTCTCTTTCATGATATGGCTCTAAGTTAACACTTTTGACAACTTACGGTCATTCAAGGTCATGAAAATCACAAAGTCTAACATGCTTGTTTCTTAAACATATAAGGTAGTCATATAACTCATATAAGACATGCTTGTGAGTATTCATATCGTATATGTGCAATCAGCATCGTTTTGGTTTAAAATATGCTTCGTTTATGCTTTACTTGAGTTATGACACCTAAGCATGGCACATATACATTTATGATACATGAGTGAGTCCAAGAGTATCATCAAACATGTTCACAAATATCAGATTCTAACTCTCAAAGTAGCATGTTAACATTTACGTTCAAAGTTTGTATTTTCATTAGGAAGGCTCACTAACAAGTCCAACTTGTTCATGCTTCCTTACGAAGTCCATACACGTAAGTTAATATGTCCGACATGCATTCCTAGGCCACATAGACATGCTTACAAAATCAGAATATATGTATGATATTTACGTGCCAAGGTTCACCTTCGAAATTCTATGTTTCCATTAGAATGCTATTAAAACTATTTAAGTATGCAAGGTAAGTTCATATACTCTATGTCATGCTTCTACACTTTCTTGTGCATGTATATATGTAATTCAGATCGTGATATCAAGTTCGGAATCCAAGTTCACATAGCTTATTGTACACATAGCAAGTATAGCCTTTTACTTGGAAACTTATTTCAATTCATGTTTGGATAGTCTAATAATATAACTATCACATTATCACATGTCAAGGCATATTGCAATGTGATTCATTTACACATAAGGTCGGTTTACGTATTACATCATGTTTATCAAACTAGTTTACCAATCCTTAAGCTTTCTTCAAAATTCACAAGCTAAACAACTAATATGGCTTACTATATACATAACAGCCTTATTGTACATGTCATGGTGATTTGCATGCATAACCTACTTAGTATAACATGCTCAAAACATCAGAATACTTAACAAAATCATCAATAATTTCTGCAGAACAGCGCGGCCGCGCGCCAGTTCAACTAAGGAGAGGAGCGGCCACGCGGCTCCCGTTCCAGACCAGAAGATGTTCTGTTATTGCAGAGCTTCAGAATTTCTCATAATGTACTTAGCTAGCATGCTTGCCTACCATCACTTTACATTCATGACACATAGATATACTTAACAACTTATGCTAGCACCTTATCACACACTAATTTCAACAATATCATGCAATCTCTAAGAATTGAAATTCAAATGGGTTTAGAGGTTATACCTCTTGAGCTCAAACTTGCACACAACTTGCTCTCAAATTCAGATTATGAACTGACAATAATCTCTCTATATCACTTAGCAATTAATTAATCAACATAGAAAATAAAGAGGGATGCTCAATTTATAGAAAAATCAAAACCCATGCCAAGCCTTTGTCCATGAAAATAAACCAAGAGATGGAGGAAGAAGATGTTGGACATTAGATGGTCGGTGAGTGGTTGGTAATATGCATCATGAATCCCACGCCCCCTACAATGATGAGCTAGAATGATCTTAGGAGAAGAAGAAGGAGTAGCTCCTTAGCCTATTTGTTCTTCACGTGAATGAGAGAAAGGAGGGGAACTGGACACTTAATGTGGGACTAGCTAAACATATCATCAGCCATAGCAAATTGGGGATAAAAGACCATATATTATATACTTAGTACATATATGTGTACCTTAGCTTATACTCACTTAGGGGCATACATAGACTAAAATACCATAACAACTTCACATGGTAGCACATTGGGGTACATATATATATACATCATATAATTCATGTACACTTTAACAATATCACATTTATGAGTTAATTGAATTATCCCAACTCTTATTATTATTATTAATATTTCAAGTATGTTACTCATGGAGATGATTAGGAATATCAATTATTTACATACTTTAACCTAATATTCCATATAGTATACATTAAAGTACTATACCTACCATATGGTCACATAGGCATTATTTATGTAACTTATATGAGATAATTTTCATATTGCATAGCCTTACTAAAGTGTCACACTACACTTTATAGTATAGTTTATATGTATTACATAGTTGCTTGTATTATCACAATGCACTTCATATTATATATTACGTAGTTATGCCAAAATGTCATGTTATACATCATATAATATAGTTTATATATATATATGGACATAGTTACTATGCAACGTGTGACTACATAACTTTACATTAAGCAATTAATTGAATAACATTAATCTCAACGTTAATTAACCATTTATTCATTAATATGTTATTACTCATAAAAATCATTAATTAATCATCCACTCATAAATTCTTACTTTTATGAATTAAATTATATACTTTCCGTCGCTATGCCACACAAGGCACTCATTGAGCTTATTGTAAACTCCACATTTTCTCAATTATCATAATTATTCAATTTAGTATAATTGAGTTAACTCATCTCATAACACAAAATTATTTATATTCAAATAAATATTCATTTCCATTAATATATTCGTTTATTAATATTCGAAAATTCTCGGGTATTACATCCTCCCCCTCTTATAAAAATTTCATCCCGGAATTGTTATAAGGTTACACAAATAGACAGGGATTGTCCCTCAGCATCCTATCTTCTAACTCCCACGTTGCCTCCTCGACATCATGGTTACGCCAAAGTAATTTTACATAAGATATAATTTTATTTCTCAGAGTTTGTTCTTTCCTATCTAATATCTGGACAGGAATTTCTTCATGCGCCAAGTTCTTCTCCACTTGAATGGGCTCGTAAGAAATCGCATGCTTGTAGTCGGCCTTGTATGGTTGCAACACAGAAATGTGAAACACGTTGTGGATGTGCTCCAACTCGGGTGGTAACGCAACTTTGTATGCCACTTCGCCCACTCGCTTCAGTATCTCAAACGGTTCTATGAATTTTGGACTCAATTTTCCCTTCTTGCCGAAACTGATCTTTCCCTTCCATGGAGATACCTTCAAGAATACAAAATTGCCGACTTTGAAGTCTCGGTCCTGCTGATGCAAATCTGCATACTTTTTCTGGCGGTCTTGAGCTGCTACTAATCTGGCTCTTATCATTGTTACCACGTTTGCGGTTTGTTGAACTAACTCTGGTTCGAGTATTCGTCGCTCTCCGACTTCATCCCAACATAATGGCGTTCTGCACTTTCTTCAGTAAAGAGCTTCGTACGGTGGCATGCCTATACTCGCATGGTAACTATTATTATACGCAAATTCGACTAAGGGTAGGTGGTCGTCCCAATTTCCCTTAAAATCCATCACGTAAGTCCTAAGCATGTCGTCCAGTGTTTGTATTGTTCGCTCACTCTGTCCGTCTGTCTGAGGATGATAAGCGGTACTGAACCTCAACTGCGTTCCCATTCTCTATTGCAAACTCTTCCAAAAATTTGACGTAAAGCGCGGATCTCGATCAGAGACAATTGACACTGGTACTCCATGTCTTGAAACAATCTCCTTTATATACAGACTCGCTAACTGATTTAAACTGTAGCGGATCATGATCGGTAAAAAATATGCGGTCTTTGTTAGTCGATCCACGATAACCCAATTAGTATCATAACCTTTCTGTGTAACTGGAAGTCCTACCACAAAGTCCATTGTAATATGCTCCCATTTCCACTCTGGTATTTCCAACGGTTATAGTAAACCACTCGACCGTTGATGCTCTACTTTAACGCGTTGGCAAGTCAAACATCTACTGACGCACTCTGCGACTTCCCGTTTCAAATTAGGCCACCAAAAATGTTATCTTAGATCTCGGTACATCTTCGTGCCTCCTGGATGAACGGAATATGTCGTGTTGTGTGCCTCGTGCAAACTCTCTTCCCTTAACTCGGTTACCGCTAGTACCCATACTCTTTCTTCAAATATCAAAATACCGTCTTTATCCATTCAAAATTTCTCTTCCTCATTTTCTGTGATCCTTTTTCAGATTTTGTCACACTCTTCATCCTTTTCCTGGGCTTCCTTCACTCTATCCAACAATGTCGGATGAGCTTCCACCACAAACAACCTCTCATCAGACTTTTTTGGTCCTTTCACTTCTATCTCTAATTTCTCCATCTCCCTTATCAATTTTTCCTGAGTCGTTAAATTAAATAATTTCTCCCTTCCTTTTCTGCTCAGAGCATCGGCAACCACTGTTTGCCTTTCCCGGGTGATAAAGAATATCGCAGTCATAATCCTTAATCAATTCTAACCACCTTCTCTGACGCATATTCAACTCCTTCTGTGTGAAGATATATTTCAGACTCTTGTGGTCCGTTTATATCTCGCATTTCTCTCCGTACAAATAATGCCTCCATATTTTTAAGGCAAAAACTACTGCCGCTAACTCTAAGTCGTGAGTAGGGTATCGTTTTTTGTAATCCTTTAATTATCGTGATGCATACGCAATGACTTTGCCGTGCTGCATAAGCACACAGCCAAGTCCCTTGTGCGATGCATCACTATACACCACAAAATTTCCCGCATCATCTGGTAATGATAACACAGGTGCTTCGCTCAATCTCCTTTTCAGTTCTTGAAAACTTTCTTCGCATTTGTCGGTCCATACAAATTTCACCGTCTTTCTAGTCAAATTGGTCAACGGGGTTGCTATCTTAGAAAAATCTTGGATGAATCTTCGATAGTACCCAGCTAACCCTAAAAAACTTCTTACCTCTGTTTTCGTTCTCGGCTATTCCCAATTACTTACTGCTTCTACCTTTGCAGGGTCTACAAAGATTCCATTCTTATCCACTACGTGGCCTAAGAATTGAACCTTCTCCATCCCAAATTCGCACTTTAAAATTTTGCATACATCTTCTCCTTCCTTAGTGCCTCCAAAACAATCGTCAGATGTTCGGCGTGTTCTTCCTCTGTCTTCGAGTAGATCAAAATGTCGTCGATAAAAACCACTACAAATTTATCCAAGTATGGCTTGAAAACTCGGTTCATCAAGTCCATAAATACTGCCGGAGCATTAGTCAATCCGAATGACATTACCAAAAACTCGTAGTGTCCATAACGGGTTCGAAACGCAGTCTTTGGTATGTCCTCTTCCCGTACCTTCAGTTGATGATATCCTGTTCGTAGGTCGATCTTTGAGAAACACTTTGCTCCCTTCAGTTGATCAAATAAGTCGTCTATCCTCGGTAGCGGATACCGGTTCTTGATCGTTACTCTATTCAATTCTCGATAATCGATACAGAGCCTCATCGATCCGTCCTTCTTCTTAACGAATAGTACTGGTGCTCCCCAAGGAGAAACACTCGGTCGAATGTAACCCTTATCCAATAATTCTTGCAATTGTATCATCAATTCCTTCATTTCTACTGGCGCCATACGATATGGAGCTTTCGAAATCGGTGCCGTTCCCGGTGCTAAGTCTATTACGAATTCGATTTCTCTGTCTGGCGGAAGACCAGGCAGATCGTCCGGAAACACGTCTTGAAATTCATTAACTACGGATATATCCTTAATTTCTACTCCCTTTTTCCGAGTATCAACGATGTAAGCTAAATAACCTACACATCCTTTCCTTAACAATTTCTTGGCCTGCATCATCGTAACGTAACACGATTGCTTAAGCGATGAGCTACCATAAAACATTACCTTAGACATACTCGGAGTCTGAAGGTTCACACATTTATTCTGAAAATCAATTATCGCAGCATGGTTATACAACTAATCCATTCCCAGTATCACATCAAATTCTCCCAATCTAATAGGAATCAAGTCTACGCTCAGTTCATGTTCTCTAATGTTTGCGCGATAATTGCTATAAACGTATTCTACAGGGATCACTTCCTTATTAGCAACTTCTATGATCAAAGGATTTTCTAATAGTTCTCGGGGTGTACTAAGTTTACTAGCAAATTCTTCAGATATAAAAGAACAGGTGGCACCCGAATCAAATAATACATAAGTATTTATATCATTGATTGGGATTATACTTGACACCACGTCCTTCGCAGCCACTGCGTCCTAGACGATCATGTTAAAGGTTCTGGCGGTTGGGCGATTGGATTGTACCGGTCCACCGATCATCAGTTTGTTGCCTCCTTGCTGATTGCTACCCCCGCCACTTCCTTTCTTTGGGCAGTCCTTAATTAAATGCTCCGTCGAGCGACACGCAAAGCATCCTTGTATCTTCTTTGGTTTCGAACAGTTTGGCGATATGTGCCCCTCTTGGCCGCAGTTATAACACGTGCCCTTTCCTTTCCAACACTCCCCTTGGTGACTTTTCCCACAGTTATTACAAACTCCACTCCTTTTCTTAAAATTTCCCTGGTGACTCCCACCTTGATTATTGTTTCTGCTGTTGTTATTCTCCCACTTTCTCTTTCCCAAATTGCTTCCTCCACTGCTGCTTCCTCCACTGCTGCTTCCTCCAGTACGATTCTCTCCTCCAGCATTCTTTCCTTTCTTCTCTTTGTTGTACAGACTTAAGGCCTCACTGCCACCTTCCGCAATGATTGCCTTTTCCAGCAATGTCGCAAAGGAATCAATTTGAAGAACTGATACCTTATTGAACAGCCACGGCTTTAGCCCTTATTCGAATCTTCTCGCCTTCCTTTCCTAATCTCCAACTTGGTGTTCCGCAAATCATGCTAGTTCATTAAACTTAGCTGCGTATTGCGCCACCGTCATGTCACCTTGTTTTAGTTCTAAGAACTTTACCTCCATTCTATTCTTCATGTTTTTCGGGAAGTAATTCTCGAAAAACAGCGTCTCAAACTTATCCCAAGCTATTATCCCTTCTCCAACTCTTTGTTGATTAGCCTCCCACCAGTAGTTTGCTTCTCCCCTCATCATGTATGTGGCAAACATCATTTTTTGATCTTCGCCTACGCGAGCTATAGTGAAAGCTTTTTTAATCTCCTTGATCCATGTTTGTGCGACGATTGGGTCGGTAGTTCCCTCAAACTCTGGGGGTCCTACACTCTTAAAGTCATTAAAGGTTGTTACTGGCACAGCCTGAGGGTTTGGGCTAACGGGTTCATTGTTCCTTCCCCTTAAGGCCTCCCCTAACAGGTCTATCAGTTTCTGGATCGGGTCTACTTGTTCCCTCTCATTGTTTACTGACTCCTCAGGTGCAGTCAATCTATGTCTAGGAGGCATTATCTGCATCATAAATTTTCATTTTATTATTATTCAAGTATATTACTTAAGTATTTATTTTAATACTAAAAGAATAAATTTATAACACGTTTCTGAAATAAACTTCATTTATATTCATATGCCAAATCGTTTCATTACATGATTTCCCTAGCATACTGGTATAAATGTTATCACATATATCCCCTAATATCACAAAAGACGGGGAAATACCAACCTGCTACCATACTACCCCTCTAACAAAAGCTAATTCGGGGATTACATCATTATCCCATATCTTACACAAAAGATCGGGATTACAACCTAGTATGTACAACACATAAAGATAAATTCTACTAAACTACCACTAGACAATTTAAGGAAATCTCATAACATCATCCCGCGCTCCAATGCGCTCTTGTACTCCATCTGTGCTATATACGCAACCTGTGACACCCCCAAATCCGGGTACTTCGTTTCCACATGATTTGGTGTTCACTTTCTAACTATAACAAACATCTACCCAATATATCTTAAAATAAATTACAACCTTTATTCAACTATTAATAAAATCTCCCTTAAAACAAGGGTTACAACCTTCTCCATATCAATCCCAGGGTTACTCTAACCTTGAAATGAATACAATAAAGTGCGTAAATAAAACATAACATTCAATTATTACAATCATTCTCAATTAAATAAAAACAAGTCTTCACTTGCTTTGCTTTCCCTTGCCCTTACTCGTAGACGGAGCATCAGCGTTATCAACCTTAACTGAAATTGTTATTTAATGCAAGAGTGAGCAAACCACAGCTCACTGGAGTTTAACAATAATATATACATGAAAGGAATTCTTAAAAAAGAATCTGAATAACTTAGCTTACTTTAACAATAAAGAATTGAATAATAATTCTCTATGAACATTAAAATTCGAATATAGAATTTATCTGAGTGTCATAAGACCTTTGAACTTTTGTCCTAGGTTATAAATATTTCTATTTAAACCTTTAACAGTCAATAAGACTATGGACCTTAACTCGTACTTAGGGGGATCAGCCCTTCGTACCATGTATTGTGCACAAACATCTTAACGCTATGCGTAGTAACCTCTCCTAGTAAATAGGGTTGTTCAACTCAGTAATTTGAATTCAAGTCCGCACCAAAGAAAGTTTGGTTTGGATAAGCTTACAAGGGTAATTTAGAATTCACGTTCATCAACTAAGGATTAGTTGAATCGACTTCCAATAATTCATAAATAAAGAATTATGAATTAACATATGCTTTAGAATCAACTTAAAGCATTTAAAATAATAACTGGATCTCACTTGAACAATAAGTTAATATCATTTTAATTAAATAAACAATTGTCTAATACAGAAATAGAAAAGGACATTCTTAACAAGAATATATGAACACAAGAAATTATACAAGATTAGGGTTTAGAAAACTTGCATAAAATTAACGAGTTTAAGGTTTAGAAGACTTGCCTCAAGCGCAAGCTACTTAACACAATTCACGTACTTTAATACTTCCTACACATATATATTCAATCACAATAACCTAAATTAGTTAACACGTAACTAATTCACATAAGTGGTTAACCCTCATGGTTAACTCACTCTAATAATAATAATCAACTATCACATAGTTAATTAAATCAATTATGTATTTAACTAAATTATAATTAAACAATTATAATTCAAACACTTAATCAAATTATAATTATAAACAAATTATAATAATTATAATCAATTAAACCACATCATGCATTTAATTACACAAATTATAATTAATCATGAAATTATCAATTTATAATCCATAATTAAACATGCATTAAATTATAATTACATAAATTATAATTTAAATTAACATCTAATTGATTAAAATAAACCAACTTCTATACATTATAATTTCACAAAAATTAAACATTTACTCTTAATTATAATTAATAAATTATAATTAAGTAACTTATTGTACAATTAAACAATTGTAGTTTATAATTTAAATACCATATTAGTTTTTTCAAAACTTTCTTTTTCTCGAATTATGAAATTATCAACTTCATGTTAACACATGTTATAGCAGCTAGATACATGCTCATTATCTTAGCAATAATGTAATGGAAACATAACAACACACTGCACACTTGACTAAAACTCACTGCCACTGCACTGTGCACGGCGCAGCTGCGCAGCCATAGGCCTTGGCACCGGCGCAGCTGCGCAGGGTAAGGATCTGGGAAGGACAAGCGGCGCAGCTGCGCTGCTCCTGGCCTTGCTGCCGGCGCAGCTGCGCAGCAACTCGGCCAGACGCAGACAGCCACGTTACTCTGCTTCACCGATTAACCCATGCAAGCCAACAAATGGATATTTACAGTAACTTAAACATTGTAAATCATATCTATGCAATTATACATATATATAACACGCTTCCACAACACAAAACCATTTAAACAATGATAATCACAAGTTTTTAAAATCCAATTTGGCCATTTTCATGAAAACTCATATATTTTCCAAAATAAGTCACTGTAATCAAATTCTTAAGCAAATCAACTTATAACACATGCTTTATTCTCATGATTCAAGGTAGTATCATAGAAATTTTTTAAACAACATACTAACATATACCAATTTCTCAATGTAAAATCACCCATAATATATAAACTCATGAAATTCCATATGAACTCATATAAACATGAATTTTCTGTTAAAATATATTTCTACAGTAATTTAATTTCTGAAAATCATTGATAACCATATAATTCACCATAAACAACACCACTTATATATATATACCATCCATGTTTATGCTATTACATGAAAACTCATTTTTCACAGAGAATAAAACATGAAACTTAAATCGAGTTTTGAAAATATGAAAGTAGAGATTATGGATTACCTTTCGGTGATAGGAGAAGAAAACAAAGATTCACTCTAGCCTTCACAAGCTTCTTCTTCCTTCTGTTCTTCTCCAACTCTTCTCTGCTTTCTCTTTTTCCTCTGCTTTTTTTCTTCTTCTTTGCTCTTAGTTTAGACTTAGGATTAATCTAACGTAGTATAGAACTAACGTAATATAATATAATACGCGTACTAACTAATACTAATTAGCCTAATTAATTTAGCAGTTACATAAGTTTCAAAATTCAAAAAGCCTTAAGGCTTTGTTTGGCCAAAACAACATTATTTTAAAAAAATAGGTTATTATTACTAAGGCCATGTTTGGTAGAATAGATTTAAAACAATTGCAAAGCCTTGTTTGGTAAAAATCATTTAAAATCCTTTTTCTTTTATTTTAACAAATTATTTAATACATACTTTAATGTCACATTTTAATTAATTAAATATCAATCATCTAATTTAATCAATTAAAATCTAACATCAATTAATCACATAAAATTGCCACATAATTATAATTACTCGCTAATTATAATCCATGTAACACTTCATCACATAATTCATCTATTCAATTATCTCAATTAAATTAGAACTATAGTATAACATTAATATTAATTAAATAAATATTACACATTCATTTAATTAGAATATAACACTTAATTAAATCACTCCATAAATCACATAATTTATTTATTTAACTCAATAAATAAATCACATAAAATATTTATTTATCTCAATAAATATTAAAATTAATTATAAAATCTCAATCGTTACACAACCAGCTCTCGACTCAAGGTATGTAGAGTCTTTCCCTGCTCTGCCGGGTAGTGGTACACACCATCAACCACCCTCTCAAAAGCTGAACGGAACACATACCCCATCTTATTCATCTTCCTCTTCTTGCACCTAACCTCGTCCTCTAGGTCGTCAGCTCTCTCATTGGTCGCTTCCCACTTCTCCTCGAAGTGTATCCTATCCATCACCTCCAACTCTAGCCTGAGTACGAAGTGCCTCTTTCTCAGTCTTCTCACTCAATTCTCTCTGTTCTACTTCTTCCAGCTTCCCTGCTATATCTACATTTCTCGCCACCGACCTATGGAATAAATTTCCCATCTGGATCCCTGCCTCCCTACGATAAACAATCTCTACCTCTAACTCCTACATGGCCAGCTTCCTCTGGTGGTCCTCGTCCCTCAGTTTCTGGAACTCGGACTCTCTCTCATGGGCCTCTGCCTCCAGCTCCTGTACTCTGCAGTCTAACTTTAGGATCCGCTCCTCATACTCGCCTAGCATCTGCTCCTCTATAGTAGCCTCATAAGAGTCCTCTACTGGCTCATCCTCCATCGGTTCGTCCTCCATCGGCTCCTCCTATGGATCAGACTCTATCTCAATCTCGTCCTCATCGTCAGACTCGAACGGTGCAACAGCCTGCACTGGCAAAGCCTCTATGGGTGCCTCGTACACTACATGTATATCCCTGGGCTCATCCTCAGCCACTCTAGTGGGTACTCCCATATCTGCCATCTACAATCATAAACACAAGACAAGAAACAACAACTCCATAATGTTAAATAAAACATAAGTTCATTATATAGAATGAAGCTACATTTCATAACACGCTAAGTCTAGCTCTAGGGAAAACTCTATGTGAGTTTTATCTCATTTCCAACTTCTAAGTTCGCCTAAGTTATAGTCTAAGGACACTCGTTCCCCAAATTCCAGGACCGTCACGGGGTCGTTCGAATTCGGTTCGTCTCATGCTCATGGTAATACATCACAATAATAATACGACTAAATGTCACATCGCACAGTGGAATAATACACAACTAATACCGAATAAATTACATTTAAATAATATAATTATTCACGTCCTAAGGTCTCGTAACTTAAACAGTGATTACATAGCTTTAGGCAGATCTTAAGCATAAATAACCTTAACCAGTACATAATATCATAAGTTCTTTATTACAATCATAAGTCCTACATAATTTAAGCTACTTAGTAGCCTTTCCCTTGCCCTTATATGTGCCCGAAGGTCCGCACTGCTCTGCCTTAACTGAAATATTTTAGGGAAAGCAAGCATGAGCACAAATTGCCCAGCAAGTAATATACAATAAGGGTGAGTAATAAAATTCTCAATTCTCGAAAGGGTATAGCAAGGTTTGATAGTTCAAGGATAACAAGAATATCAACAGTTCTCAATAACAGTCGCTAAGGACAGAATAATATCAATGTGATTCCATAATAAATCAATTCAAGATTTCAAGATAACTGAATACTGAGTAGTCACTAAGGACTATGAACTTCTACTAGAATTAACAGTATTAAACTGATAACCCAAATCAAAAATAGGTACAATAGGTGATCAGGCTAAAGTACCCTACGTTATGCATAATAATCAATCATACTCAAGTGCGCATGTCGGTTCTCCGACAATTATATTTTTCCCTTCAAAGAAGGTTGTTCTTCTCAGTCAAATACGAGATCCCGCACCAATCAATTGGTTTAGGTAGCTTTTCAATAATATAAGTCTAGTCGAATTTAATGGCATAGACACTTTCACAATATTCAAGAACAATACCAAGTTCAACATGAATAATAGCTTTAATGAAATAAGAGTTCAGTATGCTAATTCAATTCAAACGAGTAAGTAACGAAACTAGCTCGCAATATAAAAGGATAGAATACTTGCACTATAAAAGAGTGTAAGTTAGAAAACTTGCATCCAAAGAGATAAGGTTTAGATACTTGCCTGATGCGTGGTTTACTCACGTAAAGCTAGCCAACACTTTCGAATTCCTATCGTAATATAGTTACGTATATATATGATATTCATTAGTCATATAATTTAACTTCATATTTTATCTTCGAATATACGATCAACACATAAACTAAGTTTTAACCTAGCTACACAGTTATATAGAATATAATTTCTATCCTTAACGTTCCTTCTTTAGAGTTTAAACACATTCTCATATCATTATTATCACACAAGACCACAATCAATACTAAATATATGTTATTTCAAGTGAGTTATGGTATTTCAATAAGTCAACCGTCAAAAATCTGATTCAAGTATCAACATATGATATCTCATAACATATATGCATATTAAAGGTTGCCTTTATGCTTCTCAAGTCCATCTAAGTTCTCTCTTTCATGATATGGCTCTAAGTTAACACTTTTGACAACTTACGGTCATTCAAGGTCATGAAAATCACAAAGTCTAACATGCTTGTTTCTTAAACATATAAGGTAGTCATATAACTCATATTAGACATGCTTGTGAGTATTCATATCGTATATGTGCAATCAGCATCGTTTTGGTTTGAAATATGCTTCGTTTATGCTTTACTTGAGTTATGACACCTAAGCATGGCACATATACATTTATGATACATGAGTGAGTCCAAGAGTATCATCAAACATGTTCACAAATATAATATTCTAACTCTCAAAGTAGCATGTTAACATTTACGTTCAAAGTTTGTATTTTCATTAGGAAGGCTCACTAACAAGTCCAACTTGTTCATGCTTCCTTACGAAGTCCATACACGTAAGTTAATATGTCCGACATGCATTCCTAGGCCACATAGACATGCTTACAAAATCAGAATGTATGTATGATATTTACGTGCCAAGGTTCACCTTCGAAATTCTATGTTTCCATTAGAATGCTATTAAAACTATTTAAGTATGAAAGGTAAGTTCATATACTCTATGTCATGCTTCTACACTTTCTTGTGCATGTATATATGTAATTCAGATCGTGATATCAAGTTCGGAATCCAAGTTCACATAGCTTATTGTACACATAGCAAGTATAGCCTTTTACTTGGAAACTTATTTCAATTCATGTTTGGATAGTCTAATAATATAACTATCACATTATCACATGTCAAGGCATATTGCAATGTGATTCATTTACACATAAGGTCGATTTACATATTACATCATGTTTATCAAACTAGTTTACCAATCCTTAAGCTTTCTTCAAAATTCTCAAGCTAAACAACTAATATGGCTTACTATATACATAACAGCCTTATTGTACATGTCATGGTGATTTGCATGCATAACCTACTTAGTATAACATGCTCAAAACATCAGAATACTTAACAAAATCATCAATAATTTCTGCAGAACAGCGCGGACCGCGCGCCAGTTGAACTAGGGAGAGGAGCAGGCCACGCGGCTCCCGTTCCAGACCAGAAGATGTTCTGTTATTGCATAGCTTCAGAATTTCTCATAATGTACTTAGCTAGCATGCTTGCCTACCATCACTTTACATTCCTGACACATAGATATACTTAACAACTTATGCTAGCACCTTATCACACACTAATTTCAACAATATCATGCAATCTCTAAGAATTGAAATTCAAATGGGTTTAGAGGTTATACCTCTTGAGCTCAAACTTGCTCTCAAATTCAGATTATGAACTGACAATAATCTCTCTATATCACTTAGCAATTAATTAATCAACATAGAAAATGAAGAGGGATGCTCAATTTATAAAAAAATCAAAACCCATGCCAAGCCTTTGTCCATGAAAATAAACCAAGAGATGGAGGAAGAAGATGTTGGACATTAGATGGTTGGTGAGTGGTTGGTAATATGCATCATGAATCCCACTCCCCCTACAATGATGAGCTAGAATGATCTTGGGAGAAGAAGAAGGAGTAGCTCCTTAGCCTATTTGTTCTTCACGTGAATGAGAGAAAGGAGGGGAACTGGACACTTAATGTGGGACTAGCTAAACATATCATCAGCCATAGCAAATTGGGGATAAACGACCATATATTATATACTTAGTACATATATGTATACCTTAGCTTATACTCACTTAGGGACATACATGGACTAAAATACCATAACAACTTCACATGGTAGCACATTGGGGGTACATATATATATACATCATATAATCCATGTACACTTTAACAATATCACGTTTATGAGTTAATTGAATTATCCCAACTTTTATTATTATTAATATTTCAAGTATGTTACTCATGGAGATGATTAGGAATATCAATTATTTACATACTTTAACCTAATATTCCATATAGTATACATTAAAGTACTATACCTACCATATGGTCACATAGGCATTATTTATGTAACTTATATGAGATAATTTCTATATTGCATAGCCTTACTAAAGTGTCACACTACACTTTATAGTATAGTTTATATGTATTACATAGTTGCTTGTATTATCACAATGCACTTCATATTATATATTACGTAGTTATGCCAAAATGTCACATTATACATCATATAATATAGTTTATATATACGGACATAGTTACTATGCAACGTGTGACTACATAACTTTACATTAAGCAATTAATTAAACAACATTAATCTCAACGTTAATTAACCATTTATTCATTAATATGTTATTACTCGTAAAAATCATTAATTAATAACATATTATTAATTATTCATCCACTCATAAACTCTTACTTTTATGAATTAAATTATATACTTTTCGTCGCTATGCCACACAAAGCATTCATTGAGCTTATTGTAAACTCCACATTTTCTCAATTATCATAATTATTCAATTTAGTATAATTGAGTTAACTCATCTCATAACACAAAATTATTTATATTCAAATAAATATTCATTTCCATTAATATATTCGTTTATTAATATTCAAAAATTCTCGGGTATTACAAGTACTTTTATTAATTAATTCCCAAACTCCTTTAGGAATTAAAATAATAATAATAATAAGACTCATGTTATTAATTTATGTTTAATATTTCTAAAATATTAAATAATAAATATTAAGCTATTTAATTTATTCTATCACTATAGATTAAATTAAATAAACTTAACTTATTATTACGATTATGTCATTTGCTTCTTAAATAAATATTCATTCTTTTATGGCGTGACTCTTTAGGTTCTCCATATTAAACCGGTTGTAAATAAAGTAATTAGAATAATTCTAATTTTATTTAAATAAATAAATTAGCTATTAATTCATTTAAATAAATATTTATTCTACAATAAGGGTAAGCCCCCTTAGCGCTCAATGACTTTCTAGATAATATAGACTAAAACATTAATCATAAAAGAAACTTTGAGTAAATAGTTACCGTACAATTCATTTCTTCTACCATACAATGTCCCAATTAAATATATAAGACTTGGATTTATTATTAAGTCTTATTTTATTTAATTATATGTATTCCGATCCTAAATGCACAAACTCCGATAATGCAAATTAGAAACTACTTCCAAAGAGGCACAACACTACTTTCAAAATAAAGCACTCAAGCACTTTCACATATTTAATCACACACACACAATACATGCTTAGGGAATGAAAACGTAACGGTAACCGTGTTTCACGGAAGTCGAGGGGTGCCTCACACCTTCCCTTCACTTAAGCAAGCCCCCGAACTCTATGAATCTCGGGTTCCAGACCAACCTTTCAATATCTAGTTGAGTTGGTACAACCTTTTGAACTCATACCAACTGGCAGTTCTGTCTAATTCGACCCAATCTTTAAAATCAATCTTTTCAAAATCGTCGACATTTATGTCGCTCCTTTCCCAAAATCTCACTATTAAAATAAATAAATCCACCCAGTAAAATAATTAAGGGTAGAAAGAACAAAACCAGGGAAATGGGGAATCCTCCACCCTGGCGTCGACACCTATTTTAGGACAAATGATCATGAAGTTGTCATGATTGCTTTTTAATTATTCTAGGTAATCTGGTTACCATTATGGGCTTGATTTAATATTTATATATGCATTGTTCTTGAATTGGATTGGTGTGCTACTGAATGGCCACCTGGTCATGCCTATGTGTATGTGGATAGTCTATTTTATAGTGGAGACTCTGGAAAAAAAAATTCACGAGTCTGGGTTTAATGTGCATGCATACTTAACTCTATTCGGGATGAATGTTAAAATAGCACAAATTTACGACTGCAGACCATGCATGATGTGATGATCTAAATTTTCCTTAGAAGTCTGTTGTCCTAGGTTAATGCACGTGCTTAATTGAATTGACTAGATATAGAAGCATACCTCACCCTTTCTGAGGTAATTTGGAGTTTCTTTTCAGGGATGGATTCTGGTAGGCCTGACAGTTCCAGTTCTCGTAGGGTTTCTTCTAGTGTTCGGAGGGCAGTTTCGGACGTTCCCTTGCCCCATCTGACCCGATAGGTGCGTCGGTGGACAGAGTCAGTGATTCGTCCTATCAGAGTTGATAGGACAAGGGTCCCAAAGGAGGAGGATGTTCTTGCTGCTGATCCAACCCTTTCTTCATCTACCTCATTCCAGGATCTTCTCGATATACATGTGACTGTTCCTGATCTCTTAGGCGACCTGAGCCGTCATCCATCAGTTCATCTACATGTGAACGAGGTAATTGGGTTTTTTTATTTAGCTACTTCTTCTTCCATTTTTGATAATGGTTGAACCTTAATTTGAATGTAATGCAGGTTCCCGGGTTTACTTAGTCGAGGGGGAACTAGTTCAGCATTCATTCCTTGTATAGGACTCTTCATCTAGAGTATCTGGCCCTCGTACATTCCTGGGGTTTTGAGGTTTTCTTTTCCATTTTACCACGATGTTATTCAAGGGGATTTTTGAGAGCTTTGTCCAAGCGATGGTTTCACCAGAGTCAGTCGCTCCATCTGCTGGATTGTGAGGTGGTGCTGACGCCGATGGATTGGCGATACATCATAGGCTTTAAGATTACCGAAGAGCGGGTGCCCCTTGTGGTTGATATTTCCCGTATTGCTGTCCAATCCCTACTTGGGGTTCTTCCTTCGGCGCTTAAGGGTCGGGTCGTTCGTTCAGGTCCTTTGAGCATTGATGCTACCAGTGGAGCTTTGACAGAGCTCCTCCCGAATGACTTGAGGGAAAAAGATCACATCTTATGATTACTATTTCTGACTATCATCAAGGGTTATTTTATTGCAGACAACTCCTCGACGGTCTCTTTTTCATTGGTTGATGCTCTTCGCAAGGTAGATCACATAGGGGATTTTGATTGGGGATCCTTTACCTTTGAATATTTCTTTCGCGGGATGCAAATGTGTTTTGAGGGAGTTACTAACGCCTGGTTGGGTTTTTTCCCTTTTCTACTGGTAAGTAACTTTAATTGTCTTTCAATTTTCTAACTTCGGGTTGTCATTTCATGACTAATTTAGTTTGCGTATGAATTTTCAAGTTTAGGCTTATGAGCGGCTTCATTGCCTTAGCCCTATCACTACTTTGGGCTTAGAGACTTATTCGCGAGGACGCCGATGGCACCACTCTACCTTGGCGGAGGTCCCTATGGTAGAGGGCTTTATTCACAGTCACCTTCAGCTGGAGTTGCTGACCGCTAATGACGTTATATGGGTTCCTTCTACCCCAGATCATCTTACAGTGGCTTGTGAGGATGGTTTCCTTGACAAGAGTGGAGTATGCCTTGTCTACTAGTCGAATTCCCTTTTTGACTAAGGGAGGTTGGGACCTCTATTTGGGAGAGCGAGCTATTAGATGTATCACAGGGGAGATTTGCATTCCATATCTTCCTCCCGCTCGGCGGTACTGGCTTTTGTCTCAGCCCATTACAGATATCCCCTTAATGGGCTTGGATGGTTTCATGTTGTCCGATGTACTCAGGACACTTTTTATCAGTGGTGGACTCCCAGTACTATTGGGGCTTAGCCCGTGCTACCCAGTTCTTGGGAGACATGGTACCCAGATCCATGATGATGACGGATTGTGTTGCATGTGTTAGAGAGCCGACTCACTTGGCGCAGATAGCTAGCTTAACATAGCAAGTGGAGCAATCGTCCCTTTTTATACGATATTTGGGCAAGGATCCCACAGAGGCTGCTACTTATTATCCCTCCGAATTTGGTACTGGTCCTTCTGGAAGTCCAGACACTGATGGTGGAGGAGATCCACCTTTGTACAGTCCTGATATACCCTTTAGCGGAGATTTAGTGACTTAGGAGGAGTTAGGTCAGGTTGATCAACTTGGAGATGTAGATGTTAAGGATTTCTTTCTGTAGGCTTTTTTTAGCTGTTGGGCTTTTGTGCCCCATTTCCCTGTATTTCTTATTTTCAGTTGTAGCACAGAGATGCTTACAGTTTATATGATGTATATAATGCTTTTCATTTATTATAATATTATCATTTATCATGATGCATGCATTATATGTCATGGATTTACATTTATATTGATGAGTTAAAATTGACCCCTGGATGGTTTTGTGATACTGTAATATCTGAGATTATTATGTCATTTAACAATTATCAATAAACGAATTTATGTGAAATTCTTGTGTGTTTTCTTTTATTAGATGTATATGTGTTACACATGTCATATTTTATTTTATGATATGTGATGAGGAGTATTTAAATGGTGGGTTCAGTTCAATTCAACTATTTAAATTGGTTAAGTATAGAATTAATTCTATTAACTTCGTGGGATGGCTTCAAAGTATGAGTTTGAGTTCGGAGCGGAATTTAGAGACGCAGACTGCGTATTTGAGTCCGAAACGTCGAAATTAGTCAGGATAGACTGTAACCACGAAAATGTGTCACGGTTAACTTTTTGGTCAAAGTCAACCGGTTGACTTTTTCAGGTAAAAAGTCAACCAAGAACTTCGGAGATGAATTTGAGGAAACAGATAGTCCCATGACGTCCGGGACGTCGATTTTAGAAGGAATCGATATAAGTACCGCAACGTTCGGCTACGAAGGGCATAATGGTCAAAATAGTTATTAATTGATTTAAATAATATTATAATATATTTAGTACAAGTCAGCAGCTGGTGGGTCTCTTGGTGACCACCAAATTGGGATAAGGAGGGAGAGTATATACGTATATAGCAAATATAGAAGGAGGAGGGAGTTAGTTTTATTCCTTAAACCAAACACCTTTTCATTTTCTCAACTCCCACATTATCTTGGTTCATTAACACAATTGATCATGGGATATGCCAAGGGCCTCTCAACTGATGAATTCATATTTACGTTACATAAGAATTCAAGCTCTATAAGAGCATCTTTTTCCCATAGTATTTTCCTTTTTCTTAGAAACTTTACCAAAATAAACTTGAGAGAATGAGAGTTTGAGAGCTCTTGAGAATTCTGGAGATTTGGAGAGTCTAAAGAAGCAAGGAGGAAGGAATATCAGAATCAAAACAAGGGCAAATTCGCACTAAGAGGTAATTCATGACCCATTTCATATGTTCATGAGGAAAATAGTGAAAAATGCATGTATAATCATAGTAGATGTTTTATTTTGGAATTGTAATGCCATGCTAGTGCTTGTTTCTGATATATGGTTGTAGAGAATGAAAATTCTGGTATTCATCATGTTTCAAATTCGTAGAGAATCGTAGAATTCATGTATGCATGCTAACTATTTGATAAAATGCCACTAAGATGCTAAATTCATCAAAACATGAAAAGTTAGTGAGTTTGATAATTGTAACATGTGTATATATGTTAGTAGATGTGATCTGGATAGTAGCAACTTGTTCCTTGCATGCTAGAATCAAAATCATGATTTTGTCAAAGTTGGTTTGAAAGTGAAATCTGTGATTTTTGGGTTTTTCAGAGCCTTGGAATCAAGGTTTCTGTGACTCATTTATGGTAGGTAATAATTTTATTAAATAGTATGCTGTATGAAGTCCAATCTGTCCAAATTTTAAAGGAATCGGAGTTATATTGTGCAAGTTATGAATTTCGTAAGCAAGCATGTTAGTATAAAAATCTGCAGAAAATCTGGGTTTTCCAGAAATTTTCGGAGTGTAAAATCAGTTCTGGCACACTTTTTAAAGCAGCCGGTTTGTGGTCTTAACTTGCTAGTTTCATGGACGTAATATTTTTGTAAAATCCTATGCTATGTCGAGTTTAGTGTGTCCACATCTCAGAGTCATATCATGTGTAGTTTATTCAGAATTAAATTGCAAAGTGGGCTGCTCGAAAACGAAAATCAGGATCTGGGCCTTTTGAGCAGCGCAGCTGCGCCGCTCATAAGGCTTAGACCTGCGCAGCTGCGCCACACAAAGATGGAGTCCGGGTTTGCTAGGCAGCGCAGCTGCGCCGGTAACACCGCTTGAGGCTGCGCCGGTCTGGGTCGGTTCGGGTCGGTTCTGATCCGGGTCGGGCCGGGGAAAAAAATCCAGAAACTTTATTTTTCCCAGATTCTATTATTTAGCCCCTGGACCTATAAGATGCAACCTGCTTATGTAATTGAATGGTATTGTGTAATTTAATTGTATTGTTAATTGATTATATGCTAGTTGATAATCCAATTGAGATAAAAGGAAACCATTATATTTTAGATTCGTGTTCGAGAACCTAATTGCTTAACTTGATATATATTATTAGGTTACGTGAAGCTTAATTGCTAGCTTAACAATAGCAGACATATCAGGCAAGTTTCCTTACTCAGATTTGATTGTGCAAGTTTCTTACCCTATTTTTTCATTGAGAAATTAATCAATCCTTGTTCTTTTGATTTCAGCGAGGGTAAGTTCGGACGTGTGATTATTTAAATATTCATACAAGTTCCTTTGACGTAAAATTCTACAACTTCAATTGTCTTGCAAGTTTTATTGATGTTTATTCAGTTATTAATTCAACTGCTATGCTGTAAAGTTCTATCAATTTAAAAGAACTGTTTCCAAGTATGCTTTCTAATTTTTGTTCAGCTAGAGATTTTTGATGACAAACGATTTAGTTCAAATCTTTTCAAGCTATTTAAAGTTTACCAATCCAATTGTTTTGGTGCGGTCTCGCATGAATACTAAGATGAACAACCCGAATAAACGGGCAAACAGATGTCGGGCATATAGTCTCATTTATGCTTATGCAGTTTAAACTTTATACTTGTGCACAATGTAGGGTACAATAGGCTGATCACTTGGAGTACTTGCAGAGACCGTTTACAATCTATTTGATTGTTAAACCGTCTGATGGTTTTTCGATGAAACAAAGTAATGTTCAGGGTATTTTACACCCCTTAGTATGATATTGAGAATTCTTAAACTCTTATTCTTGATATTCCTGTTTAACACTTGATAATTCTTTCAACTGTTATAGCTATTCAGATGTTTCTACTCCTGATGTATGTTTTCAAACTACTTTATATACTTGCTGGGCAATTTGTGCTCATTCTTGCTTAAACCTTTCAGTTAAGGATGAGAAGGCTGCGGGCTCGAGCAAGGAAAAGGGGAAGTCTAAGATGAAATGATGCTAGTTACCTTATGTAATAAGTTTATATTTCCGCATATGATGTAATGTAGCGATAAACGCTAAGTTTAAGTTGTGGTTTATTAAAGGTTGTAAAGACTTGAGATTTTATTTTAAGTAAGTACGTAATAGTTATAATATTATTATTACTATTATTTGAGTTTACTTAGATAGATGATGATCTATGTTGTATCGTGAGCACCATGTCCTGTAATCGATGTTACACGGATTTGGGGGCGTCACAGGTTGGTATCAGAGCTGTAGGTTATAAACCTTAGGTGGGGAACCTTAGACTATAACCTTAGGGAAGTTAGTGGAGGATATAAGGAGATGAACTCATGTAGAGTTCTAAGGGTTGTGTCAAATCATGTAGAGTTCTAAGGTTGTAAAGACTTGGGATTTTATTTTGAGTAAGTACGTAATAGTTATAATATTATTATTACTATTATTGGAGTTTACTTAGATAGATGATGATGTATGTTGTATCGTGAGTACAATGTCCTGTAATCGATGTTACACGAATTTGGGGGCGTCACAGATACAGTTTTGCAGATATCTTATTCTTCTGTGACCCGTATTGAGCACACTCCATATACTCGGATTGCCTCTTGCCTGAGGTCCTGGTAAGATAATTTACCGAAATCGGATCACCTCTTGGCAGGTCGTATACTATGATACTTGAAGTCATTTTTGACTTTCCAGGTACCTGATGGCTTTGTATAGGGTATATTGGCATACTGGATCCCTGATAGACAGTTTTTTAAATTTGGATAGTGGGAGCTGACCCCAACTTTGGAGGATTAATAGCATATTACTGGTTTTCCCTTGGACGGGCCCTATGCCAGGGTGGCTGTCGGTCATTTGCGCCGACCATTTATGACGATGACTTGTTAGGTTTGTAAGATTCATAAGCATGAAACAATTACATACATAGCAGCAAAAGTGTAAAAATAAGAGTTTTAAAATTTTACAAATCATATATCTGGATAATCATTTATGCGCAATTTTTAATTAAACAAAAAGAAGAAGATGAGATTCATACCCTTGAAGATACGAGCTTCCTCATGTACGAGTTCAACTCCAATCCTTTCCTTGTTCGACTTGAATCTACCGGGTGTGATTCCTTCCTTTGATCAACGTAAGCCACCCAAGTGTTTGGCCTCTAGAGGTGATCCACCAAGAATGAACAAGTATTAAGAAGATGGGTTATTAGCCAAACCCTAGTTTCTCTCTCTCTAGAAAAGGTGAGCTCTCCCAACCCTTGGAAATTGCGTTAACCCATAATCAAAATAAGACTCCTCTTATTTTTAGATGTAGGCAACCCTCCTAAACATTTAAGGATTAGGATTTCATATTAATTAATTAAACTCTTTTAATTAATTAGGCTTCTGAATCTTATTAGGAGCAATTAATTAAACTCCTTTAATTAATCTACCTCCTAATCTTATTAGGAATATGAGAGAGTAATTTTATTAATTAATTCCAAAATCCTTTAGGAATTAAACTAATAATAATAGTTGTAATAATAATAAGACTCCTCTTATTAATTTATATTTAATATTTCTAAAATATTAAATAATAAATATTAAGATATTTATTTTATTCTATCCCTATAGATTAAATTAAATACATTTAACTTATTATTACGATTATGTCATTTGCTTCTTAAATAAATATTCATTCTTTTATGGTGTGACCCTTTAGGTTCTCCATATTAAACCGGTGGTCATTTTAATTTTATTTAAATAAATAAATTAACTATTAATTCATTTAAATAAATAATATTTATTCTACAATAAGGATAAGCCCCCTTAGTGCTTAATGACTTTTCAGATAATATTGATTTCAACATTAATCATAAAAGAACCTTTGAGTAAATAGTTACCGTACAATTCATTTCTTCTGTCATACAATGTCCCAATTAAATATAAGACATAAATTTACTATCAAGTCTTATTTTATTTAATTATATGTATTCCGATCCTAAATGCACAAACTTCGATAATGCAAATTAGAAACTACTTTCTAATTTCATTCTACCTTGACTAAGGACTACTGAGTTGTCATTTATTGAATCACATATGACATTTTCTTCTATAACTAGAAGTGGTAGATCCTTTCTTGATCATTTATTATCTTCATGTATAATTAATTATACCCAAGCATACTCTTTGATATACCCTTAGGGTCTTAATGTTGGGTTTGTACGAAATCGTGACGCAATCAAATTGCAAAAATTAGCGGAAGCATGGTATATCAGAGTATAAAAAAAATTCTACAAAACCATTACCCGGATCATCCTTTATGCAAATTATTAATTTAAAACGATAAATAAGAAGTTATGGAATCATACCCTTGTAGAACGAAGCTTCCACAGGTACTAGTTCAACTCCTTGTTCTTCGTGATCTCCTTGAATTTTCGGGTTAGATTCTTTCCTTTGATCAACGTTAGCCACCCAAGTGTTTGGCCTCTAGAGGTGATCCACCAAGGAAGATGAATTATCAAGAAGGAGGGTGTTTTGCTTAACCTTAGTTTTCTATCCTCTATAGAAAAGGAGTACTCTCCAACAATTGAAATTGCATCAATCTAATATCTATTATAAGACTTCTCTTATATAGACATTGGTCAACCTCTTCTAATCCTATTAGACATGGGATTTCTTTTAATTAATTAAACTCCTTTAATTAATTTAGGCTTCCCACCACATGGGAATAATTAATTAAATTTATTTAATTAATTTGTCTCCTAATCTTATTAGGAATAAATGAGAGTACTAAATATTAAATTAATTACTAAACTCCTTTAGAAATTAAAATAATAATAATTGTAATAATATTAATAAGACTCCTCTTATTAATTTATATTTAATATTTCCAAAATATTAAATAATAAACATTAAGCTATTTAATTTATTCTATCACCATAGATTAAATTAATTATACTTAATGCATTATTACGATTATGCCATTACCTTCTTAAATAATTATTCTTCCTTTTATGGTGTGACCCTTTAGGTTCTCCATATTAAACCGGTTGTGAATAAATCAATTAAAACAATTTTAATCTTATTTAAATAAATAAATTAAACTAATAATTTATTTAAATAAATAATATTTATTCTACAATAGGGATAAGCCTCCCTAGCGATCAACGACTTTCCAGATAATATAGATTTCAACATTAATCAAAAAGAACATGTGAGTAAATAGTTACCGTACAATTCAATCCTTCCACCATACAATGTCCCAATTAAATATAAGACATGGATTTACTGTCAAGTCTTATTTTATTTAATTATATGTATTTCGATTAGAAAATGCACAACTCCAAATAATGCAAATTAGAAACTCCTTTCTAATTTCATTTCACCTTGGCCAAGGATTCCTGGGTTGTCATTTAACGAATCACATAGGACATATCTCCTCTTTTACTAGAGGTGGTAGATTCTTTATTGATCATTCATTATCTCCATATGTAACTCATTATACCCAAGCATACCCTATATATGCCTTAAAAGGTCTTAAGGAATAAGTCAAAGTATAATTTGTTACATACAAGATACTATGATGATCTCAAGTCCAAGGATCACTTGTACTACTATCACATTAGGAATTCCTATTGACATGCGAGTAAAACTCCATTAGGTATTCCATAGCGAATCACGTTCAGTGAACTTATTCTTCAATAAGCACCTACATACTTGCTTTAGTGTCTCCACACAAATGATCATGAGATCAATCATCCTCATCCAATGAGCAAGCAACATATGTACCAATCTATCCGGATTTACTAATCCCCTTTTTAGTAATCCCACGATTGGGAACTATTTAAGTTTTAAAACTTTCTAAGAATTTAGATCTCATTAGCATGATCATCATCATGATTCTAAAAGCATTGCTTAAAACTATGGGTTATTTACATATTATAAAAACAGCAACATGTAGATAATTAAATGCCTGTAATAAATGAATATTTCATTAATAAATAAATAAGATTGTTTACAAAGTACGTGCTTTATCATCATACATGATTGGCTTGTATGCACACTACTATCAATCTCCCACTTGCACTAAAGCCAATCGCCATGGTATCTCATACCCATCTTCTCTAAGTGACGATCAAACTGCTGTTGTGTTAAAGCTTTAGTAAATGGATCTGCAATGTTATCTTGAGAGTCTACACGCTCCAAGGTGACGTCTCCTCTTTCAATGATCTCCCTGATCAAGTGAAATCGCCGCAACACGTGTTTAGATTTCTGATGAGACCTGGGTTCCTTAGCCTGTGCAACTGCTCCTGTGTTGTCACAGTAAATGGGAACTACTTCTCCAATGCTAGGAACCACACCAAGTTCAGTTATGAACTTCTTCATCCAAACAGCTTCCTTTGCAGCTTCACTTGCAGCTATATACTCTGCCTCTGTCACTGAATCAGCAACTGTTTGCTGCTTGGAACTCTTCCAACTCACTGCGCCTCCGTTCAAGGTAAAAACATACCCCGAAACAGATTTACTGTCATCTTGGTCCTGTTTGAAAACTTGAGTCTGTGAAGCCCTCGAGTTTTAATTCAGACCCACCGTAGACAAGAAAAATATCCTTAGTCCTTCTCAAGTATTTTAGGATATTCTTCACTGCCTTCCAGTGCTCTTCTCCTGGATTCGACTGGTATATGCTCATTACACTAAGTGAATGAGCAACATCCGGTCTAGTACATATCATACCGTACATGATAGATCCTATTGCAGAAGCATAAGGGATCTTACTCATTCGGTCTCTCTCCTCAGGTGTCTTTGGGGCCTGTTTCTTGGAGAGATGTATTCCATGGCTCATCGGCATGAGTCCTCTTTTGGAATCTTCCATGCTAAATCTCTTTAGCATTGCATCAATGTACGTTCCTTGGGATAAACCAAGCATCCTTTTAGATCTATCTCTATAGATCTTTATCCCCAAAATATAGGATGCTTCTCCCAAGTCCTTCATGGAGAAGTGTTTAGATAACCAGATTTTAATTGATTGTAGCATAGGAATGTCATTCCCTATCAGTAATATATCATCAACATATAATACAAGGAATGAAACTGCGCTCCCACTAACCTTCTTGTACACACATGGTTCATCGTCATTTTTGATAAAATCAAACTCTTTGATTGTCTCATCAAAACGAATGTTCCATCTACGAGAAGCTTGCTTCAATCCATAAATGGATCGTTGCAGCTTACAGACTTGATTTATACCAACCTTTGAAACAAATCCCTCTGGCTGTGTCATATACACATCCTCCTCAAGTTTCCCATTGAGGAAGGCCGTTTTCACGTCCATCTGCCAGATCTCATAGTCGTTATAAGCTGCAATCGCAAGCAAAATCCGAATGGACTTGAGCATATCTACTGGTGAAAAGGTTTCATCATAATCAACTCCTTGTCTTTGTTTGAAACCTTTTGCAACCAGTCGGGCCTTATAGGTCTCCACCTTGCCGTCCGCTCCAGTCTTTCTTTTAAAGACCCATTTACACCCAATAGGCTTAATGCCTTCAGGTGGTGAAACCAAAGTCCATACTTTGTTTTCATACATGGAGTCCATTTCGGATTTCATGGCTTCAAGCCATTTCCCTGAGTGTTTATTACTCATGGCCTGTTCGTAATTCAATGGATCATCATCATTCATGATGCGTACCTCATCGTCATCCTCTACAACGAATCCATACCTCTCAGGTATCTTCGGTACTCTTCCAGATTTACGAACAGGGTGTGGTATAGTAGGTTCTTCTACTTGGTCAGGTACCTGACTTTGATCCGTGGTAATTTGTGGTTCTTGAGCTTCTTCAAGATATATCTTACTCCCACTGACCCCTTCATGGATAAACTCCTTTTCCAAGAAGGCAGCATGTTTCGCAACAAACACCTTTTGATCAGTTGGATGATAGAAATAATACCCTACAGTTTCTTTAGGGTATCCCACAAATCTACACTTTTCGGATTTAGTCTGTAGCTTATCATGTTCAAACTTTTTGACATAAGCTGGACAACCCCAAGTCTTAACATGCTTAAGATTTGGTTTCCTTCCCTTCCACATCTCATATGGAGTCTTTGGGGCGGATTTGGTAGGTACCTTGTTAAGTAGGTATGCAGCCGTTTCTAGGGCATATCCCCATAAGGAAATTGGAAGGTCGGTAAAACTCATCATGGATCGAACCATGTCTAACAGTGTTCGATTTCTCCTTTCAGATACTCCATTTAACTGTCGTGTACCTGGAGGAGTCCATTGTGAGATTATACCATTTTCTTTGAGACAATTGAGAAACTCATTGCTTAAGTATTCTCCGCCTCGATCTGATCGAAGTATCTTTATACTCTTGCCCGTTTGTTTCTCTACTTCACTTCTGAACTCTTTGAACTTTTCAAATGATTCTGACTTGTATTTCATTAAATACACATATCCAAATCTTGAGTGATCATCAGTGAAAGTAATAAAATAAGAATACCCACCCCGTGCACTTGTTGTCATAGGCCCACAAACGTCTGTGTGAATCAATGTCAACAACTCTGTAACTCTTTCTCCTCTTCCACTAAAAGGAGATTTAGTCATTTTACCCATGAGACAAGATTCACAAGTTGGATATGATTCATAATCGGATAGCTCGAGGAGCCCATCTTTATGCAACTTGGATAATCTTGTTTCATTGATATGACCGAGTCTACAGTGCCACATGTAGGTATAATTAATATCATCTCTTTTTCTTTTCTTAGTTTGTTCAATTTGAAATATATTTTCTTGTAAGTCAAGTGTATAAAGTCCATTTCGCAAATTTCCAATACCATATAAAACATCGTCTTTATAAATAGAACAACTATTGTTCTTTATAACAACGTTAAATCCTTCCATATCCAATACAGAAATTGAAATAATATTTTTAATAATATTCGGAACATAATAACAATTATTAAGATAAATGGACTTGCCCGAAGGCATTGCTAAATAATAAGTTCCTACAGCTAATGCAGCAACCTTTGCTCCATTCCCTACTCGTAGGATCACCTCATCATTGTTCAGCTTTCTACTTCTGACCAGTCCCTTCACATTATTACATATGTGAGAACCACAGCCGGTATCCAATACCCAAGTAGAATTTTGACTTTCTGAAAAATTAATTTCAATCATGAACAAACCTTGATTGGAAGTCGAAGCTTCTCCAAGCTTCTTGTCTGCCAGAAACTTCTTGCAGTTTTTCTTCCAATGACCCGGCTCGTTGCAATGGAAGCACATTCCTTTGCTAGCTGGATCAGATTTCTTTTGTTCCTTTATGTTCACCTTGCCCTTGGTCATCCGAGATCGGAAGAGCTCCTTAGATATCTCATATCTAGCAGTCCTACTTTGTTCACCATACAACTCCTTGAGGTGAATCAACATAGTAGGAGCATCCATGTTTTCTTGCTGACGCTGAAGCTCGTTATTCATGGATGCGAGCATGATGCATTGAGCTACAGATGCATCATCTTGCCACTTTACAATGGTGGCAATCTCTTCCTCAGAGGTTGTTTCTGGAACAGTTCCAGGGACATGTGAGTTTAGGACATAAGAAATCTTTTCAGTAGTGAGAACTATTCTCAGATTTCTTGGCCAGTCCGTATAATTCAGCCCGGTAAGCTTATTAGCATCAAGTATGCTTCGCAGTGAAATTAGTGATTTTGACATTTTTAAAATTCTGCATGTGAAAAATAACATTTTAGCAAACATTCATTTTATTAATTTTGCATACCAAAATAAATTTAGGTCTTTATTTTAAATTGGTATCTCCCACTATTTTCATCAAACTATATTACCCTCACTTATATAGTTCGGCAACATCTAATTAAAAATTTGCTAGTGAGAATAAGGATCCCATTTCAAATGTATATAACCTTGTGGATAGCACAACAAGCGATATACAAATAAATAGGTAGACAACTCTTGTCAATTACATCACCATGTAATTCCTTTTATTTTGCCTCTTAAATCATAATGGTCAAGGTTAAGTCCAGCCTAGCACTTTCATAAATTCAAAAAAGAAAAATGTTCGTCCTTGTGGATAGCACAACAAGACTAGATCGTTCAATTTTCTTGATAAGCATCAAATGTGATTAATTAACATCTTAAATACGCAATACTCGCCTTGTGGATAGCACAACAAGCTCATATTAAATATCTAATACTCTATTAATTTATCATGCTAGAAGGCGACGTTCGATATTCTAAATATCATTTGAACACTTCGGACTTAATATTATTTCTTTGAGGGATTTGTTATTATTAGTCTCATCTTTGTTTAGCGCGCATGCACATATATATATATAAAATACGCGTCATTTTATTAAACATGCGAAGCATGTTTGCATAAAATATAATATATATAATATTTAGCATGCAATATAGAATACTATATTCTACCCGGATTGATTATGGACTTTTATTCTAGTTTGGTTCACTAGAGCCACCAAGTGAACCAAAAGGTCAAACCTAGGGGTGCAAGAATTTAAATTTAAACGTAACTATTACATTTAAACCCGGGCTCCATACAAGCGGGTCTTCACGCGCTCCTTGCTCCTTGGTCTCTAATTTTTAAAGATAATTCTAACTATTTCTATTACATTAAACTATTTAATTTAAATAGAAACCTTGATCAACAGTCAAGGGGAAGTACATAGGAGGGAGATAGAATTTTACATCAAGAAAAAAAAATTAGAGAAGACGAGGTACGCAGACCCCATTTAATAAAACCCATTCATTCAAGCATTCAACTAAAATAAAATTCAATCACATTGGTCAAATAGTCCATAATCAATCCCCATTTATTTTCATACATATCACCATATATATTAATAAATAAATATTCATCTCATGAATTAAAACATTCCATATATATATGAGTATCATTTAATGGGCAATTTTAAATTGCATGAAATCCAATTTCAAGATTAAAATAAACTCTTTATTTTAATTATAAAATTATTTAGAATATAATATATAAATATATCATATTTATTTTTTTTTTAAAAAAATCACCTTCTTTTATTAAAAGAGTCCTGCAGGTTTATTAAAAAAGTCTTTTCCTGATGGGTCACCTTCTTTTTGGAGTAAGAAAGAGACAACACCTTTTCTTTGCAGAATTCAAGATTAGCACCAAAAAAAAATTGTGATTCGTCCCAAAAAAAGTCTTCTTTTTTTTTTTTTTTTTTTTAAATATAATTTTATACAATAAAATTATGCCCAATAAATTATTTTAAAAACATACCCATATGTATATGAAATCAAAAATAAATTAATAATTGCATAAAGATTTGGCTTTGATGCCACTGTTGGGTTTGTACGAAATCGTGACACAATCAAATTGCAAAAATTAGCGGAAGCATGGTATATCAGAGTTTAAAAAAAAATTCTACAAAACCATTACCCGGATCATCCTTTATGCAAATTATTAATTTAAAACGATAAATAAGAAGTTATGGAATCATACCCTTGTAGAACGAAGCTTCCACAGGTACTAGTTCAACTCCTTGTTCTTCGTGATCTCCTTGAATTTTCGGGTTAGATTCTTTCCTTTGATCAACGTTAGCCACCCAAGTGTTTGGCCTCTAGAGGTGATCCACCAAGGAAGATGAATTATCAAGAAGGAGGGTGTTTTGCTTAACCTTAGTTTTCTATCCTCTATAGAAAAGGAGTACTCTCCAACAATTGAAATTGCATCAATCTAATATCTATTATAAGACTTCTCTTATATAGACATTGGTCAACTCTTCTAATCCTATTAGACATGGGATTTCTTTTAATTAATTAAACTCCTTTAATTAATTTAGGCTTCCCACCACATGGGAATAATTAATTAAATTTATTTAATTAATTTGTCTCCTAATCTTATTAGGAATAAATGAGAGTACTAAATATTAAATTAATTACTAAACTCCTTTAGAAATTAAAATAATAATAATTGTAATAATATTAATAAGACTCCTCTTATTAATTTATATTTAATATTTCCAAAATATTAAATAATAAACATTAAGCTATTTAATTTATTCTATCACCATAGATTAAATTAATTATACTTAATGCATTATTACGATTATGCCATTACCTTCTTAAATAATTATTCTTCCTTTTATGGTGTGACCCTTTAGGTTCTCCATATTAAACCGGTTGTGAATAAATCAATTAAAACAATTTTAATCTTATTTAAATAAATAAATTAAACTAATAATTTATTTAAATAAATAATATTTATTCTACAATAGGGATAAGCCTCCCTAGCGATCAACGACTTTCCAGATAATATAGATTTCAACATTAATCAAAAAGAACCTGTGAGTAAATAGTTACCGTACAATTCAATCCTTCCACCATACAATGTCCCAATTAAATATAAGACATGGATTTACTGTCAAGTCTTATTTTATTTAATTATATGTATTTCGATTAGAAAATGCACAACTCCAAATAATGCAAATTAGAAACTCCTTTCTAATTTCATTTCACCTTGGCCAAGGATTCCTGGGTTGTCATTTAACGAATCATATAGGACATATCTCCTCTTTTACTAGAGGTGGTAGATTCTTTATTGATCATTCATTATCTCCATATGTAACTCATTATACCCAAGCATACCCTATATATGCCTTAAAAGGTCTTAAGGAATAAGTCAAAGTATAATTTGTTACATACAAGATACTATGATGATCTCAAGTCCAAGGATCACTTGTACTACTATCACATTAGGAATTCCTATTGACATGCGAGTAAAACTCCATTAGGTATTCCATAGCGAATCACGTTCAGTGAACTTATTCTTCAATAAGCACCTACATACTTGCTTTAGTGTCTCCACACAAATGATCATGAGATCAATCATCCTCATCCAATGAGCAAGCAACATATGTACCAATCTATCCGGATTTACTAATCCCCTTTTTAGTAATCCCACGATTGGGAACTATTTAAGTTTTAAAACTTTCTAAGAATTTAGATCTCATTAGCATGATCATCATCATCATTCTAAAAGCATTGCTTAAAACTATGGGTTATTTACATATTATAAAAACAGCAACATGTAGATAATTAAATGCCTGTAATAAATGAATATTTCATTAATAAATAAATAAGATTGTTTACAAAGTACGTGCTTTATCATCATACATGATTGGCTTGTATGCACACTACTATCACTTAAGGGATATGTCAAAGTATAACTCATCATACATAAGATAATATGATGATCTCAAGTTTAAGGATTACTTGTACTTTTATCACTAAAGGAATTCCTATTTATAGGCGAGTAAACTCCATTAGGTATTCCTTAGCGAGCCACGTTCAGTGTACTTATTCTCCAATAAGCACCTACATACTTGCATTAGTGTCTCCCCACAAATGATTATGAGATCGATCATCCTCTTCCAAAGGGCAAGCAACGTATGTACCAATCTATCCGGAGTCACTAATCCTTTATTTAGTAATCCATCGATTGGGAACTATTTTAATTTTTAAGTTATCTAAGAATTTAGATCTCATTAGCATGATCATCATCATGATTCTTAAAGTATTGCTTAAAACTATGGGTTTATCACATTTAAATATAACAACATTATACAACCGGTAAAATATTAGCCACTAAAGGCACCGGCTCCCCTTTAAACTCCATCCCAGTGATGAACCGCCAGTCCATCGGTGTCATCATCACCTCACAGTCTAGTAGATGGAGAGACTAAGTCTGGTGAAACCAGCACTTAGATAAAGCCCTCAGATAACCCCAGGGGCAGCGATGGGGATGAATGGAAAAGAAAGCCTCAAAGCCCTAAGAGTGGACGATGACCTGATACTCCGGATGAAGGGTTCAGTATAAAGAATGGATACTAAATAAGTTCTCCCTGGGCTGAGTGAAGCCGAGAACTTGCATCAAGTTCAAAATTAAGATCAAATCATTGTCCCAAAAGTGGAGAAAGAGGAAAGGCCAAAATGAAAACTTATATTACCTCGTTTGCATGAAGATAAATCGATGGATGACGTCTCAAATCATCCAGTAGGTTGGGAATCATTACACTAATAGCTGGAAGCTCTCGACGTGGGGTAGAAGAAGAAGAAGCAGGGCCCTCAACCGGAACATCATCCTCCTCGTCTATAGCCTCCGTCCTATCAACCTGAATAGGACGAATCACTGACTTGGTCAATTGGCGAGGCTGTCGGACCGGACGAGCCAAAGGGACATTAGAAGCCCTCCTCCTCAAACTTGAGGAAACCCTACGAGAGCTGATCGGTCTATCTGGGTCCATAACCTGAACAAAATCTCCAAATCACCTCAGAAAGGGTGAGGTACGTTTCAAATTTAAAGCCATTAAATTCAAATAATTGCATCATGCATTGCCTATGTGAAAACATGCAGTAGTTTAACATATTTTCCCAGTAAAGTTAAAATTACATGATTATTAAATGCCTAAACTCGTGAAAAAATTTCGCCAGAGTCTCCTTTGTAAAACGGAGTATCCGCATGCACATAGGCATGACTAGGTGGCCATTCAGTAGCACACCAACCCAAAATCATGAACATTTCACTATATATAAAAACATTAAAATTAAACTCACAATGACAATTACCATGTGTATTTTTATTTGAAAAATCCATGTTCATTTGTCCTCAAATAGGATGAATAAACCAGCCAAAAAGGGTGAAAATTGACTGTCACGACAATGAAATTTTTTCATACCATAATGTGCAGCATGGTAAAATACATGTATTTACTAAGTCTGTTCATTTTTATTAAGTCATCTATGCATACATATTTGATATATTGCATTTAAACTCATACTGCATGAAAACTAACATTCTAGCAGTCAAAACTTGAAAAGAAAGGATGTAAACGTTACCGGAGTTGTGCAGAACGATTGTACGGTGATGGATTTAGCGAAAAGCAACCTGAATTGAGTAGATCTTAGACAAAAGGTTCGGATTTTTCAGAGGCTTTCAAGTTAAAAATGAGAAGAAAATAGTGGGAGATACCAATCTAAAATAAGACATAATTTATTTTGGTATATAAAATTAATTAAATGAATGTTTGCTAAAATATTGTCTTTTCACATGCAGAAATTTAAAAATGTTAAAATCACTAATTTCACTGCGTAGAATACTTGATGCTAATAAACTAACCGGGCCGAATTACACAGACTGGTTAAGAAATCATGAGAATAGTTCCCACTGCTAAAAAGATTTTTTATGTCCTAAATTCACCTGTCCCTGAAACTATTCCAGAAACAGTCCCTAAGGTAGAGATTGCCACTATTGTAAAGTGGCAAAATGATGCATCTGTGGCGCAATGCATCATGCTCGCATCCATGATTAACGAGCTTCAGCGTCAGCATGAAAACATGGATGCTCCTACTATGTTGCTTCACCTCAAGGAGTTGTATGGTGAACAAAGTAGGACTGCAAGATATGAGATATCTAAGAAGCTCTTCCGTTCTCAGATGACCGAGGGCACTGTCGTTGAGACTCATGTCCTAAGGGTGATCAATTTGATTGAACGCAGTGGACAGCTTGGGTTCGTCATGGATGGGGAGTTGAGTCTAGACTTGGTTTTACAGTCACTCCGTGAGACCTTCCCACAGTTCGTTGTTAATTTCCACATGAATAAGTTAGATGTCAGCTTGCTTGAATTACATAACATGTTGAAAACTACAGAAGGTCACTTCCCATCCAAGAAGAACCATGTCTTAATGGTGGATTCTTCCAAGAAAAGGAAGAGGCCCAAGGTATCTTCTTAAAAGAAGAAATCTAAAAAGTCTAAGGGCAAAGTGAATATAAAGGATCAAAAGAAACCTGATCTAGCTCGCAAAGGAATGTTCTTCCATTGTAACAGGTCGGGTCATTGGAAGAGGAACTGTAAGAAGTTTCTGGCAGAGAAGAAGCTTGGAGAAGCTTCGACTTCCAATCAAGGTTTGTTCATGATTGAACTTAATTTTTCTGAAAGTAAAAAATCTACTTGGTTATTGGATACCGGTTGTGGTTCTCACATATGTAATATTGTGCAGGAACTGGTCAGAAGTAGAAAGCTGAACAAGGATAAAGTTGTCCTACGAGTGAAAAATGGAGCAAAGGTTGTTGCATTAGCTGTAGGCACTTATTGTTTAGCAATGCCTACAGGCAAGTCCATTTATTTAAATAATTGTTATTTTGTTCTGAATATCATTAGAAACATTATTTCTATTTTCGTATTAGATATGGAAGGATTTGACATTATAATAAAGAACAACAATTATTCTATTTATAGAGACAATGTTTTATATGATGTTGGTAATCAGCGAAATGAATTTTATATACATGACTTGCATGAAAATATACTTCAAATAAAACAAACTAAGAAAAAGAAAAGAGATGATGGTAATTATACCTATATGTGGCACTGTAGACTCGGTCATATCAATGAAACAAGATTATCCAAGTTGTATAAAAATGGGCTCTTAGAGCTATCCGATTATGAATCATATCCAACTTGTGAATCTTGTCTCATGGGTAATATGACTAAATCTCTTTTTAGTGAAAAAAGGAGAAAGAGTTATAGAGTTGTTAGCGTTGGCTCACACAGAAGTTTGGAGACTTATGACAACAAATGCACGGGGAGGGTATTCTTATTTTATTACTTTCACTGATGATCACTCAAGATTTGGATATGTGTATTTAATGAAATACAAATCTGAACCATTTGAAAAGTTCAAAGAGTTCAAAAGTGAAGTAAAGAAACAAACGGGCAAGAGTATTTAGATTTTTTGATCAGATCGAGGTGGAGAATACTTAAGCGGTGAGTTTCTCAATTGTCTCAGAGATAATGGTATAATCTCACAATGGAATCCCCTAGGTACACCACAATTAAATGGAGTATCTGAAAGGAGAAATCGAACATTGTTGGACATGGTTCGTTCCAGGATGAGTTTTACCGATCTTCCAATTTTCTTCTGGGGTTATGACCAAGAAACGGTTGCATACCTACTTAACAAGGTTCCTATAAAATCCGCCCCAAAGACTCCATATGAGATGTGGAAAGGTAGGAAACCAAATCTTAAGCATGTTAAGACTTGGGGTTGTCCAACTTATGTCAAAAAGTTTAAAAATGATAAGCTACAAACTAAATTCAACAAGTATAGATTTGTGGGTACCCTAAAGAAACTTTAGGGTATTATTTCTATCATCCGACTGATCAAAAGGTGTTTGTTGCTGAAACATGCTGCTTTCTTGGAAAAGGAGTTTATCTATGAAGGGGTCAGTGGGAGTATGATATATCTTGAACAAGTTCAAGAACCACAAATTACTACGGATCAAAGTCAGGTACCTGACCTAGTGGATGAACCTACTGTACAACACCCTATTCGTAAATCTGGAAGAGTACTGAAGATACCTGACAGGTATGGATTCGTCATGGAGGATGACGATGAGGTACACATCATGAATGAAGATGATCCATTAAATTACGAACATGCTACGAGTAATAAAGACTCAGGGAAATGGCTTGAAGCCATGAAATCTGAGACGGACTCCATGGATGAGAACCAAGTATGGACTTTGGTTTCACCACCTGAAGGCATTAAGCCTATTAGGTGTAAATGGGTCTTTAAAAGAAAGACTAGAGCGGACGGCAAGGTAGAGACCTATAAGGCTCGACTAGTTGCAAATATTTTAAACAAAGACAAGGAGTTGACTATGATGAAACCTTTTCACCAGTAGCTATGCCCAAGTCCATTCGAATTTTGCTTGCGATTGCAGCTTATTACGACTATGAGATCTGGCAGATGGACGTGAAAATGACCTTCCTCAATGGGAAACTTGAGGAGGATGTGTATATGACACAACCAGAGGGATTTGTTTCAAAGGTTGGAACAAATCAAGTCTGTAAGCTGCAACGATCCATTTATGGATTAAAATAAGCTTCTTGTAGATGGAACATCTGTTTTGATGAGATAATCAAAGAGTTTGATTTTATCAAAAATGAGGACGAACCATGTGTGTACAAGAAGGTTAGTGGGAGCGCTGTTTCATTCCTTGTATTATATGTTGATGATATATTACTGATAGATAATGACATTCCTATGCTACAATCGATTAAAATCTGGTTATCTAAACACTTCTCCATGAAGGACTTAGGAGAAGCATCCTATATTTTTGGGATAAAGATCTATAGATATAGATCTAAAAGGATGCTTGGCTTATCCCAAGGAACGTACATTGACTCGATGCTAAAGAGGCTTAGCATGAAAGATTTCAAAAGAGGTTTCATTCCGATGAGCCATGAAATAAATCTCTCCAAGAAACAGGCCCCAAAGACACCTGAGGAGAGAGATCGTATGAATCAGATCCATTATGCTTCAGCAATAGTATCTATCATGTACAGTATGATATGTACTAGACTGGATCTTGCTCGTGTACTTAGTGTAACGAGCATATATCAGTCGAATCCAGGAAAAGAGCACCAACCGGTTGAAGGATTGAATTGTACGGTAACTATTTACTCACAGGTTCTTTTATGATTAATGTTGAAATATATATTATTTGGAAAGTCGTTGATCGCTGGGAGGCTTATCCCTATTGTAGAAAAAATATTATTTATTTAAATAGATTATTAATTTAATTTATTTATTTAAATAAGATTATAATTTTTCTAATTGATTTATTCACAACCGGTTTAATATGGAGAACCTAAAGGGTCACACTATAAAAGGAAGAATAATTATTTAAGAAGGTAATGGTATAATCGTAATAATGCATTAAGTGTAATTAATTTAATCTATGGTGATAGAATAAATTAAATAGCTTAATCTTTATTATTTAATATTCTGGAAATATTAAATATTAATTAATAAGAGGAGTCTTATTAATATTATTACAATTATTATTATTTTAATTTCTAAAGGAGTTTAGGAATTAATTTAATATTAGTACTCTCAGTTATTCCTAATAAGATCACGAAGAACAAGGAGTTGAACTCGTACATGTGGAAGCTTCGTTCTACAAGGGTATGATTCAATAACTTCTTATTTATCGTTTTAAATTAATAATTTGTATAAAGGATGATCTAGGTAATGGTTTTGTAGATTTTTTTTAAAACTCTGATACACCATGCTTCCGTTTATTTTGTAATTTGATTGCGCCATGATTTCGGACAAACCCAATAGTGGCATCAGAGCCAAACCTTTATGCAACTATTAATTGTTTTGATTCCATATATGTATGGGTATGTATTTAGAATTATTTATTGGGCATAATTTAGTTGTATAAAATTATTTTTTATGAAGAAAAAAAAATTCGAAACAGTTTTTTTTCATGTCGTTTGATTCACGTTACTGTTACTATATATATATATATATATTATATTTTTATATATAAGCAACTTAAAATTTTCCATTAAATGATACTCATATATATATAGAATGATTTAATTCATTAAATGAATATTTATTTATTGATGCATATGGTGATATGTATGATAATAAATGGGGTTGATTATGGACTATTGACCAATGTGATTAGATTTTATTTTAGTTGAATGGTTGAATGAATGAGTTTTATTAAATGGGGTCTGCGTACCTCGTCTTCTCTAGTTTTTTCTTGATGTAAAATTATATCTCCCTCCTATATACTTCCCCTTGACTGTTGATCAAGGTTTCTATTTAAATTAAATTGTAATGTAATAGAAATTGTTAGAATTATCTTGAAGAAATTGTAGAACAAGGAGCAAGGAGCGCGTGAAGACCCGTTTGTATGGTGCCTGGGTTTAAATGTAATAGTTACGTTTAAATTTAAATTATTGCACTCTTAGGTTTGACCTTTTGGTTCATTTGATGGCTTTAGTGAACCAAACTAGAATAAAAGCCCATAATCAATCTGGGTACAATATAGTATTCTATATGTGCATGCTAAGTATTATATATATTATATTTTGTGCAGACATGCTTCGTATGTTTTAATAAAATAATGCATATTATATATATATATATATATATATATATATACACACATGTGCATGCACGCTAAACAAGATGAGACTAACAATAACAATCCCCTTAAAGAAATTTTATTATGTCTAAAGCGTTCAAAAATATTTGAAATATCGAACGTCGCCTTCTAGCATGATAAATTAATAGAGTATTAAATATTTAATATGAGTTTGTTGTGCTATCCATAAAGCAAGTATTAAGTATTTAAGATGTTAATTTAATCACATTTGATCCTTATAAAGAAAATTGAACAACATTATTTATTGTGCTATCCACAAGGACGATATTTTTCTTTTTTGAATATATAAAAGTGCTAGGTTGGACTTAACTTAAATCATTTTAGTTCGAATGTGCACACACTTGACCATTATGATCTAAGAGGCAAAATACAAGGAGTTACATGATGATGTAATTGACAAGATTTGTCTACCTATTTATTTATATATCGTTTATTGTGCTATCCACAAGGCTATATACATTTGAAATGGGATCCTTATTTTCACTAGCAAATATTTAATTAGATGTTGCCGAACTATATAAGTGAGAGTAATATATTTTGAAAAAACTAGTGGGAGATACCAATCTAAAATAAGACCTAATTTATTTTGGTATATAAAATTAATTAAATGAATGTTTGCTAAAATGTTGTCTTTTCACATGCAGAAATTTAAAAATGTTAAAATCACTAATTTCACTGCATAGCATATTTGATGCTAATAAACTAACCGGGCCGAATTACACGGACTGGTTAAGGAATCTGAGAATAGTTCTCACTACTAAAAAGATTTCTTATATCCTAAATTCACCTGTCCCTGGAACTGTTCCAGAAACAGCCCCTAAGGAAGAGATTGCCACTATTGTAAAGTGGCAAGATGATGCATCTGTGGCTCAATGCATCATGCTCACATCCATGAATAACTAGCTTCAGCGTCAGCATGAAAACATGGATGCTCCTACTATGTTGCTTCACCTCAAGGAGCTGTATGGTGAACAAAGTAGGAATTTAAATATCAGATATCTAAGAAGCTCTTCCGATCTCGAATGACCGAGGGCACTGCTGTTGAGACTCATGTCCTAAGGGTGATCAATTTGATTAAACGTATTGGATAGCTTGGGTTCGTCATGGATGGGGAGTTGAGTCTAGACTTGGTCTTGCAGTCACTCCCTGAGACCTTCTCGCATTTCGTTGTTAATTTTCACATGAATAAGTTAGATGTCAGCTTTCTTGAATTACTTAGCATGTTTAAAACTACAGAAGGTCACTTCCTATTCAAGAATAATCATGTCTTAATGGTGGATTCTTCCAAGAAATGGAAGAGGCCCAAGGTATCTTCTTAAAAGAAGAAATCTAAGAAGGCTAAGGGCAAAGTGAATATGAAGGATCAAATGAAACCTGATCCATCTCGCAAAGGAATGTTCTTCCATTGTAACGAGTCGGGTCATTGGAAGAGGAACTGTAAGAAGTTTCTGGCAGAGAAGAAGCTTGGAGAAGCTTCGACTTCCAATCAAGGTTTGTTCATGATTGAACTTAATTTTTCTGAAAGTAAAAAATCTACTTGGTTATTGGATACCGGCTGTGGTTCTCACATATGTAATATTGTGCAGGAACTGGTCAGAAGTAGAAAGCTGAACAAGGATGAGATTGTCCTACGAGTGAAAAATGGAGCAAAGGTTGTTGCATTAGCTGTAGGCACTTATTGTTTAGCAACGCCTACGGGCAAGTCCATTTATTTAAATAATTGTTATTTTGTTCTGAATATCATTAGAAACATTATTTCTATTTGCGTGTTAGATATCGAAGGATTTGACATTATAATAAAGAACAACAATTGTTCTATTTATAAAGATAATGTTTTATATGGTGTTGGTAATCAGCGAAATGAACTTTATATACATGACTTGCATGAAACTATACTTCAAATAGAACAAACTAAGAAAAGGAAAAGAGATGATATTAATTATACCTATATGTGGCACTATAGACTCGGTCATATCAATGAAACAAGATTATCCAAGTTGTATAAAATTGTGCTGTTAGAGCTATCTGATTATGAATCATATCCAACTTGTTAATCTTGTCTCATGGGTAATATGACTAAATCTCCTTTTAGTGAAAAAAAGAGAAAGAGTTACAGAGTTGTTAGCGTTGGCTGACACAGAAGTTTGTGGACCTATGACAACAAATGCATTGGGAGGGTATTTTTATTTTATTACTTTCACTGATGATCACTCAAGATTTGGATATGTGTATTTATAAAATACAAATCTGAATCATTTGAAAAGTTCAAAGAGTTCAAAAGTGAAGTAAAGAAACAAACGGTCAAGGGTATTAAGATTTTTCAATCAGATCGAGGTGGAGAATACTTAAGCGATGAGTTTCTCAATTGTCTCAGAGAAAATAGTATAATCTCACAATGGAATCCCCCAGGTACACCACAATTAAATGGAGTATCTGAAAGGAGAAATCAAACATTATTGGACATGGTTCGTTCCATGATGAGTTTTATCGATCTTCCAATTTTCTTCTGGGGTTATGACCAAAAAACGGCTGCATACCTACTCAACAAGTTTCCTACCAAATCCGCCCCAAAGACTCCATATGAGATGTGGAAAGGTAGGAAACCAAATCTTAAGCATGTTAAAACTTGGAGTTGTCCAATTTATGTCAAAAAGTTTAAAAATGATAAGCTACAAACTAAATCCGACAAGTGTAGATTTGTGGGATACCCTAAAGAAACTTTAGGATATTATTTCTATCATCTGACTGATCAAAAGGTGTTTGTTGTGAAATATGCTGCCTTCTTGGAAAAGGAGTTTATCCATGAAGGGGTCAGTGGGAGTATGATATATCTTGAACAAGTTCAAGAACCACAAATTACTATGGATCAAAGTCAGGTACCTGACCTAGTGGATGAACTTACTGTACAACACCCTATTCGTAAATCTGGAAGAGTATCGAAGATACCTGACAGGTATGGATTCGTCATAGAGGATGACGATGAGGTACACATTATGAATGAAGATGATCCATTGAATTATGAACATGCTACGAGTAATAAAGACTCAGGGAAATGGCTTGAAGCCATGAAATCCAAGACGGACTCCATGGATGAGAACCAAGTATGGACTTTGGTTTCACCACCTGAAGGCATTAAGCCTATTGGTTGTAAATGGGTCATTAAAAGAAAGACTAGAGAGGACGGCAAGGTAGAGACCGATAAGGCTCGACTAGTTGCAAATATTTTAGACAAAGACAAGGAGTTGACTATGATGAAACCTTTTTACCAGTAGCTATGCCCAAGTCCATTCGGATTTTGCTTGCGATTGCAGCTTATTACGACTGTGAGATCTGGCAGATGGACGTGAAAATAACCTTCCTCAATGGAAAACTTGGGGAAGATATGTATATGACACAGCCAGAGGGATTTATTTCAAAGGTTGGAACAAATTAAGTCTGTAAGCTGCAACGATCTATTTATGGATTAAAACAAGCTTCTTGTAGATGGAACATCCGTTTTGATGAGACAATCAAAGAGTTTAATTTTATCAAAAATGAGGATGAACCATGTGTGTACAAGAAGGTTAGTGGGAGCGTTGTTTCATTCCTTGTATTATATGTTGATGATATATTACTGATAGGTAATGACATTTTTATGCTACAATCGATTAAAATCTGGTTATCTAAACACTTCTCCATGAAGAACTTGGGAGAAGCATCCTATATTTTTGGGATAAAGATCTATAAATATAGAACTAAAAGGATGCTTGGATTATTCCAAGGAACATACATTGACTCGATGCTAAAGAGGTTTAGCATGAAATATTCCAAAAGTGGTTTCATGCCGATGAGCCATGGAATAAATCTCTCAAAGAAACAGGCCCCAAAGACACCTAAGGAGAGAGATCGTATGAAGAAGATCCATTATGCTTCAGCAATAGGATCTATCATGTACGGTATGATATGTACTAGACCGGATGTCGCTCATGCACTTAGTGTAACGATCATATATCAGTCGAATCTAGAAAAAGAGCACTGGAAGGCAGTGAAAAATATCCTAAAGTACTTACGATGGACTAAGGATGTATTTTTTGCCTACGGTGGGTCTGAATTAAAACTCGAGGGATTCCCAAACTCAAGTTTTTAAACGGACCAAGATGATAGTAAATCCATTTTGGGGTATGTGTTTACCTTGAATAGAGGCGCAGTGAGTTGGAAGAGTTCCAAGCAGCAAACAGTTGCTGATTTAGTGACAGAGGCAGAGTATATAGCTGCAAGTGAAGCTGCAAAGGAAGCTGTTTGGATGAAAAAGTTCATAATCGAACTTGGTGTGGTTCCTAGCATTGGAGGAGCAGTCCCCTTGTACTGTGACAACACTGGAGTAGTTGTACAGGCTAAGGAACCCAGGTCTCATCAGAAATCTAAACACGTGTTGCGGCGATTTCACTTGATCAGGGAGATCATTGAAAGAGGAGACGTCACCTTGGAGCGTGTAGACTCTCAAAACAACATTGCAGATCCATTTACTAAAGCTTTAACACAACAGCAGTTTGATCGTCACTTAGAGAAGATGGGTATGAGATACCATGGCGATTGACTTTAGTGCAAGTGGGAGATTGATAGTAGTGTTCATACAAGCCAATAATGTATGATAATAAAGCACATACTTTGTAAATAATCTTATTCATTTATTAATAAAAGTATTCATTTATTAAAGGCATATAATTATCTACATGATGCTGTTTTTATAATATGTAAATAACCCATAGTTTTAAGCAATGCTTTTAGAATCATGATGTTGATCATGCTAATGAGATCTAAATTCTTAGAAAACTTAAAACTAAAATTGTTCCCAATCGTTGGATTACTAAAAAAAGGATTAGTATATCTGGATATATTGATACATACGTTGCTTGCTCATTGGATGAGGATGATTGATCTCATAATCATTTGTGTAGAGACACTAAAGCAAGTATGTAGGTTCTTATTGGAGAATAAGTTCACTGAACGTGACTCACTATGGAATACCTAATGGAGTTTTACTTTCCTGTCAATACGAATTCCTAATGTGATAGTAGTACAAGTGATCCTTGGACTTGAGATCATCATAGTATCTTGTGTGTAATGAATTATACTTTGACTTATTCCTTAAGACCCTCAAGGTATATCAAAGGGTATGCTTGGGTATAATGAGTTACATATGGAGATAATGAATGATCAATAAAGAATCTACCACTTCTAATAAAAGAAGAGATATATCCTATGTGATTCGTTAAATGACAACCCAATAGTCCTTGGCCAAGGCATAATGAAATTAGAAAGGAGTTTCTAATTTACATTATTAGGAGTTGTGTATTTTCTAATCAAAATCCATATAATTAAATAAAATAAGACTTGATAGTAATTCCATGTCTTATATTTAATTGGGACATTGAATGGTGGAAGGATTGAATTGTATGGTAACTATTTACTCACAAGTTCTTTTATGATTAATGTTAAAATGTATATTATTTGGAAAGTTATTGATCGCTAGGGAGGCTTATCCCTATTGTAGAATAAATATTATTTATTTAAACAGATTATTAGTTTAATTTATTTATTTAAATAAGATTAGAATTTTTCTAATTCATTTATTTACAACCGGTTTAATATGTAGAACCTAAAGGGTCACACCATAAAAGGAAGAATAATTATTTAAGAAGGTAATGGCATAATCATAATAATGCATTAAGTGTAATTAATTTAATCTATGGTGATAGAATAAATTAAATAGCTTAATGTTTATTATTTAATATTTTGAAAATATTAAGTATTAATTAATAAGATGAGTCTTATTAATATTATTACAATTATTATTGTTTTAATTTCAAAAAGAGTTTATGAATTAATTTAATATTAGTACTCTGAGTTATTCCTAATAAGATTAGGATGCAAATTAATTAAAGGAGTTTAATTAATTAAATCCCAATATGTTGGGAAGCCTAATTAATTAAAGGAGTTTAATTAATTAAATGAAACCCTATGTCTAATAGGATTAGAAGGGTGGCCAATATCTATTTAAGAGGAGTCTTATGTTAGATATCAGTTGATGCAATTCTAATTATTGGAGAGTACTCCTTTTCTATAGACGATAGAAAACTAGGGTTTAGCCAACCACCATCCTTCTTGATAATTCCTCTTTCTTGGTGGATCACCTCTAGAGGCCAAACACTTGGGTTGCTAACGTTGATCAAAGGAAGGATTCTAACCCAAAAATTCAAAGAGATCACGAAGGACAAGGAGTTGAACTCGTACATGTGAAAGCTTTATTCTACAAGGGTATGATTCTATAACTTCTTATTTATCGTTTAAAATTAATAATTTGCATAAAGGATGATCCGGGTAATGGTTTTGTAGAATATTTTTTAAACTCAGATATACCATGCTTCCGCTTATTTTGCAATTTGATTGCGCCATGATTTTATACAAACCCAACATTTCTTTGAGACAATTGAGAAATTCACCACTTAATTATTCACCACCTCGATCCGATTAAAGAATCTTAATACTCTTGCTAGTTTGTTTCTCTACTTCACTTCTGAATTCTTTGAACTTTTCAAAAGATTCAGGTTTTTATTTCATTAATATACATATCCAAATCTTAAATGATCATCAGTGAAAGTAATAAAGTAAGAATACCCTCCTCGTGCATTCGTTGTCATAGGTCCACATACGTCTGTGTGTACCAACGCTAACAACTCTATAACTCTTTCTTATTTTCCTCTAAAAGGAGATTTAGTCATTTTACCCATGAGACAAGATTCACAAGTAGGATATGATTTATAATCAGATAGCTCTAAGTGTCCATCCTTGTGTAACTTTGATAATCTTGTTTCATTGATATGATCGAGTCTGCAGTGCCACATAAAAGTATAATTAACATCATCTCTTTTTCGTTTCTTAGTTTGTTCAATTTAAAGTATATTTTCATGCAAGTCAAGTATATAAAGTCCATTCAACAATTTACCAACACAATATAAAATATTCTTATTATAAATAGAACAACTGTTGTTCTTTATTATTATTTCAAAACCATCCATATCCAATACAGACATTAAAATAATATTTCTTCTAAGAGTTGGAACAAAATAACAATTATTTAAAGTAATGAACTTGCCCGTAGGCAGTGCTAAACAATAAGTCCCTACAGCTAATGCACCAACCTTTGCTCCATTTCCCACTCGTAGGACGACCTCATCCTTGTTCAGCTTTCTACTTCTGACTAGTTCATGCACAGTATTACATATGTGAGAACCACAGCCGCTATCCAATACCCAAATAGAATTATAACTTTCAAAAAAATTAATTTCAATCATAAACAAAACTTGATTGGAAGTTGAAGCTTCTCCAAGCTTCTTCTACTTATATTTCTCAAGGAACTTATCACAGTTTCTCTTCTAGTGTCCCGACTTGTTGCAATGGAAACATATTCTTTTGCTATCTGGATCAGTTTTCTTAATTTCCTTTTTCTTTGCCTTGCCCTTAGCCTTCTTGCTTTTCTTCTTTTGAGAAGATACCTTTGGCCTCTTTCTTCTCTTGGAAGAATCCTCTATCATTAAGACATAATCCCGCTTAGATGGAAAGTGACTTTCAATAGTTTTCAACATGTTAAGTAACTCTGGCAAGCTGATGTCGAACTTGTTCATGTGAAAATTCACAACAAATTGTGAGAAAGTGTCTGGGAGTGACTGCAAGATCAAATCTTGGCTTAACTCCCCATTCATGCCGAATCCCAATTGCTCCAGTCGTTCAATCAAATTGATCAACTTTAAACAATGAGTTTCAACATTAGTGCCCTCGGACATACGAGATCGAAAGAGCTCTCTAGATATCTGATACCTAGCAGTCCTACTTTGCTCACTATATAATTCTTTTAGGTGCAATAAAATAGAATAGGCATCCATTTTCTCATGCTGATGATGTAGCTCGTTACTCATAGATGCGAGAATGATGCATTGTGTCATGGATGCATCATCTTGCCACTTATTAAAAATAGCAATCTCTTCCTCAGAGGCTATTTCTGTAACTTTTGTAAGAAGAGGCAAATTTTGGACATAAGAAAGCTTTTCAGCAATGAGAACAATTCTCAAATTTCTTAACCAGTCCATGTAATTCGGTCCGGTCAACTTGTTAGCATCAAGCATGCTACGCAGTGATAGTGAGTGTGACATTTTTCAAATTCTACATGTGAAATAAAATAACATTTTAGCATATATTTATTTAATTAATTACCAAAATAAATTACGTCTTATTTTAAATTGGTATCTCCCATTATTTTCTTCAAACTATATTATCCTCATAATATATAGTTCGACAAATTTAATTAAAGATTTTCTAGTGAGAATAAGAATCTCATTTCAAATGCATATAGCCTTGTGTGTGCACAACAAACTATATATAAATAAACAGGTAGACAACTTTTGTCACTTACATCACTATGTAACTCCTTGTATTTTGTCTCTTAGATCATTATGGTCAAGTGTGTGCACATCCGAACCAAAACGATCTTAGTTAAGTCTGACCCATCATTTCCATATAAGTGAAGGTGAGTGCACAACAAAGCGGTAATGTTCAATTCCTTTATAAATATTTAATGTAATAAAACAACATAATACTTGCCTTGTGTGTGCACAACAAACTCATATTAAATATTTAATACTCTATTAATTTGTCATACGAGAAAGCGACGTTCGATATTCCAAATATCTTTGAACGTTACAACTTAATATAATTTCTTTGAGTGGTTTGTCATTAATTGTCTCATCTTGTTTAGCGCGCATGCACACATATATATATATATATATATATATATATAATACCTGTCATATTAATTGACATGCGAAGCATGTTGCATAATATAATATAATATATATATATATATATATATATATATAGTATAAGCATGAATATAGAATACAATATTCTACTCGGATTGATTATGAACTTTTATTCTAGTCTGGTTCACTCGAGCCACCAAGTGAACCAAAAGGTCAAACTTAGGGGGTGTAAGAATTAAATTTAAATATAACTATTACATTTAAATTTCGGGCTCAATTACAAACGGGTCTTCATGCGCTCCTTGTTCCTTGGTCTCCAATTCTTCAAGTAATTCTAACTAATCCTATTACATAAACTATTTATAATAAATAGAAACTTTGATTAGCAGTCAAGGAGAAGTACATAGAAGGGATAAAGAATTCACATCAAGAAAAATTAGAAAAGACGAGGTATGCAGACCCCATTTAATAAAACCCATACATTAAAGCATCCAACTAAAGTAAAATCCAATCTCATTGGTCAATAGTCTATAATCAACCCCATTGCAATTATAGTTAGTTTTGAAATCCAATTTCAACTCTAATTAGTTATCATGGAATCCAATTCGAACTCTAATTAGTTAGCATGAAATCAAATTATAATTAAAATAAACATTTTTATTTTAATCCAATTTCAAATCTAATAAACTCCTTTATTAATTTAGAATTATAAAAAAATATATAATTTTAATTTTAATTAAAATAAACCTTTTATCTTAATTATAAATCAAAAATAAAATAAATTTTATTTTTCTAGAGAGTGGCGCTGCGGTGCCACTAGTGAACTAGCATCTGGCGATGCAGCGCCGCGTCACTAGAAAACAAAAACTAGCTGTTGGGGTTGCGGCCCTGATGAGGAACTGGCCTTCGGCGCTACAGCACCACGTCAGCGCCAGGGATACGGAGCAAGCGCTACGGCGCCGGAATTGTACTGCAATCCGGCGTTGCGGCGCCGGTCTATAGAATCTGTTTTCCTGTTTCACGAATTGTGCAGTTTTTTCTCCAAAAAATATGATTCCTAGCTAACAATTATGCTCAATTAAATTGTTCAAAACACATATCAAATCTATACAATTAATAACTTGCATAAAGGTTTGGCTTTGATGCCACTGTTAGGTTTGTAAGAGTCATAAGCATGCAATAATTACATACATAGTAGAAGAAGTGTAAAAATAAGAGTTTTAAAATTTTACAAACCATATACCCGGATAATCCTTTATGCGCAATGATTAATTAAACGAAAGGAAGAAGATGAGATTCATACCCTTGAAGATACGAGCTTCTTCAGGTACGAGTTCAACTCCAATCCTTTTCTTATTCGACTTGAATCTACCGGGTGTGATTCCTTCCTTTGATTAACGTCAGCCACCCAAGTGTTTGGCCTCTAGAGGTGATTGACCAAGGATGAACAAGTATTAAGAAGATGGGTTATTGGCAAAACCCTAGCTTTTCTTTCTCTAGAAAAGGTGTGCTCTCCCAACTCTTAGAAATTGCATTAACCCTTAATCAAAATAAGACTCCTCTTATTTATAGATGTAAGCAACCCTCCTGAATAATTTAGGATTAGGGTTTAATATTAATTAATTAAACTTTTTTAATTAATTAGGCTTCTTAATCTTATTAGGAGCAATTAATTAAACTCCTTTAATTAATCTACCTCCTAATCTTATTAGGAATATTAGAGAGTACTTTTATTAATTAATTCCTAAACTCCTTTAGGAATTAAACTAATAATAATAATAATAATAATAATAATAATAATATTAATATTAATAATAAGACTCCTCTTATTAATTTATATTTAATATTTCTAAAATATTAAATATTAAGCTATTTAATTTATTCTGTCACCGTATATTAAATTAAATATACTTAACTTATTATTACAATTAAGTCATTTGCTTCTTAAATAAATATTCATCCTTTTATGGTGTGACCCTTTAGGTTCTCCATATTAAACCGGTTGTGAATAAATTAATTAGAATAATTCTAATTTTATCTAAATAAAGAAATTAACTATTAATTCATTTAAATAAATAATATTTATTCTACAATAAGGTTAAGCCCCCTTAGCGCTCAACGACTTTCTAGATAATATAGATTTCAACATTAATCATAAAAGAACCTTTGAGTAAATAGTTACCGTACAATTCATTCCTTCTACCATACAATGCCCCAATTGAATATAAGACATGAATTTATTATCAAGTCTTATTTTATTTAATTATATGTATTCCGATCTAAATGCATAAACTCCGATAATGTAAATTAGAAACTACTTTCTAATTTTATTCTGCCTTGGCTAAGGACTACTGAGTTGTCATTTATCGAATCACATAGAACATTCTCTTCTTTTACTAAAAGTGGTAAATCTTTTATTGATAATTCATTATCTTCATGTATAATTAAATATACCCAAGCATACCCTTTGATATACCCTTAGGGTCTGAAGGGACATGTCAAAGTATAACTCATCATACATAAGATACTATGATGATCTCAAGTCTAAGGATTACTTGTACTACTATCACTAAAGGAATTCCTATTGATATACGAGTAAAACTCCATTAGGTATTCCTTAGCGAGCCACGTTCAGTGTACTTATTCTCCAATAAGTACCTACATACTTGCTTTAGTGTCTCCACACAAATGATTATGAGATCGATTATCCTCTTCCAAAGAGCAAGCAACGTATGTACCATTCTTTTCGGATTCTCTAACCCCCTATTTAGTAATCCATAGATTGGAAACTATTTTAGTTTTTAAGCTATCTAAGAATTTAGATCTCATTAGCATGATTATCATCATGATTCTAAAAGCATTGCTTAAAACTATGGGTTTATCATATTTAAGTATAACAACATTATGTAGATAATATAAATGTCTTTAAATAAATAATTCTTTTATTAATAAATGAATAAGATTGTTACAAAGTATATGCTTTAATATCAAACATGATTGGCTTATGTGCATACTACTTGCATGACTAGTCTGAGGCGGATAATTATGCTGGATGCAATCACCTCTAGACATGTGGTATCTATAGATTTCTTGATTGACCACTTTGGGGCTGTCAATATTTTTTCACTGCATCGAGAGGACTTTGCCACCTCAGAGGAGCATTGGAGGACTTTCTAGGTTGACGCTTTGTTGATGTGCGTCATAGCATACTTATATATGCCTCTTTATTTGGATCATCTGGATATTGGATTGGTGATAGCAGTTAGAGCTCTACGGGAGGATCATACCATTATTCCCATGATTCTAACCGAGACTTATATTTCAGCTTCTCACTGCCACACTCATAATGATGAGTATTTTTGAGGCAGTGCTATGTTGTTGTACGTCTGGTTTATAATGCACCTGAGACCGATAGGTACAGTTAGATGCCATGGCTATTATTTTGGGTATGACATAGCGATGTCCTACTCTTTTTGCCTTACTGATTATGTAGATACGACATCTTGGTTTGTCTTTTCGGCTGTTATTGAGGAGCCATTCTCTATCTTGGTTTATTCTAGCTATTACTCCCTTTTGAGTTTCATCACACATGTAGTGGGTATGGACTTTCTTCCACTGGCTGGCTTGAGAGGTGTGATTACTTATCATCCATTAGCTGTCATTGGGCAGTTTGATCAGTTTCAGGATTTTTAGTATTTTGAGGGGGCTTCAGGTCACCGATCATCTGCTTTGTCTTCACCTGAGGATGATCTAGCGAGAGTATATGATTTCTGGATTCATCGGGAGACAACTGAGTTCCACGATAGTCATCCTAGTCATTAGACAGAGTACAATTCCTGGTTAGAGGCAGACATAGCAGCTATTACTGATTATTCTGAGCTGAGTACTAACTTAGATGATGAGGAGCTCATGGAGGCTCCACATTCCCTACAGAGGATGAGCTATTTGTTGATTTGATAACAACTTTAGTTAGTTCAACCCCCAGTTCTTCTTCTATTGCTGCCCCACTTTATAGAGAGGCATTGAAGCAGCGGGTACAACTTCTGACCTTTGAGAGGGACCAAACTCGCACACTGATGTTGACGGCCTTATCCAGCAAGGATGCTTCTTATCTTGAGATAGATGAGGCACGTACTGCCAGAGATGTTGTTGTTGATGAGAGTGCTGCTCTCAAGACTTTTCTTGATGAGATTACAAATTAGATACGGAAGCTTTTGGAACATCAAGACAGTACTATTCATACTGCGATGAAGCTTTTGACCCATATTGATGTGATGGCACAAGAGCTCAGGGCTGCCCCCCAGTCTGTTGATAAAACCTTACTTTTGGAGTTGCTGGCCCGATTGACTTCGATTTTATAGCTTAGATTTTATTTCCTATATAGACTAGATTAGTCCCTTTTGTTATGTACTTGATACATTATATATATGAAACAGTAACATATGGAAAGTAAATATATTTTAGTTCACTTCCCTTTTGGATATGTTTTGACCTTGTTTGATGGTCGTCATTTTTATCTTCGTGACTTGCTGTCTTGATGTATCATGGTCTCTTCCCTGATGGACTGACGTTGAGATGCCGTAGGGTATCTTAGCATTGGTAGTAGATCTTAGGGTTTTTCTGGTGTATAGGCTTTCAATTATGATTTTGGTGTCTTGGGACTTGTATTTGGATTGATATTTATTTTAATAGAAAAAGGGTTTAAATTTTCTTTTGAGGGTTAGACTGCACCATAGATGGCTACCTACATACTCCCGTGGATGGAGGAGATCAGGTCTTTTGTAGTTCAGGCTTAACATGTAAAGACCTGATTTGATGACTTTTTTTTCACCAAACAAACGCTGTAGAAATTTCAGGCATAGTACCGTTTCACGGAACCTGAATTAATTAGCTATGGAAATTTTTTGCCATCCATTTCTTGCAATCTGAGGGCTCCTCTTGACAACACTTCTTTGACAATGAAAGGGCCTTCCCAATTCGGGGAAAATTTTCCTTTGGCTGTATCTTGATTCGAGATGACCCTTTTCAGCACCAGGTCATTTTCTTTAAATTGTCAAAGTCAGACTTTCTTGTTGTAGGACCGTGCAATCCTTTGCTGATATAATTGACAATGGAATATGGCAGCAACCCTTTTCTCGTTTATCAGAGATAATTGGTTATATTGGTCTTGCAACCACTGGTCTTCTTCTATCTGAGCACCTATTAATACTCTTCATGATGCCATTTCTACCTCTATGGGAAGCACAACTTCCATGCCATAGACTATTAAGTAGGGTGTGGCTCCCGTAGAAGTGCGTATTGATGTTCTGTATGCTAGCAAAGTTAGAGGCAATAAGTCAGGTATTCCTTTGTGATTAGCAGACATCTTTTGCATGATCTTCTTGATGTTTTTGTTGGCTGCTTCAACAACGCCATTCATATTAGGACGATAGATGACGAAATTGAGATGTTTGATGTTAAATTTACTACATAATTCCTGCATCATTTGATTATTCAGATTCTTGGCATTGTCTGATACGATCACCTTCGGTTTCCCGTATCGACAGATTACATTATTTCTAATGAAACTGGTTATAACCTCCTTCGTGACTTTGGGAAAAGAGGCAACTTCCACCCACTTAGTGAAGTAGTCGATCATGGTAAAGATGAACCTATGACCGTTGTTGGCTTTGGGCTCTATCGACCTGATCACATCCATTCCCTACATGGAAAAAGGCCATGATGAACTCATATATTGAAGTTCATTTGGAGGAGAATAGACAATATTTCCAGGGATTTAACATTGATAACATCTCCTGACGTGATCATGGGAGCTGTCGTTAGCACTCATAAATTAATACCTTACTTCTACTCTAATATCACAAGAATGAGTATAGCAAAAAGCAATGATCGATCCCACAAGGAGCGTATTATTTTATATTTATTCAATTATTTTCTAATGAATTGGGGTTTTGTTTTGAATAACTAAATTAACAAAAGTAAACTGAGAAGAAATATTGATGAGTAAAAATATTCAATTGTTTAGTTCAGTATCACCTTTTCACAATCATGGATTAATCAAGTTTTACAATATTCATCCTTTAATGAGATTAACAACCGTAGATAGCCGCAATCGCTAATTATTCGAAATTCTCCTTATGCGTAAATCTAATGCGACGATCGCCAACAAAAGATCCTAACTATCATATAACCCATAATTATCAGTCTAGATTTAATACAATAGAAGCATGAAGAATGAGAATTAAATTGTTTCAAGTAATAATTGCACAATCAGGAATTATTTAACTTATCTTTTGAAAACCTTAACAATACCCAAAACCTTGTCCACAATCAAGTATCATTAATTGCTACTTATGATTAGATATACATCATTTGCTTAATATATATCTTAATCTGGTAGATGATTTTTATCAGATTAATCTAACTGGCCATATCAAATTAATCATATAGTATAGCATACAAGAAGTTTATGTAGATAATCAAAATAAATCTCACATACGAAGAAATAAATAAAGTAAACTTGATCAAACCATTAATTGTAAATAAGGTTCAACATCCTTTCAGAATTGAATTGAGAAATTAGTTCGACATCCTTGATCCTCCAAAACTAGGGTTTAGGTGAATGTAGAAGATGGGATATGATGATATGAGATCATCCCCCCATGATGGGCCTTACATGTCTTTATAAAGTCTAATACAATCCCTGAAATCCTAAAAATTCGCAATCCAATTCGTATTAGAAGTATGCCTAAAACTTGCCAAAAATAAAAAACTACCATCTCTTTTCCCGACAATCTCACCGAAGCAAGATTTTAGCCTTGCCAAATCTGTCGGGGCGAGATTCCACTTTTCCTGGCTCCAACAAGGATCTCCGTCGGGTCGGAGGATTTTCTTCACAAAGAACACGTTGGGGCGAAGATTGGTAGAGAAGTCTGTGCCGGGGAACAAAATTTGGCCTAGCAAATCTCGCCGGGGCGCAGATTGCTGAGTTTTAATTCTTCTTCCTTTTTCCATGCACTTAGCTCCAATTCATCCCGGTTTAGCACGTAAGCCCCATTTCACTCATGAAATCCATACGCAACCTTATTAGACTCGTGTTAACAACAAAACATGCAACAAACTACGCAAAAAGGAATAAAAAATAACCGAATATTATGCACTCGTCAAATTCCCCCACACTTAGTTTTTACACGTCTTCGTGTAAACCAAACCCAAGGTTAGCTATCATTAACATAGTCTATTCAACCATAGTGTTAAGAAGTTCAAGTTATAATTCATGAATATTAATGTTTACTAATAGAAACCTGATTAGTACATCATCAATCAATTCATGACTAATAACCTTACCAACTCACCAATGAACTTCATCAAATCGAACCGTATCCACATAAGTGACCATCCCATAATCCATATACTTACCCAACTTAGTTATCATGGAGCAAAAAACACGCACACTAACTCATAACTCAAAACAAAATTTCATGCTTTTTATTTTTCTTTCCATAGAACCTACTTTCTAGCTCCGATGACGATATTTTGATGTCTTTCTTCAAATTTTTCCTTTTATTGATATCTGCAATATCTCTTTTCTTAGGCTTTTCAGTATTACCCATGTAGCAAACTTTCCACCAACGACTCCCAAACCAGATGGTCTTAGGGCACTGGGTGTAGAGACACACCTAGGGCTTACTTATTCAAGTAACAAAGGCCATAAAAGTTGACTAGTTAACCTGTTTTTATCCATCACACTTTTCTGCATGAGTACCGATACTTTTCAAGGCTTGGATACCCAGTTAATTCATGTAATGGACATTGAAGCAGATTTTTTTTTTCCATACATCAATTTTATCATAGTTTTTTCACTTTTTATTCAATTTTTCTTTCCACTAGGTTCTTTCATTGACATAAGCAGTGAAAACAGTTCTAAAGCATGAAATCGGTGCACATAGACAACTCCACATATAACTTAGCCAACTAAGCATGCTTCACATATTCAAGTACTTACAAATCAACAAATTCAAATCGAATCAAGTATAATGATTAATAACTTTATTTTCATCATTTATTGATCAACTAAATACCAAAATATCTGGAAATTAAACATCAATTTTCAATCCTTGACTCTAACTTTCAACACTTAGGCGAATAGAGTTATGGAACCACACAAAAATTTTAACAAATTTTCAAATTTTAGCAAATTTGGCCTAGTCTTCCTAAAAAAACGAAAACTACAACCTAAATCTCACCCCCCCCCCCACTCAAACTTTACAGTATCCCCAATGTAAGAAAATCATGCAAAGAAGAAAATACTACAACTAACAAATTAAAAAGAAGAGGGATAGAAAGATCAAATCTGAATTCTTGGGTTGCCTCCCAAGCTGTCGCCCCTGTTTATTGTCATTGGTTTGACATCTGTCCTCTCATTCTATGTAATTGGAATAATGAACTTCAAGTGGACTAGTAAAAATTTCATCTCTAAATTAGGAACATTTTGTACTTCATGATCCTGCTTCTTTCCATCCATCAAATCCTCCTTGTATAAATGTATTTGATTAAAATATTTCTGCACTGAATAGTCCACAACATCAGTAGAAAAAACAAAATTAATATTACCAAGATACCTTTTATGTGACAACCTGAAAAATCAGATTGTCCAGAAATTTAGTTTAAAGAATTAATAATTAATAAAATGAATTTTTATTAATTATATTATGTATTATGTGTTTATTAGTCATTCTATGACATAGGATGACTAGAAACTGGGAGGATTCTGGCTACAAGCTAGAATGAACGAGTAAGAATTTTCAAGACGAAAATAAAAGATTTTCGGGGACAAAAAAATATTTTAGAGAAAAAGACGAAATAGGCACTATTCATATATTGAAACCCTAAGGGTTAGGGTTTGAGAACCCTAAGCCTTTTTGGGAGATCGGGATGTCGGAATGACATTCTGTCGAAAGATGTGACGATAAAATGTCGTGAAAAGTTATGTTAGTCGATAAAAGTTTTTCTCAAAAAATGCGCAGAAATCAAACTAAATAAAATCAACAAAAATTACTGTTATGTACTTTTCATTTGTTTAACTACGTTAGAGGAAAACGTGAAGGAAAACGCTTAAGGTCAAAAAGTGTTTTTTAGTTTTATGAAGTTTCGAAGAACGCGTAAAAGTTAATCGGTAGAAAAAAGACGGGATATTCAAAAATATTTAAATTCCGAGAAACGCATAATGATAGGATTCTAAGACAAGATGGAATATTTAATAATATTTCAGTTATGGCTCGCGAAGTTTTCGCTTGCAGATTTAAAACCCTAAGGCTTAGGGAAAGTGAAATCGAAGAAGAAAATGGTTAATTATAATAATAATGATTATTATACATAACGAATACGAGTATAATACTAGTTATTATACGAGTACAATATGAGGGTAATACGACGTATGATACGAATATCATACGAATTATATACGAAGAGAATACGAGAATTATATGATAAGAATACGATAAGTCTTAATGGACTTTAACTATTGGACTTGGACTTTGTCAAGCCCAGTTGGTAAATGAGTAAGTTCCAATGAATATTTAAATGAAGCCCAAGAATAAGCCCAATGAGAATTAGTGTTAAGCCCAAATTAAGAACCGAACCCATTGGTCGAACCGATGGCATCGGGTGGGTAAAACCCATGGGGCAACCCATGTGGGGAGACATGGGGGGCACATGGTGTGACATGGTGGCTGTGACATCCCGAATTTTTAAGAATTTATAAATAAGAATTTAATAAATAAAATTCTTATTTTTAGATGTTTCGAGTATTTGAGTATGTGTATATGTGAGAAATATTATGAAATATGTGATTTAGTGTGAAGAGAATTTAAATGTTAATTTAATATTTATTGAAGTAAATAAATATTTTAATTGAATTATTTATTGAGATTATGTGATTAATATGGAGTAATGTAATTAAGTGTATTATATTAATATGAAGTGAATAAATATTTTATTGAATTTATTTGTTGAGTTAAATAAATTAAGTATGTGATAATGTGGATTGATTTAATTAAGTGCCATATATTTAATTAAATTGATATATTAGCAATGGTGTAGAATAATTCTAATTTAATTAAGAATAATTGAATTAGATTTAATGTTATGTGCTACGTGTTAATAATAATTTGTTACATGTATTATGTTTAATAAAGAAATTATAATTGTGTAACAATTTAGTATTGTGTGTTTTTATTATTAAATGGGTGTTAGTTTTATTTAATTAGAATATGGTAATTTAATTAAATAAGTGTAGTAATTAAACTATGGAGTAAAAGATTTTTTAAAATAATGGGAAAGGATTTTAAATGGTTTTACCAAACAAGGCCCTTGTACTTGATTAACCCTATTTCTCCAAACAAGGCCTTAGCTAAAAAGTGATTTTTAAAATAGTTTTGTTTTGCCAAACATGGCCTTATTACTTTTCAAATCCTATAACTTATGTAATTAGTAATACTTATTATTGTTATAAGTATTATATTTATTATATATATGTTACATTTATATTATATATTATATGTGTATGATTATATCTGTTAGTCAGAAAACAAAGTACGTTAGTTTTTCTAAAAAAAAACCTAAGTCTAAGAGAAGAAGAAGAGAGTTAGAGTTCTCAGAGAAGAAGGAAGAAGAGGAAGAAGAAGGGAGAGCTCAAAGCAAGGCCCACTATCATCTTCATCTCTATATCTCTTTTAATCAAAGACTAGCAAGGTTATAATTCTAACCCTAAATACAATTAAGATGTTTTATTTGGGATTTTTGTAAAATTAGGTTTTCATGTGTATAAGATTATGTGTTTATATCATGTTCATATGTTTTCATATATATAATTATGTGCCATGAAAAGAATTTCAGAACTCAATCGTCTTAAAAACAAGTTTCTCAAGCATGTGATTCTATATGTTCATAGTTTTGGAATTCTATGTAAAAATCTCTTTGTGAAACTTCATAATTTTGTATGAGAATGGGATATGTATGTATATATATACATGTATATATGTTTACATGAGAGTTTCATAGTTGTTTAAGAATTTCAATCACAAGTATATGATGAACCCTTTGAAAATCATGTTCATAGTGTTAGATTATGAATTTATGTTGAAAATTATTCTTCAATTATCAAATAGATTGGTGAAAGCATGAAGTTATGTGTAATATATGATATAGCATGATTATATATGAATTATATGGTTGTATTAGCAATTCAAACCATGGATTTTTGATAAACAATAGGAATCGTGTTCATAGTGTTTTTCTTTGAGTCAATTTCTGAAAAATTACTTTTGAAACTATCAAAATTGATGTTGATTATGAGTTATTGTTAAAATTGATTAAGTATTATGTTATTATGTAAAGAATAGAAGTAATTACAATTGGAATCACTTGAATTGGATGAAAAATGAATTCGTAGTAGTAATTTTTGTCAAGAACGCTTAAAATTGTGTTTTTCTTCGAATTCCATGAAATCTTGGTTGTGATTATGTGTTTATAAGAAATTTTTATGTTAGGAGTATGTTAATAAGCTTAAAATATTGTTTGTCACATGTTTCATGTTTTGTTATGTTGGAAAAATTCAAATTCGGTGTGACGGAATAAGCCAAATTGGCTTATTTCTCCACCAGTTCGCGAACCAGCCCCTCCACCAGCCCTTGAACCCACCCCAGGGGGTGTTTTTGCCTTGGGGGATCCGCCCCAGCGGTTGCTGTCTGGAGTGGTTTAGTTGTTGTAATGCAAAACTGTTTTGACCTCTGTTAGTAAAATGGCCATAACGTTTTCATACGAACTCCGATTAAAGAGATTCAAGATGATCCGGAACGAGCACGAGTAGACCTACAACTTTTCTTTTTTAACTTTTTTGATTTGAGGTCGTTAGCAAGGGTAAAAATGGCTATATTTGTGACTAATACGTATTCGGAGACAATCGGAGGGCGTCGGTCATGTACATACGCAAGTATAGTGTTGTCGACAATATTAGATGTTGTTCTAAGTTATAAAACAAGAATGTTAGTAAATATAATGATGTTTAACTTGAAATGTAATTTGATTGACATAAGATGTAATTATAATTGGTTAATTATGTGAAATGTAATATGATTATGTGAGGTGATTAAATTACGTGGTGATTAATTATTAACTTATTAGGTAACGAGGAATGAGCTAATCTTAATTGGTTAACTAACAGTGCAGTGGCAGTGAGTTTTAGTCAAGTGTGCAGTGTGTTGTTATGTTTCCATTACATTATTGCTAAGATAATGAGCATGTATCTAGCTGCTATAACATGTGTTAACATGAAGTTGATAATTTCATAATTCGAGAAAAAGAAAGTTTTGAAAACTTAATATAGTATTTAAATTATAAGTTATAATTGTTTAATTGAACTACTTAATTATAATGTGATTAATTATAATTAAGAGTAAATGTTTAATTTAAATTATAATTTTTGTGAAATTATAAGGTATAGAAGTTGATTTATTTTAATCAATTAGATGTTAATTTAAATTATAATATATGTGATTATAATTTAATAAATACATGTTTAATTATGGATTATAAATTGATAATTTCATGATTAATTATAATTTGTGTAATTATAATGCATGATATAGTTTAATTGATTATAAATTATAATTTGTTTATAATTTAAAAGGTAATTATAATTTGATTAAGTGTTTGAATTATAATTATTTAATTATAATTTAGTTAAATACATAATTGATTTAACTAACTATGTGATAGTTGATTATTATTATTAGAGTGAGTTAACCATGAGGGTTAACCACTTATGTGAATTAGTTACGTGTTAACTAATTTAGGTTATTGTGATTGAATATATATGTGTAGAAAGTATTAAAGTACGTGAATTGTGTTAAGTAGCTTGCGCTTGAGGCAAGTCTTCTAAACCCTAAACTCGTTAATTTTATGTAAGTTTTCTAAACCCTAATCTTGTATAATTTCATGAGTTCATATATTCTTGTTAAGAATGTCCTTTTCTATTTTTGTATTGGACAATTGTTTATTTAATTGAAATGATCTTAACTTATTGTTCAAGTAAGATCCAGTTATTATTTTAAATGCTTTAAGTTGATTCTAAAGCATATGCTAATTCATAATTCTTTTATTTATGAATTATTGGAAGTCGATTCAACTAATCCTTAGTTGATGAACGTGAATTCTAAATTACCCTTGTAAGCTTATCCAAACCAAACTTTCTTTGGTGCGGACTTGAATTCAAATTACTGAGTTGAACAACCCTATTTACTAGGGGAGGTTACTACGCATAGCGTTAAGATGTTTGTGCACAATACATGGTACAAAGGGCTGATCCCCCTAAGTACGAGTTAAGGTCCATAGTCTTATTGACTGTTAAAGGTTTAAATAGAAATATTTATAACCTAGGACAAGAGTTCAAAGGTCTTATGACCCTCAGATAAATTCTATATTCGAATTTTAATGTTGATAGAGAATTATTATTCAATTATTTATTATTGAAGCAAGTTAAGTTGTTCAGATTCTTTTAAATATATCCTTGCATGTCTATATTATTATTAAACTCCAGTGAGCTGTGATTTGCTCACCCTTGCATTAAATAACAATTTCAGTTAAGGTTGATAACGATGATGCTCCGTCTACAAGTAAGGGCAAGGGAAAGCAAAGCAAGTTAAGACTTAATTTTATTATATTGAGAATGATCGTAATAAGACTTGAATGTTATGTTTTTGTTTCCGCACTTTATTATATTCATGTCAGGGTTAGAGTAAACCGGGATTATCTTGAAAAGGTTGTAACCTTTTTTAAGGGAGATTTATCTATTCTAATTTAAGTTGTACTTTATTTTACATTATTCATTGGGTAGATGTATGTTATATTAGAAAGTGAACACTAAATCATGTGAAAATGAAGTACCCGGATTTGGGGGTGTCACAATAAGTCATAACGAACGGTAATAAGAGAATGAAGAATAACGTATAATGTTGAAAAGCTGAGTTAGTGATAATAACTTGAATAACGTTCTGAGTCAGATATATCGAATGTTGTAAGATATGAAATGAAGATTAACTTAACGAACAGTATAGTTATAATGGTTCGGATAAGGTAAGTCTAAGTTGTAATACAATCATAGTCTAGAATGGTCAAGATATAGTATCTGGGCTAAACGATTCCGTCAGAGAGAGACGGTTAATATGAACTAGCAACCGATCTAATTCACTGTGAAAGACAGTATAGACAAAACGGGAAACTAGTTTGTTGGTTGTTTGTGGGAAACCACTCAGTGTACTATATTGAATACTGTTAGAGACTCGATGTGTGCTAAGTGTAATGTTATTGAAAGAATAAAAGAAATGAATATGGGGGTTGGTCGCGTAAACATAGATTTCAAGAACGCGAACCATAAGAAGTAAAATGAATTTTAAACCAATGCATAAGTCAAGTATATGACTAATGGATATGTGTTTTCTTATGTGTTATATAGGGATTGTGATGAATGGTATAGCATAAGCAGTATGCAGCGCTAAGGCAAGTTTCCTAACTTCATTCATATTTTATTATGAATGTTAGTTTCTTAACTTTCTTAGATGTTGAACTTGAGAAAGTATTTCGTATGTGCAAATGTGTGATATTTGTACAAGGTGTTTGTATGTATGAGGCCTGGTGCCACAATTTTAACACTTCGGTGTTTCTGTGAAATGAACTGTTCTGTGATTAAACTGTTCGATGTTAAGAAGTTCGATTTATTCATGAACCGTAATTGTTAAGTATGTGCTAATGATTCTAGCCAAACATAATATGTATGAAAAAGGTAGAAGAATGAAAGTATGATAAAGGAAATATAATGAATGTTTTACAATGATAGGAATCATAACGTATTCCTATTATTCGAGCTGCTTCATAACCTTTGTTCGGTTATTGAAATCTTAAAAGAATGTTAATTTTTTCTTTGGTTGTTAATCAACTGCTATGACTTGCTGAGCAATTGAATGCTCACACTTTCTTGAAATAAAAACAAGTTCAGCGAATGAAGGTGGTATATATTAAAGGACCCTGTAAAGATCAAGCTGATCGATATCCTGCTATGGTAAAGTGTTATGGTTGCGAATACCATTAGCGTCACAAGATGAAGTGCCATTCGTCTTATGAATGAGCATGAAGATCAAGCCAAGACTTATAGAATAGTTAGTTAAACTATTCTGTAGATGTGGTGACTAGTTAAAAGTCACACATGTAAGATGAAAGGGATAATGTAATTATCATTATTTGTAATGAATGAAGATTTTACGGTAATAGAAACTGGGAATTGAATGGATATATCGTTATTCTTCAGGATATAATGATGTATGTATGGAGTGTAATGTACTTGTAAGGTACAAAATTCGGGTGTGAAGATAGACCGAATTTTGGGGCTTCACATTTTAGCTTCATTAATGCTGAACTGGAAATTTGCTTCATCCAATTCCATAGTGAAGGTCCCATGGTGTTTATCATTTAGTGTCTTCGCTATTTGCACCGATGAAGTTGTACCATCCATATTCTCCTTGTGAAAATCTGTAGAAATTATCGACTCGTCCTTTTTTCCCTCCTCATCAAACTCCATAATGGCTTTGGACACCACATTTTCACACATGGCACTACTGCATATCTTTGAAGTAAACATTGACTCCTCTTGTTGCCATATCTCTGCAGCACTTCTCAAAGTAATTGCACATACATTCTCTCTAGGTGTAACAACAGTTTGAGAAGGTAACTTCCTTGAGCCTCGAGAATTCAATCTACTAAATGTGGTAGTCAGTTGACCCACTTGGTTCTCCAGATTGTGAATGGAAGTCCTATCTCTTGCTGGAATTGTTGTGCTTGATTCATGAAAGCTTTGAACATATCCCCAATGGATGGTGCAGAATTGGTAGGTACTGCTTCGGGATATGTTTGCATTGGTGGCTTATTACCTTCATAGCTCAATCGGGATGATCTTTCTATTCTGGATTGTAAGTGTCCACCCAAGGATCATATTGATGTGAATGTTGTCCTAAGAATGTCCCCAAAACATTGACTTGTTGCATAGTTTCATCCGCATGCATTATTGGACAAACATCATTAGTATGTCCTGACTTTGAACAAATTCCACACTCCTTTGCTACTTGCATATTCCCTGCAGCCATTTGTCAAACCAAAGCAGTTAAATCAGAAATTTGTTGCTCAAGATTACAAGTGCTTACCTCTTTTACCCTTTGTGATGCATGAGTCATCCTAGTACCATACTGCTGTGAGTTAACTACTATGTTTGCAATTAAGTTTCGTGCAGCTTTTGGAGTTTTGTCTACCAGTGCTCCTCCACTTGCTGCATCAATCATGCTTTTATCCATCGGTAGCAACCCTTCATAGAAGTACTGTATCAAGTAATGATCATTAATTCCGTGAGGTGGACAGCTGGAACACAACTTCTTGAACCTTTCCCAATACTCATAGAGATTCTCTCTATTGAACTGCCTGATTCCACATATCTCCTTTCTTATATCAGCAACTCTTGATGTAGGAAAATACCTCTCCAAGAATAACCTTTGTATGTCAGTCCATGATCGTATTGATCCTGAAGGCAGATAGTATAACAAGTCTTTAGCTAAATCTGCTAAGGAGAATGGAAAAAGTTTAAGCTTGATCTGCTCCTCTGTCACTCGTTGTAATTTCATTATGGAACACACCACATGGAACTCCTTTAAATGCTTATATGGATTTTCACCTGTAAGACCACGAAAAGTAGGAAAAAGACGAATTAGTCCAGAGTTAAGTTCAAAAGCAACATCTAAAGTAGGATATTTAATACACAAAGATGGTTGATCAAGATCAGGAGTAGCCAGTTCTTTCAAAGTCCTGTTAGTGTTTGGTACCGCCATCTTTCCCTCTTCAAGTGATGGAACAAGAGCTTCTACTGTATCTGCAGTTTTCTCTATCTCTTGATCAAAATTTAGGTCAATAGAGTGAAAGGATTGAGTCATAAAACAAAAAAAATGAAAAAGAAAAAGACAATAATAAAAATAAACGAAAATAAAGAATAAGCAAAAAGAAATAACACTCCCCGACAACGGCGCCAAAATTAGCGAGCTATCGTTAGCACTCCTAAATTAATACCTTATTTCTACTTTACTATCACAAGAATGAGTATAGCAATAAGCAATGATCGATCCTACAAAGAGCGTATTATTTTATGTTTATTCAATTATTTTCAAATGAATTGGGGTTTTGTTTTAAATAACTAAATTAACAAAAGTAAACTGAGAAGAAATATTAATGAGTAAAAATCTTTAATTTTTTCAGTTCAGTATCACCTTTTCACAATTATGTATTTGAAAGTAGTATGCATACAAGTCAATCATGTATGATGATAAATCATATACTTTGGATACGATCCTATATTTATTTATTCAATAAGCAAGGATCGATCCCACAGAAAGCGTATTGTTTTATATTTATTCAATTATTTTCCAATGAATTGGGGTTTTGTTTTGAATAACTAAATTAACAAAAGTAAACTGAGAAGAAATTTTAATGAGTAAAAATCTTCAATTTTTCAGTTCAGTATTACCTTTTCACAATCATGTATTTGAAAGTAGTATGCATACAAGCCAATCATGTATGATAATAAATCATATACTTTTGATACGATCTAATTTATTTATTTATTAATAAAAGTATTCAATTTTTTAAAGGCATTTAATTATATACATGATGCTGTTTTTATAATATGTAAATAACCCATAGTTTTAAGCATTGCTTTTAGAATTATGATATTGATCATGCTAATGAGATCTAAATTCTTAGAAAGCTTAAAACTAAAATAGTTCCCAATCGTTGGATTACTAAAAAGGGGATTAGTAAATCCGGATAAATTGGTACATATGTTGCTTGCTCATTGGATGAGGATGATTGATCTCATGATCATTTGTGTGAAGACACTAAAGCAAGTATATAGGTGCTTAATGGAGAATAAGTTCACTGAACGTGACTCGCTATGGAAAACCTAATGGAGTTTTACTTACCTGTCAATAGAAATTCCTAATGTGATAGCAGTACAAGTGATCCTTGGACTTGAGATCACCATAGTATCTTATGTGTAATGAATTATACTTTGACTTACCATTAGGGTATATCAAAGGGTATGCTTGGGTATAATAAGTTATATATGGAGATAATGAATGGTCAATAAAGAATCTACCACTTCTAGTAAAAGAAGAGATATTTCCTATATGATTCGTTAAATGACAACCCAGTAGTCCTTACCCAAGACAAAATAAAATTAGAAAGGAGTTTCTAATTTGTATTATTTGGAGTTGTGCATTTTCTGATTGAAATACATATAATTAAATAAAATAAGACTTGACAGTAATTCCATGTCTTATATTTAATTAGGACATTATATGGTGGAAGGATTGAATTGCACGGTAACTATTTACTCACATGTTCTTTTATGATTGATGTTTAAATCTATATTATCTGAAAAGTCGTTGATCGCTAGGGAGGCTTATCCCTATTGTAGAATAAATATTATTTATTTAAATAGATTATTAGTTTAATTTATTTATTTAAATAAGATTAGAATTATTCTAATTAATTTATTCACAACCGGTTTAATATAGAGAACCTAAAGGGTCACACCATAAAAGGAATAATAATTATTTAAGAAGGTAATGGCATAATCGTAATAATGCATTAAGTGTAATTAATTTAATCTATGGTGATAGAATAAATTAAATAGCTTAATGTTTATTATTTAATATTTTAGAAATATTACATATTAGTTAATAAGAGGAGTCTTATTAATATTATTACAATTATTATTATTTTAATTTCTAAAGGAGTTTAAGAATTAATTTAATATTAGTACCCTCATTTATTCCTAATAAGATTAGGAGACAAATTACATAAATGAATTTAATTAATTATTCTCAATGTGGTGGGAAGCCTAAATTAATTAAAGAAGTTTATTTAATTAAATGAAACCCCATGTCTAATAGGATTAGAAGTGTTGACCAATATCTATATAAGAGGAGTCTTATAATAGATATTAGTTGATGCAATTTTAATTATTGGAGAGTACTCCTTTTCTATAGTGGATAGAAAACTAGGGTTTAGTCAACCACCCTCCTTCTTGATAATTCCTTTTTCTTGGTGGATCACCTCTAGAGGCCAAATACTTGGTTGGCTAACGTTGATCAAAGGAAGGAATCTAACCCGAAAATTCAAGAAGATCACGAAGAACAAGGAGTTGAACTCGTACTTGTGGAAGCTTCGTTCTACAAGGGTATAATTCTATAACTTTTTATTTATCATTTTAAATTAATAATTTGCATAAAGGATGATCAGGGTAATAATTTTGTAGAAAATTTTAAACTCTGATATACCATGCTTCCGCTAATTTTTGCAATTTGATTGCGCCCACGATTTCGTACAAACCCAACAGTGGCATCAGAGCCAAACCTTTATGCAATTATTAATTGTTTTAATTCTATATATGTATGGGTATGTATTTATAATAATTTATTGGGCATAATTAATTGTATAAAATTATTTTTTTTGAAAGAAAGAAAAAAAAATGTAAGCAATTTTATTTTATTTTTCCGTTGGCTGCTGGAACCGTGGATGGTGATCTAATGGTCTCAATAAAGTACCTAATTCAAAAAAAGGTGATCTGAAGCTTACTGAAGATTTCTAAAGAAAAGTGGTATATATATATATATATATATATATATATATATATATATATATATATATATATATATATATATATATATATATTACGAAAGTACCTTTACTAAAGGATTTCAAAATGAATCAGGATTGCAATACAAAAAAAGGCGTTATATATATATATATATATATATATATATATATATATAATATTCCTAATAATTTTATAATTAAAATAAAGAGTTTATTTTAATCTTGAAATTGAATTTTGTGACGCCCCCAAATTCGAACTGCCACTGGTCTCTCGAATTCGATTCGTCACTTTCTCACGATAATACAATAAATCATACAATCACAGCGGAAGATCTATAATAGTATACAATGATTTATTATATTTATTCCCCCAAGTCTCGCAACCTACATTACTTAATAGATTACATAATAATATCAAATAAAAACTTATTACATAATCTAAGCTTAAACATAGTTCTCAATCAGTCTTAATACATCATCTTAATAGACATAATACAACACACATATATTTAGAACATAAAAGGGGCTAGCTAGTTGGTAGCCTTGCCCTTGCCCTTATCGACTCCCGAAGGTCCATCCTGCTCTGCCTTAACTGAAATATTTTAGGAAAAAGCAAGAATAAGTAACAAATTTGCTCAGCAAGTAATATAACAACAAGGGTGAGTATTATAGTTCTCGAATTCAAAAGGGTATAGCAAGGTATGATAGTTCAAGGATAGCAAGAAATATCAACAGTTTTTCAATAACAGTCATTAAGGACAACAGAATATCAATAAGATTCAATGCTAAATCAATTAACGATTTCAAGATAATTGAATACTGAGCAGTCACTAAGGACTATGAACTTTTACTAGGATTAACAGAAATATACTGATAATCCAATAAAAATAAGTACAACAGGTGCTCAGCCTAAAGTACCCTATATTATGCATAACATTTAATCATTCTCAAGTGCGCACGTCGGTCTCCCGACAATATATAGTTCCCTTCAAAGAAGGTTGTTCATCCCAGTCAATATAAGACTCCGGACCAATCAATTAGTTTGGATAGCTTTCTAATCATGATATATGTATAGCCGAATTAAATGGCATAGACCACTCTTTATAAGTTCAATACTTGACATTAAAGTTCGAAGAATATAATCGACTTTATCGTAACTATGACACAATAAGTCATAATTTGAATAACTCACTTGCACAACAATAAACTTAATACGTATTCAATAAGAATAGAGTTCAAGTACTTGCTTACAATATCTGTTGAATAAAGTAATGTAAGGGTTTAGGATACTTGCCTTAAGCGTAGTCTATCCACGTAAAGTAAATCAACACTTTCGAATCCTATTATAATATATTACATGTATAGGATGTTTATTAGCTAAGCACGTTCAGTACGTAAGCTCAATATATAAGTTTAGATATACACATACTGTTCTAACTCAATCATATAGCCATATACGTATGTTATTATAGCAATTCATAATACTAAGTTGGTTATGCCACTACTATCTCTAAAGTTTCTTTTACAAGTTAAACGTCTTCATATATCATCACTAACACATAAGACCACAACCAATACCAAACATATTCTATTTAGTAAGTTATAACGTTGTTATAAGTTAACTGTCAAAATCAGATTCAAGCATCAACATATGATATCACATAGCATACATACATGTTAAAGGGTCCTTCCATGTTTGTTCAACCTTTCCAAGTTCAATCATACATGATATAGTTCTAAATCACGGTTTCTAACGACCTAGGGTCATACAACGCCATGAATTCACATAAGCTATTATGCTTGTCATTTAAACATATAAGGTAGTCATATATTTTGTTGATAAGCATGCTCATATGTTTCTATATTACATATGCATAACTAGTATCGTTATTGTTCGAAAACATGCTTCAACTCTTACGTGATTGACTTTCATTGAATCTAACAAGTGAGTACACATGTATAATATACTAGTAATGTTAAAAGCATTATCAAACATGTTTATAATTATCAGAATCTAAATCTCAATGTCAAAAGTCAAGTCCACTTTCAAAACTTATATTTTCGTTAGCACACGTTCACTAATGAGGTTGTGACGAACGAGAATTTTGTAAAGATATTTGAATATTTATTGAAATAAATAAATATTTTTAATGATTTAATTATTGAGTTAAATAATTAAGTCATGAATTTGTGGTAGATTAATTTAACTATATGTGTTACATTAATTAAATTAATGTGTAGTGATTTAATAGTTCAAAGTATTTAATTAATTGAGTTTATTTGATTAGTTGAATTAATTAAATAAGCATATGTTACTTTAATTAATTTAATAGTTAATTAAAGAATTAGTGAATTAACATAATTAATAAATAAAAATATTAATTATGTGACAATATGATTTAATGTGAATTATCTTATTTTATTTAATTGATTTAAATAAAATTAATTAATTAATAAGTGATGTGACAATTAACTATATAGTAAATTAGTTTATTAAAATAAATGAAAAAATAAAAGAAGAAGAAGCCAAACAAGGCCCTTGTGGGAGTTATATTACAACGGATATATTATATATTTATATATATGTGTACATTATCTTCCTAAGTTATTTTATCAGAAGAAATTAGAGAAGTCAGAGAAAGAAAAACGTAGAAAGTTTCAGAGAGAAGAAGAAGAAGAGATTGAGAGAAAGGAATTTGAGAAATCTTAAGTATTGTCTGTGATTGTGTTATCTTCATACCAAAAGGGTAATTCTTCTTTTAAGTTTTCAAAATTAAGATTTCTTAAATATGTACTTTTAAGTTTTCTGTGAAAATTGGGTTTCCCAATTGGGTTACGATATGGCTTTATCTATATGGGTATGGGATCATAACGTGTTTTTTCTAACATATAATCATGTTTTAAAGGATCAATTTTATTTAATTTGGCCTTAATTGGATTTTCAAAGATTTACAGAGTTTTTCATTTTTCGTGTTTTTTTTAAAAAGTCCTCTGTAAATGGAGAAAGTTGACAATTGATGATTTCATGGATATATATATATATATATATATGAACATATGTCCATGATATAATTTATGCTATACATTCATGATTCACAGTGATTACATCAAGTAATTTTGTTAATAAATGGGTTTTATAAAAGACAGAGTGTTGAATATGGGGAATAACCCATATGGGTGAAATAGATGTGGTAATCATATGTTTATATTTAAATTAACACATGAATATGATTTTGTATGTTAAAATAAAGAGAATGGAATTGGAATGAGTGGATTCGATGTAGTAACGAATCCGTAATGTTAGATTATATATTTTTCATTAAATTTTATAAAATTTATGAAGAACAGTGAAATTGATGGTGTTAGATTGTGTAACTATGTGATTATGATTGTTAAGAACATGATATAAGTGTTGTATAATATTTCTGTGAAGTTTATACTTCATGGGTAACGTTATGAATCAGTGTAATGATGTGAATTGGGAGAAAATGGGAGAAAATCTGTGTTCGTTCGCGAACTTTAGATTCTAAAATTCCGCAGCAGCGCCGGCTGCAAGGCAAAATGTCGCGCGGCAGCGCCTGTCCAAAAATTTTGAAAAAAAAATGCTAAGTGTTGGAAATTTGTGAAATGTGTTTTGAGTCTAATGAACATGAACACGTGTTGTATAAATATAATAAAATATTGATATGAGTTTAATAATTTATGTTATGTAATTAATAAATAAATTAATTACGTGACTTAAACTATTATTTGTAAAGGTTAAATAATGTGTTATAAACATTAAGACATTATTTTAAATCTAATTAACATGAAGACATGTTATGTATGTAATGAGTTATTAGTACAAGTTAATAACTTAAGTTACGTGATTAATTAACAAGTTAATTAATCAACGCAAACCATTATTTGAAAACTTAATAATGAGTTTGAAGAATACTATTGTAAATCAATAATCATATCGAACTTGTGATTAATTGATATTGTAAATGTGTGATAGGTAAGAGTAATTAAAGAAGTGAGAAATAATTGTAGCTTGTGCACGAGGCAAATTTTCTATCCCTAACTTATTATTATTGTTGGGCAAGTTTCCTAAACTAAACTCTTTAAATTAAGCAATTGCTATGCTTAATTACTATTGTTGAGCAAATTCTTACTCTTGAATATCCAAGTTTAGAATTTTACATGAGATGCCATGATTCTTTTAAAAGTATCATTTAAGTGTACAATACTTATTCGATTGTATACCTTGAGAAGTTAATATTCAATTTGAATATCATTTATTGAGTTATCCAAACCAACTTTATTTGGTGCGAATTCTGATGTCAAACTGAGATGAACAACCCTAATATAGGGAATTAATGAAGATGATTAAAGCGTTAAGATAATGTGCACAGTATCAGTACGAAGGGCTGATCTCCCTAAGTACGAGAAGTAAAGTCTATAGTCTTATGACTGTTAAAGGTTGGAAAAGTTAATATACTTGACAACCTAAGACTCGGTTCAAGGTCTTAATGACCCTCAGAAGTAATTTGACTCTCGATTAATATTCTTGATTCAAAAGTTGAGAAGTAATTTGACTCTTGATTAATATTCTTGATTCAAATGTTGAGCTTTCTGTTATTCAAAATTCTTTCACTCGCATGTTATTATTCTGTCATATTTTTATACTTGCGGGCCTCCGTGCTCACTCTTGCATAATAACATTGTAGCTAATAATGAACGAAGTGATGTACCTTCTAGTAGCAAGGGCAAAGGAAAAGCTAACAAGTGTTGAAGACTTGTGTTGATGTTAAGAATGTTAAAGTTCAAGATTTATGTGTGATGACTTAAGACTTATTTATTTACGTTTCCGCAACAGAGATTTAAGGTTAAGTTTAACCTGGGATTTATGATGTATTATTACTTCAGATGATGTAAGATGATGATTTATTTATCTAATAAATGAATTTTATTATTTATGGGTAGATAGTTGTATGATATTGGAACAATGAACACCAAATCCTGTGGAAATTAAGATACCGGATTTGGGGGTGTCACAGAGGTCCAATATGTGCATGTTATATCATGAAACATAGATACACATGTCATCACGTTCTTTATGCATTTCTAGGCCATACAAACATGCTCAAAGTCAGATTATAAACATGGTTCGTATACGTCAAAGTTTGTTTATAAAACTTTAAGTTTATTTTTCAAGCCATAAGCCTTTTCATTAAAAATGTTTATCATCATGGTCAAACATGCTCATGCTATGTTAATATACTCGTTTATATATGTTACTCATGCTAGCATGCTTGTCTAAGTCACATTAACAAACTAACACTAACAGCTTATAGCAGAATCAGCAAACTGATTTCAGAGCAGCGCCCTAGTTCAATACTGGAGCAGCTGCGCCGGGTCTCGGCCATAACAGAACTGGCTTTCTGCTTTCGCAGTTAGCAAGGCCAAATACAGATTTCTTTCACGAAAACAATTTTCACAGCCACATTATAGTCCAAATATGTTTGTAAGCTTCATATAGCACTTAACAAGTATTCTACAATTCCAATTACCATCTAATTCCACCAAATCAAGAATCTAAGAAATTGCAAAAAACTTGAAATGAAGAACATAGATTAGGATTATACCTCTGCAATGCAATAGCTAAGCTAAGTTTGCTGCTATACTGAAATTTCTCAATTCTTAGAATGCTTAACACTAATGCATATAATTGCTCACAACTCAACACTAAGAAAATCTCAGCAAAGAAATTAGAAGGAGAAGAGCTTATATTTATAGGAAAACCATAACCCAGACAATGCATTTAACTCCCAAATCAAACTAACGAAAATGAGAATTGCATGATGGTTAAGGAGGAGTTGGTAGTTAGTTGGTGAAATGCATTATGAAAGCAACTCCCTTGGTTATCATTTGCTAGAATGTTGCTGAGTTTGAGGAGAATAGTAGGCTTAGGCCTTATGGCTATGCACGTGAAGGGAATAAGACTCTCATTGAGGGACAAGCCAATAAATCTCAGCATTTGGTAACATGAAAAGTAGTAATATATAGGCTATGTATATTTACATATTATGTATTCATGGGTTATAATTTAATGTCACAAGGTAGTTCAAATAAATAATACTTTAATGTAATAAATGTAATTTGCACATATATAATCCATATACATTTTATCATACCGGTATAATTTAATCGGTTATTATCACATTACATTATCTCATCTATTATTCAATTAAATATTAAAATAATCATCAATTAGCAATTGTTTATTATATATTCAAGATATATTAATTTAATGTCCACACACTCACATTGTCACATAGTCTTATGATGTATTCACATATTTATTTAATTAGTCATAACATATAGTTCTCGTATATAGTATAGTCACACATAAGTGTTACATTTCACTATACACTTTATATAATATATATGTAGCTACTATACATTATACATTTAATTATCGCATGCTTGCACATAGCAATTAATTGAGCAAATATAATCTTATTATATTAATAATTTACTCGCTTATGACAATTAATCCATACTAATTACTCATCTCCTCAATTAATTATCAATAATATTAATTAATCCATCCCTCATTAATTTACCCTTAACAGCAAATTATTGTAATACTATAAATTATCACATTCCTCAACAATTTAATAAATACGAATCTTATTATATATATAAACAATTCACTTATTATTATACTATCATTTACAATAATAATAAATCAACATACTATTATTATATTTCTCATAATAGCAATTAACAATTAATATAGATTAATTGCTCACTTAATAATTCCTTCATCCTTGAACTAATTAACTCATCATCGTTTCTATTCTCGTGCCACACAAGGCATTTTAACGAGCTTATCATAAACTCCATATTTTTCTCAATTATTATATATATTCAATTTGAAATAATTGAGTTAACTCATCTCATAACACATAAATATTTATATTCGAATAAATATTCATTTCCATTTATATATTCATTTAATAATATTCAAAAATTCTCGGGTATTACAGATTTCATGCAACTTAAAATTGTCCATTAAATGATATTCATATATATATGGAATGTTTTAATTCATGAGATGAATATTTATTTATTGATGCATATGATGATATGTATGATAATAAATGGGATTGATTATGGGACTATTGACCAATGTGATTAGATTTTATTTTAGTTGAATGCTTGAATGAATGAGTTTTATTAAATGGGGTCTTCGTACCTCGTCTTCTCTGATTTTTTTCTTGATGTAAAATTCTATCTCCCTCTTATAGACTTCCCTTTAACTGCTGATCAAGGTTTCTATTTAAATTAAATAGTAATGTAATAGAAATAGTTAGAATTATCTTGAAGAAATTAGAGACCAAGGAGCAAGGAGCCGTAAAGACCCGTTTGTATGGAGCTCGGGTTTAAATGTAATAGTTACGTTTAAATTTAAAATCTTGTACTCTTAGGTTTGACCTTTTGGTTCACTTGGTGGCTCTAGTGAACCAAACTAGAATAAAAGTCCAAAATCAATCCGGGTAGAATATAGTATTCTATATGTGCATGCTAAGTATTATATATATTATATTTTATGCAAACATGTTTTGCATGTTTTAATAAAATGACGCGTATTTTATATATATATATATGTGCATGAGCGCTAAACAAGATGAGACAAATAATAACAAACCCCTCAAAGAAATCATATTAAGTCTAACACTTTAAATGATATTTGAAATATCGAATGCCGCCTTCTAGCATGATAAATTAATAGAGTATTAAATATTTAATATGAGTTTGTTTTGCACACACAAGGAAAGTATTAAGTATTTAAGATATTAATGTAAATACATTTGATACTTATAAAGTTAACTGAACAATATTGTTTTGCTATGCACACACAAGGACAATATTTTTCTTTTTTTGAATATAGGGAGTGCTAGGTTGGACTTAACTTAAATCATTTTAGTTTGGATGTGCACACACTTGACCATTATGATCTAAGAGACAGAATACAAGGAGTTATTTGTCGATGTAATTGACAAGAGTTGTCTACCTATTTATTTATATATTGTTTGTTGTGCACACACAAGGCTATATACATTTGAAATAGGATCCTTATTCTCATTAGCAAATCTTTAATTAGATATTGCCGAACTATATAACTAAGGGTAACATAGTTTGAAGAAAATAGTGAGAAATACCAATTTAAAATAAGACCTAATTTATTTTGGTATATAAAATTAATTAAATGAATGTTTGCTAAAATATTGTCATTTCACATGGAAAAATTTAAATATGTCAAAATCACTAATTTCACTGCGCAGTATACTTGATGCTAATAAACTAACCGGGCCGAATTACACGGACTGGCTAAGGAATTTTAGAATAGTTCTCACTGCTGAAAAGATTTCTTATGTCCTAAATTCACCTGTCCCTGGAACTGTTCCAGATTCAGCCTTTGAGGAAGAGATTGCCACCATAACAAAGTGGCAAGATGATGCATCTGTGGCTCAATACATCATGCTCGCATCCATGAATAATGAGCTTCAGCGTCGATGTTTTTTCACCTCAAGGAGTTGTATGGTGAACAAAGTAGGACTGCTAGATATGAGATATCTAAGGAGCTTTTTTGATCTCGGATGACCGAGGGCACCGCCGTTGAGACTTATGTTCTAAGGGTGATCAATCTGATTGAACACCTTGGACAGCTTGGGTTCGTCATGGATGGGGATTTGAGTCAAAACTTGGTCTTGTAGTCACTCCTTGAGACCATCTCGCAGTTCGTTGTAAATTTTCACATGAATAAGTTAGATGTCAGCTTGCCTGAATTACTTAACATGGTTAAAATTGCAGAAGGTCACTTCCGATCCAAGAAGAACCATGTCTTAATGGTGGATGATTCTTCCAAGAATAGGAAGAGGCCTAAGGTATCTTATGAAAAGAAAAAATCTAAGAAGGCTAAGGGCAAGGCAAAAGTGAAGGATCAAAAGAAACCTGAACCAGCTAGCAAAGGAATGTGCTTCTATTGCAACGAGCGAGATCAATGGAAGAGGAACTGCAAGAAGTTTCTGGCAAATAAGAAGATTGGAGAGGCTTCGACTTCCAATCAAGGTTTGTTCATAATTGAAATTAATTTTTCAAAAAGTCAAAATTCTACTTATGTATTGGATACCGGCTGTGGTTCTCACATATGTAGTATTGTGCAAAGACTGGTCAGAAGTAGAAAGCTGAACAAGGATGAGGTTGTCCTACGAGTGAGAAATGGAGCAAAGGTTGCTGCATTAACTGTAGGCACTTATTGTTTAGCACTGCCTACGGGCAAGTCCATTTATTTAAATTGCTGTTATTTTGTTCCGAATATCGTTAGAAACATTATTTCTATTTCCGTATTAGATATGGATAGATTTGACATTATAATAAAGAACACCGGCTGTTCTGTTTTTAAAAGCAATGTTTTATATGGTGTTGGAAATCTACGAAATGGACTTTAGTTACTTGACTTGCATGAAAATATACTTCAAATAGAACAAACTAAGAAAAGGAAAAGAGATGATATTAATTATACCTATATGTGGCACTGTAGACTCGGTCATATCAATAAAACAAGATTATCCAAGTCGCATAAGGATGGGCTCTTAGAGCTATCCGATTATGAATCATATCTAACTTGTGAATCTTGTCTCATGGATAAAATAACTAAATCTCGTTTTAGTGGAAAAGGAAAAAGAGTTACAGAGTTGTTAGAGTTGGTTCACACAGACGTTTATGGACCTATGACAACGAATGCACTGGAAGGGTATTCTTATTTTATTACTTTCACTGATGATCACTCAAGATTTGGATATGTGTATTTAATGAAATACAATTCTGAATCATTCAAAAAGTTCAAAGAATTCAGAAGCGAAGTAGAGAAACAAACGGGCAAAAGTATTAAGATTCTTCAATCAGATCGAGGTGGAGAATACTTAAGCGTGAGTTTCTCAAATTATCTCAAAGATAATGGTACAACCTCACAATGGACTCCACCAGGTACACCATAGTTAAATGGAGCATCTGAACGGAGAAATCGAACATTGTTGGACATGGTTCATTCCATGATGAGTTTTACTGATCTTTCTATTTCATTATGGGCTTATGCCTTAGAAGCAGCTGCATATCTACTACATAAGGCCCCCTCAAAATTCGTCCCTAAGACTCCATATGAGATGTGGACAGGGAGGAAACCTGGTCTTAAGCATGTTAAGATTTGACGATGTCCAACTTATGTGAAAAGGTTTCAAAATGATCAGCTTGGGACAAGATCTAATAAGTTTACTTTTGTGGGATATCCTAAATAAAGTTTGGGATACTATTTCTATAATTCCACTGAGCAAAAGGTGTTTGTTGTGAAACACGCTGCCTTCTTGGAAAAAGAGTTTATCCTTGAAGGGGCTAGTGGGAGGAATTTGATCTTGAAGAAATTCAAGAACCACAAATCACTACAGATCAAGTGGATGAACCTGTCCAAGTAGAGACACCTACTGCACAACACCCTTTTCGTAAATCTAAAAAAGTACCGAAGATACCTGATAGGTATGGATTCGTCATAGAGGATGACAATGAGGTACACATCATGAATGATGATGATCCATTGAATTACAAACTGACTGTGAGTAATAAAGACTAAGGAAAATGGTAGGTGATCATAAAATCTAAAAGCAATGCACAAGACCATTTGGATTTTACTTGCGATTGTAGCTTATTATTACTAGATCTGGCAAAATGGACGTGGAGACGCCCTTCCTCAAATATACATTATTAGAGGAGAATGTATGTATGATACAGCCATATGGATTTGTTTCAATGGTTAAAGAAAATAATGTATATGAGCTACAACAATCCATTTATGGATTGAAGCAAGCTTCTCAAAGATGGAACATCCGTTTTGATGAGAGAATCAAAGAGTTTGATTTTATCACAAATGAGGATGAACCATGTGTGTACAAGAAGGTTAGTGGGAGCGCTGTTTCATTCCTTGTATTATATGTTGATGATATATTTCTGATAGGGAATGACATTCCTATACTACAATCGATCAAAATAAAGTTGTTTAAACATTATTCTATGAATGATTTGGGTAGACCATCCTATATTGGGGATATAAATCTGTATAGATAGATTTAAAAAGATGTTCGACTTAACCCGAGAAACGTATATTCATTAGATGCTAAAGGCGTTTAGCATGGCATACTCCAAAAGTTATCTCATGATGATGAACCATAGAGTGAATCTCTCTAAAATTATCCTTAATAAAAGAGAGATCGCATGAGTTACTATCATGTATGAAATGAAATATACGAGACATGATGTTGATCAGTCATATTCTGGAGAAGATCACTGTAAGACAGTGATAAACATCTTAAAGTACTTAACTGACACTAAGGATGTCACCATGATAGATGATGGGTCTGAATTAAACTAGAGGACTAAACATAATCAAGTTTTCAAACTGACCAAGACGACAGCAAATCCATTTTAGGGTAAGTCGTTACCTTGAAAGGTGGTGCAGTGAATTAAAAAGGTTCCAAACAGCAAAAAGTTGTTGGTCTAGGGACAAAGACAAATTATATAACTGTAAGTGAAGCTGCAAATTGATGTTTCAGATGAAAAGTTCATTACAGAACTAGGAATAGTTTCTAAGTCTCATCTTGAATCCAAACATGTGTTGCGGCACTTTAATTAAATAAATCATTGAAAGAAGAGACGTCACCTTAGAGCGTGTAGACTCTCAAGACAACATTGCACATCCATTTACTAAAGTTTTAACACAACAACATTTTGATCGTCATTTAGAGAATATAGGTATGAGATACCATGAAGATTGGCTTTAGTGCAAGTGGGAGATTGAAAGTAGTATGCATACAAGCCAATCATGTATGATGATAAAGCATATACTTTGGAGACGATCTTATTTATTTATTTATTAATAAAAGTACTCATTTATTAAAGACATTTAATTATCTACATGATAATATTTTTATAATATGTAAATAACCCATAGTTTTAAGCAATGCTTTTAGAATCATGATGTTGATCATGCTAATGAGATCTAAATTCTTAGAATGCTTAAAACTAAATTAGTTCCCAATCGTTGGATTACTAAAAAGGGGATTTGTAAATCCGGATAGATTGGTACATATGTTGCTTGCTCATTGGATGAGGATGATTGATCTCATGATCATTTGTGTGGAGACACTAAAGCAAGTATGTAGGTACTTATTAGAGAATAAGTTCATTGAACGTGACTCGCTATGGAATACCTAATGGAGTTTTACTTGAATGTCAATAGGAATTTCTAATATGATAATAGTACAAGTAATCCTTGGACTTGAGATCATCATAGTATCTTGTGTGTAATGAATTATACTTTAACTTATTCCTTAAAACCCTTAGGGTATATCAATGGGTATGCTTGGGTATAATAAGTTACATATGTAGATAATGAATGGTCAATAAAAAAATCTACCACTTCTAGTAAAAGAAGAGATATGTCCTATGTGATTCGTTAAATGACAACCCAATAGTACTTGGCCAAGGCAAAATGAAATTAGAAAGGAGTTTCTAATTTGCATTATTTGGAGTTGTACATTTTTTGATCGAAATACATATAATTAAATAAATAATTCTTGACAGTAATTCTATGTCTTATATTTAATTGGGACATTGTATGGTGGAAGGATTGAATTGTACGGTAACTATTTACTCACAGGTTCTTTTATGATTGATGTTGAAATCTATATTATCCAGAAAATCGTTAATCGCTAGGGAGACTTATCCCTATTGTAGAATAAATATTATTTACTTAAATAGATTATTAGTTTAATTTATTTATTTAAATAAGATTAGAATTGTTCTAATTGATTTATTCACAACCGGTTTAATTGGGAGAACCTAAAGGGTCACACAATAAAAGGAAGAATAGTTATTTAAAAATGTAATGACATAATTGTAATAATGCATTAAGTATAATTAATTTAATCTATGGTGATAGAATAAATTAAATAGCTTAATGTTTATTATTTAATATTTTGGAAATATTAATTAATAAGAGGAGTCTTATTTATATTATTACAATTATTATTATTTAAATTTCTAAAGGAGTTTAGGAATTAATTTAATTAGTACTCCCATTTATTCCTAATAAGATTAGGAGGCAAATTAATTAAATAAATTTAATTAATTATTCCCAATGTGGTGGGAAGACTAAATTAATTAAAGGAGTTTAATTAATTAAATAAAACCCCATGTCTAATAGGATTAGAAGGGTTGACCAATATCTATATAAGAGGAGTCTTATAATAGATATTAGTTGATGCAATTCTAATTGTTGGAGAGTATTCCTTTTCTATAGTGCATAGAAAACTAGGGTTTAGCCAACCACCCTCCTTCTTGATAATTCATTTTTCTTGGTGGATCACCTCTAGAGGCCAAACACTTGGGTGGCTAACGTTGATCAAAGGAAGGAATTTAACCCAGAAAATCAAGGAGATCACGAAGAACAAGGAGTTGAACTCGTACCTGTGGAAGCTTCGTTCTACAAGGGTATGATTTTATAACTTCTTATTTATCGTTTTAAATTAATAATTTGCATAAAGGATGATCCGGGTAATAGTTTTGTAGAAATTTTTAAACTCTGATATACCATGCTTCCGCTAATTTTTGCAATTTGATTGCACCCACGAATTCGTACAAACCCGACAGTATTAATCAAGTTTTATAATATTCATCCTTCAATGAGATTAACAACCCTAGATAACCGCGATCACTAATTATCAGAAATTCTCCTTATGTGTAAATCTAATGCGACGATCGCCAACAAAAGATCCTAAATATCATATAACCCAGAACTTTCAGTCTAGATTTAATACAATTGAAGCATGAAGAATGAGAATTAAATTGTTTCAAGCAATAATTGCACAATCATGAATTATTTAACTTATCTTCTGAAAACCTTAACAATACCCAAAAGATTGTCCACAATAAAGTATCATTAATTGCTACTTATGATTAGACATACATCGTTTTCTTAATATATATCTTAATCTAGCAAATGATATTTATCAGATTAATCTAACTGGCCATATCAAATTAATCAAATAGTATAGCATACAAGAAGTTTATGTAGATAAACAGAATAAATCTCACATACGAAGACATAAATAAAGTAAACTTGATCAAACCGTTAATTGTAAATAAGGTTCAACATCCCTTCATAATTGAATTGAGAAATTAGTTCGACTTCTTTGATCCTCCAAAATTAGGGTTTAGGTTAATGTAGAAGATGAGATATGATGATATTAGATCATCCCCCTGTAGACACTCAAAATTTTGCATTCCTATTAAAAACCCTGCAAGAGGGAAAAACCGTCCTTTACCTTTAAGAGATAAACTTGGAAATCCAGATCAAGTCAACCCAGGCGATAACCTCGGGAGATATAGTCAACCTCGATGACAACACCGGGAGATCAAGCCAAACCCCAGCGACAACACCGGGAGATCAAGTCCAGCCCCGGATGTGACGCCCCCAAAATAGGTTCAATACTCCACTCATTCTGAGTCACCAAATACATGGTACAGAATCCAAATACAATCTTTTATATCAAACGGTCGTGCAAAATACTACCACACAACTATGAGCGTCAATACAGACGTAGAAAATATAAATACTCAAACTAAGTCCTCAATATAATTATTATCACACTATTTTATAAAAATAGTGAGGACTACTACTGCTCTAACTCGGACCATTACTCTGTCCCCCGACTAGTCCCTGCGACATTCTCATTTTTTGAAGAGAACAATGGAAGAAAAGGGTGAGCTCAACTAGCCTAATAAGGAATATTATGACTAAGATAATGAAAAATAAATTATCGTTATTCTTCAACAAATCAGATAAAATATTATGGACAACAAGTTTTAGATAAACAATTGTAGCGAAAATAACAATTCATTAGAAGAGTTAAGTAGAAAATGATGTCTACTATCTTCTATAATTTAAAAGTCCATCATCAATATTTTATCCTTGTAACATCAATCAATATATATCTCAAGTAAAATATTCATCTTTGTACTATGGGGCCAAAGATATTCATTTGTATTACCAGTGGTCATGTTCATCTCAACACCTGTCCATCTTTGCACTACGGGCCTAAGATATTCATTAGGTAATCATTCATCTTTGCACTACAGGCCAAAGATATTCATCAAGTAATCATTCATCTTTGCACTACAGGCCAAAGATATTCTTTTGTATCACCATTTCAAGACTGAAGATGATGAAAAATATTTTAAAGAACGAATCCAGTGAGATAAAGGACAACGATAAGGGATTCGTAGTTTATTTTAACCAAGTTCAAGAATACTCAACAATACTCAATTGTGGAGCAAAATTCAAGAATGAAGTTCAAAACATGTATCCAATCAAAGATAGGAACCATAACAGACAACTTGAACAAAGAAAAGAAAATTTAATTTTTCTGTGAATAGTACCGTATTCGTGAATAGTGCCGTATACGTGAATAGTGCCGCATACGTGAATAGTAACCTCGACATGAAAAGGTAAAAATTTTATAATAAAATTCATTCCAATATTTTGATAAAATAATATTGAAAGAAATAACATTATTTACAAGAAAAATAATATCCCTTACAAGAAAATAACATCCCTTAAGAGAAGAATAACATCCCTTACCTCAATAGAATACTAGATCGGTCTGAATTATCGGATATTATGCTGAAGAAATCTTGCACTATTATCAACACTCAAAATATCTAAATACTCACAAGAAATACGCTCAATAGTATAGAGAGAATTTTTTTTGATTCTGGTGTGATTTTTATTTCTAACTAAGCAACCTATTTATAGAAAAATGTCAGAACACCAAAGCTGACAATTTATAAATGGACGATTCCTTTATTTTCTTCCCGCCATCATTTTGACTAACACTCAGCACACACAACCAAAGGACAATACACCTTTTCCATGTTTTAGTTTATAAAAACATTTATATTCAGAAACTTCAATAATTCATAATAAATAGCCCTTTTATCAGAAAGATACGAACCTTATGTCCATTCCATATGAAATTTAATTCTCTACAACTTTGTAGAAGAAAGATTTTCCAAATTTCGAACGAAAAATGTCCCAAATTTATATACGGATGAACTTGCAAGCTACCTGTTTTGAAAACCCAATATTCAAGGCAAAACATCACACATTCACCTTTTCACATGTTTCACCAGAATGCCAAATTTTTTTTCCCCTTCCCTTTCTTTTTCTTCTCATTTCTCTTTTCTTCTTTTCCACCATTCTCCACTAACTCTGCCTCTCTCTCTCCCCATCATTTCTCACTCACACACACACACACACACATATATATACATATATATATATATATATATATATATTCTAAAACATTTATAATGATTAAATAATTTAAATTCAATTTGCTCTCTTCATCCTCATTTTATTCTTATACTATGAATTTATTGTAAAAATATTACCATTTAAATTATAAAATTATACTATTATATTATCACATTATACTCTTATAATGTGATATTATAATAATATATTTGAATGAATTATTTTATTAAAGAAGATAAAATATCACTTTCAACAAATGTCTCTTTTGCTAAAAATTCCTCCATTTATACCAAACTTGAATAAATATTTCCTTATCATTTTTATCAATAATAAACTATTATTCACAAATAATATTACAGAATTACAATATTAACAACCAGATCATTCCCAGGAAAGAGGAGGCTTTCCGATAATGATTTCTCCTTACTGGGGCGCTATTAGATTACCTAACCTCTTTCCTAGACAGAACTTCCTAGAAATTACCAATAATGATGTCTAATAATATTATTCAAATAATATGAATTATTGATTAATGTAAAATATTGTGCAGTGACATTATTGAATCAACAGTAATATAAAATACTGTGCAATACCGTGTGCTACTGTGCAACAATGCGTATTACTGAATTTAACCACCGGGTATTTCAACAGTTTAACGGTAACAGTTTTGCCATTATTTTTAGAAAACTTATTCTTATCGTTTTCTTCATCTAATAGTTTTCCATTATGGGGCCAACCAATGATTGCGCCGTCGTACGAATATTCCCCGACAAATAGATTAATATTCTCCGACCAAACGAATATTTTATGACAACTCGCTTACTTTGTAAAATTTACGTATATCACCCTTAACTTTAACCTTTTATCAATTTAACCATTATTGAATAATAATTATAAGAAAAATTGAATACTTTTATTTCATAAAATTCGGGGTCTTACACCGGAGACAACACTTGGAGATCAAATCAAACCTCAGCTACAACCCCGGAAGATACAATCAACCCTGGCGACAACCCCGGGGGATGCAGTTTGCCCTAACGACAACCCTGGGAGACCAAGTTAACCTTCGGAGACAGCCCCGAAGCATCAAATCATCCCTAGAGGCAACCCTAGGATGTCAAGTCAATCTCGAAGACGATCCTGAGGAACAACAGCGTCGGCTGGGATCAAACCTCGTAGAAAATCCCGAGAAACAGTCGAAAACCCTGTCAATTCTGGAGACAATCTCCGGAAGGGTAAAATGGTTATTTTACCAACTTAACATCAAATCAAGTCAAAATTAAGCTAAATCAATTCCATGAAGGTCATACAGAACCATAACATTAATCCCGAGTGAAAACATCACAAGATAGCTCAACGGACGGACTGCGAATACTCAAAGATCAGGTAATGGAACCATCTTCTTAAATTCAAAAAAGGTCAAATCCTATGTCATTGTGTAGATCTCAGAAAGGGCTTTCCGGAAAGCTATAGCACACATCAATCGGACTCCCGGATTGAAAGTTATGAAGGTTCGAAGCAGACAGCGCGTTGGTCGGAGTGCACGTACTTCTAGACATCGGGACTCACGGGACCGGGGCCCACCCGGGGAGCTGCATAAAGACTCGTGGGTGCCGCGGGTAGACCCACGGCTATTTTGGTTTATAAATAAGGCCCCCCACCAGCTAAAACAAGATAGAAAAAAGAATAAAAGAAACGAAATTCCGTCCATTTCAGCTCTTAACCCTACCTATAGTGCTCCAAACTTCAATTTTATTCGTCCAATACATTTTTATACACATACACACACACACACATATATATATATATACTAACATATCAAATTTTAATCGGTAGAAATAGAGTTTTCAAGACCTCCAAGTGGTTTAAAGCCTTTAGTGCTACACACTATTCATCTAAATCTAGCCATCTCTAACCTTCAACCGGTTCAAAAGCTGTCAAACTCGAACCGTTGAGCTAGAATGGCTATGATTTATATAAATCTAGCTTTCTTTCTAGTTTTATAAATATTGAAGCGACTACACGACCCTAGATCCGTATCTAGAAGGAACGGGAAGCTTTGGCTACGTGCATGCAAGGATTTAACTGATGAATCTTTTGTTTTGCGACGTCTAGATTTCAATTTACATTTCATGTCAATATCTCGATTGTGCAGGCTTTTTGATAATATTCTGTGAGCCTAGGAATCACGGGATCTACGATTAATCACATGAATCTAGATCCGATTCCCATGATGGACAACTTTGCACGATAAATACAGACTGCCTGTTTTCTTATAAATGTAAATCAGAGGGACCTTAAAACGGTTATCCCGATTTAAGGTCTCAGCATAGTAAATTATGGTTTGTAGTGCTCGGGTCACTTCGATGGCTTTCATGCCCATAAGGATCCCGACACCTGCATATATATTATTTTTTGGTCGAGGATGCTTCGCATCCCGATAATAAAATCAAAATCAGCCGAAGGAAGAATAAAATGGAAGTATCAAAAGGCTTCAATTCCTATGTTAGCAAAAGAGTTTGAAAACCATCTTTCAAAAAATCACTTTCATATCTTGTCAAAAAATAAACTTTTCATCAAATCAAACCCATCTTATATAGGTCGAACGAAGCACAACACTACTTTCAAATCAAGCACGTAGGCCCAATTACTACAAGCGCACACACACACATTGCAAATAAAATAGAGAAATTGAAAAGATGAGGTAACCGTGTTTCACGGAAGTCGGGGGGTGCCTAACATCTTCCCCCAACTTAATCAAGCCCCCGAACTCTATTAATCTCGGTTTCCAAGGCCAAGTCAAACAGAGTCCAGTAATCGGTCTTACTTGCAAACTTTTTAAACAAAACTCGGTTGAGTTGGTACAACCATTTCAAACATACCAACTGGCGACTCTGTAAAATCAAACTTTTCAAATCGTCGACATTACATGTCGGCCTTTTCCTAAAAATTCACCCTTCAGATCAAACAAACAAGGGTAGAAACACATAGGGAAATGGGGATCGCCAAAGATTTTTTCCCAACGTCGACTGGTGGTGACTTTGCTAGGGACAATAGAGGGCTTAAGCTGCATTTCAAACTTTTCAATTTCCCTAATTTATTTGTATATGTGTGGATGCTTTGTTTACATTGAATGGATGTAAATAAAAGTTTTACTGCTTTAAATATTAGTGCTTACACAATGTCATCATTTCATAGGGTGAGAAATGTTTTATGTGAATGTGTAATAACCTAATATTTTCGATACAATTAAATAAGAAATTTTTCGTATAATTTTTTTTATATATATAACAACATTATTTTTACTATGTACCATAGTGAATATGAGAATGCATGCATGATAAAGGAATGTGATTATGTGCTAATAAAGAATGTTAGTATGTAAGATTATACTAACCTAAGAGATAAATTTTATTATCTCAAGTTATTAATTATTTTAAACCTAATTGAGACATGTCTCATTGGGTTATGAGACTGAATGTATAAACGCAAACATTTTAAATTCCAATTTGGATGGAATGGAAATCCTAAGTAACTAATTAGGATAAAATAAGATTAAAGTTTTGGGTCTTGTTAGTTTACATAGGTCAAACAATTAAATTAGAAGCTCAAAAGAATTAAGTGAATGGCCTAAGTTTAGCCCACTTGAAAAGGGGCATTTTGGTCATTTGTTAAAGGATAATTTGGCGAACAAAATAAATCAATAATGGAAGATAATGAGGGGGTAAAATCCGGCCTTTTAGGGGTGTTTTGGGGAAAGAAATTTTTCTTGCATAGCTTGTCCAAATTGTTGGTTATAATCTACTAACTTCCCAACCACTCCCTTAGGTGTCACCTTGTGAATGTATCCAACACTTTTATAGTTGTGTGCAAGCAAGCTAATTGGGAGATGCAACATAGATACACATTTTGTATAGCTACATATCTTTTACTAATAACAAAATACATATTTTGTAAAAGTATACTTCATTTCCTCTCTTTCTCCCAAGCTTCTTCTAACAAAAAGAAAAACAAAAAGAGAGAGAAAGGGGGCTGTAATTTTCGACAGCCATAGGGAGTTTAGGAGGGGTCTTGAATCTTCATACATCTTAAACTCATAAGTTACTTTGGAAGATTAAGAAGGATTACAAGAAAAACAAGGTAAAAAATTAAAAAATTTCAAGTTTAGTGCTCTCTTTTGTTAGATCTATGATGAATCTTGTTTATTATTTGTGATAGGTTGTAAGGAGCCTTGTATAAGGTTATATTTGTGATATATGTGGTTTATTTGGAAGATCCATAGTTTTCTTTTGGGTTTATGGAAGTTAAAATGGAAAGAAAAGATTTTGTTGAAAGTTATGTTTTAAAAGTTGTAAAAATGGCTTTTGGGTTGATAGATCTAAAAGAGTTTTCTGACTTTTATTTTTGGTAGTATTAGATCTATAGGTTTGTAACCTTACACAAGTTGAATCACTTAAAAAGGATAAAAAAAATGAAGGATCTATGAATTTATTACTAAACTACCTCAAACTAGCCAAAACTCGGGGACAGTCTGACTAACAGCCCCATTTTGGCACTTTATGTGTTCTGTAAAAATTGTTTGTTATTTTTTTGTTGTAACTTAGTGAGTCACGGTTCCAACGACACCAAATGGACTTAAATCGGAGTTGTATATCTCTATTTATAAATATTTCCGTAAGAGACTCCAAAATAGAAAATGACTTAAAGGCTTGTAGAAGGCAGTCGGTAGTGGCCTGTTTTAAGGGGTCATTAACTGGCCAAATTAGCTGGTTCTTGAGCCTAATGTGTAGTTCGGGAAGTTAGCTTTCCAACGATACTTATTGGACCTAAATCTAATTTGTAGATTTCATTTTACAAGCATTTTTGTTAAGGACCCCAAATCTGAAAAATAAGCCAACTGTTGAAGAAAACCTTGCGGACCAGTCACTTTGGGCCTGATTTCTGGGACCTAGACAGATTTTAATTTGGTGTTTCATAAATGAAAACTATAGTTCAAGAAGATACGGATCCAATGAGTCCGATTTGGCCTCAATCAGAATTGTGGATCACATAATACAAGCGTTTCTGTAAAAGACTCCAAAACTGAAAATGTTTACAAAGCATGTAATGGTCAGTCGGTAGTGGCCTATTTTTAGGCCTCTATACCGGGCCAAATAGACTGTTTCTTGAGCCTAAAACGTAGCTCGGGAAGTAACGGTTCTAACGATACCAAGTGGGCCCAAATCGGACTTGTAGATTTCCGTCTACAAGCGTTTCCGTGAAGGACCCTAACTTTGGACAAAAATTATAGAATAAGTAGAAAATAAATATTGGAAATTCATAATAAAGTTTTAAAAATTATTTTAAGTTATAAAAATTAACTTTTAATATTTTGACATAAATTTCATTAAATAAGAAATTTTTCGTATAATTGTTTTTTTTATATATAACAACATTATTTTTACTAAGTACCAAAGTGAATATGAGAATGCGTGCATGATAAAGAAATGTGATTATGTGCTAATAAAGAATGTTAGTATGTAAGATTATATTAACCTAAGAGATAAATTTTATTATCTCAAGTTATTAATTATTTTAAACCTAATTGAGACATATCTCATTGGGTTATAAGATTGAATGTATATACGCAAACATTATAAATTCCAACTTGAATGGAATGGAAATCCTAAGTAACTAATTAGGGTAAAATAAGATTAAAGTTTTGGGTCTTGTTAGTTTACATAGCTCAAACAATTAAATTAGAAGCCCAAAAGAATTAACTGAATGGCCCAAATTTAGCCCACTTGAAAAGGGGCATTTTGGTCATTTGTTAAAGGATAATTTTGGCAAACAAAATAAATCAATAATGGAAGATAATGAGGGGGTAAAATCAGGCACTTTAGGGGTGTTTTGGGGAAAGAAATTTTGCTTGCATAGCTTGTCCAAATTGTTGGTTATAATCTACTAACTCCCCAACCACTCCCTTAGGTGTCACCTTGTGAATGTATCCAACACTTTTATAGTTGTGTGCAAGCAAGCTAATTGGGAGATGCGACATAGATATACATTTTGTATAGCGACATATCTTTTACTAATAACAAAATACACATTTTGTAAAAGTATACTTCATTTCCTCTCTTTCTTCCAAGCTTCTTCTAACAAAAAGAAAAACAAAAAGAGAGAGAAAGGGGGCTGAAATTTTCGGCAGCCATAGGGAGTTTAGGAGGGGTCTTGAATCTTCATACATCTTAAACTCATAAGCTACTTTGGAAGATTAAGAAGGATTACAAGAAAAATAAGGTAAGAAATTGAAAAATTTTAAGTTTAGTGCTCTCTTTTGTTAGATCTATGATGAATCTTGTTTACTATTTGTGATTGGTTGTAAGGAGCCTTGTTTAAGGTTATATTTGTGATATATGTGGTTTATTTGGAAGATCCATAGTTTTCTTTTGGGTTTATGGAAGTTAAAATGGAAAGAAAAGGTTTTGTTGAAAGTTATGTTTTAAAAGTTGTAAAAATGGCTTTTGGGTTGATAGATCTAAAAGAGTTTTCTGACTTTTATTTTTGGTAATATTAGATCTATGGGTTAGTAACCTTACCCAAGTTGAATCACTTAAAAAGGATGAAAAATGAAGGATGTATGAATTTATTACTAAACTACCTCAAACTAGCCAAAACTCGGGGATAGTCTAACTAATTGCCCCATTTCAGCACTTTATGTGTTCTGTAAAAATTGTTTGTTATTTTTTTGTTGTAACTCAGTGAGTTACGGTTCCAACGACACCGAGTGGACTTAAAATCGGAGTTGTAGATCTCTATTTATAAATGTTTCTGTAAGAGACTCCAAAAAAGAAAATGACTTAAAGGCTTGTAGAAGGCAGTCGGTAGTAGCCTATTTTAAGGGGTCATTAACGGGCCAAATCAGTTGGTTCTTAAGCCTAATGTGTAGTTCGAGAAGTTAGATTTCCAACGATACCTATTGGACCTAAATCTAATTTGTAGATTTCATTTTACAAGCATTTTTGTTAAGGATCCCAAATTTGGAAAATAAGCCAACTATTGAAGAAAACCTTGCGGACCAGTCACTTTGGGCCTAATTTCTGGGACATAGACAGATTGAAATTTGGTGTTTGATAAATGCAAACTATATACGGATTCAACGAGTTGGATTGGGCCTCAATCGGAGTTGTGGATCTCATAATACAAGCGTTTCTGTAAAAGACTCCACAACTGAAAATGTTTACAAGGCATGTAATGGTCAGTCGGTAGTGGCCTGTTTTCAGGGTACTATACCTGGCCAAATGTACTGTTTCTTGAGCCTAAAATGTAGCTCGGGAAGTCACGGTTCTAACGATATTAAGTGGGCCCAAATTGGACTTGTAAATTTCCGTCTACAAGCTTTTCCGTGGAGAACCCCAATTTTGGACGAAAATTATAGAATAAATAGAAAATAAATATTGGAAATTCATAATAAAGTTTTAAAAATTATTTTAAGTTATAAAAATTAACTTTTAATATTTTGACATAAATTTTATTAATATTTTAATTTATTAATGATATCTAATTTATTTAATAGTTATATTAAATAAATTAGTTAAAAATGGTTTTAATATTTTAAAAATCATTTAAAAATGATATTAAAGTTTTAAAAAGTATTTTAAGTTATAATGAATAACTTTTAATATTTTGATAAGAATTTTATTAATATTAATAATAATAAATTTATTTAATAATTATATTAAATAAATTATTTAAAAATAATTTTAATGTTTTATAAATTATTTAAAGGTAAAATTAATGTTTTAAAAATATTTTAAGTTATAATAAATAACTTTTAATATTTTGATATGAATAACATTAATATTTAAATATTAATGGTAATTATTTAAAAAAAATATGATTTTAATATCTTAAAAATCATTTAAAGGTAATATTAAAGTTTTAAAAATATTTTCAGGTTATAATAAATAACTTTTAAAGTGTTGACATGAAGTTTATTAATATTTTAAATTATTTAAATATTAATGATAATAAAATTATTTAACAATTAAATCATTAAATATGATATAAGTGTTTGAAAAATCATTATAAATAATTTTAATGTTTGGAAAGATATTATAAATGATAATTAAATTATCTAATATAATATTTAAGTTCTTGAACAAAGTTTCATTAAAAATAAATTCGTTAATTATCCGATAATACAATTAGGATGCCGAAATAGTACCAAAATCAAACTAGACTTAAATAGTTTGACTTGGTAACTGTTCTTAAATGCTTTAATGACTGTTATGGATATATGACAACGTGTTTAAGTTGTATAATGACTGCAAATAAGCAGTATTATGTGTTAAGTTGTATTATTCTAATTAAAAGAATAATTCTATTGATGATAGGACTTCATATTAAAGATAAAAGCGTAAGCTATACTACGTAGCAGTAATCAGCTATCAAGGCAAGTATCCTACCTATTGCAATTACTTTATGCAATGAATCTTTGTAAGCAAGTTTCTGAACTATTCTCTTTCATTGTACAAGTATCTAAACCTTAAGCACTATTGTTATTCGTGCAGACAGGTATATATTATGCTAGTTTTCAACTCAATATAAATTATCAAATACAAAGCATGATCATGAATAATTATTGTCAATTATTCATATCCTTAATGATATCCATGATTCGTTGATGAAATTATTCTTATATTGTGGAATCTTATTTCATTTGTTTATTATTTATCAATATTGTCTTTTATCATATAAGTGTCCCCACTTGTATGAACTGTTGTATTCATGCAAGAACTCTTGAACTTGAAACTCTTTGATATGACAAAATCCCGTTACATACTATTAAACTTCGGTATGTATTTATTGTTTAAAGACTGTCTAAGCTATTTGACTCGGCTAGACATAGTTTGAATTGTACTATTGAATATTATTGGTTATGATAAAGTCGTCCAACTGAATTGTTTAGTTAGGACTCCAGACTGAGTATGAACAACCCGTAATGGAGAAATTATTTATGTGCCCAAGACGAACAGAGTGAACGAAATTATCGTTTAAATAGATAGTATTGATCAATACAGGACATAACGGGACTGATCACCCTACATGTTAGTAAGACCAGAGCGATTTACAGATGAATTTCTGTTTAAACCTTTTCGAAAATAAAAAAATAAAAGTTCAAGGTCTATTGACCGCTCAGTATTTATAATCACTACGTCGTTTCAAAATTTTAAACGATTTGATATGTTATCAAGATATGTTTCGCAAGACTTCACAACTATTGATTCGTTGTAGAAGTATACCTCAAAGAAAATATTTATTTCTTTCAACTGATGTTTATTATCTGCTATTACTTGATGAGCAATTGAATGCTCATTCTTGCTTTAAATTAAATATTTTCAGCTAAGCGTGATCAACCAGAGGTATCTTGTGTAATAGTTAGGGAAAGGGAAGCTGTTGGAATAAGTTTATGGTATCTTGTGTAATAGTTAGGCTTTATTAAGACGATAATATTTATTATCTATCATGTAATGAATGTTTTAAAGGTCGTGTACCTGGGATTAGACAACTTTGATATGTAAATTAAGTTTATTTATTTATAGTATATTATTATTCCGCTCACAGAAATGATATCGTGTAGCACCAAGTTCGGGTTTCAAGTACCTGAATTTGGGGGCGTCACAGAATGTATGTTGTGTGATTCCTCCACCAAGAGGCGAACCCGTCGGCGTTTGATTACTGGACTCAAAGGAGTCTAATCCTACGAGGCTCAGGAAATGCGCTACTCAGATCCGCTCCAATTGAAAGAACGAATTAATTTCATCTCTAGTAAATTGCGATGATTTGGGAACCTTCATGCCGAAAAGCCGCGAGAGTAGCCTAAGATAGGTCAGCCTCTGATAAACCAAATCCGAAGGGGAGTCCCTTCAAGCATTCCCCTTTCAATTCAATGTAAATCTCAAATTCAATGTAAATTTCAAATTTCATGTAAATATACATTCCATATCTTGAAAATCCTGTCATGCTATCCTGTCATCAAAATAACTGACCTTTATTTTACAAGAAAAGATTAAAAAACTTTAAAAAATCATAACACATTGTATAGCATGCATCCTGTTAATATATACATCAAAATTAACATACCTACTTTTATTGTAGGAAAAAATTAGTCCCGTTACTAGATCAAAGTCTAAAAAGGCACTAAGCCCATCTTCAGGCATGACTAAAAAACTAGATAGATGAATTAGCTATTTTCCTAAAGGAGCAAAGTAAAAATATTCAGAGTAAATAAATACCCGTTCAAATAGAATCTTCCACCCAATGTGGCAGTCAGGATACCAACAAGAAGAAAGATACTCAGATACCTGAGCCTCAAAATGAGGATCTGACCAACAAAACCCCTAAAATCACCAATTTCAGAATTGATCAGGAAACTGGTGATATTAGGAAAAAGGTCCAACAAATGGACGAAACAATCCGATCCATCAAAGGAATTGGGGCATTTGAAAGCGTAAACTACCCAGATCTGTGTATATTCCCAAGGGCACGATTTCTAGACAAATTTCAAGTCCCGAATTTTGAAAAGTGTGATGGATTAGGAGATCCTTACACTCATTTAAAAGTGTTCATTAGAGAACTCGGATCCTATGTAGAGGATGAAAAACTCAGAATACAGTTATTCCAAAAGAGTTTGACTGGGGAAGCCCGAGCTGGGTATGCCCTACTCGGCAATTCCAAAATCCACAACTGGGAAGAGCTATCACATGCCTTCCTAAATCATTACAGCTTCCAGTCTCAGATGGCTCAAGATCTATATCTAGTGACCAAGGTCAAAAAGCAAAGCAATGAGTCTTTCCATGAGTATGCCCAAAGATGGAGACGGATGGTTGCACAAGTCACCCCATCTATGACAGAGACTGAGATAGTAATGACTTTCATATACATCCAGAAAGCTCCATATTGTGAGAGGTTCCTAGTAGGTATAGGAAAACCATTCTCAGAAATGATTAAACATGGAGAAATGGCCGAAATGGGACTGAAGTCTGGGAAGATCAAAGACCTTACCGCTTTGGAGACAGTGGCCGAGCATATTCAAGCTGGAAGCTATGGGAGTAATCCTCGGAGAGTCCACAAAAAGAAGGAGGATGATGTGTCCTTAATACTTCAGGGAAAGAATCTGAGAGGCAATCCAAGCTTGCCCATTCAAAGGAAAAATTATTCCCCTTTTCAAACTCCTACACAATCTTCGAATCCTCCATTTCAAAAAGCTGGAGAAGTTAAACATCGAAAAACGTTCACACCCTTAGGGGACTCACTGGAAAATGTGTTGAAACTTCTGACAACATAAAAGAAGATTGTCCAGCTTCTTCCGTTGGGTAATTTAAGCAGACAAAATTTTGACCCGAGTAAGAAGTGTGCTTATCATTCTGGAGCACCGAGCCATGATACCCCAGATTGTTGGTCTCTCAAACATAAAATCCAAGACCTGATAGATAATGGGGAGATTGTGGTGATGACATAAGAACAACCACATGTTCAAGACAATCCTCTGCCTTAACACAATGAGAAGAGCGTCAATATGATCAGCATGGGAAATAGAGAAGGATCCAAGTACCTCCAGTATGTCGTAGAGTCATCCTAAGTAAAAAAAGATAGCTCGAACAATTGGGAATATTCAGAAAAGCAGTTTCTGATAGAGCAAGAAATCAAATCTATCAAGGAATAGGTTGGGCAATTGGCAGAATTGGTAGTTTATCAACATCAGATAATGAGGCAATTGATAAATCAGACCAACCAACAGGAAGTAAATCTTCCTACTCCAAAAATTAGTCCCATTGCCAAGAGGGATCATTATCGATTCCATGAGCATGAACCCTGGGCAGACAAGGTTGCTAAGGAAGAGAAAGTTCCAAGCTAACAAGGAGTTCGCCTTTAAAAGGAATTTCACTCATTTGAACCAACCTATGAAAGAAATTCTCCAAATGTTGATCAACGAAGGGAAAGTCATAGAATTGTTACCCCGAGTGGACCCTCGATCCAGGAAGTTCAAACCTGATAGGATCTGTCAATATTATTCCAACATGCCTGGTCATGACACAGAGGATTGTTGGGGACTTCGTCACCTAATTCAAAACCTAGTTGAAAGCGGTGAGCTGCTGAAGGCAAACCAAGATTATGGCTATCCTAGTAAGGAAGCAATCTTTCTTCCCATGGCATGGAATCTAAAAGAATTAGTGGCTTTTATTTAATGTGAGAAGGATCTAGCCATCACACCCCTGATACTTCAGGGAAAATGGGCCCAAGAAGGAAAGAATCCTGTGAAATTGACTGTGCTCGAGCCTCTAATATTTCCATTCAGGTCGCAATATCCTGTAGTCAGCTTGTAGAAAGTCCCATGGAACTATGGGAAAGATGAAGGATCAACATCAAATCACATTGCTATTATATCAGAGGATAACCCGCTGCACCTGCCTCAGCGAGTAATCAACTCAGTTATTAAAGCCAAGGGAAGAGTGTCTGAGGAGAAAATTGAAGAATTCCTCAGCAAGATGAGGCATAATGAAGTCAAAGTGGTGCGAAACTTAAAAGAGGCACCCCGAAAGATATCCATTATGGATTTGGTCTTATCTTCGGAGGTTCATCGCAAGATTCTAACGAAAGTACTGGAAGAAGCACATCTACCGAAGACGGTAGATACCGAGAAATTTCATCACGTGATATAACATATTTTCAATAGTAATGTGATATCTTTCATTGATGATGATATACCCAAAGAAGGTACGGGTCATTGCAAGTCATTGCACATAGCAGTGATGTCCTTAGGATATATGGTAGGAGGTGTGCTGATAGATGGAGGATCATCCCTGAACATCTGCCCCTACGACACATTGGAAAGAATGAAGATTAATCCAAACCGAATTCGAACTAGTCATGTAGTCATAAGGGCTTTTGATGGATCTCGCCGAGAGGCTGTGGGAGAAATTGAGCTTCCATAGGAGATTGGTCCCTATACTTTCTACGTATCCTTCCAGGTACTAAACATTACCACAAGATATAATTTACTGTTGCGAAGACCGTGAATACATATGGCAGGAGCAGTTTCATCCACACTTCATCAACAACTCAAATACATCATTAATGGTAATCTGATAACTATAAATGCCGAACCATAATATCCGGTCTATACACAAAGCGATATGCCTGTAATTAGTTTCCACCGAAGTGATGACGGTCGGTTAGGAAATGATATCCTTGGGTTTCTGCCCTGGAAAAAGTTTAGGGAAAAGTCAGCAAGGAATCAGAAGTCTGGTGCAAATCCTTAGCCAGACAACGAAAGCTGGATTAGGTTATTCCTCTGGATCAAACCACCGAAACCCGTACAAGCACCCACTGGTTCCTGCATCTACCATCCTGCTACTAAACCTCATTGATGTCGGGTTTGTGAAACCGATGAAGAAGATTTTTGCTGTTGTGTCAGGTATGCTGATTCCTCAGGTCAAGCCGGATAGTGGAAAAGAAGTCCCGAAGCCTGATAAGGAAAGCAAAAAAATGAAGGAAAGGTTCCTGCAGGGAGGACGAGACCCATTTGCAAAAATATATTTTCTAGTGCACACTGAGGGTGTGAATGATAATATTCCAGATGATGACTATTCAGAAGATCAAGTCCTAATCCCTCGCATCAACAGGGATAAGGAGAGCAGTTCAAAGAAAAACATTGGCCTTGATATGAATGTTGTCTTAGTCATCATCAAAGAGGAGACAGACGACAGTAACTCCTTTATCCTCCCTGTTCATGAGGACTTGACTCTAGACAATTGGAGCAGCACTCCATGCCTCAGTCAAAAGGGTAAAAGAGCAAAAAGACCATCTGCCCTAAAGCATGGTTTTATTTCTTGCTTAATTTTGTTGCACAGCAATAGCCGTTACTTTTGTCATGCTTTTTGCAAAATGCTTTGTATGTTCAAACAGTTTCATATATTAAAGTGAAAGCATTTTGTTTTTAGGACTCTAGAGTTGGATTTGTTTGGCCTTGCTGATGAGATGCCAAATTTTCACAATGACTAGGACTTTGATGTAGAACTGGACTTTGACTTGATGGAGATTGAACAAGAGGAGATAGATGACGAGGAGATCAAAGAATGGGTCGAAGACAAACCCAAACCAAATCTCGATCAAACCATCACTGTCAATATCGAAACCTCAAAAAACCTTAAAGAAATTTAGATAGGCATAGACCTTACCCAAAACCAAAGAGCATGCCTGATTGAACTCTTAACTCAGTTCCAGGATGTGTTTGCATGGTCACATGAAGATATGATTGGTTTGTCTACTGACATTGTCATTCATTGATTGCCCATTAAAGATGGATTTAAGCCAGTCAAGCAAAAGCTCAGGCGATTGAAACCTGAGTGGACTTTGAAAGTCAAAGAAGAAATTGTCAAGCAATTCAAAGCCGACATCATCATGGTATCAACTTACCCTAAGTGGCTATCTAACATTGTTCCCGTGCCCAAGCCTGGAGCTAAAGTACAAGTATGCTTGGATTACCAGGATTTGAACAAGGCTTGTCTCAAGGATAATTTCCCAGTCCCTTTTATCCACATACTGATAAACAACACGACACAGTATGGCATGTATTCCTTGTTGATTGTTTTTTTGGATACCATCAAATCATGGTACCTGAGGAGAACAGGGAGAAAATAGCTTTCATCACTCCCTGGGGAACCTTTTATTATAGACGTTTGTCTTTCAGCCTTATCAATGTTGGTGCCACATATCAGCTAGCCATAATGGCCCTTTTTCATGACATGATGCACAAAGAAATAGAGGTCTATGTGGATGACATCATCCTCAAATCTCAGAAAGAGGATGACCACATCAGCCATCTCAAAAAGCTTTTCAACAGGTTACGCAACTACAACCTAAAGCTGAATCCTGCCAAATGTGCTTTTGGTGTCAAATCAGGCAAGTTGTTGGGATTTCTAGTAAGCAACAGAGGCATTGAACTGGATCTTACCAAAATTAATGCAATCACCAAGATGCCCGTGCCCTGAACAGAAAAGGAAATATGAGGATTTATGGGGAGAATCAATTTCATAAGCCGATTCATCTCTCAACTCACGGCAACATGTGAACCCATCTTTAAGCTATTAAGGAAAAATTCCTCCATGAAATGGAATGAAGATTGTCAAAAAGCCTTCCTTTCCATCAAAAAGTAGTTGATAGATGCACCTGTCTTGGTACCCCCAAGGGATGAGGTTCACCTGTTTATGTACATGTCAGTCAATGCCAATGCAATGGGCTGTATGCTGGGGAAAAAAGATGATAGAAGCAAGGAAAAAGCTATCTATTACCTTAGCAAAATATTCAGTAGCGGCGAGCAGAAGTACACTTTGATTAAAAAGACATGTTGTGCGTTAGCGTGGGCCGCCATGAGGTTACATCATTATCTGCATAGGTCACACGACATATCTTATCTCCAGCATGGATCCACTGAAGTACGTATTCAGGAAACCCATGTTGAATTGCCGATTGTCCAAATGGCAGTTGATCCTACAACAGTTCGACATTATCTACGTAACTCAGAAATTTGTCAAAGGTCAGGGAATTACAGATCAATTGGCCGAAGCATCGTCAGAGGATTTTGAACCCTTGGAAACTTATTTCCTGGATGATGGGATAATGATAATTCAACAAATCCCTTAAGAAAATATAGTCCAATATTGGAAAAGGTTTTTTGTTGGAGCCGTGAACATGGAAGGTGCCGGAGCTAGGGTAGTTCTTGTCTCTTTTAAAGGAGAACAGTATCATGTGGCCATCAAATTGCAGTTTGTTAACACCAACAACATAGCTGAGTAAGAAGGCTGTATAATGGGGTTGAAACTGGCCCAATCCATGGGTGTCAAACGGTTACTAGTCTTTGGGGATTTTGAGTTGGTTATCAAATAAACCACCGGGGCATATCATACCAAAGAATTACATTTGCTGCCATATCATCGGGAAGTTATCAAGATATCCATGGAGTATGAAGAAATAACCTTCATCCACATCCCTAGAGGTAGGAATAACTTTGCTGATGCATTGTCAATGTTGGCTTCCTTGATCCACATATCTAATAGGATGGGAATTCCTAACATCAAATTTACAAGCCAAAAGGCCCCATCATATGGGAATTACATTGGAGAAGTATCAGATGAAATACCTCCTACCAAATAGCCTTGGTACCAAGATATAAAAGAATATCTGTGAGATGGATCTACACCTACCAAGGCAAGTCAAGCTGAAAGAAAGCGGATTCATAAGATGGCTATAAAATTCTATTTGAGCAGAGATGCACTTTATAAAAGGGATGCTGGAATAGGCCTTTTAAGATGCCTGGATAAAGATCAAGCCCAAAGACTGATGGATGAAGTCCACGGTGGAGTCTGTGGTCCACACATGAGCGGTCTTTTACTTGCCAGGAAAATATTGAGAACAGGGCATTACTCGATCTCTCTCAAAGTTGACTATAATGATCACGTCAGAAGATGCTACCAATGCCAAGTCCATGAAAATGCCATCCACGCTCCTCCAAATGAACTGCACAACATGAGTTCTCCATGGCCCTTTTCCATATGGGGAATGGATGTGATTGGGCCAATAGAACCCAAAGCCAGTAATGGTCATCGATTCATCTTCACCATAATCGATTACTTCACCAAATGGGTTGAGGCTGCCTCTTTTCCCAAAGTCACCAAAGCGGTAATCATTGGTTTCATCAGAAATAATGTAATCTGTCGATATGGATAACCGAAGGTGATCGTATCAGACAATGCCAAGAATTTAAACAACCAGATTATGAGAGAATTATACAGCAAGTTTTAAATCAGGCATCTCAATTTGGTCATCTATCTACCCAAGATGAATGGTGCTGTTGAAGAGGCCAACAAAAATATTAAGAAGATCATGCAAAAAATATCCGCCAATCACAAGGGATGGCCTGATCTATTTCCTCTGACTCTACTAGCCTATAGAACGTCAATGCGTACTTCTACTAGGGCTACTCCATACTCGTTAGTCTATGGTGTGGAAGCAATACTCCCCATAGAAGTAGAAATGGAGTCATTGAGGGTGTTAATAGATGCTCAAATGGTAGAAGACCAGTGGTTGCAAGAGCGATACCACCAATTATCCTTGATAGATGAAAAAAAATGCTACAACTATCTTTCATGGGCAATTATATCAGCAAAGAATTTCTTGGTTATACAACAAGAAAGTTCGACTCCGGCAATTCAAAGAAAATGACTTGGTATTGAAGAAAGTCCTTGCCAATCAAGATGAAGCCAAAGGAAAGTTTGCCCCAAATTGGGAAGGCCCATTCATTGTCAAAGAATTGTTGACATGAGGAGCCATCAGATTACAAGAAATGAATGGAAAAGAATTTCCCCAGCTCATCAATTCAGACACCGTGAAGAAGTACTATGTATGAAGCACCTGCAAGCCATCATCCTGGTCCTGTGAAAAAAATCAATCAATTCAATTTAGGTTTTCACTAGAAGCCTGAACTACGAATGACCTGATCTCCCTCAACACTAGAGTACGTAGGCAGCCATTTACGGTGCGGTCAAACCAAACAAAAAATTCAAAAACCCCTCAAACTAAGTTCAAACCCAAATAAACATTTCTCAAACCTTTCAGGCCAAGCGTGAACTACGAATGACCTGATCTCCCTTAACCCGGGAGTATGTAGGCAGCCATTTATAGTGCAGTTTAGCCTTCAAGAAAAAACACAAACCCTATTAAAAACCAGTCCCAAGACACCAAAACCCCTATAAAACCCAAATAATATCAAGCCTCCCAGATCAGCAAGCCCTTATGATGTACTCTCCGAAATCTCAATGTCAATCCATCAAGGAAAAGTTCATGGTACATCAAGACAACAAGTCATGAAAAAAGTGGTAATCACTCAGCAATGACAGTACATATCCAAAAGGGAAGTGAATCAAAATATATTTCTCTGTCATATAATCCTGAAACCGATCAAATTATCCCATGACGGGCAGTGGATGATATGTGGTCACCCATCTCAAACTTGCCAGGGGTAGATAATAAATGCCAATTGCATGGGTAATGAAGCTATAAGGAGAGCTGAACCCTGAGCAGGTCAAGATCGAAAATAGATGCTCGATCACCGTCAAAAAGGCCAACCACGATGCCGTATCTGTACACTCAATCGGTTGAAAGGAGTAGGACATGGCTACCTCATGAGTAAAACAGTACCCATGATGTCTAAAAGTGCCAATTAGTCTCAAGTGTTTCATAAACCACACGTACAATAAAACGGTACTACCCCTGAAGAACCCCACAGGATGGGTATGGCAGAATGTAGCCAACCTCAAGGTCTCTGCTAGTATCATGGGTAGGATGGTACAACCCTGTCTAAGAGCGGGAAGCATTGTGATCAGGCCAATATCCAAGTGATCCATATACAGTGGCATATACAGGTAGGCTGTGACGCACATCAACAAAATATCTACGCGTGCAATCTGCCACTCACCTGCAGTGATGATAAAATCTCCTGAATATCGTGTATAGCTGTCCAGTCGGCCAAATCGATCAATCAAAAAGTCCAGGGACACCACATGCCCCGTAGTAATCTCATCTATGACGACTCTGCTCCTCAAACCAGTCATGGTCATAAACTTTTGTCTCATTTCACTAAGGGTCATCGTAGCACAAGGCCGATCCAATGCTAAACAAGTGATGCGATCATACTCCTCCAACGTAGGAGTCAGCTCATGGATGCCGAATCTGAAAACCTGTCGCTCCGGTATCCAACATGATAACATGCTGTCCACGAAACCCAATGGGACTTGGAAAGACAAGATGGCCATAGAATGCCCCATCATCTGATCAACTACTATCTTGTTTGTGGGAGGCAAGCTGTCATGCCAGGATCTCAAAGAAGATGCTATCAATGAAGGTGGCAGGTGCTCAATACGGCTAACGGTAGATGAAGACATCTGTAGAACCGTATCATGAGACCATCCAGGGGTCAAAGCTAAACTCACCTATCTGAATGCATATCCATGACATAATGCATGCATTATGATAGATGATAATGATAAATGATAATATGATGCAACAGATAAGAAATATCATACATTACTAAATACACTGTCTACTGAAAGCATCATCTCTGTCTGCCAATAAAATGCAAAATAAAAAGTACAGGGAAATGGGGCACAACCGCTTAATGACTAAAAGATGCCTATCAAAAGAGATAACGAGAAATGGGGCACATCCGCCCAATATCTAACAGAGGCCCATCAAAAGATATAATGAGAAATCTACCAAAAGAAGTCTATAATATCTGCATTTAGATGTTCAACCTGCTGTAACTCCACCTGAGTCACTGAATCTCTGCCAGAAGGCATGTTTCATCGATAAAGAGGAGGATCGACACCAGTATAACTGCCAGAATATGGACCTCCTGAGGGGCCTGCTCTGGAGCTGGAAGGATCAAAAGAATCTGCCTCTAAAGGATCCCTGCCAAGGTGCTTTATAAAAAATTGTGCCGGCTCCAACTGCTGGGTCAAACTGGAAATCTGCTCTAAATGAGTAGGCTCTTGAAGGCAATCTATTCAGTCTGTCATCATAACAGACCCAAACACCATGTCTGCCATGAACTGGGTGGCACAAGTCTGAGCCCCAATAGTGCGAGGACTCCACCAGCGATGAAAGGCCTCCTGACTGTAAAGACCCTCTGATAGGGTAAAGCCATCCAAGCCCACCAAGGGAATGTCTATGACTGGCTAAAATAAGGGCCAATGATGCTAAGTAGGAGGAGGGAATGGAATGCGGATCTCTCCTGTAACGCTTTTGATAGCGCGCTCTCCCAAATAGAGCTCCCAGCCTCTATCGGTCAAAAGGGGAATCCGACGAGTGGCCAATGTAAACTCTAGTCTGATCGAAAAGCCATTCTTGAAACTGACTGTCAGATAATCTGAGTTGTAAGGAACGCACGTGATGGAGTCGGCGGTCAATAGCTCTAATTGCAAGCGGGAATGGGTAAACCCCTGTGCTACAGGGACCTTCGTCAACGTAGAATGATTCCAATGTTGTCCCCGCGGATATGTCTCTACGCCCAAAATAGTGGCCGGGCGTAGGCTAGGGAGCCACTCATATGCCCAAAATTGGAAATGCAAAAAATCAAATGTCCTGAGTAATAAAGATTGATAAACACGAATGAGGAAGATTGAAAGGTGAAAGAAAAATTACTCACCAGCAAAAAGACATAAAAACCCAGCCAAGCCTCCGTCACGCCCTCAAAGCGTAGGCGTAACCCAAGAAGAAAATAGGCGAAGGTGAAGGTGTGACACCCCCAAATCCGGGTACTTCGTTTCCACATGATTTGGTGTTCACTTTCTAATATAACATACATCTACCCAATAAATAATGTAAAATAAACAACAACTTAAATTAGAATAGATAAATCTCCCTTAAAACAAGGGTTACAACCTTTTCAAGATAATCCCGATTTACTCTAACCCTGACATGAATATAATAAAGTGCGGAAACAAAAACATAACATTCAAGTCTTATTACAATCATTCTCAATATAATAAAATTAAGTCTTCACTTGTTTTGCTTTCCCTTGCCCTTACTTGTAGACGGAGCATCAGCGTTATCAACCTTAACTGAAATTGTTATTTAATGCAAGAGTGAGCAAACCACAGCTCACTGGAGTTTAACAATAATATAGACATGAAAGGATATATTTAAAAGAATCTGAACAACTTAACTTGCTTCAATAATAAATAATTGAATAATAATTCTCTATCAACATTAAAATTCGAATATAGAATTTATCTGAGGGTCATAAGACGTTTGAACTCTTGTCCTAGGTTATAAATATTTCTATTTAAACCTTTAACAGTCAATAAGACTATGGACCTTAACTCGTACTTAGGGGGATCAGCCCTTTGTACCATGTATTGTGCACAAATATCTTAACGCTATGCGTAGTAACCTCCCCTAGTAAATAGGGTTGTTCAACTCAGTAATTTGAATTCAAGTCCGCACCAAAGAAAGTTTGGTTTGGATAAGCTTACAAGGGTAATTTAGAATTCACGTTCATCAACTAAGGATTAGTTGAATCGACTTCCAATAATTCATAAATAAAAGAATTATGAATTAACATATGCTTTAGAATCAACTTAAAGCATTTAAATTAATAACTGGATCTTACTTGAACAATAAGTTAAGATCATTTCAATTAAATAAACAATTGTCCAATACAAAAATAGAAAAGGACATTCTTAACAAAAATATATGAACTCAAGAAATTATACAAGATTAGGGTTTAGAAAACTTGCATAAAATTAACGAGTTTAGGGTTTAGAAGACTTGCCTCAAGCGCAAGCTACTTAATTCAATTCACGTACTTTAATACTTCCTATACACATTCAATTATAATAATCTAAATCAGTTAAAACATAACTAATTCACATAAGTGGTTAACCCTCATGGTTAACTCACTCTAATTAAATAAACAATAATAATTAACTATCACATAGTTAATCACATCACACATATACTCACATAATTAACTTAATTATGTATTTAACTAAATTATAATTAAACAATTATAATTCAAACACTTAATCAAATTATAATTACCATTTAAATTATAAATAATTATAATTTAAAATCAATTAAACTACATTCATACATTTATAATTACACAATTTATAATTAATCATGTAATTATCAATTTAATTAATAATTACTTAAACTATACCATGCATTATAATTACACAATTTATAATTAATTATGTAATTATCAATTTAAAATTCATAATTAAACATGCATTTATTAAATTATAATTATATAAATTATAATTTAAATTAACATCTAATAAATCAACCTTTATTCATTATAATTTAATTATAATTTAAAATAAACATTTACTTTTGATTATAAATATTTAAATTATAATCATATATCACATTTAAATAATAATTCAAATCATACTTTAAGGTTTTCAAACCTCTTTTCTTTTCTAAATATAAATTTGTCAAATTTATGTTAACAACATGTTGTAGCAACTATATACATGCTCACTGTCATAGCATAATTAAACTAGGTTCAAAATCAACACTGCACAATTAGCTAACCTTCACTGCCTAAACACTGTGCCCGGCGCAGCTGCGCTATAACCGGTGCAGCTGCGCTGCGAAGGATTCTGGGAAAGGCAGCCGGCACAGCTGCGCTGCTTCTCGCTATGTTACCGGCGCAGTTGCGCAGGAACACGGACAGAGGCAAACAGCAACGGCACCCTGCTTCACTGATTAACTCATACAAGCCAACAATCGGCAATTCACAGTAACTTAAACATTGTAAATCATACCTATGCAATAATACATATATATAACATGCTTCTAAAACATAAAACCATCTAAACAATGATAATCACAAATTTTATAATCTAATTTGGCCATTTTCATGAAAACTCATATTTTTCATAAAATAATTCACTGTAACTATTTTTCTCCATCAATTCGAACTTATATACATGCATTACATACGAAGTTGAAGATAGCATCCAGAAATTACTTAATAAGCATATTAACACATACCAATTGCATGAATTTCTCAATTATCATTAACCACACTCATGAAATTCCATATGAACTCATATAAACATGAATTTTCTGTTAAAAATATATTTCTACAGTAATTTAATTTTTGAAAATCCTCTTATGTCATACAATTACCATAATCAACACATGGATACAATATATATATATATATATATATATATATATAATTCATGATTACATAATTTCATGAAATTCACAGAAAACTAAATTTACAGAAACTCAAAACAATGAAGAACAACTGATCACAATTCTTTAAAACTATAAGATATTAATTACCTTTTTGATGATTGGAGAAGAATACAATGACTAATTCTAGCCTTCACAAGTTTCTTCTTCCTTCTCTTCTCTAACTTCTCTGCTCTTCTTTTCTCTTTTTGTTCTTAGCTTTACAAACTAACTTCTAATCTAACGTAGTATAGATATATTATAACTGATATAATATACATATACTAATGATATATATGTAACTGCTAATTACTTAATATATATAATAAATACATTTATTATATAAGTTACAAAATTCAAAAACCACAACGCCTTGTTTGGAAAAACAAGGTTATTTTCAAAAATTGATTATTAATGCTAAGGCCATGTTTGGTAAACAGTTTATTTAAAAACAGCTTTTTGATAGTTAGGGCCCTGTTTGGTAGAAATAGGTTTAAAACAAATACAAGGGCCTTGTTTGGTAAAAATCATTTAAAAATTCTTTTCCTTTTATTTTAATAAATTATTTTGATACATACTTTAATGTCATATTTTAATCAATTAAATATTAATTATCTAATTTAATCAATTAAAATCTAACATCCATTAATCACATAAAATTTGCCACATAATTATAATTACTCGCTAATTATAATTCATGTAACACTTCATCACATAATTCATCTAATTCAATTATCTCAATTAAATTAGAACTATAATATAACATTAATATATATACATATCAATTAAATAACATTCATTAAATTAATATGTAACACTCAATTAAATCATTACCGTAAATTACTTAATCTATTTATTTACTTAATAAATAATTCACATAAATATTTATTTAATTCAATAAATATTTAAAATTAAATATAAAATCTCAATCGTTACAATCTTCCCTCCTTAAAAGGATTCTGTCCCCAGAATCACACATAAAAAAATCTCGTCTATTACATTCTTCCCTCCTTAAAAGGATTCTGTCCCCAGAATCAGTATATAAGGGTTACACACAACTAAGCAAATAAATGCGGATAAAATTTCATCATAACATCTTCGAGTTCCCACGTAGCTTCTTCAGCACTATGGTTTCTCCAGATTACCTTAACAGAAGGTATCACTTTATTCCTAAGTACTTGTTCATTTCTATCAATTATTTGAACAGGCACTTCTTCATATTTAAAGTCTTTATCAAATAGCAAAGGTTCATATTCTATTACATGTTTATAATCGTGCTTGTAAGGTCTTAATACAGAAATATGAAAGACATTATGTATATTCTCGAGCTTCGAAGGTAATGCAATCTCGTAAGCTACCTCGCCCACCTTTCGTAATACCTCAAAAGGTCCAATAAATCTGGGACTCAGCTTCCCCTTCTTATCGAATCGAATTTTCCCTTTCCAAGGAGATACTTTCAGGAACACGAAACTTCCTGGTAAGAATTCTCGGTTCTGTCGATGTAAATCGGTATACTTCTTCTGTCTGTCTTGAGCAGCAACTAATCTCGTTCTGATCAGCTTTACAATTTTCGGCGGTTTGTTGTACCAATTCTAGTCCCAACAATTAACATTTACCGACTTCATCCCAGCACAAAGGAGTTCTGCATTTTCTACCGTATAACGCTTCGTAAGGCGGCATGCCAATACTCGCATGATGACTATTGTTGTAGGCGAACTCCACCAATGGTAGATGATCCTCCCAGCTTCCTTTGAAGTCCATCACACAAGCTCTCAGCATATCCTCAAGCGTCTGAATCGTTCTCTCGCTCTGTCCATCAGTCTGAGGATGATACGCTGTACTCATTCGCAATTGCGTTCCCATACATTCTTGTAATCGCTTCCAAAATTAGACGTGAAAAGTGGATCTCTGTCGTACACAATCGACACCGGAACACCATGTCGAGAAATAATTTCCTTCACGTAGAGCTTCGCTAGTTTATCCAGGTTGTACTTAACCCTAATCGGCAGAAAGTGGGCTGACTTCGTCAGTCGATCCACTATAACCCATATCGCATCATATCCCTTCTGAGTCGTTGGAAGTCCTACCACAAAATCCATCGTGATGTGCTCCCACTTCCACTCTAGAATTTCTAACGGTTGTAGCAAACCACTCGGTCTCTGGTGTTCTGCTTTGACTTTCTGGCACGTTAAGCATTTCGCAACGCATTCAGCCACGTCCCTCTTCATATTCGGCCACCAGAAATGATGCCTGAGATCCTGGTACATCTTCTTACTCCCAGGGTGAATAAAATATCTGGAACTATGAGCTTCGCTCAAAATCTCCTCTTTGACCTCTGGTACTAGCGGTACCCAGATTCTACCTTCAAATCGTAACAGTCCTTCATTATCGACCTTGAACTTGAACTCTTCGCCATCAGTTAACCTCGTCCGAATCTTTTCAAATTCTTCATCATGAAGTTGTGCTTCTTTCACTTTGTCTATTGAAGTAGAACCAGTGGTTACTTGAAACAACATCTCATCCGATTCTTTCGGAAACTTCACTTCCAACTCCAATCTAGCCATTTGTTCTATTAACTGATCCTGATCAGTTAATACGTTCAGCTTCTCCCGACCTTTTCTGCTCAATGCGTCGACAACAACGTTAGCTTTACCCGGATGGTAAAGTATCTCGCAATCGTAGTCTTTAATCAGTTCCAACCACCTTCTTTGGCGCATGTTCAAATCCTTCTGGGTAAATATATACTTCAGACTCTTGTGATCTGTGTATATTTCACACTTTTCTCCATATAAGTAGTGCCTCCAAATCTTTAGGGCAAACACTACTGCCGCCAATTCTAGGTCATGGGTCGGATACCCCTTCTCGTAATCCTTCAGCTGACGTGACGCATAGGCAATGACTTTGCCACTTTACATCAATACACAGCCTAATCCTTTATGTGAGGCATCGCTATATACTACGAAATTCCCCGAACTATCCGGTAAAGACAATACAAGCGCAGTACTCAACCTCTTCTTCAGCTCTTGAAAACTCTCCTCACACTTCTCCGTCGAAACAAACTTAACTATTTTACGAGTCAAATTCGTCAACGGAGTTGCGATTCTAGAAAAGTCTTGAATAAATCTTCGATAATAACTAGCCAATCCTAAGAAACTTCTCACTTCAGACGGCGTCTTCGGCTGTTCCTAACTAATTACGGTCCTCAACTTTCGACGGATCTACCGAAATACCACCCTTGTCGATCACGTGGCCAAGAAATTGCACACGTTCCAACCAGAATTCGCATTTTGAGAATTTAGCGTAAAGCTTTTCTCGTCTCAGGGCTTCTAAGGTTAGTCGTAAGTGTTCAGCATGCTCCTCCTCAGTCTTGGAATAAACCAGGATGTCATCTATCAATACTACCACTAACTTATCCAGAAATGGCTTGAACACCCTGTTCATTAAGTCCATAAATGCAGCTGGGGCATTCGTGAGACCAAATGACATCACCAAGAACTCGTAATGACCATACCGAGTTCTAAAAGCCGTTTTCGGTATATCTTCCTTCCTCACCTTCAATTGATGATACCCACTTCTCAAATTGATTTTCGAGAAGTATTTCGCACCCTTCAGTTGATTAAACAAGTCATCGATCCTATGTAAAGGATACCTATTCTTGATCGTAACTTTATTCAACTCTCTATAATCAATGCAAAGACGCATCGACCTATCCTTTTTCTTCACGAATAAGACAGGCGCTCCCCACGGCGAAATGCTCGGTTGAATATACTTCTTATCTAGCAGTTCTTGCAGTTGAACCATCAGTTCCTTCATCTAGACTGGAGCCATTCGGTACGGAGCCTTCGAAATCAGAGCAGTTCCCGGCTCTAGATCGATCACGAACTCTGTCTCCTTATCTGGCGGAAGTCCTGGCAAATCGCTTGGAAAAATGTCCACAAACTCCTTAACTACCGATATCTCCTCCACCTTCGGGCTTTCCTTACGCGAATCTACTATGTAGGCTAGATATCCTACACAGCCTTGCGTTAGAAGTTTCTTGGCTTGCATAACCGTCAGACAACTCGCTTGCCTAGGCGATTTGCTACAGTAGAACACCAACTTCGACGGAGTCGTAAGGTTTACCGACTTCTTCTGACAGTCGATTACCGCCCCATGGTTGAACAACCAATCCATACCTAGTATGACGTCGAATTCCCCAAGTTTTATCGGAATCAAATCTACTCTAAGCTCCTGACCCTTAATGTCCAATCTACAGTTCTTATAAACGCTCCTAACAGGAATAACCTCCCTATTCGCAATCTCTATGTTCAAAGGGTAAATTAACTCCTTTACAGGATAAGTCTAGGGTTCTAACAAAATCATCAGATATGAATGAGCAAGTAGCACCCGAATCAAATATTACACATGCATTTATACTATTGACCAGAATAATACCTGACACCATATCTTTTGATTGCACATCATCCTGCACCGTCATATTGAATGTCCGTGCAGTGGGTCGAACAGCTTGCAATGGTGCAGCGATAGTAACGGTACTGTCGCTTCCATTCCCTCCGCTCCCAGTTGACCCTGCCGTCAGCTTCTTCGGGCAGTTGCGAGCCATGTGATCTTTGGATCCACATGTAAAGCAAGCTCCCTTCTTCAGTTATGGGCAATTAGGCGCGATGTGGCCTTCCTGACCACAGTTGAAGCACACCCGCTTCCCCTTCATCCACACGCCAGTGTGATTCTTACCGCATGTAGCACATGCTTCGAACTTCCTCTTCTGCTGGCTTCCTTGCTGACTCCCAGCAGAGGTATTATCGAACCACTTCCTCTTCTGGTTCACAGCGCTGCTACCCCCAGTCTTGGTTTCTACCTCATTCTTCTTCTTCTTATCTTGGTTGAACTTCATCACCGCGTCGCTTCCTCCTTCAGCAAGTATGGCTTTCTCCAACATCGCTGCAAAGGTACTCAGCTGGAACATGGAAACCTTGCTGTAGAGCCAGGGCTTCAGTCCCCGTCCAAACCTTCTCGCCTTCCTAGCGTCAGTGCTGACCTGGTATGTAGCGAACCTGGCCAACTCGTTAAACTTAGCGGCATACTCAGACACCGTCATCCCTCCTTGCTTAAGTTCTAGGAACTGGACCTCCATCTGGTCCTGCGAACTCACTGGAAAATACATCTCGTAGAACATTTCCTTGAAACGTTCCCACGTGATGACTCCCTCTCCCTCTCGAGTCTTGTTAGCCTGTCACCAAAAGCTAGCATCCGACTTCAACATGAAAGCCGCGAACATTGTCTTTTGGTCTTCTCCTACCCTAGCCACGTCAAATACCTTCTCCATTTCCATAACCCATGTCTGAGCTTCGATAGGGTTAGTCGATCCTTTGAACTCAAGCGGTCCTACTACCTTGAATTCCTTGAAAGTAGTATCCTGCACCTGCGGCTGATTCGCAAGAGCTCCTGTCAACAGATTCACCAACTGCTGAACCGAATTGGGATTCGTTCCCTCGTTATTGTTGTTGTTCGTCGAACCCTCGGGATTTTGACGTGTTACTCTTCTTCTAGGAGGCATTTTCTGTTAAGAAAATATTATTATTAGACCCTTTATTTTATTATTAAGTATCCAAGTTCATACTTAAACGTTCTAGACAATTCAGTGCACATAGAACACATAGCACGTCAATAAACTTCTTTTATTCATTAGTCGTAGTTTAAAAACATGAACCAGATAGCATTTCTGCCATTTACATCACCCTTCCTGAACTGAAAAAGTTGCAGGATTATATTATTAACTCATCCCATTCTTATCTCAAATTATGGAATTTACTTTATTTAATACAAAAAGCAATACATAAATAAAAGCTCTACTACTACTGCTACTGCTACTACTACTATTACTGCTACTACTGCTACTGCCTAGGCATATTAATACGTTGCACAGCCTCTCTACGTTCCTCTTCCATTACCCGAAATGCCGTTCTTCGGTCCACCACATACCACGGTAAACCTTGGAACTGAGCTGGGTAGTAGAAAATACGGTCCTGAGCTCTCTCTATCGCTGTATGAAATGCATATTCTGTTTCCCTCAGCTTGGCCCTCTTGGCTTCAGCTTCATCTTCAGCTTGATCAGCTCGTTGATTAGCCCTCAAGCTTGACTCTTCAGCTCTGGCACGCTTCCTCGACTCCTCCTGGATGTCTTGCTTCAGCTTCGCCAGTTCAAATCGAGCAGCATCTCTTTCAACCTCCATATGTATCAGGTTCCACTGTGCATCTCCTAGTGCACTATCCATCTCTTCGATAGTCTCATCACGCTGCTGAATAGTCTCATCGAGATCTCCTATTCGTCCATGAAGTTCCACATTGCTATTGTAGACTGCCTCATACATCTCAGCACTAGTAGAGTGAGGTGGGAATTCCTCTTCGGGATCCTCTTCCTCCTCTTCAGACTCGTCCTCGTCCTCATCCTCTGGAATAGGTGTCAGCTCACGCTCCCGACCAGCTACGGTGATCACTGGAGATGGCTCTCTCCTAACCAGCTGCTCCCATACAACATGTATGTCACGGGGCTCTTCCTCTCTAGGCACCTGAGGTACATCCTCTCTATCCTGACTAGGTTCTCCCACGTTCGACATCCTGACAAAAGAATTTTAAAGTTCATTATTACGTGATAACGAATCGTCACACTTCGAATACTATAATGTAAACACATAGGCACATAAGGTAGTTTATTATCTTTACCTAGCATCACTATCTTTTCGATCTTACCATAAGGCTACTACCTAAGGTTTTTCCCCACCTAAGGTTTCATAACCTACAGCTTTGATACCAACCTGTGACACCCCCAAATTCGGGTACTTCGTTTCCACATGATTTGGTGTTCACTTTCTAATATAACATACATCTACCCAATGAATAATGTAAATAAAACTACAACTTAAATTAGAATAGATAAATCTCCCTTAAAACAAGGGTTACAACCTTTTCAAGATAATCCCGGTTTACTCTAACCCTGACATGAATATAATGAAGTGCGAAAACAAAAACATAACATTCAAGTCTTATTACAATCATTCTCAATATAATAAAAAAAACAAGTCTTCACTTGCTTTGCTTTCCCTTGCCCTTACTCGTAGACGGAGCATCAGCGTTATCAACCTTAACTGAAATTGTTATTTAATGCAAGAGTGAGCAAACCACAGCTCACTGGAGTTTAACAATAACATAGACATGAAATGATATATTTAAAAGAATCTGAACAACTTAGCTTGCTTCAATAATAAAGAATTGAATAATAATTCTCTTTCAACATTAAAATTCGAATATAGAATTTATCTGAGGGTCATAAGACCTTTGAACTCTTATCCTAGGTTATAAATATTTCTATTTAAACCTTTAACAGTCAATAAGACTATGGACCTTAACTCGTACTTAGGGGGATCAACCCTTCGTACCATGTATTGTGCACAAACATCTTAACGCTATGCGTAGTAACCTCTCCTAGTAAATAGGGTTGTTCAACTCAGTAATTTGAATTCAAGTCCGCACCAAAGAAAGTTTGGTTTGGATAAACTTACAAGGGTAATTTAGAATTCACGTTCATCAACTAAGGATTAGTTGAATCGACTTCCAATAATTCATAAATAAAAGAATTATTAATTAACATATGCTTTAGAATCAACTTAAAGCATTTAAAATAATAACTGGATCTTACTTGAACAATAAGTTAAGATCATTTCAATTAAAGAAACAATTATCCAATACAAAAATAGAAAAGGACATTCTTAACAAGAATTTATGAACTCAAGAAATTATACAAGATTAGGGTTTAGAAAACTTGCATAAAATTAACGAGTTTAAGGTTTAGAAGACTTGCCTCAAGCGTAAGCTACTTAATTCAATTTACGTACTTTAATACTTCCTATACACATTCAATTATAATAATCTAAATCAGTTAACACATAACTAATTCACATAAGTGGTTAACCCTCATGGTTAACTCACTCTAATTAAATAAACAATAATAATTAACTATCACATAGTTAATCACATCACACATATACTCACATAATTAACTTAATTATGTATTTAACTAAATTATAATTAAACAATTATAATTCAAACACTTAATCAAATTATAATTACTATTTAAATTATAAATAATTATAATTTAAAATCAATTAAACTACATTCATACATTTATAATTACACAATTTATAATTAATCATGTAATTATCAATTTAATTAATAATTACTTAAACTATACCATGCATTATAATTACACAATTTATAATTAATTATGTAATTATCAATTTAAAATCCACAATTAAACATGCATTTATTAAATTATAATTACATAAATTATAATTTAAATTAACATCTAATAAGTCAACCTTTATTCATTATAATTTAATTATAATTTAAAATAAACATTTACTTTTGATTATAATTATTTAAATTATAATCATATATCACATTTAAATAATAATTCAAATCATACTTTAAGGTTTTCAAACCTCTTTTCTTTTCTAAATATAAATTTGTCAAATTTATGTGAACAACATGTTGTAGCAACTAGATACATGCTCACTGTCATAGCATAATTAAACTAGGTTCAAAATCAACAGTGCACAATTAGCTAACCTTCACTGCCTAAACACTGTGCCCGGCGTAGCTGCGCAGCCAGCTGCCCTATAACCTGCGCAGCTGCGCAGGGAAGGATTCTGGGAAAGGCAGCCGGCGCAGCTGCGCTGCTTCTAGCTGTGTTATCGGTGCAGTTGCGCAGGAACACGGACAGAGGCGGACAACAACGGCACCCTGCTTCACTGATTAACTCATACAAGCCAACAATCGGCAATTCACAGTAACTTAAACATTGTAAATCATACCTATGCAATAATACATATATATAACATGCTTCTAAAACACAAAACCATCTAAACAATGATAATCACAAATTTTAAAATCTAATTTGGCCATTTTCATGAAAACTCATATTTTTCATAAAATAATTCACTGTAACTATTTTTCTCCATCAATTCGAACTTATATACATGCATTACATACGAAGTTGAAGATAGCATCCAGAAATTACTTAATAAGCATATTAACACATACCAATTGCATGAATTTCTCAATTATCATTAACCACACTCATGAAATTCCAAATGAACTCATATAAACATGAATTTTCTGTTAAAAATATATTTCTACAATAATTTGATTTTTGAAAATTAAATAATTATTTTATGCATATTCTAAGCCCTAAAGCATGCATTAGTTAACATACATATCCAGTAGAGTTAAAATTACATGTTCATTAAATGCTCAGGCTTTTGAAAAAATTTCACCAGAGTCTCCTTTGTAAAATGGATTATCTGCATGCACATAGGCATGACTAGGTGGCCATTCAGTAGCACACCTACCCAAATTCATGAACATTTCATATATATGAAAAAACATCAAAATCAAACTCCCCATGGCGGCTAAATTACCATGAGTATTTTTAGTTGAAAATTTAGGCTCATTTGTCCTCAAATAGGACAAGTAAACTAGACAAAAAGGGCGCCAAATGACTGTCTCAGAAAATCAATTTTTTTCACATCAAAACGTTCAGCATGGTAAAACATACACATTTACTAAGTCTAAATTTTTTTGTCAAGTCATATAAGCATGCATATTCACTATATTGTGTTTAGAAGCATTCTATATGAAATCTAACGTTCTAACGGTCAAAACTTGAAAAGAAATAATGTAAATGTTACCAGAGTTGTGCATAATGATTGTACGGTGATAGATTTTGAAAAAAGCAGCCCGAACTCAGTAGATCTGAAGAGGAAATTTTGGATTTTTTATATAGTTCAACTTGAAAATGACTTATAAAAGCCACGGGGGGACCAAATTATACCCGTAGGGAGCCAAACCTCTACCTACACCATAGGGTTGGTCCCACCCCTCCAGTTCTGTCCAAATGAAGTTAAAGCAGAGTTCCCAGAAGCTGAAAAGTCAAATCAGGGAAAAACGTGCTACGCCATTGAGCAGAAATGGCCTGAAACCCTGATTCCTAGCGTCAAACTCCTGCCAAAAGAAAAACTTCATGTAAGCCATTGGTATGAACCCTGATGTGGAATTCCAAATATCGATGATGAAAATTGTTGAAAACTACTTTTGTCAAAGAATTCGGAAGGTTCGGCGTTGTGAACAGTGGGTTTTGAATGCATCAAAGTATCTAGATTTATCTGAGGGTATGACTTATCAGAAAGATTCCCCCAACATCGAGATCAGGTAGGTATGACATTGAAAACCATTGGCGACAACTCCAGCGTAACACCGGGAAAGATCTGGTGATGAAAATTGTTGAAAACTAGTTCAGCGAGGGTTAGATTGTCTGACATTGCAAACCATTGGCGACAACTCTAGCGTAGCATCGGGAAAGATCCGGTGATGAAAGTCGTTGAGAACTACTTCAACGAAGATCAGAGTGTTTGATATTGCAAATCATTGGTGACAACTCCAGCGTAGCATCGCGAAAGATCTGGTGATGAAAGCCATTAAGAACTGCTTCAACGAAGTTCAGAGTGTCTGATATTGCAAACCTTGGCCACAACTCCAACGTAGCATCGGGAAAGGTCTGGTGATGAAAGATGTTGAGAACTGATTCAATGAAGATCAAAGTATCTGACATTGTAAACCGTTGGCTACAACTCTAGCGTAGCATCGCGAAAGGTCTGATGATGAAAACTGTGAAAAATCTCTGTTCTGGGGAGAACTGATAATGGAATCTGTTATACAAATCTTTAGCCGAGGCTTCAAGTCAGTTCAACCGACCATTGTAAACTATTGTTCGAGTAGGCACCTGAGGAGGTTCGGTGATGGTCAAACTTTGCAAACTATCGTTTGAGTAGGAATCAAATCAGTTCAACCGACCATTGTAAACTACCATTTCTAGTAGGCACCGAGGAGGTTCGGTGATGGACAAACTCTGCAAGCTACCATTCGAGTAGGAATCAAATTGGTTCAATCGACCGTTGTAAACTACCGTTCGAGTAGGCACCGAAGAGGTTCGATGATGGTCAAACTCTGCAAAACTACCGTTCGAGTAGGCATCAAATCAGTTCAATTGACCGTTGTAAACTAACATTCGGGTAGGCATTGAGGAGGTTCGATGATGATCAAATCATTATCAACTATTGTTCGAGTAGATAGTGAGAATTCTATCCCCGACAGGAATGTAGGCATCAACCGAACAACAATTCAAACTATTGGCGACAACCCAAATGTAGCGGCGGGAAAAAACCGATGATGTAAACCAGTGTAAGCTAACATCATGATAGGCTTCAGGAATCCCCAATGAGTTCACTTATCATAAGAGGAACGCCCCTAGCGGAGGAAAAGTCAGAAAGCGTATCTGAAGCCAGAAAATGTTGGTGACAACCCCAACGTTGAATCAGAAAGGTGCAAAGGTATCAACCATAGAAGTCTTCCCCATAGAGATCTTGAAAACATATATACAATAATGCGTCTAATCAATCTCCATAGCACTGATGGATATCTTAAATCGTTGGCCTCAACCCAGCATAGCATCGAGAAAGTCGATGATGAAAGCTTTGTAAACTACCGTTCGAGTAGGCATCGAGAAAGTTCAATGATGAAATCTTTATAAACTACCGTTCGAGTAGGCATCAAAAGATTTTAGTGAAAGCCATCATTGACAACGTCATCCCCAGCAGAAGTGGTTGGACCAGTCAGTAATAGAATATCGTGGCAGCTAACACCACAAGAGCATATAGCATTCATAACATAGCATATTATGCATTGCATTACATTTGCATGTGTCATATTTCTAGTGTCTAGCGATCTTTATCCTGCTCATTCCATTGCATTGCATAAACATGATAAAGAGGGGCATCTGTAGACACTCAAAATTTTGCATTCCTGTTACTAACCCTGCAGGAGGGCAAAATCATCTTTTACCTTCCTAGAGACAACCCTGGAAGTCCAGATCAAGTCAACACCGGCGACAACTGTGACACCCCCAAATTCGGGTACTTCAATTTCCACTAGATTTAGTGTTCACTGTCCAAACATCATATATTTATCTACACATAGTAATTGCAAATCATGAAATAAATAGAAATCCTCCCCATAAAAGGGGTTACATCATCTTAATAAATAAATCCCAGGTTGAACTAACCTTAAACATCAAATGCGGAAACGTAAATAAACAAATAAGTTTTAACAATAAACATTCTCAAATAAAATAACAAGTCTTCATCACTTGTTAACCTTTCCCTTGCCCTTGCTAGTTGAAGACTCGTCGGTCCTTTTAATCTTAGCTGCAATGTTATTATGCAAGAGTGAGTACGATTTCCACAAGTATAACAATATAACAGTAATAATAACACGCAAGAAATCAAAGGGTTCTGAATAATAGAAAGCTCTGCTTTTGAATCAAGAATGAATAACAAGAATCAAAAGTACATCTGAGGGTCATAAGACCAAGAACTATGTCCCATGTTGTCAAGTATTTATGCTTTAAACCTTTAACAATCATAAGACTATATGGACTCTACTACTCGTACTTAGGGGATCAGCCCTTAGTACCATGAATGTGCACATCATCTCAACGCTAATGCATAAATAATCCCCTATAAAGGGTTGTTCATCTCAGTTTGACATCAGAGTCCGCACCAAAGGAAATTTGGTTTGGATAAGCTCAATAACGGTTCTAGAATTAAGAACGCGCATCAACTATGTACTAGTCCAATCAATAAGGGTTCGCTAGTCTTACAAGGTTCATCAATAGAATGATACTTAAATCAACAATGAATCTCAAAGGTATACAATTGAATAAGTATTGTATAACTAAAGTAATACTTTAAAAGAATTATAATATCTCATTCGCAATCATAACTTGAATAAGCAAGAAAATGAACTTGACCGATATAGAAACATAAGTTTAGGAATTGCTCAATGAATAATTAAGACTTAAGAAACTTGCAAAGGATAGAAAACTTGCTCAATTAAGGGTTTGAGTTTAGAAACTTGCCTCGTGCATAGATTATAACTACAATTCACTTCCCCAAACGTCCTACACATTTTATTATGTTTACAATATCAATTAGTTCCAGTACAACTACATTTAACTGCTAAACTTCCCACTTTAGCACAACTTAACAACTTGGTTCATAATCTTAACTTGTTAACTAACCACATAACATGAATCTAAACCCACAATATGTATACCACACATGTATAAAACTCTTAAACAATCATAATCAAACCTTACAACAACAAATCCAAGTTCACACACAACTTATTAATATGCAACTTGAAATCGTCTTATACATGTCAACAATATGTTATTAGTAGTACTGTGTTACATGCTCAACACGTTATCAAGTTCATTATGTTAAGTTAACTCATCATGTTTTGGACTGAAAACCACACAAAACAAAACCACCCCATCTCTGTAGTTTCCGCAGGGGCGGGGGTTTGCACTGCGGGTTGCCCACCGGGGCGACATGTTTTACACTAGAAAGCCAGTCGGGGCGGTGTCTCCATCATGACAAAATTGCAGTTCGTGACTGCACTGTTTATCAGCCCAAATAACCCTCGAAAATGCAAAAATTAAGTTCAAACAACACTGTTCATGTTATCCATAGGTTATAAACTTAACAGAAACATTTAACAACATACTTAGCATGCTTTTAACAACTTAAATCACATAATTAGTCAGATTAGAACACATGAATTTCATATTTTTGATATTTTTGCAAAGTTTCGTCAAAATCATGAAATTCATCATTACAAATTCGTTATAACATCGAATTTGTCCGTTTGAATTTTGTTTTCTTCGTTTTAACATGCATAATTATAATCAACCATCAATTTCAAGTTTAATAAACAATTAAAGCATGCAAATTTGTACATATATGTCATATTCATGTTTTTTATACTCTGTAATTTTCAAATATCTAATTAAATCATAATTACATGGTTTTAATTACTTTAAAGCATAAATAAATGATATAAAGCATGTTACAAACATTTATTAACATATATATATATATATATATATATATATATCATCATTTCATGCATAAATCACAAAATTGTTGTTTTACAGAGAACTTCAAAATACACGTTAATGGAGAAAGCTTTAAAACATAGTTTAACTTGGTTTGAGAGTTTACCCTTGGTTGTTTGTTTATGTAATATATCTTCTTCAAATCTTCTCTTTAGTTCACAAGCTTTCTCTCAATCTCTCTCTAACTCTCTAAGTTCTCTGATATGTATATGATATATGATATAATAATGATATATTATATAAGGTTTAATACATATACATATAATATATAACTGACGATATCATGGGTGTAAGGTAATCCTCACAATGGATTAACTACTCCCACTCACTTAAGGCATTGTTTGGTTTGTCCCTTTATTAAATCCTTTCCCATTATTTTAATTAAAGTGTTTATTATATAGTTTATTTGTCACACTTTAATTAATCAAATAATCTTATTTAAATTTAATTAAATAAAAGTTAATATTACACATTAAATCACATCATTACATAATTAAAATTTTCATTTATTTATTATGTCAAATCATTAAATATCTAATTAATTATTAAATTAATTAGAATAACATTATAACTATTAAAAAATTCATTTAATTAAATAAACTCAATTAAATTCATACTTTGAACTATAAAAATTCTTCACATTAATTTAATCAATATAACACATATAATTAATTCAATCAGCCACAATTCCATCAAATAATTATTTAACTCAATAAATAAACATCAAATATTTATTTAACTCAATAAATAAATTATTAAAAATATTTATTTAATTCAATAAATATTCAATTCAAATTATAAAATTCTCGTTTGGCACGTCTTTCCCCCTTAAAAGAATTATGTCAAAATCATGATTCAATTTAACTTGTCCCGTTACATTCTCCCCCCCCCCCCTTACAAAGATTATGTCCCCAGAATCGCTTATACATAGATTAAGCAAATAAATGTGGGTAAGTTTTCATTATATAGTCTTCGAGTTCCCACGTAGCTTCTTCAGCGTTGTGGTTCCTCCAAATTACCTTAATAGAAGGTATCACTTTGTTTCTGAGAACTTGCTCTTTCTTGTCAACAATCTGAACAAGAACTTCTGCATAGGATAAGTCTTTCTTAAATTGTAGGGGTTCATATTCAATGACATGTTTGTAATCGAATTTATACAGTCGTAACACTGAAACATGAAAAACATTGTAGATGTGTTTTAACGCCGGAGGTAAGGCTACCTCATACGCAATTTCTCCAATTCTTTGTAGAACCTCAAAGTGTCCAATGAACCTCGGGCTCAATTTTTCCTTCTTCCCGAATCTGATCTTTTATTCTAGGGAGAGACTTTCAAGAAAACAAAGTTACCCAATTCAAATTCTACGTTCTTGCGGTGTGGATCGGCGTATTTCTTCAATCTATCTTGAGCAGCTACCAATTTTGTCCTTATTACCTTAACGATCTCGGTTGTCTGTTGTACCAATTCTAGACCTAGCAATTGATGTTCGCCCTCTTCATCCCAGTATAATGGAGTTTTGCATTTTCTGCCATACAAAGCTTCGTAAGGCGGCATGCTAATACTTGTGTGGTAACTGTTGTTGTAACCAAATTCCACGAGCGGTAGGTGATCATCCCAATTTCCTTTGAAATCTATAATACATGCTCTTAGCATATCTTCCAATGTCAAGATCGTTTTTCGCTCTGCCCATTTGTCTGAGGGTGATATGTCGTGCTCATTCTTAACTGCGTCCCCATGTATTCCTGTAGTCGCTTCCAAAAATTTGATGTGAAGCGCTGATCTCAATCGAAAATAATAGACACTGGAACTCCGTGCCTTGAAATAATTTCCTTCACATACAACTTCACCAACTGATCTAGGGTGAATATGATCTTGATTGGTAGAAAGTGCGCTAATTTCGTCAATCAATCCAGATAACCCATACTGCGTCAAAATATTTATGAGTCGTCGGAAGACCTACTACAAAATCCATTGTAATATATTCCCATTTCCATTCTGGGATCTCTAGTGGTTGTAGCAACCCACTCGGTCTTTGATGTTCTACTTTCACTTTCTGACATGTCAGGCACTTTGCCACACATCTGGAAATGTCTCTTTTCATATTCAGCAACCAGAAATGCTGTCGGAGATCCTGGTACATCTTCATACTACCTGAATGAATGAAATACCGGGAACTATGAGCCTCGCTTAAAATTTCTTCCTTAATCTCTGGCACTGGCGGTACCCAAATTTTGCTCTGGAATCTTAACAGTCCTTCACTGTCTACCTTGAATGTCAGTTCATTCCCTTCGGATATCCTCATCCTTATCTTCTCACATTCCTCATCTTGGAGTTGTGCTTCCTTAACCATATCCAATAGAGTGGTACCAGCTCCTAGCTGGAACACCTTCTCGTCAGACTTAGGATATCTCACCTCTAATTCCAGTTTTTCCATTACTGAAATTAGCTCCTCATGGGCAGTCAACAACATTAATTTCTCTATACCCTTTCTGCTTAAGGCGTCAGTGACCAAATTTGCTTTACCCGAAAGGTATAAGATCTCACAGTCGTATTCCTTTATCAATTCCAACCATCTTCTCTGGCTCATATTCAAATCCTTCAGTGTAAAAATATATTTCAAACTCTTGTGGTCTGTATATATTTCACACTTCTCCCCATAGAGATAGTGTCTCCAGATCTTCAAAGCAAATACTACCGCAGCCAATTCCAAATCATTGGTCGGATACCCTTTCTCATAATCCTTAAGTTATCGTGATGCATAAGTAATAACCTTGCCGTTTTGCATAAGCACACAGCCTAGTCCTTTATGCGACGCATCACTATACACCACAAAATTTCTTGTACTATCCGAGAGAGATAACACAGGTGTCGTGCTCAGTCTCTTCTTCAGCTCCTAAAAACCTCACACTTCTCTATCCAAACAAATTTCACAAATTTCCTAGTCAATTTTGTCAGCGAAGTTGTGATTTTGGAAAAGTCCTGAATAAATCTTCTGTTATAACCGGCTAATCCAAGAAAACTTCTCACTTCTAACGGTGTCTTCTACAGATCCCAGTTCATCACGGCTTCAACCTTGGAGGTATCTACAGAAAATCTATCCTTATCAATCACATGTCCAAGAAATTGCACTCGCTCAATCCAAAATTCGCATTTTAAAAACTTGGCGTACAAGTTCTCTCTTCTCAATGCCTCCAATGTCACCTTCAGATGCTCTACGTGTTCCTCCTTGGTCTTCGAATACACCAGAATGTCATCGATAAACACCACCATAAATTTGTCCAAACATGGCTCGAACACTCTGTTAATTAGGTCCATAAATGCTGCAGGCGCATTCATTAGAACAAATGGCATCACCAGAAATTTGTAGTGACCATATCGAGTTCTGAACGCTATCTTCGGAACTTCCTCTGTCCTCACCTTCAACTGATGGTAACCACTTCTCAGATCTATTTTTGAGAAATATCTCGCTCCTTTCAATTGGTCAAACAAGTCGTCGATCCTAGGCAGCAGATACTTATTTTTAATTGTGACCTTGTTCAACTCTCTGTAGTTAATGCAGAGCCGCATCGTTCCATCCTTCTTCTTAACGAACAACACCGACGCTCCCCACGGTGATACGCTTGGCTGAATATACTTCTTGTATAGTAGTTCTTAAAGCCGCACCATCAATTCTTTCATCTTTATCGGAGCCATACGGTACGGGGCCTTCAATATTGGTGCAGTTCTTGGCGCCAAATCGATCATGAACTCTACTTCCCTATCAGATGAAAGTCCTGGCAAATCATCCAAAAATACATCCATGAAGTCTCTCGCGACTGGTATTTCCTCTAACTTCGGACTCTCTTTACGACTATCAAATATGTAGGCTAAATATCCTATACAACCTTGTCTCAACAACTTCTTGGCTTGCATCATCGTCAGATAACTCGCTTGTCTAGGAAACTTGCTGCTATAAAACATAACCTTTGAAGGAGACATAAGGTTAATACACTTCTTTTGGCAATCAATTATCGCCCCATAATTGAATAGCCAGTTCATTCCCAAAATAACGTCAAATTCCCCAAGTCTAATCGGGATAAGATCTACGTTCATCATATTACCCTTAATGTCCACCCTATAGTTCTTGTGTACAAACTTAATTGGGATCACTTCCTTATTCGCAATCTCTATGTTCATAGGGTATTATAGTTTGTCCTAATGCAATTCTAAGTTCTTAGCAAAGTCATCGGATATAAATGAGCAAGTAGCACCTGAATCAAATAATACATATGCATTAACATTATTAATCGGAATGATACCTAACACCACATCGCGTGATTGCACAGCATCCTGCACGGTTATGTTGAAAGTCCTGGCAGTAGGTCAGTTTGTTGTTGTCGGTCTTGAAATATTCAGAGCATTTCTACCACTGCTTCCTCTGTTCCCTCCTGCTTTTGCCCCTCCTGATACCATCTTGGGGTAATCCTTGGCCAGATGGTCTTTTGACCCACATGTGAAGCAGGCACCGTTCTTAGGGTTAGGGCAGTTAGGTGCTATGTGGACTTCTTGACCACAATTATAGTAGACCTACTTTCCTTTCATACATACCCCTAGGTGATTCTTCCCGCTAGGTGATTCTTCTCGCACGTCAAAAAAGCTTCTACTCTCTTCTTCTGGCTTCCTTGCTAATTCTCGGTCGATGGGCTATCATTCCTCCTTCTCCTTTGACTACTGCCTTCTCTCGTATTACTGCTACTAGACTTATTACCTTCACTTTCACTCTTCTTCTTCTTCAACTCTTGGTTGTACTTGGTCATAGCATCGCTTACACCTTCAGCAATGATTTCCTTCTCTAATACTCCAGCAAAAGTGTCCAATTGGAACATTGACACTTTGCTATACAACTAGGGCTTTAGTCCCTGTTCAAACCTCCTTGCCTTCCTCTCTTCAGTATGCACTTGATATGTGGCAAACCTAGCCAACTCATTAAATCTCGTAGCATAGTCTGGCACAGACATGTTACCTTGCTTTAGCTCTAGAAACTGAACCTCCATCTGGTTTTGTGAGCTCATCGGGAAATACATCTCAAAAAATATCTCTTTAAAGCTCTAGCAGGTGATCACACCCTTTCTTCCTCGGACTTTGTTAGCCTACCACCAGTAACTAGCCTATGCCTTCAGTATGAATGTTGCGTAAGCTGTCTTCTGATCTTCATTGACCCTAGCAACGTAAAAAACCTTCTCCATCTCCATAACCCAAGTCTGTGCTTCGATTGGGTTCATGGATCCCTTGAATTCTGGCGGTCCCACCGCCTTGAAGTCCTTGAACCAAGTGTTCGGTGGAGCTTGCGGCTGATTGTTAAGTACTCCTGTCAATAGGTTCACCAACTGCTGAACGGGGTTAGCGTTGGCATTTGTGTCGTTATTATTCGTCGACCCTTTTTGGGCTGGTTGACGAGTTAGGCGTCTTTTTGGTGACATATTTTTGTTAAGATATACGCTTACTAGATCTTTACTCAATTCTTTAAATATTTAAGACTAAACTTAAATACTTTAAAATAGTCACTTAACACATATCATCTCAAATAAACTCTGATATTTTATTCATTCAAAAGTTTTAAACAAAACAAGATAGCATCACTACTATTTACATCAACTATTCCGAGATAAAGAATCTTCAAGATTAAAATCATCATCATATTCTGTTGTTTATAATCACATCGGAATTGACATTATTAACTAACAAAGAAATGTTCACAAAATCATGTTGTTCCTATCACGGCCTACTAAGGCGTCGAACAGCTTTTCTGCGCTTCTCTTCCATAATACGGAACATCGCCTTACGGTCCAGCATGTACCAAGGTAAGTCTTCGATTTGCACTGGATAGTAGAACACTCGATCCTGGGCTCTATCAATGGCCTTCTGGAATGTGTAGTTCGTCTCCTCAATCTTCACCTTCTTTGCTCGATCGTCCTCCTCGGCAATATCTGTACGTCGTGAAGCACTCATCCAAGCGTCCTCTGCTCTGTCATGCTTCGCTGATTCCTCTAGCAATTCATTCTTCAGCTTCTCTATCTCAGCTGACTTTCCTTCATTTTGGCACTTTTCATGAACCAACTCCCACTCCATGTCTCCAAGACGTGTATCTAGAGTCTCGATCTTGCCATCCTTCCGCTCGATGGTATTCTGCTGTGCAATTGTTTGCTCCTTCAGCTCTCGAACAGTATCCTGTAACTCTATGTTACGGTCATATAGCTCGTCGTACATCTCGGCACTGATAGAGTTTGGTGGAAACTCATCAGGTTCCTCATCCTCCTCCTCAGCTGCCTCAACCTCAATCTCCTCAGAGTCCTCCTCTGAATCGAATACTGGCTCATGCTCCTGACCAACAACAGTGATCAAAGGAGATGGCTCTCTATGAACCAACTGCTCCCAGACTTATGAATGTCTCGGGGCTCCTCCTCAATAGCCACTGGGGGTAATACCTCCCTAGGCTGACTGGATCCTCCAACATCCGACATCTTGACAATTAAAATTTTAAGTTCTTAGTTATTACGTGATGCTAACTGATACTCGCACAAGTACATAAATATAAACACAAAGCACATAAGGTAATTTATTATCTTTCTTATAACTCAATAAGAGTTTATCACCACTATGTTATCGATCTCTTAAAAAGGCTACTAGCCTAAGGTTTTCCCCTACCTAAGGTTCATAACCTACAGTTTTGATACCAACTTGTGACACTCCCAAAACCGGGTACTTTAATTTCTACAGGATTTGGTGTTCACTATCCAAACATCATATATTTAGCTACCCATACTAAATGCAAATCATGAAATAAATAGAAATCCTCCCCTTAAAAGGGGTTACTGATAGTAGTGTGCATACAAGCCAATCATGTATGATGATAAAGTACCTACTTTGTAAACAATCTTATTTATTTATTAATAAAATATTAATTTAAGGCATTTAATTATCGACATGGTGCTGTTTTTATAATATGTAAATAACTCATAGTTTTAAGCAATGCTTTTAGAATCATGATGAGATCATGCTAATGAGATCGAAATTCTTAGAAAGCTTTAAAACTAAAATAGTTCCCAATTGTGGGATTACTAAATTGTGGATTAGTAAATACGAATAGATTGGTACATATGGTGCTTGCTCATTGGATGAGGATGACTGATCTCACGGTCATTTGTGTGGAGACACAAAAGCAAGTATGTAGGTGCTTATTGGAGAATAAGTTCACTGAACGTGACTCGCTATGGAATACCTAATGGAGTTTTACTCGCCTGTCAATAGGAATTCCTAATGTGATAGTAGTACAAGTGATCCTTGGACTTGAGATCATCATAGTATCTTGTATGTAACAAATTATACTTTGACTTATTCCTTAAGGCTTTTTAAGGTATATATAGGGTATGCTTGGGTATAATGAGTTACATATGGAGATAATGAATGATCAATAAAGAATCTACCACCTCTAGTAAAAGAGGAGATATGTCCTATGTGATTCGTTAAATGACAACCCAGGAATCCTTGGCCAAGGTAGAATGAAATTAGAAAGAGGTTTCTAATTTGCATTATTTGGAGTTGTGCATTTTCTAATCGAAATACATATAACTAAATAAATTAAGACTTGACAGTAAATCCATGTCTTATATTTAATTGGGATATTGTATGGTGGAAGGATTGAATTGTATGGTAACTATTAACTCACATGTTCTTTTATGATTAATGTTGAAATCTATATTATTTGAAATGTCGTTGATCGCTAGGGAGGTTTATCCCTATTGTAGAATAAATGTTATTTATTTAAATAGATTATTAATTTAATTTATTTATTTAAATAAGATTAGAATTGTTCTAATTGATTTATTCACAACCGGTTTAATATGGAGAACCTAATGGGTCACACCATAAAAGAAAGAAGAATTATTTAAGAAGAAAATGACATAATAGTAATAATGCATTAAGTGTAATTAATTTAATCTATGGTGATAGAATAAATTAAATAGCTTAATATTTATTATTTAATATTTTAGAAATATTAAATATAAATTAATAAGAGGAGTCTTATTAATATTATTATTATTATTTTAATTCTAAAGGAGTTTAGGAATTAATATAATATTAGTACTCTTTCTCAATCCTAATAAGATTAGGATATAAATTAATTAAAAGTGTTTAATTAATTAATTAAATAAAACCCTATTCTAATTGGATTAGGAGGGTTAACCTAATATCTATATAAGAGAGTCTTATATCAAAAATAAGGTACGTGAATTTTTCCAAAGGTTGGGAGTACACATATTCTATAGAGATAGAAACAAGGGTTAAGCCAATAACCCATCTTCCTGAGTTCTTCATCTTCCTTGGTGGATCACCGTTAGAGGCCAAACATTTGGGTGGCTGACATTGATCAAGGGAAGGAGCCACTACAGAGGAATCAAAGGAGTAGAACTTGTACCTGAGGAAGCTTGGATCTTCAAAGGTATAATTCTATCATCTCCTTTTATGTATTGACTGATAATTGATGCACAAGAAAGATCACGGTTAAAGGTTTGTAAGAAAATTTTAAAAACTGATTTTTCATCCCTTCCGCTGCGTTTATGTAATTTGATTGCATGCTTACGTTTCTAGCAAGCCCAACAGTGGTATCAAAGCCAATCTTGTGCTAATTATCAGTTTATGTGATTCCATACATGTATAATATGCGATTGGATCGAGTTCTTGGGCAATAAAATTTTTTTGATTCTGCGAAGCCGCGCCGGTGCAAACCTTTCTTGCTGCGCTGATGTCTATACCTGGTTTTCACCCTGCGCAGCTGTGCCGGTTCCCTATACATTACTGGCGTAGCTGCTCCACTAGCAGAATCTGATTTTTTTTTTATGTTTTATTTAATTAAATGAATGGTTTATTTAATTAATAAAGGTTTAAAATAAAGATGTTTATTTTATATGAAATGAGATTTCAGAATTGCTAAAATTAAAGAGTTTAATTTGGAATTATTTTTGAATGAAATAAAGGAGTTTATTTTTTCAAAAACAAAGTTTAGCAAACTTTTGCCCATTAACTGATATTAATACATGTATGGAATGAATTTACTTTCATGAGATGAATAAGTTTTATTGATACGTAATAAGTTTTATTGATACGTATGATGATATGTATGTTAATAAAAGGGATTGATTATGGACTATGACCAATGTGATTGGATTTATTTTGGTTGAATGCTTGAATGTATGGGTTTTATAAAATGGGGTCTGCGTACCTCGTCTTCTCTGGTTTTATTTTCGGTGTAAATTTTATCTCCCTCCTATGTACTTCCCCTTGACTGCTGATCAATGTTTCTATTTAATTATAAATAGTTTATGTAATAGAGATAGTTAGAATTATCTTGAAGAAACTGGAGACCAAGGAACAAGGAGCGCGTGAAGACCCGTTTGTATGGAGCCCGGGTTTAAATGTAATAGTTACATTTAAAATTTAAATTCTTGCACTCCTAGGTTTGACCTTTTGGTTCACTTGGTGGCTCTAGTGAACCAAACTAGAATAAAAGTCCATAATCAATCCGGGTAGAATATAATATTCTATATTGCATGCTAAATATTATATATATATATATATATATATTATATTTTATGCAAACATGCTTCGCATGTTTAATAAAATGACGCGTATTTTATATATATATATATGTGCATGCACGATAAACAAGATGAGACAAATAATAACAAACCCCTCAAAGTAATAATATTAAGTCTGAAGCGTTCAAATGATGTTTGGAATATCGAACGTCGCCTTATAGCATGATTAATTAATAGAGTATTAAATATTTAATATGAGTTTGTTGTGCTATCCACAAGGCGAGTATTGAGTATTTAAGATGTTAATTAATCACATTTGATGCTTATCAAGAAAATTGAACGATCTAGTCTTGTTGTGCTGTCCACAAGGACAAACATTTTTCTTTTTGAATTTATAGGAAGTGCTAGGCTGGACTTAACTTAAATCATTTTAGTTCGGATGTGCACACACATGACCATTATGATTTAAGAGGCAAAATAAAAGGAGTTACATGGTGATGTAATTGACAAGAGTTGTCTACCTATTTATTTGTATATCTCTTGTTGTGCTATCCACAAGGTTATATACATTTGAAATGGGATCCTAAATCTCACTAGCAAATCTTTAATTAGATGTTGCCGAACTATATAAGTGAGGGTAATATAGTTTGATGAAAATAGTGGGAGATACCAATTTAAAATAAAGACCTAAATTTATTTTGGTATGCAAAGTTAATAAAATAAATGTTTGCTAAAAATGTTGTCTTTTCACATGCAGAATTTTAAAAAATGTCAAAATCACTAATCTCACTACGAAGCATACTTGATGCAAATAAGCTTACCGGGCCGAATTATGAGGACTGACTAACAAATCTGAGAATTGTTCTCACTGCTGAAAAGATTTCTTATGTCCTAAATTCAACTATCCTTGAATCTGTTTCGGAAACAGCCTCTGAGGAAGAGATTGCCACTTTTAATAAGTGGCAAGATGATGCATCTGTGGCTCAATGCATCATGCTCGCATCCATGAATAACGAGCTTCAGCGTCATCACGTAAATATGGATGCTCTTGCTATGCTTCTTCACCTCAACGAGTTGTATGCTGAACAGAGTAGGACTGCTAGATATGAGATATCTAAGGAGCTCTTTCGATCTCGGATGATCGAGGGCACTGCCATCGAGACTCATGTTCTGAAGGTAATCAATTTGATTGAACGCCTTGGACAGCTTGGGTTCGTCATGGATGGGGAGTTGAGTCAAGACTTGGTCTTGTAGTCACTCCCTGAAACCTTCTCGCAGTTTGTGATTAATTTTCACATGAATAAGCTAGATGTCAGCTTGCCTGAGCTGCTTAACATGCTGAAAACTGCAGAAGGTCACTTCTCATTTAAGAAGACCCATGTCTTGATGGTGGATTCTTCCAATAAAAGGAAGAGGCCCAAGGTGTCTTCTGAAAAGAAGAAATCCAAGAAGGCTAAGGGAAAGGGGAAAGAAAAGGAACAAAAAAACCTGAACCAACTAAAGGAATGTGCTTTCATTGCAACGAGCCGGGACATTGGAAGAGGAACTGTAAGAAGTTTCTAGCAGAGAAAAAGCTTGGAGAAGCTTCGACTTCCAATCAAGGTTTGTTTATGATTGAAATTAATTTTTCTGAAAGTCATAATTCTACTTGGGTATTGGATACCGGCTGTGTATCTCACATATGTAACATTGTGTAGGGACTGGTCAGAAGTAGAAAGCTGAACAATGAAGAGGTGATCCTACGAGTAGGGAATGGAGCAAAGGTTGCTGCATTAGCTGTAGGAACTTATTGTTTAGCAATGCCCTCGGGCAAGACCATTTATTTTAATAATTATTATTATGTTCCGAATATTAATAAAAACATTATTTCAATTTCTATATTGGATATGGAAGGATTTGACGTTATTATAAAGAAAAATGGTTGTTCTATTTATAAAGACGATGTTTTATATGGTATTAAAAATTTGCGAAATGAACTTTATACACTTGACTTACAAGAAAATATATTTCAAATTAAACAAACTAAGAAAATAAAAAGAGATGATATTAATTATACCTACATGTGGCACTGTAGACTTGGTCATATCAATGAAACAAGATTATCCAAGTTGCATAAGGATGGGCTCCTAGAGCTATCCGATTATGAATCATATTCAACTTGTGAATCTTGTCTCATGGGTAAAATGACTAAATCTCCTTATAGTGGAAAAGGAGAAGGAGTTATAGAGTTGTTGGCATTGATTCACACAGACGTTTGTGGACCTATGACAACAAGTGCACGGGGTGTGTATTCTTATTTTATTACTTTCACTGATGATCACTTAAGATTTGGATATGTGTATTTAATGAAATACAAATCAGAATCATTTGAAAAGTTCAAAGAGTTTAGAAGTGAAGTAGAGAAACAAACGGGCAAGAGTATCAAGATACTTCGATCAGATCGAGGTGGAGAATTACTTAAGTGGTGAGTTTCTCAATTGTCTCAAAGAAAATGGTATAATCTCACAATGGACTCCTCCAGGTACACAACAGTTAAATGGAGTATCTAAAAGGAGAAATTGAACACTGTTGGACATGATTCGATCTATGATGAGTTTTACCGACCTTCTAATTTCCTTCTAGGGATATGCCCTAGAAACGGCTGCCTACCTACTTAACAAGGTACCTACCAAATCCGCCCCAAAGACTCCATATGAGATGTGGAAAGGGAGGAAACCAAATCTTAAGCATGTTAAGACTTGGGATTGTCCAGCTTATGTCAAAAAGTTTGAAAATGATAAGCTATAGACTAAATCCGATAAGTGTAGATTTATGGGATACCCTAAAGAAACCGTAGGGTATTATTTCTATCATCCTACTGATCAAAAGGTGTTTGTTACGAAACATGCTACCTTCTTGGAGAAAGAGTTTATCCATGAAGGGGTCAGTGTGAGTAAGATATATCTTGAAGAAGTTCAAGAACCACAAATTACCACGGATCAAAGTCAGGTACCTAACCAAGTAGAACAACCTACTGTACCACACCCTATTCGTAAATCTGGAAGAGTAACGAAGATACCTGAGAAGTATGGATTCGTTATAGAGGATGATGATGAGGTACACATCATGAATGATGATGATCCATTGAATTACGAACAGACTATGAGTAATAAAGACTCAGAGAAATAGTAATGAATTTGGAAGCTATGCTCAAGTCCATTTGGATTTTTCTTGCGATTGCAGCTTATTTTACTTAATCTGGCAAAATAGACATGGAGACGCCCTTCCTTAAATATACATTATTAGGAGAATGTATGTATGATACAACCAGATGGTTTTTGTTTCAATGGTTGAAGCAAAACATGTATATGAGCTACAACAATCCATTCGTGGATTGAAGCAAGATTCTCGTAGATGGAACTTTCGTTTTGATGAGACAATCAAAGAGTTTGATTTTATCAAAAACGAGAATGAACTATGTGTGTACAAGAAGGTTAGTGGGAGCGTTGTTTCATTCTATGTATTATATGTTGATGATATATTACTGATAGGGAATGAAATTTATATACTAAAATCAATCAAAATAAAGTTGTCTAACATTCCTCCATGAATGATTTGGGTAGAACACCCCGCATTGGGGATATAAATCTGTATTAATAGATTTAAAAGGATGTTCGATTTAACCTAAGGAAATGTATATTCATTAGATGCTAAAGGCGTTTATCATGGAAAACTCCAAAAGAGTGCCTCATGATGATGAGCCATGGAGTGTATCTCTCTAATATTTTTCTCAGTAAAAGAGAGATCGCATGAGTTACTATCATGTATGCAATGAAATATACGAGACTTGATGTTGATCAGTCAGATTCTGGAGAAGATCACTGTGAGACAGTGATAAACATCCCAAAGTACTTAACTGACACTAAGGATGTCATCATGACACGTGATGGGTCTGAATAAATCTAGAGTGCTAAACAGACTCAAGTTTTCAGACTGACCAAGACGACAGTAAATCCACTATAGGGTAAGTCGTTACCTTGAAAGGTGGTGTAGTGAATTGGAAAGGTTCCAAACAGCAAAAGGTTGCTGATTTAGTGACAAAGACAAAGTATATAACTGTAAGTGAAGCTACAAGTTGATGTTTCGGATGAAAAGTTCATTACAGAACTAGGAATAGTTCCTAAGTCTCATCTTGAATCTAAAACTTGTGTTGCGGCACTTTGATTAAAGAAATCATTAAAAGAAGAGCATATAGACTCTCAAGATAACATTTCAGATCCATTTACTAAAGCTCTAACGCAACAGCAGTTTGATCGTCACTTAGAGAAGATGGGTATGAGATACCATGGCGATTGGCTTTAGTGCAAGTGGGAGATTGATAGTAGTGTGCATACAAGCCAATCATGTATAACGATAAAGCACATACTTTGTAAACAATATTATTTATTTATTAATAAAATATTAATTTAAGGCATTTAATTATCTACATGGTGCTATTTTTATAGTATATAAATAACCCATAGTTTTAAGCAATGCTTTTAGAATCATGATGAGATCATGCTAATGAGATCTAAATTCTTAGAAAGCTTAAAAACTAAAATTATTCCCAATTGTGGGATTACTAAATTGGGGATTAGTAAATCCGGATAGATTGGTACATATGTTGCTTGCTCATTGGATGAGGATGACTGATCTCATGGTCATTTGTGTGGGGACACTAAAGCAAGTATGTAGGTGCTTATTGGAGAATAATTTCCCTGAACGTGACTCGCTATGGAATACCTAATGGATTTTTACTCACCTGTCAATAGGAATTCCTAGTGTGATAGTAGTACATGTGATTCTTGGACTTGAGATCATCAAAGTATCCTGTATGTAACAAATTATACTTTGACTTATTCTGTAAGGCCTTTTAAGGCATATATAGGATATGCTTGGGTATAATGAGTTACATATGGAGATAATGAATGATCAATAAAGAATCTATCACCTCTAGTAAAAGAGGAGATATGTCCTATGTGATTCGTTAAATGACAACCAAGGAATCCTTGGCTAAGGTAGAATAAAATTAGAAGGAGGTTTCTAATTTGCATTATTTGGAGTTGTGCATTTTCTAATTGAAATACATATGATTAAATAAATTAAGACTTAACAGTAAATCGATGTCTTATATTTAATTGGAACATTGTATGGTGGAAGGATTGAATTGTACGGTAACTATTAACTCATAGGTTCTTTTATGATTAATGTTGAAATCTATATTATTTGGAAAGTCGTTGATCGCTAGGGAGACTTATCCCTATTGTAGAATAAATGTTATTTATTTAAATAGATTATTAGTTTAATTTATTTATTTAAATAAGATTAGAATTGTTCTAATTGATTTATTCACAACCGTTTTAATATGGAGAACCTAAAGGGTCACACCATAAAAGAAAGAAGAATTATTTAAGAAGAAAATGGCATGATAGTAATAATGCATCAAGTGTAATTAATTTAATCAATGGTGATAGAATAAATTAAATAGCCTAATATTTAATATTTTAGAATATTAAATATAAATTAATAAGAGTAGTCTTATTAATATTATTATTATTATTATTTTAATTCTAAAGGAGTTTAGGAATTAATATAATATTAGTACTCTCTCTCAATCCTAATAAGATTAGGATATAAATTAATTAAAAGTGTTTAATTAATTAATTAAATAAAACCTATTCTAATTGGATTAGGAGGGTTAACCTAATATCTATATAAGAGAGTCTTATATCAGAAATAAGGTACGTGAATTTTTCCAAAGGTTGGGAGTACACATATTCTATAGAGATAGAAACAAGGGTTAAGCCAATAACCCATCTTCCTGGGTTCTTCATCTTCCTCGGTGGATCACCGTTAGAGGCCAAACATTTGGGTGGCTGACATTGATCAAGGGAATGAGCCACTACAGAGGAATCAAAAGAATCAAAGGAGTAGAACTTGTACCTGAGGAAGCTTGGATCTTCAAAGGTATAATTACATCATCTCCTTCTATGTATTGACTGATAATTGATGCACAAGAAAGATCATGGTTAAGGGTTTGTAAGAAAATTTTAAAAAATAATTTTTCATCCCTTCCGCTACGTTTATGTAATTTGATTGCATGCTTACGTTTCTAGTAAACCCAACAGTTACATCATCTGAATAAATAATACCCCAAGTTGAACTAACCTTAAACATCAAATGCGAAAACGTAAATAAACACATAAGTCTTACCAACATCATAAGTCTTAACAATAAACATTCCCAAATAAAATAACAAGTCTTCATCACTTGTTAACCTTTCCCTTGCCCTTACTAGTTGAAGGCTCGTCGATCCTTTCAATTTTAGCTGCAATATTATTATGCAGGAGTAAGTACGATTGCCCACAAGTATAATAATATAACAGTAATAATAACATACAAGAAATCAAAGGGTCTTGAATAATAGAAAGCTCTGCTTTTGAATCAAGAATGAATAACAAGAATCAAAAGTAGATCTGAGGGTCATAAGACCAAGAACTATGTCCCAGGGTGTCAAGTATTTCTACTTTAAACCTTTAACAGTCATAAGACTATATGAACTTTACTACTCGTACTTAGGGGATAAACCCTTAGTACCATGAATGTGCATATCATCTCAACGCTAACGCGTAAATAATCCCTTATAAATGGTTGTTCATCTCAGTTTGACATCAGAGTCCGCACTAAAGGAAGTTTGGTTTAGATAAGCTCAATAATGGTTCTAGAACTTAGAAAACTCATCAACTATGGATTAGTTGAATCAATAAGGGTTCGCTAGTCTTACAAGGTTCATCAATAGAATGATACTTAAATCAACAATGAATCTCAAAGGTATACAATTGAATAAGTATTGTATAACTAAAGTAATACTTTAAAAGAATTATAATATCTCATTCAAAATCATAACTTGAATAAGCAAGAATATGAACTCAATCGATATAGAAACATAAGTTTAGGACTTGCCCATTGAATAATTTAGACTTAAGGAGCTTGCATAACGATAATGAATCAAGGATAGAAAACTTGCTCAATTAAGGGTTTGAGTTTAGAAACTTGCCTCGTGCGTAGATTATAACTACAATTCACTTTCCCAAACGTCCTACACATTTTATTATGTTTACAATATCAATTAGTTCCATTACCACTACATTTAACTGTTGAACTTCCCACTTTAGCACAACTTAACAACTTAGTTCATAATCTTAACTTGTTGACTAACCACATAATATGAATCTAAACCCACAACATGTATACCACACATGTATAAAACTCTTAAACAATCATAATCAAACCTTACAACAACAAATCCAAGTTCACATATAACTTGTTAATATACAACTTAAAATCGTCTTATACATGTCAACGATATGTTATAGTACTGTGTTACATGCTCAACACGTTACCAGGTTCATTAGGTTAAATTAACTAATCATGTTATGGACTGAAAACCACACAAAACAAAGCCACCCCATCTCTGTAGTTTTCGCCGGGGCGGGGGATTGTACAGCGGGTTGCCAGCTGGGCGGCATGTTTTACACTAGAAAGCCCGTCGGGGCGGGTGTCTCCAGCATGACGAAACTGCAGTTTGCGACTGCACTGTTCATCAGCCCAAATAACCCCCTAAAATGCAAAAATTAAGTTCAAACAACATTGTTTATATTACCAATAGGTTATAAATTTAACAAAAACATTTAACAATATACTTAGTATGCTTTTAACAACTTAAATCACATAATTAGTCAGATTAGAATACATGAATTTTATATTTTTGATATTGTTGCAAAGTTTCTTCAAAATCATGAAATTCATCATTACAAATTCGTTATAACACCGAATCTGTCCGTTTCAATTTTTTTTTCTTCATTTTAACATGCATAATTATAATCAACTATCAATTTTAAGTTTAATAAGCAATTAAAGCATGCAAATTTGTATATACATGTCATATTCATGTTTTTCATACTCTGTAACTTTCAAATCTCTAATTAAATCATATTTACATGGTTTTGATTACTTTAAAGCATAAATAAATGATATAAAGCATGTTACAAACATTTATTAACATATATATCATCATTTCATGCATAAATCACAAAATAGTTGTTTACAGTGAACTTCAAAATACATGTTAATGGAGAAAGCTTTAAAATGTAGTTTAACTGGGATTGAGAGTTTACCCTTGCTTGTTTGTTTATATGATATAACTTCTTCTAATCTTTTCTTCAATTCACAAGCTTTCTCTCAATCTCTCTCTAACTGTCTAAGTTCTCTGATATGTATATGATATATGATATAATACTGATATAATATTTAAGGTCTAATACATATACGTATAATATATAACTGACGATATAATGGGTGTCAGTTAATCCCCACAATGGATTAACTGCTCCCACTCACTTAAGGCATTGTTTGGTTTGTCCCTTTATTAACTCTTGTCCCATTATTTTAATTAAAGTGTTTATTATATAGTTTATTTGTCACACTTTAATTATTCAAATAATCTTATTTAAATTTAATTAAATAAAAGATAATATTACACATTAAATCACATCATCACATAATTAAAATTTTCATTTATTAATTATGTCAAATCATTAAATCTCTAATTAATTATTAAATTAATTATAATAACATTATAACTATTAAACGATTCATTTAATTAAATAAACTCAATTAAATTCATACTTTCAACTATAAAAATTCTCCACATTAATTTAAGCAATGTAACACATATAATTAAATTAATCTATCACAATTCAATTAAATAATTATTTAACTCAATAAATAAATCATCAAAAATATTTATTTAATTTAATAAATATTCAATTTAAATTACAAAATTCTCGTTTGTCACAACAACCCTAGGAGATACAGTCAACCCCGAAGACAATACCGGGATATCAAACCAAACTTCGACGACAACACCGAGAGATCAAGTCCAGTCCCGGAGACAACCCCAAGAGATCAAATCCAACCCCGGTGATAACACCAGGAAATCATATCAAACCCCGACGATAATCCCAAGATATATAATCAACCCTGGCGACAACCCCGGGGGATGCAGTCATCCCCGTAGACAACCTGGGGAGAACAAGTTAACCTTCAGAGACAGCCCCAAAGCATCAAATCATCCCCAGAGGTAACCCTGGGATATCAAGTCAACATCAGAGATGACCCTAAGGAAGAACAGAGTTAGCTAGGATCAACCCTCGGAGACAACCTTGAGAAATAATCAAAAACCTTGTCAATCCTGGAGACAACCCCCGAAAGGGAAAAACGGTAATTTAACCGACTTGACATCAAATCAAGTCAAAATCAAGCCAAATCAATGCAATGAAGGTCATGCAGAACCATAACATCAATCCCGAGTGAAAACAGTACAAGACAGCTCAATGAACGGACAGTGAAGACTCCAAGATCTGGTCATGGACCCATCTTCTCGGATTCAAAAAAGGTCAAATCACATGTCATTTTGTAACTCTTGGAAAGGACTTTACGAAAAGGTATAGCACGCCTCAATCGGACTCACGAATTGAAAGTTATGAAGGTTCGAAGCAGACAACGCGTTGGTCAGAGTGCACGTACTTCGTGACAACAGGACCCACGGGACCGGGGCCCACACGGGGAGCCGCAGATAGACTCGCGGCTTCCACAGGTAGACCCGCAGCTATTTTGGTCTATAAATAAGACCCCCCACCAGCCAAAAAAAGAGAGAAAAATGAAGAAAAGAAAGGAAATTTCGCCCATTTTAGCTCTTAACGCTACATATAGTGCTCCAAACTTCAATTTTATTCTTCCAATACGTTTGTATATGTGCATATACTAACATATCAAATTTTAACTCGTGGAAACATTGTTTTCAAGCCTTCCAAGTGGTTTAAAGCCTTTAGCGCTACACACTATTCATCTAAATCTAGCTATCTCTAACTTTCAACCGGTTCAAAAGCTGTCAAACTAAAACCGTTGAGCTAGAATGGCTAAGATTTATTTAAATCTAGTTTTCTTTCTAGTTTTGTAAATATTGAAGTGACTACGCGACTCTAGATCCGTATCTAGAGGGAACGGGAAGCTATGGCTACGCGCATGCAAGGATTTAACTGATGAATTCTTTGTCTTGCGACGTCTAGATTTTAATTTGTATTTTATGTCAATATCTTGGTTGTGCAGTCTTTTTAATAATATTCTGTGAGCCTAGGAATCACGGGATCTACGATTAATCATATGGATCTAGATCCGATTCCTATGATGGACAACTTTGCACTATAAATACAGCCTGCCTATCTTCTTATAAATGTAAATCAAATGGACCTTAAAACGGTTATCCAAATTTAAGGTCTCAGCATAGTAAATTATGGTTTGAAGTGCTCGGGTTACTTCGATGGCTTTCATGCCTATAAGGAGCCCGAAACATGTATATATATTATTTTTTGGTCGAGGATGCTTCGCATCTCGACAATAAAATCAAAATCAGCCGAAGGCAGAGTAAAATGGAAGTATCAAAAGGCTTCAATTCCTATGTTAGCAAAAGGGTATGAAAACCATCTTTCAAAACATCACTTTCATATCTTGTCTAAAAATGGACTTTTTATCAAATTAAACCCTTCGTATATAGGTCCAACGAAGAACTGTTGGGTTTGTATGTAACGCAATCATGCAATCAAATCACATAAATAGGGCGGAAGCGTAAAAACTAGGTTTTCAAAATTTATACAAACCCATAACCATGATCATGCTTTGTGCTTGTTATCAATAACAGAAAAGAGAGAACATGGAATTATACCTTTGAAGATCTAAGCTTCCTCAGGTACAAGTTCTACTCCTTTGATTCCTTTGATTCCTCTGATAGTGGCTCCTTCCCTTGAATAATGTCAGCCACCCAAATGTTTGGCCTCTAACGGTGATCCACCAAGGAAGATGAAGAACTCAAGAAGATGGGTTATTGGCTTAACCCTTGTTTCTATCTCTATAGAATATGTGTACTCCCAACTCTTGGAAAATTTCACATCCCTTATTTCTAATATAAGACTCTCTTATATTGATATTAGGTTAACCCTCCTAATCCAATTAGAATAGGGTTTTATTTAATTAATTTATATCCTAATCTTTATTAGGATTGAGAGAGAGTACTGATATTATATTAATTCCTAAACTCCTTTAGAATTATAATAATAATAATAATAATAATAATATTAATAAGACTCCTCTTATTAATTTATATTTAATATTTCTAAAATATTAAATAATAAACATTAAGCTATTTAATTTATTCTATCATCATAGATTAAATTAATTATACTTAATGCATTATTACTATCATGCCATTTTCTTCTTAAATAATTCTTCTTCTTTTATGGTGTGACCCTTTAGGTTCTCCATATTAAACCGGTTGTGAATAAATCAATTAGAACAATTCTAATCTTATTTAAATAAACAAATTAAACTAATAATCTATTTAAATAAATAACATTTATTCTACAATAGGGACAAGCCTCCCTAGCGATCAACGACTTTCCAGATAATATAGATTTCAACATTAATCATAAAAGAACCTGTGAGTTAATAGTTACCGTACAATTCAATCATTCCACCATACAATGTCCCAATTAAATATAAGACATGGATTTACTGTCAAGTCTTAATTTATTTAATCATATGTATTTCGATTAGAAAATGCACAACTCCAAATAATGCAAATTAGAAACCTCTTTCTAATTTCATTCTACCTTGGCCAAGGATTCCTGGGTTGTCATTTAACGAATCACATAGGACATATCTCCTCTTTTACTAGAGGTGGTAGATTCTTTATTGATCATTCATTATCTCCATATGTAACTCATTACACCCAAGCATACCCTATATATGCCTTAAAAGGACTTAAGGAATTAGTCAAAGTATAATTTGTTACATACAAGATACTATGATGATCTCAAGTCCAAGGATCACATGTACTACTATCACATTAGGAATTCCTATTGACAGGCGAGTAAAACTCCATTAGGTATTCCATAGCGAGTCACGTTCAGTGAACTTATTCTCCAATAAGCACCTACATACTTGCTTTAGTGTCTCCACACAAATGACCATGAGATCAGTCATCCTCATCCAATGAGCAAGCAACATATGTACCAATCTATCCGGATTTACTAATCCCCTTTTTAGTAATCCCACGATTGGGAACTATTTTAGTTTTAAAGCTTTCTAAGAATTTAGATCTCATTAGCATGATCAACATCATGATTCTAAAAGCATTGCTTAAAACTATGGGTTATTTACATATTATAAAAACAGCACCATGTAGATAATTAAATGCCTTTAATAAATAAATATTTTATTAATAAATAAATAAGATTATTTACAAAGTATGTGCTTTATCATCATACATGATTGGCTTGTATGCACACTACTATCAAGCACAACACTATTTTTAAATCAAGCATGTAGGCCCAACTACTACAAGCGCACACACACATTGCAAATAAAATAGGGAAATTGAAAAGATGCGATAACCGTGTTTCACGAAAGTCGGGGGGTGCCTAACACCTTTTCCCTACTTAATCAAGCCCCCGAACTCTCTGAATCTCGGTTTCCAAGGCCAAGTCAAACAGAGTCCAGTAATTTGGCATACTTGTAAACTTTTCAAACAAAACTTGGTTGGGTTGGTACAACCATTTCAAACATACCAACTGGAGACTCTGTAAAATCAAACTTTTCAAAGCGTCGACATTATATGTCGGCCTTTTCCTAAAAATTCACCCTTCAGATCAAACAAACAAGGGTAGAAACACATAGGGAAAGGGGGATCGCCAAAGATTTTTTCCCGACGTCAACACCCCCCATGATGTGTCTTACATGTCTTTATAAAGTCTAATACAATCCCTAGAATCCTAAAAATTCGCAATCCAATTAGTATTAGAAGTCTGCCTAAAACTTGCCAAAAATAAGAAACTGTTCTCTCTTTTCCCGACAATCTCGCTGAGGCGAGATTTTAGCATTGCCAAATCTGCCGGGGTGAGATTCCACTTTTCTTGGCTCCTACAAGGATCTCCGCCGGGGCGGAGGATTTTATTCACAAAGAACTCGCTGGGGCGCAGATTGCTGAGTTTTGAAACTTCTTCCTTTTTCCATGCACGTAGCTCCAATTCGTCCCGGTTTAGCACGTAAGCTCCATTTCACTCCTGAAATCCATACACAACCTTATTAAACTCGTGTTAACAACAAAACATGTAACAAACTACGCATAAAAGAATCAAAAATAACAGAATATTATGCACTCGTCAAATCATCAAAATTTGCTTTGATGGAGAGCTAGTAGTGCCCTGTTCTTAGTATCTTCTTGGCAAGTAAGGGACCGCTCATGTGTGGCCCACACACTCCACCATGCATTTTATCCATAAGCCTTTGAGCTTGGTATTTGTTTATGCATTCTAAGAGGGCCATTCCAGCATCTCATTCGTAGAGAGCATCTCCACTCAAGTAAAATTTCATGGCCATTTTATGGACCCTCGTTCTTTAAGCTTAGTTCGCCCAATGGGTGTGGATCCATCCCATAAATATTCTTTGATATCGTGGTACCAAGGCTGTTTGATAGGAGGTAATTCATCTGATGCTTTATCAATGTAATTTCAATAAGCTGGTGTCATTTAGTGTGAGAATTTGATATCAGGGAGTCCTTTTCTTGTGGAAATGCAAACTAAGGCAGCTAGTGTTGCCAATGCATCTACGAAATCATTTCAATTCCGAGGAACGTGTATGAAGGCTATATCCTCAAACTCCATAGCCATCTTGATAACCTGCGATGATAGGGTAACAAGTGTAATTCTTTGGTGTGATATGCCCCGATGGTTTGTTTAATGACCAACTCAGAATCCCCAAAGACTGGTGTTTGATACCCAATGATTGGGCCAATTTCAATCCCATTATGCGGCATTCATATTCGAATGTGTTATTTGTGTTGACAAACTGTAGCTTGGTGGCTATGGGATACTGTTCTCCAGTGATGGATACGAGAACTGCCCCTGCTCCCGCGCCTTCCATGTTTACAACACCGTCGAAGTATAGTTTCTAAAATTGAGCCATCTATTCCAGATGGTTTTGACAAACTGTCATTACACCGTCGTCGGGGAAATAGGTTTCCAACGGTTCAAAACTTCCTGATTGTTCTTCGACTAATTGATCTGCAATTCCTTGACCCTTGATGCCTTTTTGTGTTATATAGATGATGTCGAATTGTTGGAGGATTAACTGTCATCTTGACAATCGACAATTTAACATGGGCTTGCTAAAGATGTACTTCAGAGGATCCATGCGGGATATGAGATAAGTTGTGTGCCTATGAAGGTAATGCTGAAACCTCATGGCGGACCATGTTAAAGCGCAACAGGTCTTTTTAATTAAAGTGTACTTCTGCTCATAGCTGCTAAATCTTTTACTGAGGTAATAGATGGCTCTTTACTTGCCTTTTTAGTCTTTCTACCCCAGCATGCAGCCCATGGCATTAGAATTGAGCTATGATATATATATGAAAAGTGGAACTTTGTCCCTTGGAGGTACAAAAACAAGTGCTTCAATTAACTTTTTCTTGATGGCGAGGAAGGCTTTTTGACAATCTTCATGAAAGTAGTATACACATTAGCCAATTATGTATGATGATAAAGTATATACTTCGTAAGAATCTTATTCATTTATTAATAAAAGTGTTATTTAATTAAAGGCATTTATTTATTCGCATGGTGCTATTTTATAATATGTAATAAACCCATAGTTTTAAGCAATGTTTTTAGAATCATGATGATGATCATGCTAATGAGATCTAAATTCTTAGATAGCTTAAAATTAAAATAGTTCCCAATCGTTGGATTACTAAAAAAGGGATTAGTGAATCCGGATATATTGGTACATACTTTACTTGTTCATTGGATGAGGATGATCGATCTCATAATTATTTGTGTAGAGACACTAAAGCAAGTATGTATGTGCTTATTGGAGAATAAGTACACTGAATGTGGCTCGCTAATGAATACCTAATGGAGTTTTAGTTGCCTATCAATAGGAATTCCTTAAGTGATAGTAGTACAAATAATCCTTGGACTTGAGATCATCATAGTATCTTGTGTATGATGAGTTATACTTTGACATGTCCCTTAAGACCCTAAGGGTATATCAAAGGGTTTGCTTGGGTATAATAATTTATACATGAAGATAATGAATGATCAATAAAGAATTTATAGCTTCTAGTAAAAGAAGAGAATGTCCTATGTGATTCGATAAATGACAACCCAGTAGGCCTTGGCCAAGGTAAAATGAAATTAGAAAGGAGTTTCTAATTTGCATTATTTAGAGTTGTGCATTTTAGAATCGAAATACATATAATTAAATAAAATAAAACTTGATAGTAATTTTATGTCTTATATTTAATTGGGACATTGTATGGTGGAGGAAATGAATTGTACGATAACTATTTACTAAAAGGTTCTTTTATAATTAATGTTGAAATCTATATTATCTGAAAAGTCGTTAATTGCTAAGGGGGCTTACTCTTATTGTAGAATAAATATTATTTATTTAAATGAATTATTAGTTTAATTTATTTATTTTAATAAGAATACAATTATTCTAATTGATTTATTTCTCAACCGGTTTAATATGGAGAACGTAAAGGGTCATACCATAAAAAGAAGAATATTTATTAAAGAAGCTAATGACATAATCGTAATAATAAGTTAAGTATTTTTAATTTAATCTATGGTGATAGAATAAATTAAATATCTTAATATTTATTATTTAATATTTTGGAAATATTAAATATAAATTAATTAGAGGAGTCTTATTATTATTATTACTATTATTATTTAATTCCTAAAGGAGTTTGGAAATTAATTAATAAGATACGCTCTCTCATATATTCCTAATAAGATTAAGAGGCTAATTAATTAAAAGAGTTTAATTATTCCCAATAGGATTGGGAAGCTTAATTAATTAATATGAAACCTTATGCCTAAATTGTTTTGGAGGGTTGCCTACATCTATAAATAAGTAAGTCTTATTATGGAACAAGGTTACATACATAACATTTTAAGAGTTGGGAGAGTATACAATTTCTATAGAGATAGAAACTATGGTTTAGCCAAATACCCACCTTCTTGAATAACTCTTCTTCCTTGGTGTATCACCTCTAGAGACCAAACACTTGGGTGGCTAATGTTGATCAAAGGAAGGAATCAAACCCAGAGAACTCAAGGAAAACGCGAAGGATTTGGAGTTGAACTCGTACCTGTGGAAGCTTAGTTCTATAAGGGTATGAATCTGATCTCTATCTATTTAGTTTTAATTAATAACTATGCATAAAGGATGATCCGGGTATATTGTTTGAGAAAATTTAAAAATCCATTTTTACCATGCTTCCGTTACTTTGATTATTACAAACCTAACAGTGGCATCAGAGCCAAACTTTTATGCGAGGTATTAATTTTTTTTATTCCATATATGTATGGGTATGTGTTTGGAATAATTTATTCAGCATAATTTGTTGTATGAAATCTTATTTTTTGGATGAAAAGGTCAAAAATCGCGAATCAGAAATTCCAGATTTCATCGTGGCGTGAGACGGACCAGGAATGCAGAAATCCAAAATTTTTATGTAAGGTTCGCGCGGGGCGCGCCAGACATGCAGAAAATATTTTGATTTTAATTTTGTGCAATTTTTCAAAAATGAAATAAAGGAGTTTATTTTATTTGATTACATATAAATTTTAATTGCCCATTAAATGATATCGATGCATATGTGGAATGGTTTTAATATTCATGAGACGAATGTTATTTATTGATGCATATGATGATATGTATGAAAATAAATGGGGTTGATTATGGATTATAGACCAATGTGATTGAACTTTATTTTAGTTGGATGCATAAATGTATGGGTTTTATTAAATAGGATCTGCGTATCTCGTCTTCTCTGATATTTCTTGATGTAATTTCTATCTTCCTCTTATGTATTTCCCCTTGACTGCTGATCAAGGTTTCTATATATTGTAAATAGTTTATGTAATATGACTAGTTAGAATTATCTTGAAGAATTGAAGACCAAGGAGGAAGGAGCGCTTGAAGACCCGTTTATAATGGAGCCCGGGATTTAAATATAATAGTTATATTTAAATTTAATTCTTGCACCCCTAGGTTTGACCTTTTGGTTCACTTGGTGGATCTAGTGAACCAAACTAGAATAAAAGTCCATAATCAATATGGGTAGAATATAGTATTCTATATGCATGCTTATACTATATATATATATATATATATATATATATATTATATTATGCAACATGCTTCTTATGTTAATTAATATGATGCGTATTTTATATATATATATATGCATGTGCGCTAAACAAGATGAGACAATTTATAACAAACACCTCAAAAAAATTATATTAAGTTTTTACGTTCAAAGATATTTGGAATATCGAACGTCACCTTCTAGCATGATAAAACAATAGAGTATTGAATGTTTAATATGAGTTTGTTGTGCACACACATGAAAAATATTAAATATTTAAGATGTTGTTTTATTACATTATATGTTTGTAAAAGAATAGAACATTATCGCTTTGTTGTGCACAAACAAGGGTTGTAGTTTTCTCTTCACTTATATGGAAATGCTGGGTCTGACTGAACATAGATCGTTTTAGTTCGGATGTGCACATACTTGACCATTATGATCTAAGAGGCAAAATACAAGGAGTTACATAATGATGTAATTGACAAGAGTTGTCTACCTATATTTTTATATATAGTTTGTTGTGCACACAAAAGGCTATATACATTTGAAATGAGATCCTTATTCTCACTAGCAAATCATTAATTAGATTTGTCAAACTATATGTTATGAGGGTAATATAGTTTGAAGAAAATAGTTGGATATACCAATTTAAAATAAGACGTAATTTATTAAATGAATATATGTTAAAAATTTGTTTAATTTCACATGCAGAATTTGAAAAATGTCACACTCACTATCACTGCGTAGCATACTTGATGCTAGAAAACTGATTGGCCTAAATTACACGGACTGGTTAAGAAATTTAAGAATTGTTCTCACTGTTGAAAAGATTTCTTATGTCCTAAATTTGTCCGTCCCTGCAACTGTTGCAGAAGAAGCATTTGAGGAAGAGATTGCTACTTTTAAGAAGTGGCAAGATGATGCATCAGTGGCTCAATGCATCATGCTCGCATCCATGAGTAGCGAGCATCAGCGTCAGTATAAAACTATGGATGCTCCTGCTATATTGTTGAATCTCCAAAAGTTGTATGGTGAGCAAAGTAGGACTTCTAGATATGAGATATCTAAGGAGCTATTCCGATCTCAGATAACCGAGGGCACTACTATTGAGACTCATGTCATAATCAATTTGATTGAACGTCTTGGACAGCTCGAGTTCATCATGGATGGGGAGTTAAGTCAAGATTTGATCTTGCAGTCACTCCCAGATACCTCTTCATAATTTTTTATGAATTTTCACACAAATAAGTTGGATGTCAGCTTGCCTGAATTACTTAACATGTTGAAAACTGCTGAAAGACACTTCCCATCCAAGAAGAACCAAGTCTTACTGGTGGATGATTCTTCCAAGAAAAGGAAAAGGCCCAAGGTTTCTTCTGAAAAGAAGAAATCCAAGAAGGCTAAGTGAAAGGCGAATAACAAGGTTTAAAAGAAGCCTAGTCCAACTAGCAAAGGAATGTGCTTCGATTGCAACAAGCGGGGTCACTAGAAGAGAAACAGCGAGAAGTTTCTGGCAGAGAAAAAGCTTGGAAAAGCTTCTACATCCAATCAAGGTTTGTTCATGATTGAAATTAATTTTTCTGAGAGTCAAACTTCTACTTGGGTAGTGGATACCGGCTATGGTTCTCACATATGTAATACTATGCAGGGACTGGTCAGAAGTAGAAAGCTGAACAAAGATGAAGTCGTCCTACGAGTGGGAAATGGAGCAAAGGTTGCTGCTGTGAGAACTCGAATTTTCAGAAATTATTAAATAAGGATTTAATAAATAAAATTCTTAAACCGTGAGATGGGTTCGAATAAGAATATATATATGTGATATGAGGTATGTGGTATTATATTACATAGGGTAATATGAACTATGTAATATGTGTTTTTGTGATTTATAAATATATTATTAATATATATTTGTTAATTAGCGTAGAGACGATTCAGTTGAGATAAAGGAAATGGATAAATTCCTATCGATATTAAATAATTTATAGAATTATTTTATCATAGTAAGTTGGTGACATTAAATATTCTTAATGTATAATCACCATATTCTTGTGTATGTGTATTAATAATTAGTATGTTTATAATATAGGTTATTAATAGCACTTAAGCTATCCGTGAATAGGTATGGATAGTGAAGCATGAGTATTTATAGAATTAACTAATAAGAATAAATATTAGTTAATTTAAGTTGGGAGTTATATTATGGAGTAATATAATGAGAGTATTGAACCTTAATTAACTATGATGATATAGTACAGTGTTTAATTTACTTAAGTAAAGGAGTGAATTAATATGTGTGTTGATTATGTAATTATAGTTGATACTTTTTATATATATTACTTAGAGTGGTAATATGTGAAAAAGTCTAATGTGCGAATAACTTTAAATATATATATATATATATATAAATACGTTATTAAAAGAGGATGAAAATTATTATATCTTTAAATAAATATTTAATATTTGAAGAAATTATTTTGGGGAATAATTTATAGAAAAGAAAGAGAAATAATTATTATATATTTCTAATAAAGGATATTAAAATAAATTCTAATAGTGAATTATTTTAATAAAGGAGGAAATGTTATTTTTGAATAATAATATTACCTTATATGTTTTTGTATGAAGTAATAGGTATGATTAATTAATATGGTAAATATATTAAAACATATTTGCTATATGTAAATAAATTGATGGAAACAAGTTATTATAATAGAAAATAAACTTGTTATCTATTTTCTATAAATAATATATGTACATGTGCCGTACATACTTTTAATAGATATTATATTAAGAATAATATCTTGAGACAATAAGTAAATTATTTTCTAATAAAAAATATCTTTATTCGGAGAAAACATAATATTTATGTTATGGCAAATTACATAATTTCTAATGTATTTTTCAAGGGAGTTTAATTTATAAAAGGAAACTAAGTTATTTTAATAACTTGAGTTGCTATAGGGTACCGTAAGTGTTATAAATAATATTTGAATATTTTTATTCGTAATATATTTATATGTGGACCTTGTGACTTAATAGTTCTAATTATATTGAACATGTTATAAGTAGTAAGTGATGAGAATAATAACAAGCTTGAGATTAAGCTTGTGAGAAATGCCTTGTGTGGCACGATAATAGATTCGGTAATGAATTGATTAATTCGAGGATAGAAGAATTATTAATTAAATAATTAATCTATGTTAATTGTTATTATAATAATATATTGATTTATTATTGTGGCTAGTAATAGTATAATAATAAGGAAATTGATAATAAATATAATCGAAATTGTATTGATGAGGAATGAGATATATTGTCTTATTATATTAATTATTGTTATGGACAATATATTGTTATCAAGTAATTATTTGATAATATATTGATTAATGAGTAAATTATTTATAAATATAATAAGATTTATATTTATTTAACGTAATAATAAATCATATAAAGTGTTAATCAATTAGTGTGGAAATTATAATTTCATTGATTAATGAGAAATGGATTAATTAATATTATTATTAATTAATTGATAAGATAAGTAATTTATATTTATTGAATTAATCGTTTATGTGCAAGCATGCGATATTAAAAGTATAACGTATGATAGTTAACTATATGTTATGCGAAGTATAAAGTGCAATGCGACTATGTTATTTATTAATATAAACTATATAGTAAAGTTTATTGAGTTGTAAGAGTTACATGAAATGTGTGTGTGACAATATGTATATGAGTATGCAATAAAATAATATATCATGGATATATTGTAAACAATTATTGAATTAATAAAATTTAATAATAATGGAGACAATATAATATGATAATATCCAAGGGAATTATATTCGGTGTTAATAAAATGGGATATATCTACATGTACCCCTACTTGATACATTGTATTATTAGTTACTTATTAAAAGTACATTGTGACTATATTATACCCTAAGTGTATGAAATGAGTATATATATTATATAACCTAAGTGTTTATATATATACTACAATTGCAAGTGGCTAGTGCTGAGCTTTGTAAATTGCCTTGTCCCAAGTTGGAAGACCCATTTCTCTCTTCACGTGAATAACTCAATAGCTAGCCTACTACTCTATATTTTTCTCAAACTCAGCAATGTATAGACAATGATCATAGGGGATTGGGCAAAATAGTGAAATTCAACAACTAATCACCAACTCCCTCATAACTAACATGCAATCCTTACTCCCATTGGTTTGAATTGGTGGAAATTTACATTGTCTGGATTCTTATTCTTCTATAAATAATAGCTCTTCTCCTCTCTAATCCATTTGCTGAGAATTTTGTCTAAGTATTAAACTGAGAGTGTTGTGAGTTGGATAGCAAGATAGTTTTTAGGGAATTGGGAATCCTATTTGAGCTAGCTTAATGCATAGCAGAGGTATGAAATTCTTCATTCTTGTTCTTCCTTCAAATTTACTGTCAAGATGATGATTCTTGAAATTGAGCATGGAATCCATGATTATGTGATCAAGCAACGTTTGTTAATTGCTCCTTAGTTGCTATACTAGTTTATAGATATGTTTAGACTGTTATGTGGCTGATACAGAATCGAATTGATAAGAAAATGTTGAGTTGGGTTATTAAACTGCCGAAGCAGCCATGTCTATTTCTGTCCGGCCAGCGGCGCAGCTGCGCCGGGCCCTAAAACTTGAAAATTTTTATGCAGTCTGCTGCAGATTCTGTTAAGTAATAATAGTTTAAAGTAGCTTAAACAAGCATGCTAGAAGGTTTAACATGCTTATATGAGTATATTAACATGACATGCACCCGCATTGCTATGATTGCATGCATGATTCGTAAAGGTTATAATTTTCAAAAGTAAACGTAAAGTTTTGCAAACAAAAATGACTTATACGAACCATGTCGACATTCTGATTTTTCAAGCATGATTATATTATTTAGGAATGCATGAGAAGCGTATTAATTTACAAATATATGTTTCATAGTATAACACGAGCATGTCGGACCTCGTTAGTAAACAATTCTAACGAAAATGTTAGTTTCAAAGGTGAACCTTGGCTCGTAAATGTTATGAATACATTCTAATTTTGCGAGCACGTTTACATGGCCTTGAAATACATGACGAACATGTTAACATATGTATATATATAACATGAATATGTTAAGCCTTGTTAGGTAAACTTTACTAATGAAAGTATAAGTTTTGAACGTGTGCCTTGACATATTACCTTGAGGTTTGGATTCTGATATTTATGAACATGTTTGATAGTACACTTGGATTCTCTCATGTATCATACATGTATATATATACCATGACTATATATCATGAAACCAAGTTTAGCGTAAACGAAGCATATTTTCAAACTAATAATCGTGATAGTTACATGTATGAAGTATGAATATTCATGAACATGCCCAGTATGAGTTATATGAATACTTTATGTGTTTAAAGAACTAGCATGATAAACTTTGTGATGTTCATGACCTTGAGTGGCCTTAAATTGTTGGAATATTGACTTAGAACCTATATCATGTAGATTGCACGTGAAAAGGTTAAACGAGCATGAAAGTATCCTTTAATGTGTATACATGCTATGTAGGACCATATGTTAATACTTGAATCCGACTTCGACGGCTAATAGAGTATATTTGCTTGGTTATGGTTTTATGTGTTAGTAACGATAATGAGAATGATTAACTCAAAAGATGGACTGCACTAGCTATATGTAAATAGATTAGTGGTAGACAGGCATGTGTATATGAAGAATGTTAGTAAGTACGTATGGTTAAAGTATACGTATACTTACATAGTTATTTTAAGACCACAATAAGAAAGTAAGACGAAGGTTCTAAGAACCAAGTAAGGCAACAATGTAACCTTTATTATTACATTGAGAATGTGTGGATACATATAACTAATGAGTGTGATCTCTATAATTAATATAACTGTGTAGGATTACACGAAGTGCAGATATTCTTAAGCAGTTAAGTCATAGTTGTTAAACTACGCATTAGGCAAGTCTTTCAGTTTCTATTTGATATATGAATTCAATACTTGTTAGTTGAATTATATTATGCTGTGATAATGTGAACTTATATATGAACTGTATATGAGATATAAATGAGATTGAAAGTTGATCTTTGATGATATACTTGTTATGTGAAAAGTAACATGCGTAGTAAATATAAATTGTTTATAAATGCATGAACTGAGTATGATGTTATATGCTATGTGATGCATGAAAACTGTTAGAATTGCTGAGCTGTCGAGCTCACTCTTGCAAATAACCACTTTTGCAGGTTAAGGACTCACGATAAGAGTAACGTGCTACGTGATAGAGTTCGAAGATTTCTATTTATTTTGATATATGCTCTCGAACCATGTTTAGGTTCTAGGAGCTGTACTTGATAGTTGTTTATAATGTTTAGTACTTGTCGTATTGTAAAAATGTATTAGTTAATACATAGGAGATATCGAGTTGAGTTGTAAACGTTTATACGATAACTCAAATAGAATGAATCATATTATATAGTTGATTCGAGAATTGTAATTGATTCAAAGTTATGAAATCAATAAAAAGATTTTATTCAAAAGGATATTGAAAAGTTTAAATTATTCCGCATTTTAGTAACATCGAATATGATGTAAAGACGAGATCTTGGATATAAATAGAATTTATATTCTAAATTGTAATAAACAAAGTTGTATTCTTTTACTAATGAATAAAAGATGTAATAGTTTGACGATAGTAGTATCGTGACTGCACCGAATCCGAGGAAAGAGAGGAACCTGAATTTGGGGGCGTCACAGCTGCATTAGCTGTAGGGACTTATTATTTGGCACTGCCTATGGGCAAGTCCATTAGCTTAAATAATTTTTATTTTGTTCCATCACTTATAAGAAACATTATTTTAATTTCTGTATTAGATATGGACGACTTTGATATTATAATAAAGAACAATAGTTGTTCCATTTATAATAAGAATATTTTATATGGTGTTGAAAAATTATTGAATGAACTTTACATACTTGACTTGCATTAAAATATATTTAAAATTAAACAAGCTAAGAAACGGAAAAGAGATTATGTTAATTATACTTTCATGTGGTACTGTAGACTTGGTCATATTAATGAAACAAGATTATCCAAGTAGCATAAAGATGGGCTCCTAGAGCTATCTGATTATGAATCATATCCAACTTGTGAATCTTGTCTCATGGGTAAGATGACTAAATTTCCTTTTAGTGGAAAAAGAGAAAGAGTTATAGAGTTGTTAGCGTTGGTACACACAGATGTTTATGGACCTATGATAACGAATGCACGAGGAGAGTATTCTTATTTTCTTACTTTCACTGATGATCATTCAAGATTTGGATGTGTATTTAATGAAATACAAATCTGAATCGTTTGAAAATTTCAAAGAATTCAGAGGTGAAGTGGAGAAACCAACTGGAAAAAGTATTAAGATTCTTCGATCAGATTGAGGTGGTGAATACTTAAGCGGTGAGTTTCTTAATTGTCTCAAAGAAAATGGTATAATCTCACAATGGACTCCACCAGGAACACCACAGTTAAATAGTGTATCTAAAAGGAGAAATCGAACATTGTTAGACATAGTTAGTTCCATGATGAGTTTTACCGATCTTCCAGTATCATTTTGGGGTTATGCCCTAGAAGCGGCAGCATAACTACTAAATAAGGTCCCAATAAAATCCATCCTCAAGACTCCATATGAGATGTGGACAGGGAGGAAACCTTGTGACACCCCCAAATCTGGGTACTTCGTTTTCACATGATTTGGTGTTCACTTTCTAATATAACATACATCTACCCAATGAATAATGTAAAATAAACTACAACTTAGATTAAAATAAATAAATCTCCCTTACAACAAGGGTTACAACCCTTTTAAAATAATCCCGGGTTACTCTAACCCTGACATGAAAATAATAAAGTGCGGAAATAAAAACATAACACTCAAGTCTTATTACAATAATTCTCAATTAAATAAAAACAAGTCTTCACTTGCTTTGCTTTCCCTTGCCCTTACTCGTAGACGGAGCAACAGCGTTATCAACCTTAACTGAAATTGTTATGTAATGCAAGAGTGAGCAAACAGCAGTTCATTGGAGTTTAACAATAATATATACATGAAAGGATATCTTTAAAAGAATCTGAATAATATGATTCGCTTCAACAATAAATAATTGAATAATAATTCTTGCATCACAATTACAATTCGAAAATAGAATTTATCTTAGGGTCATAAGACCTTTGAACTTTCGTCCTAGGTTATAAACATTTCTATATAAACCTTTAACAGTCAATAAGGCTATGAATCTTAATCCGTACTTAGGCGGATCAACCCTTCGTACCATGTATTGTGCACAAATATCTTAACACTATGCGTAGTAACCTCCCCTAATAAATAGGGTTGTTCAACTCAGTAATTTGAATTCAAGTCCGCACTAAAGAAAGTTTGGTTTGGATAAGCTTACAAGGGTAATTTAGAATTCTCATTTATCAGCTAAGGGATTAGTTGATAAGCTTACAAGTAAATTTAAAGTTCACGTTCATCAACTAAGGATTAGTTGAATCGACTTTCAATAATTCATAAATAATAGAATTATGAACTAACATATGCTTTATAATCAACTTAAAGCATTTAAAATAATAACTTGATCTTACTTGAACAATAAGTTAAGATCATTTCAATTAAATAAATAATTGTCCAATACAGAAATGGAAAGGACATTCTCAACAATGAATATATGAACTCAAGAAATTGTATAGAATTAACAAGTTTAGGGTTTGAAGACTTGCCTTACGCGTAAGCTACTTAACTCAACCACGTACTTAAACACTTCCTATACACATTCAATTATAATAATCTAAATCAGTTAACACATAACTAACTCACATAAGTGGTTAACCCTCATGGTTAACTCACTCTAATTAAATAAATAATAATAATCAACTATCACATAGTTAATTACATCACACACATACTCACATAATTAAATTAATTATGTATTTAGCTAAATTATAATTAAACAATTATAATTTAAACACTTAATCTAATTATAATTACTCAATTATAATTACCTCTTAAATTATCACCAATTCATAATTAATAATTAATTAAACTATATCATGCATTATGATTACACAAATCATAATTAATCATGCAATTTATAAATTTTAAATCCATAATTAAACATGCATTAAATTATAATTACATAAATTATAATTTAATTTAACATCTAATTGATTAAAATAAATCAACTAATATCATGCTTTAAACTAAACACTTACTTTTAATTATAAATAATCAATTTACAATTTAAAAGTAACTCATAGAACAGTTATAATTTAACAATTCAAATATTATTTTAAGATTTACAACTTCATTTTCTATATTTTTCTTTTTAAATACGACATTGTCAAACTCATGTTAACATGTTATAGTAATACATAATCATTCATAAAACAATTAAATTAGGCTCCAAAATAACTCTGCACAAGTAAACTAGCATCACTGCTTCTGCACTGAACATGGCCCAGCTGCGCAACCAGTTGCCTTAAAATCGGCGCAGCTGCGTAGGGGATGAATCAGTGAAGGGCAAGTGGCGCAGCTGCGCTGCTCCTGGCCTTGCTGCCGGCGCAGCTGCCCAGCAACACGGCCAGACGCAGACAGTTTCGACCCTCTACTTTACCGAACAATCCAAAAAAGCCAACAAACTCAAAAATATAGCAACACAAACAATATAATTCATTCCCATGCCTTAATACTCATGCTATAACCACTACCAATCATCGAATTTGTCCAAACAACGAGAATCAAAGGTTTTAAAAACTCAATTTTGACATTTTACAAAAACTCCTATATTTTCTCAAAACCATTCACTATAACTTCAATTCTCAACCAATTCAAGTTACCATACATGTAATCTCCTCATAAATGAATACAACATCATAACCAATTCTAAACATGAACATTAACATATACTAATTCCAGAATTTTCATTCTAAAATTAGTCAAAACCGTATGAGCACATAAGAACATAAATTCTTATTAAAACATACTCCAATATCAATTTGGTTTTTCTGAAATTTCTTGAAAGCATATAACCCACTACAGCAACACATAACTACAATCTACATATATAACATTCATGTTTATATAATCTCATGAAAACTTATTTTAAACAGATGACAAACACACAAAACATATAACGGAGTTCCATAATAATTAGAAATTCTAGATGATACCTTTTTGCTAATGGGTTGATGAAGAAAATAATACGAGTTTGATTCTAGGAATTCTTCTTCCTCATTGCTCTTCTTCTCCAACTCTTCTCTGTTTTCTCCTTTCTTCTCAGCTCTTAGACTTAGGCTTAGGACAGTTCACGTAGTATAGATTAACGTAGAATAAAACTTATATAATATAATATAATACGCGTACTAACTATACTTAATACACTAATTAAATTATCAGTTACATAAGTTTCAAAATTCAAAAAACCTTAAGGCTTTGTTTGGCCAAACCTCTTTAATTTAAAAAAATAGATTTTAGTCACCAAGGCCATGCTTGGTAAAATAAGTTTAAAACAAATACAAGGGCCTTGTTTGGCAAAATAATTTAAAAACATTTTTCTTTATTTAAATAATTCATTTACACATATTTTAAATGTCACATTTTAATTAATTAAACATAGAACATTCTTATTTAATCAATTAAAATCAATTTACCACATAAAATAATGTCATATAATTATAATTACTCGCTAATTATAATTCATATAACACTTAACACACAATTCATCTAATTTAATTCTCTCAATTAAATTAGAACTACAATATAAAATTAATATATACACATCAATTAAATAACATTCATTAAATTAATATGTAACACTTAATTAAATCACTCTCATAATTCACGTAATTTATTTATTTAACTCCATAAATAAATCACATAAAATATTTATGTAACTCAATAAATATTTAAAATTTAAAATAAAAATCTTAATCATTACAATCTTCCCTCCTTAAAAGGATTCTGTCCCCAGAATCACACATAAAAGAAAATTCTCGTCTCGTCTACTACATTCTTCCCTCCTTAAAAGGATTCTGTCCCCAGAATCAGTACATAAGGGGTTTACACAAAGAAAAATTTAAGCAAACAAATGCGGATAAGATTTTATCATAACATCTTCGAGTTCCCACGTAGCTTCTTCAGCACTGTGGTTCCTCCAGATTACCTTAACAGAAGGTATCACTTTATTCCTAAGTATTTGTTCCTTTCTATCAACTATTTGAACAGGCACTTCTTCATATGTCAAGTCCTTATCAAATTTTAAAGGTTCATATTCTATTATATGTTTATAATCATGCTTGTAAGGTCTTAACACATAAATAAGAAAGACGTTATGTATATTCTCGAGCTCCGGAGGTAATGCAATCTCGTAAGCAACCTTGCCCACCTTTCGTAGTACCTCAAAAGGTCCAATAAATCTGGGACTTAGTTTTCCCTTCTTACCAAATCGAATCTTTCCTTTCCAGGGAGATACCTTCAGGAAAACGAAACTCCCTGGTAAGAATTCTTGGTTTTGTCGATGTAAATCAGCATATTTCTTCTGTCTGTCTTGAGCAGCAACTAATCTCGTCCTGATCAGTTTCACAATTTTAGCAGTTTGTTATACCAATTCTGGTCCCAACAGTTGACGTTCACTGACTTCATCCTAGCACAAAGGAGTTCTGCATTTCCTTCCATATAATGCTTCGTAAGGCGGCATGCCGATACTCGCATGGTGACTATTGTTATAGGCGAACTCCACCAATGGTAGATGATCCTCCTAACTTCCTTTGAAGTCCATCACACAAGCTCTCAGCATATCCTCAAGCGTCTGTATCGTTCTTTTGCTCTGGCCATCGGTCTAAGGATGATACGCTGTACTCATTCGCAATTGCGTTCCAATACATTCTTGCAAACACTTCCAAAAATTAGATGTAAAATGCGGATCTCTGTCGGACACAATCGACACCGGAACACCGTGTCTAGAAATAATTTCCTTGACGTATAGGTTCGCTAGCTTATCCAGGTTGTACTTAACCCTGATCGGCAGAAAGTGGGCTGTCTTCGTCAGTCGGTCCACTATAACCCATATTGCATCAAATCCCTTCTAAGTCGCTGGAAGACCCACCACGAAGTCCATCATGATGTGTTCGCACTTCCACTCCAGAATCTAACGGTTATAGCAAACCACTCGATCTCTGGTGTTCTGCTTTGACTTTCTGACACGTCAAGCACTTTGCAACGCATTCCGCAACGTCCCTCTTCATATTCGGCCACCAAAAATGATGCCTAAGATCTTGGTACATCTTCGTACTCTTAGGGTGAATAGAATATCTAGAACTGTGAGCTTCGCTCAGAATCTCTTCTTTGACCTCTGGTATTGGCGGTACCCAGATCCTACCTTCAAACCGTAACAGACCTTCATTATTGATCTTGAAGTTGAACTCTTCGCCATCGGTTATCCTCCTCCTAATCTTTTCACATTCTTCATCATGGAGTTGTGCGTCTTTCACTTTGTCTACTAGCATAGAACCAAAAGTTACTTGAAACAACTTCTCATCCGATTCCTTCAGAAACCTTACCTCTAACTCCAATCTAGCCATCTGCTCTATTAATTGATCCTGATCAGTCAACACGTTCAGCTTCTCCCGACCTTTTCTACTCAAAGCGTCAGCGACGATGTTAGCTTTACCCGGATGGTAAAGTATCTCGCAATTGTAGTCTTTGATTAGTTCCAACCATCTTCTTTGGCGCATATTCAAATCCTTCTAGGTAAAGATATACTTCAGACTCTTGTGATCTGTATATTTCACACTTCTCTCCATATAAGTAGTGCCTCCAAATCTTTAGGGCAAACACTACTGTCTCCAATTCTAAATTATGGATTGGATACCCCTTCTCGTAATCCTTCAGCTGACGTGACGCATAGGCAATGACTTTGCCACTCTACATCAACACACAACCTAATCCTTTATGTGAGGCATCGCTATACACCACGAAATTTCCCGTACTATCCGGTAACGACAAAACAGGCGCAGTACTCAGCCTCTTCTTCAACTCCTGAAAACTCTCCTCACACTTCTCCGTCCAAACAAACTTAACTGTTTTACGAGTTAAATTCATCAATGGAGTTACGATTCTAGAAAAGTCTTGGATAAATCTTGGTAATAACCAACCAATCCCAGGAAACTCCTCACTTCGGGCGGCGTCTTCGGCTGTTCCCAATTTATAACAGCTTCAACCTTCGACGGATCTACCGAAATACCATCCTTGTCAATCACGTGGCCAATAAATTGCACACATTCCAACCAAAATTTGCACTTCGAGAATTTAGCGTAAAGCTTCTCTCGTCTCAGTGTTTCTAAGATTAGTCGTAAGTGTTCAGCATGTTCCTCCTCGGTCTTGGAATAAACCAGGATGTCATCTATGAACTCTACCACGAACTTGTCCAGAAATGGCTTAAACACCCTATTCATTTGGTCTATAAATGCAGCTGGGGCATTCGTGAGACCAAATGACATCACCAAGAACTCGTGATGACCATATCGAGTCCTAAAAGCCGTTTTTGGTATATCTTTCTTCCTCACCTTCAATTGATGATACCCGCTTCTCAAATCGATTTTCGAGAAGTACTTCGCACCCTTCAGTTGATCAAATAAGTCATCGATCCTAGGTAAAGGATACCTATTCTTGATCTTAACTTTATTCAACTCCCTATAATCAATGCAAAAATGCATCGATCCATCCTTCTTCTTCACGAATAAAACAAGCGCTCCCTATGGCGAAACGCTCGGTTGAATATACTTCTTGTCTAACAGTTCTTGTAGTTGAACCATTAATTCCTTCATCTCAACTGGAGCCATTCAGTACGGAGCCTTCATAATCGGAGCAGTTCCCGGCTCTAAATCGATCACAAACTCTGTCTCCCTATCCGGCGGAAGTCCTGGCAATTCGCTGGGAAAAAAGTCCACAAACTCCTTAACTACCGATATCTCCTCCACCTTCAAACTTTTCTTACGCGTATCTACTATGTAGGCTAGATATCCTACACAGCCTTGCGTCAGAAGTTTCTTGGCTTGCATAGCCGTCAGATAACTCGCTTGTCTAGGCGATTTGCTACCATAGAACACCAACTTCGATGGAGTCGTAAGGTTCACCGACTTCTTCTGACAGTCGATTATCGCCCCATGGTTGAACAACCAGTCCATACCCAGTATGACGTCGAATTCCCCAAGTTTAATCAGAATCAAATCTACTCTAAGCTCCTGACCCTTAATGTCCAATCTGCAGTTCTTATAAACGCTCTAACAGGAATAACCTCCCTATTCGCAATCTCTATGTTCAAAGGGTAAACTAACTCCTCTACTGGTAAGTCTAGGGTCGTAACAAAATCATCAGATATGAATGAACAAGTAGCACCCGAATCAAATAATACATATGCATTTATACTATTGCCCGAAATAATACCTGACATCACGTCTTTTGATTGCATAACATCCTGCACCGTCATATTGAATGTCCGTGCAGTGGGTCGAACAACTTGCAATGGTGCAGCGATAGTCACGGTACTGCCGCTTCCATTCCCTCCGCTTCCTGTTGACCCTGCCGTCAACTTCTTTGGGCAGTTGCGAGCCATGTGATCTTTGGATCCACATGTAAAGCAAGCTCCCTTCTTCGGGTTTGGGCAATTAGGCGCAATGTGGCCTTCCTGACCACAGTTGAAGCACACCCGCTTCCCCTTCATGCACACGCCAGTGTGATTCTTACCGCATGTAGCACATGCTTCAAACTTCCTCTTCTGCTGGCCTCCCTGCTGACTCACAGTAGAGGTATTGTCAGTCCACTTCCTCTTCTGTTTCACAGCGCTGCTACCCCCAGCTTTGGTTTCTACCTCATTCTTCTTCTTTTTGTCCTAGTTGAACTTCGTCACCGCGTCGTTTCCTCCTTCAGCGAGTATGGCTTTCTCCAGTATAGCTGCAAATGTGTCCAGCTGGAACATGGAAACCTTACTGTAGTGCCAGGGCTTCAGTCCCCGCTCAACCCTCCTTGCTTTCCTAGCGTCAGTGCTGACCTGGTATGTAGCGAACCTGGCCAACTCGTTGAACTTAGTGGCATACTCGGACACCGTCATCCCTCCTTGCTTAAGTTCTATGAATTGGACCTCCATCTGGTCCTGGGAACTCACTGGGAAGTACATCTCGTAGAATATTTCCTTGAAACGTTCCCACGCTATGACTCCCTCTCCCTCACTGGTCTTGTTAGCCTGCCACCAAAAGCTAGCATCCGACTTCAATATGAAAGCCGCGAACGCTGTCTTTTGGTCTTCCCCTACCCTAGCCACGTCAAATACCTTCTCAATTTCCATAACCCATGTTTGAGCTTCGATAGGATTAGTCGATCCCTTGAACTCAGGCGGTCCTACTGCCTTAAATTTCTTAAAAGTCGTACCCTGCACTTATGGCTGATTCGTAAGAGCTTCCTGTCAACAGGTTCACCAACTGCTAAACTGAGTTGGGATTTGTCCCAATGTTATTGTTGTTGTTCGTCGAACCCTCGGGGTTTTGACGCGTTGGCCTTCTTCTAAGAGGCATTTTCTGTTAAGAAAATATTATTATTAGATCCTTTATTCAATTTTTAAATATTCAAGTTTATACTTAAACGTTTTAATAACTCAGTTCACATAGAACACACAGCACGTCAATAAATTTCTTTTATTCATTACTCGTAGTTTAAAAAAAATATCAATCAGATAGCATTTCTGCTATTTACATCTTCTTTCCTGAACCGAAAAAGTTGCAGGATTACACTATTAACTCATCCCATTCTTATCTCAATTATGGGATTTACATTATTTAATACAAAAAGCAACACATAAACAAAAGCTCTACTACTGCCTAGGCATATTAATACGTCGCACAGCCTCTCTACGTTCCTCTTCCATTACCCAAAATGCCGTTCTTCGGTCCACCACATACCATGGTAAACCTTAGAATTGAGCCGGGTAGTAGAAAATACAGTCTTGAGCTCTCTCTATCGCTGTATGAAAAGCATATTTCGTTTCCCTCAACTTGGCCCTCTTGGCTTCAACTTCACCTACAGCTCGATCGGCTTGTTGATTAGTCCTCAAGCTTGACTCTTCAGCTCTGGCACGCTTCCTTGACTCCTCCTGGATGTCTTGCTTCAGCTTTGCCAGTTCAAATTGAGCAGCATCTCTATCAACCTCCATATGTATCAGGTTCCACTGTGCATCTCCTAGGTCACTTGCCATTTCTTTGATCATCTCGTCTCGCTGATGGACAGTTTCCTCGAGATCTCCTACTCGTCCATGAAGCTCCACGTTGCTGTCGTAGACTGCCTCGTACATCTCAGCACTAGTAGAGTGAGGTGGGAATTCCTCTTCGGGATCCTCTTCCTCCTCTTCAGACTCGTCCTCATCCTCATCCTCTGGAATAGGTGTCAGCTCAAGCTCCCGGCCAGCTATGGTGATCACTGGAGATGGCTCTCTGCTAACCAGTTGCTCCCAGATAACATGAATGTCTCTAGGGCTCCTCCTCTCTAGGCACCTGAGGTACATCCTCTCTAACCTGACTAGGTTCTCCAACGTTCGACATCCTGACAAAAGAATTTTAAAGTTCATTATTACGTGATATCGAATCGTCACTTATCGACTACAAAAACGTAAACACATAACACATAAGATAGTTTATTATCTTTACCTATCACAACTATCTTTTCGATCTTACTTATAAGGCTACTACCTTAGGTTTTCCCCACCTAATGTTTCATAACCTACAGTTTTGATACCAACCTGTGACACCCCCAAATTTGGGTACTTTGTTTCCACATGATTTGGTGTTCACTTTCTAATATAACATATATCTACCCAATGAATAATGCAAAATAAACTACAACTTAAATTAAAATAAATAAATCTCCCTTACAACAAGGGTTACAACCCTTTTAAAATAATCCCGGGTTACTCTAACCCTGACATGAAAATAATAAAGTGCGAAAATAAAAACATAACATTCAAGTCTTATTACAATCATTCTCAATTAAATAAAAACAAGTCTTCACTTGCTTTGCTTTCCCTTGCCATTACTTATAGACGGAGCATCAGCGTTATCAACCTTAACTGAAATTATTATTTAATGCAAGAGTGAGCAAACAATAGCTCACTGGAGTTTAACAATAATATATACATGAAAGAATATCTTTAAAAGAATCTGAATAATATGATTCGCTTCAACAATAACGAATTGAGTAATAATTCTTTCATCACAATTATAATTCAAAAATAAAATTTATCTGAGGGTCATAAGACCTTTGAACTTTCGTCATAGGTTATAAACATTTCTATATAAACCTTTAACAGTCAATAAGACTATGGACCTTAATCCGTACTTAGGGGGATCAACCCTTCGTACCATGTATTGTGCACAAACATCTTAACGCTATGTGTAGTAACCTCCCCTAGTAAATAGGGTTGTTCAACTCAGTAATTTGAATTCAAGTCCGCAGCAAAGAAAGTTTGGTTTGGATAAGCTTACAAGGATAATTTAGAATTCTCATTTATCAGCTAAGGGATTAGTTGATAAGCTTACAAGGAAATTTAGAGTTCACGTTCATCAACTAAGGATTAGTTGAATCGACTTTCAATAATTCATAAATAAAAGAATTATGAACTAACATATGCTTTAGAATCAACTTAAAGCATTTAAAATAATAACTGGATCTTACTTGAACAATAAGTTAAGATCATTTTAATTAAATAAATAATTGTCCAATACAAAAATGGAAAGGACATTCTCAACAATGAATATATGAACTTAAGAAATTGTATAGAACTAACAAGTTTAGGGTTAGAAGACTTGCCTTACGCGCAAGCTACTTAACTCAACCACGTACTTAAACACTTCCTATACACATTCAATTATAATAATCTAAATAAGTTAACACATAACTAACTCACATAAGTGGTTAACCCTCATGGTTAACTCACTCTAATTAAATAAATAATAATAATCAACTATCACATAGTTAATTACATCACACACATACTCACATAATTAAATTAATTATGTATTTAGCTAAATTATAATTAAACAATTATAATTTAAACACTTAATCTAATTACAATTACTCAATTATAATTACCTCTTAAATTATCACCAATTCATAATTAATTAAACTATATCATGCATTGTGATTACACAAATCATAATTAATCATGCAATTTATAAATTTTAAATCCATAATTAAACATGCATTAAATTATAATTACATAAATTATAATTTAATTTAACATCTAATTGATTAAAATAAATCAACTAATATCATGATTTAAACTAAACACTTACTTTTAATTATAAATAATCAATTTACAATTTAAAAGTAACTCATAAAACAATTAAAATTTAACAATTCAAATATTATTTTAAGATTTACAACTTCATTTTCTATATTTTTCTTTTTAAATACGACATTGTCAAACTCATGTTAACATGTTATAGTAATACATGATCATTCATAAAACAATTAAATTAGGCTCCAAAATAACTCTGCACAAGTAAATTAGCATCACTGCTTCTGCACTGAACATGGCCCAGTTGCGCAGCTAGCTGCCTTAAAACCGGCGCAGCTGCGGAGGGGATGAATCAGCTGTGCAGCAACACGGCCAGACACAGACAGTTGCGACCCTCTACTTTACTGAACAATCTAAACAAGCCAATAAACTAAAAAATATAGCAACACAGACAATATAATTCATACACATGCCTTAATACTCATGCTATAACCACTACCAATCATCGAATTTGTCCAAACAACGAGAATTAAAGGTTTTAAAAATTCAATTTTGACATTTTACAAAAACTCCTATATTTTCTCAAAACCATTCACTATAACTTCAATTCTCAACCAATTCAAGTTACCACACATGTAATCTCCTCATAAATGAATACAACATCATAACCAATTCTAAACATGAACATTAACATATACTAATTCCATAATTTTCATTCTAAAATTAGTCAAAATCGTATGAGCACATAAGCACATAAATTCTTATTAAAACATACTCCAATATCAATTTGGTTTTTCTGAAATTTCTTGAAAGCATATAACCCACTACAGCAACACATAACTACAATCTACATATATAACATTCATGTTTATATAATCTCATGAAAACTTATTTTTAACAGAGGACAAACACACAAAACATATAACGGAGTTCCATAATAATTAGAAATTCTAGATGATACCTTTTTGCTAATGGGTTGATGAAGAAAATAATTCGAGTTTGATTCTAGGAATTCTTTTTCCTCATTGCTCTTCTTCTCTAACTCTTCTCTATTTTCTCCTTTCTTCTCAGCTCTTAGACTTAGGCTTAGGATAGTTCACATAGTATAGACTAACGTAGAATAAAACTGACATAATATAATATAATACGCGTATTAACTATACTTAATACACTAATTAAATTATCAGTTACATAAGTTTCAAAATTCAAAAAGTCTTAAGGCTTTGTTTGGCCAAATCTCTTTAATTTAAAAAAACAGATTTTAGTCAACAAGGCCATGCTTGGTAAAATAAGTTTAAAACAAATACAAGGGCCTTGTTTGGCAAAACAATTTAAAAACATTTTTTTTATTTAAATAATTCATTTACACATATTTTAAATGTCACATTTTAATAAATTAAACATAGAACATTCTTATTTAATCAATTAAAATCAATTAACCACATAAAATAATTTGTCACATAATTATAATTACTCGCTAATTATAATTCATGTAACACTTAACACACAATTCATCTAATTTAATTCTCTCAATTAAATTAGAACTACAATATAAAATTAATATATACACATCAATTAAATAACATTCATTAAATTAATATGTAACACTTAATTAAATCACTCTCATAATTCACGTAACTTATTTATTTAACTCCATAAATAAATCACATAAAATATTTATTTAACTCAATAAATATTTAAAATTAAATATAAAAATCTCAATCGTTACAAACCTAGTCTTAAGCATGTTAAGATTTGGGGATGTCCAACTTATGTGAAAAGGTTTCAAAACGATAAGCTTGGGACAAGATCTGATAAGTGCACGTTTGTGGGATATCTTAAAGAAAGTCTAGGATACTATTTCTATAATCATACTGAGCAAAAGGTGTTTGTTACGAAACATGCTAACTTCTTAGAAAAGGAGTTTATCCTTTAAGGGGCTAGTGGGAGGAAAATAGATTTTGAAGAAATTCAAGAGCCACAAACCACTACAGATCAATTGGATGAACCTGTCCAAGTAGAGAGACCTTATGTACAACACATTATTCGTAAATCTGGAAGACTACCGAAGATACTGAAAGGTATGGATTCATCATAGAGGATGACGATGAGGTACGCATCATAAATGATGATGATCCATTGAATTACGAACATGCTATGAGTAGTAAAAACTCAAAGAAATTGCAAGAAGCCATGAAATCCGAGATGGACTCTATGTATGAGAATAAAGTATGGACTTTGGTTTCACCACCTGAGGGCATTAAGCCTATTTAGTGCAAATGGGTCGTTAAAAGAAAGACTAGAGTGGACGACAAGGTAGAGACCTATAGGGACCAACTAGTTGTGAAAGGTTTCAAACAAAGATAAGGGGTTGACTATGATGAAACCTTCTCGCCAGTAGCAATGCTCAAGTCCATTCAGATTTTACTTGCGATTGCAGCTTACTATGACTACGAAATCTGGCAGATGGACGTTAAAACGACCTTCCTCAATGGGAACCTTGAGGAGGATGTGTATATGACACAGTTAGAGGGATTTGTTTCAAAGGTTGGAACATATCAAGTCTGTAAACTGCAACGATTAATTTATGGATTGAAGCAAGCTTCTCGAAGGTGGAATATTCGTTTTATTGAGACAATCAAAGAGTTTGATTTTATCAAAAATGAGGATGAACCATGTGTGTAAAAGAAGGTTAGTGGGAGCGTTGTATCATTCCATGTATTATATGTTGATGATATATTACTGATAGGGAATGATATTCCTATGCTACAGTCGATCAAAATTTGGTTATCTAAACACTTCTCCATGAAGGACTTGGGAGAAATATCCTATATTTTGGGGATAAAGATATATAGAGATAGAACTAAAAGGATGCTTGGCTTGCCCCAAGGAATGTACATTTACGTAATGCTAAAGTGGTTTAGAATGAAAGCTTCCAAAAGAGGTCTCGTACCGATGAGCCATAATATACATCTCTCTAAGAAATAGGCCCCAAAGACAACTGAGGAGAGAAACCGTATTAATAAGATTCCTTATGCTTCAGCAATAGGATCTATTATGTACGGTATGATATGTACGAGACCTGATGTCACTCATGTACTTAGTGTAACGAGCAGATATCAGTCGAATCCTAGAGAAGAACACTAGAAGGCAGTGAAAAATATCCTAAAGTACTTAAGACGAACTAAGGATGTATTTTTTTATTTACGGTGGGTCTGAATTGAAACTAGAGGGCTACACAGACTCAAGTTTTTAAACGGACCAAGATGACAGTAAATCCGTTTCGGGGTATGTGTTTACCTTAAAAGGTGGCGCAATGAGTTGGAATAGTTCTAAGCAGCAAACAGTTGCTAATTCAGTGACAAAGGCATAGTACACAGCTGCAACTGAAGCTGCATAGGAAGCTATTTGGATGAAGAAGTTTGTAACTAAATTTGGCGTCGTTCCTAGCATTAGAGGAGCAGTACCTTCATTCTGTGACAACACCGGAGCCATTGCACAAGCTAAGAAACCCAGGTCTCATCAAAAATCCAAACACGTGTTGTGGCGGTTTCATTTGATTAGAGAGATCATTGAAATAGGAGATGTCACCTTGGAGCGTGTGGACTCTCAAGACAACATTGCAGATCCATTTACTAAAGCTTTAACACAACAATAGTTTGATCGTCACTTAGAGAAGATGGGTATGCGATACCATGACGATTGGCTTTAGTGCAAGTGGGAGATTGAAAGTATTATGCACACATGCTAATCATGTATGATGATAAAGCATATACTTTATAACAATCTTATTCATTTATTAATAAAAGTGTTATTTAATTAATGTCATTTACTTATCTACATGGTGTTGTTTTATAATATGTGATAAACCCATAGTTTTAAGCAATATTTTTAGAATCATAATGATGATCATACTAATGAGATCTAAATTCTTAGATAGCTTAAAACTAAAATAGTTTCCCAATCGTTGGATTACTAAAAAGGGGATTAGTGAATCCAGATAGATTGGTACATACGTTGCTTGCTTATTGGATGAGGATGATCGATCTCATAATCATTTATATGGAGACACTAAAGCAAATATGTATGTGCTTAGAAGAGAATAAGTACACTGAACGTGGCTCGCTAAAGAATACCTAATGGAGTTTTACTTGCCTATCAATAGGAATTCCTTAAGTGATAGTAGTACAAATAATCCTTAGACTTGAGATCATCATAGTATCTTGTTTATGATGAGTTATACTTTGACATGTCCCTTAAGACCCTAAGGGTATATCAAAGGGTATGCTTGGGTATAATAATTTATACATGGAGATAATGAATGATCAATAAAGAACCGCTTCTAGTAAAAGAAGAGAATGTCCTATGTGATTCGATAAATGACAACCCGGTAGTCATTGACTAAGGCAGAATGAAATTAGAAAGGAGTTTTTAATTTGCATTATATGGAGTCGTGCATTTTAGAATCGAAATACATATAATTAAATAAAATAAGACTTGATAATAATTCCATGTCTTATATTTAATTGGGAAATTGTATGGTGGAAGGAATGAATTATACGAAAACTATTTACTCAAAGGTTCTTTTATAATTAATGTTAAAATCTATATTATCTGGAAAGTCGTTGATCGCTAAGGGGGTTACCCTTATTGTAGAATAAATGTTATTTATTTAAATAAATTATTAGTTTAGTTTATTTTTTTAATAAGATTAGAATTTTTTGAATTGATTTATTCACAACCGATTTAAGATGGAGAACCTAAAGGGTCACACCATAAAAGGAAGAATATTTATTAAAGAAGCTAATGGCATAATCGTAATAATAAGTTAAGTATGTTTAATTTAATCTATGGTGATAACATAAATTAAATATCTTAATATTTATTATTTAATATTTTAGAAATATTAAATATAAATTAATAAGATAAGTCTTATTATTGTTATTACTATTATTATTATTATTTAATTCCTAAAGGAGTTTGAGAATTAAATAATAAGATACTCCCTATCTCATATATTCCTAATAAGATTAAGAGGCTAATTAATTAAAAGAATTTAATTATTCTCAATAGGATTGGGAAGCCTAATTAATTAAAAGGTTTAATTAATTTATATGAAACTGTATGCCTAAATGGTTTAGGAGGGTTACCTACGTCTATAAATAAGAAAGTCTTATTATGAAACAAGGTTACACACACAACATTCCAAGAGTTAGGAGAGTATACATTTTCCATAGAGATAAAAACTAGGGTTTAGCCAAATACCCACCATGAATAACTCTTCTTCCTTGGTGGATCACCTCTAGAGGCCAAACACTTGGGTGGCTAACGTTGATCAAAGGAAGGAATCAAATCCGTAGAACTCAAGGAAAGCGCGAAGGATTTGAAGTTGAACTCGTACTTGTCGAAGCTTAGTTCTATAAAGGTATTAATCTAATCTCCATCTATTTTGTTTTAATTAATAACTGTGCATAAAGGAATGATCTGGTTATATGGTTTATAAAAATTTAAAAATCCATTTTTACCATGCTTCCGCTACTTTGATTATTACAAACCTAACACTTCATTCCACTTTTCAGAGGAATTTTTCCTTAAAAAATTGATAATGGGCTTACAAGTTGTAGTGAGTTGGGAGAGGAATCAGCTGATGAAATTACTTCTCCCTAGAAATCCCCGAATCTCCGTCTCTATCAGGGGTATATGAATCTCAGTGATGACTTTGATCTTGGCTGGATCAACCTCAATGCCTCGATTGCTTACAAGAAAGCCTAACAATTTGCTAGATATAACACCAAAGGCACACTTGGTTGGGTTTAGCTTCAAGTCATATTTATGAAGCCATTTGAATATCTTTCTAAGATGGTCGCCGTGGTCATCTTCCTTTTTAAATTTTATGATGATAACATCCATATAAACCTCTATTTCCTTGTGCATCATTTCATGGAATAGAGTCATCATGGCTCTTTGATAGGTGGCACCAGCATTGGTAAGACCAAAAACTAGCCGCCGATCGCAGAAGGTTCCGCAGGGAGTGATTAAGGCAGTTTTCTCTTCATTTTCTTCTGCAACCATGATTTGATGATATCCGGCGAAACAATCAACAAATGAGTATATGTTGAATTGTGTCGTGTTATCTATTAAAATGTAGATGAAAGGTACTAGGAAGACATCTTTGAGACTAGCCTTGTTTAGGTCTCGATAATGGACAAATACTCGTACCTTCCCTCAGAGTTTATGCACATGAACCAAATTGGACAGCCATTCAGGGTAAGTTGATACCATGATAATGCCTTCTTTAAAATATTTGACAATTTCTTCTTTAACTTTTAGACTCCATTCTGACTTCAGTCTTCTTAATTTCTGCTTGACTAGTTTGAATCCCTCTTTGATGGGCAGTCGATGGACGACTATATCTGTGGATAATCCGATCATGTCTTCATGCGACCATAATAACACATCGTTAAACTGGGTTAGGAGTTTAATAAGATAAGTCTTTTGGCTTGTGGTAATGTCATTCTTATTTGAATTTCCTTGGGGTTTTCGGAGGTTTCGATATTAATAGTGGTGGTTTATTCGAGGTTGGGTTTGAGTTTGTCTTCTACCCATCCTTTGATCTCCTCAGGCACCTCATCGTCATCTATCTTCTCCGGCTTAATCCCCATAAAGTCAAAGTCCAGTTCTACATCAAAGTCGTAGTCATTGCTTAGATTTAGCAGTTCATCAGCAAGGCTAAACAGACCTAACTTTGGAGACCTAAAAATAAAATGCTTTTGCTTAATATATGAAACTGTTTAAAAATATAAAGCATCAGTGAAAAGCATAACAAAAGTAAGCAGTTTGATAAAATCTACACTGCATGGCAGATGGAATATCTCTTCCCTTTTACCCTTTTCTAGTGATGCAAGGAGTGCTGCTCCAATTGTCCAGAGTTAGGTCATTACTGACTGTAGTGATGAAGGGGTTTCTGTTATCCTCCTCATTGATGATGGCCAGAACTGAATCTATATTAAGGTTAGCATCTTTCCCTGGAACATCAACCTTAGCCCAATCTATGAAAGGGAGTGCACGATGGCCTCCTCCCTAGTCACTATCTGCGGTATCACTATCCATACCTTCAGTCTGTGCCAAGTGAAACACATTTGCAAATTGATCTTGAACTTCTTATAGGAACTGCTCCTTCCGATCGTTCATTTCCTTAGAAGGAATTTTTGTAAGACCCCAACTTTTATGAATAAAGATTTAATTTTCTTTATATTATTTCGAAACAGTAAGGTGTTGATTTGATAAATATGAAAGTTATGGGTGAAATGTGCAAATATTTTTAAAATGAGCAAGTGGTTATAAAATATTCTTGTTGTCGGGGAATATTCGTTTGGTCGTGGAATATTCTTGTTGTCGGGGAATATTCGTACGACGGCGCAGCTATTTGTGGGCCCCCACAACGGAATAACTGTCGGATATAGAAAGCGACAAATAACTTTTTTACAAGATAACGGCGTAGTTGTTACCGTTAGTACTGTTGAAATACCCGGTGGTTAAAATACAGTACTCGGTGTTGCGCAGTAGCACACGGTATTGCACAGTATTTCGAATTATTGAGTCTTACATGAGAAGGAACCTACTCAATTATTGTTACAGTATTTACTGTTCAATATTTTATATTATTGACTCAATAATTGCTACGTTGATATTTTATATTATTGACTCAATAATTGCTGCATTGATATTTTATTGACTCAATAATTGCTACGTTGCTATTTTTTATGATTGATTCAATAATGGCTACAGTTGATATTTTGTAGTATTGATTCAATAATTGTCGTTGCACAGTATTTCACGTTATCAACTCAATAATTCATATTATTTGAATAATATTATTAGATAGCATTATTGACAATGTCTAAGGAAGTTCTGTCTAGGAGGGGTTATTTAATTGCGCGCCAGTAAGGAGAAGTCCTTATCGGAAGGCCCCCTCTGTCCTAGGAACGACCTGATTGTTAATATTGTAGTTCTATAATATTATTTGTGAATAATTAATTATTGATTTATATGATAAGGAAATATTTATTTTGTGGATATTAAAAAAGGAATTGACGCTGGTGAGTTTTTATCAATATTTTGGTGTGAGAAATTATCTGTTTTTGGATTTCGGATAATTTATGTTTGGAATTTGGAAAAACTTCCTTCTGCAAAGTTGTAGAGAATTAAATTTCCTATGGAAGAACATAGAATTTGTATTTTTCTGACGAAGGGGCTATTTGTTATGAATTATTGAAGTTTCGGAAAATATTTTTTTTATGGGCGGGCCCCACTTTTGGTAGAAAATGTTTTAGCCGCCAGGCGGCGGAAATTTTGAAAAATAATAATATTTTATTATTTTAGTCTCCTTTGGCATCCTAAGCTTTTCCTATAAATAGGGTGCTTAGGTTAGAATTGAAAATCACACCAGAATCAGAAGTTTTCTCTCTCTATAATATCGAGCGTATTTTTGTGAGTATTTCAATACTTTGAGTATTACTATTCAGTACAAGCTTCTGTCGGTATTATATCCGATATTCCAGTCAGAGATACTGTTCTTTTGAGGTAAGGGATGTTATTTCTTTCGTAAATGATGTTATTCTTTTCAATATCATTATACAGAAATATTGTCATGGATTTTATGTTGAAATTCTTACTTTTTTTCATCGGGGTTACTATTCACGTGTACGGCACTATTCACGTATACGGCACTATTCACGGGAAAATATATTTTTCTTCTATTTGTCCAAATTGTCTGTTAAGGTTACTACCTTTGATTGTATCCAAGTTTTGGGCTTTATTCTTGAATTTTGCTCCACAAAGTATTATTATGGATTATTCTTGAATTTGGATAAACTAAATGACGAATCCCTAATCTTTGTCTTTTATCTCACTGGATTCGTTCTTTAAAATATTTTTCATCATCCTCAGTCCTAAAAGGTGATTTAACTGAATATCTTTGGCCTGTAGAGAAAAGATGAATGATTACCTGATGAATATCTTTGGCCTGTAGTGCAAAGATGACAGGTGTTGAGATGAACATGACTACTGATGATACAAATGAATATCTTTGGCCTGTAGTGCAAAGATGAATATTTGATGAGATGGATATTGATTGATGTTACAGGGATAAAATATTGATGATGAACGGTTATTCCCGCTGCGAATATTGATCTAAAACATGTTGTCAATAATATTTTTATCTGAACTGTTGAAGGCTAACGATAATTTATTTTCCATTATCTTAGTCATAATATTCTTTACTGAGCTAGTTGAGCTCACCCTTTTCATCTGTTGTCCTCTTCAGGAAATGAGAATGTTGCGGGGACTAGTCGGGGGACAGAGTGATGGTCCGAGTTAGAGCAGTAGTAGTCCTCACTATTTCTGATAAATAGTGTGATAATAATTGTAATGAGGACTTAGTTTGAATCTTAATATTTTCTACATATTTGTATTGAGACTCACAGTTGTGTGGTCGTATTTTGCACGACCGTATGATATAAAGTTTGTATTTGAATTCTGTACCATGTATTTGGCGACTCAGAATGGGTTGGGTTGAATGGACCTATTCTGGGGGCGTCACAGTTGGTATCAGAGCTTAGGGATATGATCTCTGGCGGAGATCGGGGAATAGAACTAGGAGGGGAGAGACGAGTAAATCCTTCGCTAGTGTGTCCTACCTAAGCTTATGTGGTATTTAATTGGTCAGTCGGAGCATAGGGTTAATATGTGATATGTTGATTTGTTTAATTAACCCTTGTTTTGTGGCAGTATTTGAGAATGGCAGCTGAGAATGTTAACAACGAAGTGAATGAGACCGTGGAGACACCTTTAACCGTTAACCAGGAGAACGTGCAACAAGAAGGCAATGTTCATCCTGAAAATAACGCTGGTCAGACGATAAACGATGAGATGTTTAGAAGTTTTTTGCAGTTCATGCAAAATCAGACGAGGGAGACTCGTGTGCAACATACATGTGGAGATAATAACAACACGCGAGCTGTCACTGCCAAGCAGTTCAAAGAATTGGGACCACCAGAGTTTCTGGGAAAGCCAGATCCGATCAAGGCGGAGACGTGGATTAAACAAATTACCAAGATATTTGATGTTTTGGGATGTACAGAGGAACAGAAGGTTCCATTCGCCACGTTTATGTTCCGTGGAGAGGCAGATTACTGGTGGGAATCCGTGAAGCGTACCCAGCCTGCCGCACTCCAGATGTCTTGGGAAGCGTTCTAGAAACTGTTTAATGACAAGTACTTTCCTGAAAGTATTCGTCATATGAAGAAGGTAGAGTTTATCCGACTGGAACAAAATAACATGACGGTATCCCAGTACGAGGCTAAGTTCGCGGAGCTGTCCAGGTTTGCACCTCATTTGGTGGAGAATGAGGAACGTATGACGCGGATGTTTCTAAGAGGTTTGAAACCCGAAATACGTCAATACCTCATTTCTCATAAATTTTCTCTATATTCAGATGTAGTGAACAGGGCCCAGTTATTAGAACGAGATAATGACTATGTTCAACCGAGAGACCACAACCAAGGTCGTACCGGTGGCAGCAGTCATCGGAGCAATGACAACCAGCGAGGAGGAAAGTATGACAGAAGCGGTAACCACTCCGGTAGTTATCGTGGCCATGATAGTAGAAGAAGCGAATCGGGAGGAGATTTCAAAAAGAGAAGGTATAACAATGAGAACGCGAAGATGTCAACATCAGCACCAGCATCAACTGTTTCAAGGGGAGGAGAACGACCACCGGTCGTATGCTATAAATGCGGGAAAGAGGGACATATCAGCCCAAACTGCCCACAACAATTCAAAGGATGCTATAACTGTGGAAAAGAAGGACATATAGCTCGAGATTGTCCTGTTGCGAAACCAAGTTCAGCGGGGGTGGTGATTCCAAAGGCGGTTGCAGACAAGTCAAAGTCGGTGATTCCTAGAAGAGCGTTTATCGTGACAGCCGAAAACGCGAGGAATCCACACGAGGTGATTACGGGTAAGCTGATCATAAACTCTTGCGAAGTTTACACCTTGTTAGATACCGGTGCTACCCATTCCTTTATTTCACCTGCTTGTGCTCAACGTTTGAACTTGACTTCTGATAAATTAGACTTTGACTTATCTGTTGAAACTCCGTTAGGAGAAACCTTTGTTACATCTACAATTTATAAATCTTGCTTGATTCAGATTGGTACCCTTACCTTACCTGTTGATCTTATATCTTTGAAAATACTTGCATTTGACGTGATTTTAGGAATTGACTGGTTAACCACTTACCATGCCAAAATTGATTATTTTCGTAAGGTTGTTAGTTTTCATATTCCTAATCAACCTGTTGTGCGAATCCAAATCACCAAACCACTAAAATCAGTCAATATCATTTCAAGTCATAAAGCTATTCGTTTATTGAAAAACGGATGTCAAGCTTTCTTAGCTCATGTCACTGATCTAAATCAGAATACGTCAGGTTTGAATGATATTTCCGTTGTTAACGAGTTTCCTGATGTATTTCCCGAAGAACTTCCCGGTCTACCCCCAGAACGTGAAGTTGAATTCTTTATTGACCTTGAGCCCGGTACAAAGCCCATTTCTAAAACCCCATATCGAATGGCTCCTATTGAACTTTAGGAGTTAAAGGTCCAATTACAAGAGTTGTTAGATATCGGTTTTATTCGTCCTAGTACGTCTCCTTGGGGTGCTCCTGTTTTATTCGTAAAGAAGAAAGACGGGAGTATGCGACTTTGCATTGACTATCGGGAGTTGAACCATGTCACCATCAAGAATAGGTATCCGTTACCTCGTATTGATGACCTGTTCGACCAGTTGCAAGGAGCGCAATTCTTTTCAAAGATCGATCTTCGTTCTGGATATCATCAGTTGAAGGTTAAAACTGAGGATATTCCAAAGACTGCTTTCAGAACACGATACGGGCATTATGAATTCTTAGTCATGTCTTTTGGATTGACTAATGCTCCTGCTGCTTTCATGGATATGATGAACCGTGTATTTAAGGAGTATTTAGATTAATTCGTTGTTGTCTTTATTGATGACATTCTCATCTATTCTAAAAGCCGTGAAGATCATGAACACCATTTGAAGTTGGTACTTCAAAAGCTTCGTGAGAACAAGCTATATGCTAAGCTGAAGAAATGCGAGTTTTGGCTTGAGGAAGTAGCATTCCTTGGGCACGTGGTATCGAAACGTGGAGTATCTGTGGACCCGGCGAAGATTGAAGCAATACAAAGCTGGGAGCAACCTAAGTCGGTGACCGAAGTACGAAGCTTTCTGGGCTTAGCTGGTTACTATCGGAGGTTCGTAGAGGGATTTTCTCGAATCGCTACTCCATTAACTCAGTTGACTCGGAAAGATACAAAATTCGTTTGGAGCGAGGAATGCGAGAAGAGCTTCCAAGAGCTCAAGAGGAGACTTATCTCGGCACCTGTTCTGACAATACCATCTGGTTCGGATGGATTTATTATTTACAGCGATGCTTCGGGCAAAGGGTTAGGATGTGTTCTCATGCAACATGGGAAAGTCATAGCCTATGCCTCGCGACAACTCAAAGAATATGAGAGGAATTATCCTACTCATGATCTAGAGTTGGCAGCAGTCGTTTTCGCGTTGAAGATCTGGAGACATTACTTGTACGGAGAGAAAGTGGAGATTTATACGGATCATAAGAGCCTTAAATATTTCTTCACTCAGAAGGAACTCAACATGCGGCAACGACGTTGGCTTGAGCTGTTGAAAGATTACGATCATACTATCCAATACCATCCTGGAAAAGCGAACGTGGTAGCTGACGCGTTGAGTAGAAGATCATATGTGGGAACGAGTGCGATGATGTCAAGTATACGCGTAGAACCAGCTTTGATTGATAAAGTTAAAGCTGCTCAAGCTACAGATGCGGAGCTGATGAAGATGAAGAAGAAGGTGCAAGAAGGTGCAATTCCAGAAGCAAGAATCGATGAAGAGGGAATACTTCGAGTCAACTCCAGACTTTGTGGTCCTAACGATTTCGACTTGAAGTATAGAATTATGATGGAGGCACACAACACACCGTTTGCAATCCATCCTGGGAGTACTAAAATGTATCGTGATCTTCGACATACATTTTGGTGGAGCAATATGAAGAGAGAGATCGCGGAGTTCATCTCGAGATGTTTAACTTGTCAACGTGTAAAGGCGGAGCATCAAGTGCCAAAGGGTCCATTGCAACCACTAGAGATTCCGAAATGGAAGTGGGAACACATTACGATGGATTTCGTTACGGGTCTTCCAAAGGTTTCTCAAGGCTTAGATGCGATTTGGGTTATTGTTGATAGATTAACAAGGTCTGCTCATTTCTTGCCGATACGAGAGACTTATTCCCTTGAACGTCTTGCTCATTTGTACGTGAATGAGATTGTGAGATTGCATGGCATGCCAGTATCCATAGTTTCGGATCGTGATCCCAGATTTACTTCACGATTTTGGATCAGTTTGCAGAAAGCTATGGGCACGGACTTACGCTTCAGTTCGGCTTATCATCCTCAAACAGACGGACAATCGGAAAGAACTATTCAAACTCTTGAAGATCTATTGAGACTCTGTGTTCTAGACTTCAAAGGGAGTTGGGATAAGTACTTACCATTGGTGGAATTCTCCTACAACAACAGTTATCAGGCAAGTATAGGCGTAGCTCCATTCGAGGCATTGTATGGGAGAAAGTGTCGCTCTCCAGTATGTTGGAACGAGGTGGGTGAAACAACATTGTTGGGACCGGAGTTAGTACGTATGACTACGGAAAAGATCCAAATAATCCGACAACGTATACAAACAGCACAAGATCGACAAAAGAGTTGTGCGGATCTTCATCGAAAGGACGTGGAATTTAACGTTGGGGACCATGTATTGTTACGTATTGCTCCGTGGAAAGGAGTTACAAGGTTTGGGAAGAGAGGAAAGCTTAACCCACGATTTATTGGTCCATTTGAGATTCTTGACCGAATAGGAAATGTGGCTTATAGACTCGCTTTACCTCCAAGCATGTCTCGTGTTCATAACGTGTTTCACATATCCGTGTTACGTAAATATGTGAAGGATCCAAACCGCATTATTGAGTTAGAACCAGACGAGATAGCTGAAGATTTAACGTACGAGGAGGTACCTGTCAAGATCTTGGATAGGAAGGAGCATGTCCTACGCTCGAAAATTATACCTCAAGTTAAAGTTTTGTGGAGAAACCATGCAATTGAGGAAATGACCTGGGAGTTGGAATCGGAAATGAAAGCGAGGTATCCTCACCTTTTCGACATACCAGGTACGTACGTCAATTTCGAGGACGAAATTTCATAAGGAGGGGAGGTTGTATGACCCCAACTTTTATGAATAAAGATTTAATTTTCTTTATATTATTTCGAAACAGTAAGGTGTTGATTTGATAAATATGAAAGTTATGGGTGAAATGTGCAAATATTTTTAAAATGAGCAAGTGGTTATAAAATATTCTTGTTGTCGGGGAATATTCGTTTGGTCGTGGAATATTCTTGTTGTCGGGGAATATTCGTACGACGGCGCAGCTATTTGTGGGCCCCCACAACGGAATAACTGTCGGATATAGAAAGCGACAGAAATAACTTTTTACAAGATAACGGCGTAGTTGTTACCGTTAGTACTGTTGAAATACCCGGTGGTTAAAATACAGTACGCGGTGTTGCGCAGTAGCACACGGTATCGCACAGTATTTCGAATTATTGAGTCTTACGTGAGAAGGAACCTACTCAATTATTGTTACAGTATTTACTGTTCAATATTTTATATTATTGACTCAATAATTGCTACGTTGATATTTTATATTATTGACTCAATAATTGCTGCATTGATATTTTATTGACTCAATAATTGCTACGTTGCTATTTTTTATGATTGATTCAATAATGGCTACAGTTGATATTTTGTAGTATTGATTCAATAATTGTCGTTGCACAGTATTTCACGTTATCAACTCAATAATTCATATTATTTGAATAATATTATTAGATAGCATTATTGACAATGTCTAAGGAAGTTCTGTCTAGGAGGGGTTATTTAATTGCGCACCAGTAAGGAGAAGTCCTTATCGGAAGGCCCCCTCTGTCCTAGGAACGACCTGGTTGTTAATATTGTAGTTCTATAATATTATTTGTGAATAATTAATTATTGATTTATATGATAAGGAAATATTTATTTTGTGGATATTAAAAAAGGAATTGGCGCTGGTGAGTTTTTATCAATATTTTGGTGTGAGAAATTATCTGTTTTTGGATTTCGGATAATTTATGTTTGGAATTTGGAAAAACTTCCTTCTGCAAAGTTGTAGAGAATTAAATTTCCTATGGAAGGACATATAATTTGTATTTTTCTGACGAAGGGGCTATTTGTTATGAATTATTGAAGTTTAGGAAAATATTTATTTTTTTATGGGCGGGCCCCACTTTTGGTAGAAAATGTTTTAGCCGCCAGGCGGCGGAAATTTTGAAAAATAATAATATTTTATTATTTTAGTCTCCTTTGGCATCCTAAGCTTTTCCTATAAATAGGGTGCTTAGGTTAGAATTGAAAATCACACCAGAATCAGAAGTTTTCTCTCTCTATAATATCGAGCGTATTTTTGTGAGTATTTCAATACTTTGAGTATTACTATTCAGTACAAGCTTCCGTCGGTATTATATCCGATATTCTAGTCAGAGATACTGTTCTTTTGAGGTAAGGGATGTTATTTCTTTCGTAAATGATGTTATTCTTTTCAATATCATTATACAGAAATATTGTCATGGATTTTATGTTGAAATTCTTACTTTTTTTCGTCGGGGTTACTATTCACGTATACGGCACTATTCACGTATACGGCACTATTCACGGGAAAATTTATTTTTCTTCTATTTGTCCAAATTGTCTGTTAAGGTTACTATCTTTGATTGTATCCAAGTTTTGGGCTTTATTCTTGAATTTTGCTCCACAAAGTATTATTATGGATTATTCTTGAATTTGGATAAACTAAATGACGAATCCCTAATCTTTGTCTTTTATCTCACTGGATTCGTTCTTTAAAATGTTTTTCATCATCCTCAGTCCTAAAAGGTGATGTAACTGAATATCTTTGGCCTGTAGAGCAAAGATGAATGATTACCTGATGAATATCTTTGGCCTGTAGTGCAAAGATGACAGGTGTTGAGATGAACATGACTACTGATGATACAAATGAATATCTTTGGCCTGTAGTGCAAAGATGAATATTTGATGAGATGGATATTGATTGATGTTACAGGGATAAAATATTGATGATGAACGGTTATTCCCGCTACGAATATTGATCTAAAACATGTTGTCAATAATATTTTATCTGAACTGTTAAAGGCTAACGATAATTTATTTTTCATTATCTTAGTCATAATATTCTTTACTGAGCTAGTTGAGCTCACCCTTTTCATCTGTTGTCCTCTTCAGGAAATGAGAATGTTGCGGGGACTAGTCGGGGGACAGAGTGATGGTCCGAGTTAGAGCAGTAGTAGTCCTCACTATTTCTGATAAATAGTGTGATAATAATTGTAATGAGGACTTAGTTTGAATCTTAATATTTTCTACATATTTGTATTGAGACTCACAGTTGTGTGGTCGTATTTTGCACGACCGTATGATATAAAGTTTGTATTTGAATTCTGTACCATGTATTTGGCGACTCAGAATGGGTTGGGTTGAATGGACCTATTCTGGGGGCGTCACAGTTGGTATCAGAGCTTAGGGATATGATCTCTGGCGGAGATCGGGGAATAGAACTAGGAGGGGAGAGACGAGTAAATCCTTCGCTAGTGTGTCCTACCTAAGCTTATGTGGTATTTAATTGGTCAGTCGGAGAATAGGGTTAATATGTGATATGTTGATTTGTTTAATTAACCCTTGTTTTGTGGCAGTATTTGAGAATGACAGCTGAGAATGTTAACAACGAAGTGAATGAGACCGTGGAGACACCTTTAATCGTTAACCAGGAGAACGTGCAACAAGAAGGCAATGTTCATCCTGAAAATAACGCTGGTCAGACGATAAACGATGAGATGTTTAGAAGTTTTTTGCAGTTCATGCAAAATCAGACGAGGGAGACTCGTGTGCAACATACAGGTGGAGATAATAACAACACGCGAGCTGTCACTGCCAAGCAGTTCAAAGAATTGGGACCACCAGAGTTTCTGGGAAAGCCAAATCCGATCAAGGCGGAGACGTGGATTAAACAAATTACCAAGATATTTGATGTCTTGGGATGTACAGAGGAACAGAAGGTTCCATTCGCCACGTTTATGTTCCGTGGAGAGGCAGATTACTGGTGGGAATCCGTGAAGCGTACCCAGCCTGCCGCACTCCAGATGTCTTGGGAAGCGTTCCAGAAACTGTTTAATGACAAGTACTTTCCTGAAAGTATTCGTCATATGAAGGAGGTAGAGTTTATCCGACTGGAACAAAATAACATGACGGTATCCCAGTACGAGGCTAAGTTCGCGGAGCTGTCCAGGTTTGCACCTCATTTGGTGGAGAATGAGGAACGTATGACGCGGATGTTTCTAAGAGGTTTGAAACCCGAAATACGTCAATACCTCATTTCTCATAAATTTTCTCTATATTCAGATGTAGTGAACAGGGCCCAGTTATTAGAACGAGATAATGACTATGTTCAACCGAGAGACCACAACCAAGGTCGTACCGGTGGCAGCAGTTATCGGAGCAATGACAACCAGCGAGGAGGAAAGTATGACAGAAGCGGTAACCACTCCGGTAGTTATCGTGGCCATGATAGTAGAAGAAGCGAATCGGGAGGAGATTTCAAAAAGAGAAGGTATAACAATGAGAACGCGAAGATGTCAACATCAGCACCAGCATCAACTGTTTCAAGGGGAGGAGAACGACCACCGGTCGTATGCTATAAATGCGGGAAAGAGGGACATATCAGCCCAAACTGCCCACAACAATTCAAAGGATGCTATAACTGTGGAAAAGAAGGACATATAGCTCGAGATTGTCCTGTTGCGAAACCAAGTTCAGCGGGGGTGGTGATTCCAAAGGCGGTTGCAGACAAGTCAAAGTCGGTGATTCCTAGAAGAGCGTTTATCGTAACAGCCCAAAACGCGAGAAATCCACACGAGGTGATTACGGGTAACCTGATCATAAACTCTTGCGAAGTTTACACCTTGTTAGATATCGGTGCTACCCATTCCTTTATTTCACCTGCTTGTGCTCAACGTTTGAACTTGACTTCTGATAAATTAGACTTTGACTTATCTGTTGAAACTCCGTTAGGAGAAACCTTTGTTACATCTACAGTTTATAAATCTTGCTTGATTCAGATTGGTACCCTTACCTTACCTGTTGATCTTATATCTTTGAAAATACTTGCATTTGACGTGATTTTAGGAATTGACTGGTTAACCACTTACCATGCCAAAATTGATTATTTTCGTAAGGTTGTTAGTTTTCATATTCCTAATCAACCTGTTGTGCGAATCCAAATCACCAAACCACTAAAATCAGTCAATATCATTTCAAGTCATAAAGCTATTCGTTTATTGAAAAACGGATGTCAAGCTTTCTTAGCTCATGTCACTGATCTAAATCAGAATACGTCAGGTTTGAATGATATTTCCGTTGTTAATGAGTTTCCTGATGTATTTCCCGAAGAACTTCCCGGTCTACCCCCAGAACGTGAAGTTGAATTCTTTATTGACCTTGAGCCCGGTACAAAGCCCATTTCTAAAACCCCATATCGAATGGCTCCTATTGAACTTTAGGAGTTAAAGGTCCAATTACAAGAGTTGTTAGATATCGGTTTTATTCGTCCTAGTACGTCTCCTTGGGGTGCTCCTGTTTTATTCGTAAAGAAGAAAGACGGGAGTATGCGACTTTGCATTGACTATCGGGAGTTGAACCATGTCACCATCAAGAATAGGTATCCGTTACCTCGTATTGATGACCTGTTCGACCAGTTGCAAGGAGCGCAATTCTTTTCAAAGATCGATCTTCGTTCTGGATATCATCAGTTGAAGGTTAAAACTGAGGATATTCCAAAGACTGCTTTCAGAACACGATACGGGCATTATGAGTTCTTAGTCATGTCTTTTGGATTGACTAATGCTCCTGCTGCTTTCATGGATATGATGAACCGTGTATTTAAGGAGTATTTAGATCAATTCGTTGTTGTCTTTATTGATGACATTCTCATCTATTCTAAAAGCCGTGAAGATCATGAACACCATTTGAAGTTGGTACTTCAAAAGCTTCGTGAGAACAAGCTATATGCTAAGCTGAAGAAATGCGAGTTTTGGCTTGAGGAAGTAGCATTCCTTGGGCACGTGGTATCGAAACGTGGAGTATCTGTGGACCCGGCGAAGATTGAAGCAATACAAAGCTGGGAGCAACCTAAGTCGGTGACCGAAGTACGAAGCTTTCTGGGCTTAGCTGGTTACTATCGGAGGTTCGTAGAGGGATTTTCTCGAATCGCTACTCCATTAACTCAGTTGACTCGGAAAGATACAAAATTCGTTTGGAGCGAGGAATGCGAGAAGAGCTTCCAAGAGCTCAAGAGGAGACTTATCTCGGCACCTGTTCTGACAATACCATCTGGTTCGGATGGATTTATTATTTACAGCGATGCTTCGGGCAAAGGGTTAGGATGTGTTCTCATGCAACATGGGAAAGTCATAGCCTATGCCTCGCGACAACTCAAAGAATATGAGAGGAATTATCCTACTCATGATCTAGAGTTGGCAGCAGTCGTTTTCGCGTTGAAGATCTGGAGACATTACTTGTACGGAGAGAAAGTGGAGATTTATACGGATCATAAGAGCCTTAAATATTTCTTCACTTAGAAGGAACTCAACATGCGGCAACGACGTTGGCTTGAGCTGTTGAAAGATTACGATCATACTATCCAATACCATCCTGGAAAAGCGAACGTGGTAGCTGACGCGTTGAGTAGAAGATCATATGTGGGAACGAGTGCGATGATGTCAAGTATACGCATAGAACCAACTTTGATTGATAAAGTTAAAGCTCCTCAAGCTACAGATGCGGAGCTGATGAAGATGAAGAAGAAGGTGCAAGAAGGTGCAATTCCAGAAACAAGAATCGATGAAGAGGGAATACTTCGAGTCAACTCCAGACTTTGTGTTCCTAACGATTTCGACTTGAAGTATAGAATTATGATGGAGGCACACAACACACCGTTTGCAATCCATCCTGGGAGTACTAAAATGTATCATGATCTTCGACATACATTTTGGTGGAGCAATATGAAGAGAGAGATCGCGGAGTTCATCTCGAGATGTTTAACTTGTCAATGTGTAAAGGCGGAGCATCAAGTGCCAAAGGGTCCATTGCAACCACTGGAGATTCCGAAATGGAAGTGGGAACACATTACGATGGATTTCGTTACGGGTCTTCCCAAGGTTTCTCAAGGCTTAGATGCGATTTGGGTTATTGTTGATAGATTAACAAAGTCTGCTCATTTCTTGCCGATACGAGAGACTTATTCCCTTGAACGTCTTGCTCATTTGTACGTGAATGAGATTGTGAGATTGCATGGCATGCCAGTATCCATAGTTTCGGATCGTGATCCCAGATTTACTTCACGATTTTGGATCAGTTTGCAGAAAGCTATGGGCACGGACTTACGCTTCAGTTCGGCTTATCATCCTCAAACAGACGGACAATCGGAAAGAACTATTCAAACTCTTGAAGATCTATTGAGACTCTGTGTTCTAGACTTCAAAGGGAGTTGGGATAAGTACTTACCATTGGTGGAATTCTCCTACAACAACAGTTATCAGGCAAGTATAGGCGTAGCTCCATTCGAGGCATTGTATGGGAGAAAGTGTCGCTCTCCAGTATGTTGGAACGAGGTGGGTGAAACAACATTGTTGGGAACGGAGTTAGTACGTATGACTACGGAAAAGATCCAAATAATCCGACAACGTATACAAACAGCACAAGATCGACAAAAGAGTTGTGCGGATCTTCATCGAAAGGACGTGGAATTTAACGTTGGGGACCATGTATTGTTACGTATTGCTCCGTGGAAAGGAGTTACAAGGTTTGGGAAGAGAGGAAAGCTTAACCCACGATTCATTGGTCCATTTGAGATTCTTGACCGAATAGGAAATGTGGCTTATAGACTCGCTTTACCTCCAAGCATGTCTCGTGTTCATAACGTGTTTCACATATCCGTGTTACGTAAATATGTGAAGGATCCAAACCGCATTATTGAGTTAGAACCAGACGAGATAGCTGAAGATTTAACGTACGAGGAGGTACCTGTCAAGATCTTGGATAGGAAGGAGCATGTCCTACGCTCGAAAATTATACCTCAAGTTAAAGTTTTGTGGAGAAACCATGCAATTGAGGAAATGACCTGGGAGTTGGAATCGGAAATGAAAGCGAGGTATCCTCACCTTTTCGACATACCAGGTACGTACGCCAATTTCGAGGACGAAATTTCATAAGGAGGGGAGGTTGTATGACCCCAACTTTATGAATAAAGATTTAATTTTCTTTATATTATTTCGAAACAGTAAGGTGTTGATTTGATAAATATGAAAGTTATGGGTGAAATGTGCAAATATTTTTAAAATGAGCAAGTGGTTATAAAATATTCTTGTTGTCGGGGAATATTCGTTTGGTCGTGGAATATTCTTGTTGTCGGGGAATATTCGTACGACGGCGCAGCTATTTGTGGGCCCCCACAACGGAATAACTGTCGGATATAGAAAGCGACAGAAATAACTTTTTTACAAGATAACGGCGTAGTTGTTACCGTTAGTACTGTTGAAATACCCGGTGGTTAAAATACAGTACGCGGCGTTGCGTAGTAGCACACGGTATCGCACAGTATTTCGAATTATTGAGTCTTACATGAGAAGGAACCTACTCAATTATTGTTACAGTATTTACTGTTCAATATTTTATATTATTGACTCAATAATTGCTACGTTGATATTTTATATTATTGACTCAATAATTGCTGCATTGATATTTTATTGACTCAATAATTGCTACGTTGCTATTTTTTATGATTGATTCAATAATGGCTACAGTTGATATTTTGTAGTATTGATTCAATAATTGTCGTTGCACAGTATTTCACGTTATCAACTCAATAATTCATATTATTTGAATAATATTATTAGATAGCATTATTGACAATGTCTAAGGAAGTTCTGTCTAGGAGGGGTTATTTAATTGCGCGCCAGTAAGGAGAAGTCCTTATCGGAAGGCCCCCTCTGTCCTAGGAACGACCTGGTTGTTAATATTGTAGTTCTATAATATTATTTGTGAATAATTAATTATTGATTTATATGATAAGGAAATATTTATTTTGTGGATATTAAAAAAGGAATTGGCGCTGGTGAGTTTTTATCAATATTTTGGTGTGAGAAATTATCTGTTTTTGGATTTCGGATAATTTATGTTTGAAATTTGGAAAAACTTCCTTCTGCAAAGTTGTAGAGAATTAAATTTCCTATGGAAGGACATATAATTTGTATTTTTCTGACGAAGGGGCTATTTGTTATGAATTATTGAAGTTTCGGAAAATATATATATTTTTTATGGGCGGGCCCCACTTTTGGTAGAAAATGTTTTAGCCGCCAGGCGGCGGAAATTTTGAAAAATAATAATATTTTATTATTTTAGTCTCCTTTGGCATCCTAAGCTTTTCCTATAAATAGGGTGCTTAGGTTAGAATTGAAAATCACACCAGAATCAGAAGTTTTCTCTCTCTATAATATCGAGCGTATTTTTGTGAGTATTTCAATACTTTGAGTATTACTATTCAGTACAAGCTTCCGTCGGTATTATATCCGATATTCCAGTCAGAGATACTGTTCTTTTGAGGTAAGGGATGTTATTTCTTTCGTAAATGATGTTATTCTTTTCAATATCATTATACAGAAATATTGTCATGGATTTTATGTTGAAATTCTTACTTTTTTTCGTCGGGGTTACTATTCACGTATACGGCACTATTCACGGGAAAATTTATTTTTCTTCTATTTGTCCAAATTGTCTGTTAAGGTTACTACCTTTGATTGTATCCAAGTTTTGGGCTTTATTCTTGAATTTTGCTCCACAAAGTATTATTATGGATTATTCTTGAATTTGGATAAACTAAATGACGAATCCCTAATCTTTGTCTTTTATCTCACTGGATTCGTTCTTTAAAATGCTTTTCATCATCCTCAGTCCTAAAAGGTGATGTAACTGAATATCTTTGGCCTGTAGAGCAAAGATGAATGATTACCTGATGAATATCTTTGGCCTGTAGTGCAAAGATGACAGGTGTTGAGATGAACATGACTACTGATGATATAAATGAATATCTTTGGCCTGTAGTGCAAAGATGAATATTTGATGAGATGGATATTGATTGATGTTACAGGGATAAAATATTGATGATGAACGGTTATTCCCGCTGCGAATATTGATCTAAAACATGTTGTCAATAATATTTTATCTGAACTGTTGAAGGCTAACGATAATTTATTTTCCATTATCTTAGTCATAATATTCTTTACTGAGCTAGTTGAGCTCACCCTTTTCATCTGTTGTCCTCTTCAGGAAATGAGAATGTTGCGGGGACTAGTCGGGGGACAGAGTGATGGTCCGAGTTAGAGCAGTAGTAGTCCTCACTATTTCTGATAAATAGTGTGATAATAATTGTAATGAGGACTTAGTTTGAATCTTAATATTTTCTACATATTTGTATTGAGACTCACAGTTGTGTGGTCGTATTTTGCACGACCGTATGATATAAAGTTTGTATTTGAATTCTGTACCATGTATTTGGCGACTCAGAATGGGTTGGGTTGAATGGACCTATTCTGGGGGCGTCACAAAAAGGGTATGTAGTTTAGTCTTGATAAACACTAACAGTATGCATGCTATGCAATGTGTTAGTTTTAGGGTTTTTTTTAATGTTTTCCTGCCAAATAAAGGTCAGTTGTTTGGATGCCAGGATAAATATAACATTAAAATATTTGATAGGAATTGACATTTAATATTTGACATGGAATTGACATTTAATATTTGACATGGAATTGACATTTGACATGAACTAAAGGGAAAGGTATGAAGAGACTTCCCTTCGCGTTTGGTTTATCAGAGGCTGGCCTATCTTAGGTTACTTTCACGGGCTTTTTGGCATAAAGGTTCCCAGATCATCACAATCTACTCGATGGGAATGAGTTCGATCTTTCAATTGGAGCGGATCTTAGTGGTGCCTTTCCTACGTCTCGCGGGATTATGCTCTTATTGAGTCAAGTAATCAACCACCGACGGGTTTGCCTCCTAGTGGAGGAATCACACAACATACACTCACATACATTCATCACGTCTCACCGTATGCAATATGATGACATTGTGCGAGGCACTGATATAAAGCATTGTAAAGAAGCATTCAATCACACAGAAGCATTGCAAAGAAAACATTCATCACACGCACAACAGATAAAGGGAATTGAAAAGATTGAAATGCGGCTTAAGCCCTCTACCGTCCCCAGCAGAGTCACCACCTGTCGACGCCGAGAAAATTTTGCTTTTCCTAAGTGTGTTCCTACCCTTTGTATTTTGCTATGTCGATTTATTCTTGTTTAAAGGGTGATATTTAGGAAAAAAGATCGATATATATGTCGACGATTTGAAAAGATTGATTTTAATGAATGGGCTGAATTAGACAGAGCTGCCAATTGGTATGAGTTCAAAAGGATGTACCAACTTATCCAGATTTTTGAAGGTTTTTGCAATATGGCCCAATATGTGATTCCGTTTAATTGGTCTGGAACTCGAGATTCATAAAGTTTGGGGGCTTGATTAAGCAAGGGGATGGTGTTAGGCACCTCCCGACTTCTGTGAAACACGGTTATCGTTACTTTTTCATTCCCTATGCGTTAAGTGTGTGTGTGTGTGTGTGTGCGCGCGCGTGCGTGCGTGAAGCATTAGAAAAAGAACTTAAGTGCTTTTTTTTGAAAGTAGTGTTGTGCCTCTTTGGACCTATATACAAAGGGTTTGATGTATAGAAAAGTTCATTTTTTTCAGTTAAAGCATATGACAGTGAGGTTTTGATATCTGGTTTTCAAACCCTTTCGCCCATTAGGAATCGAGGCCCTTTGATACTTCAAATTTTATTCTAGAAGTGGCTTGACTTGATTTTATTTGAGATGCAAAACATTCTTGAGGAAGAAATTAAAAATATTAACTACAAGGTTAATAGTTAACTTAAACAAGTCCATTACGGGAACCAGGTCTAGATTTATTGTTTGAATCTTCAATCCGGTGATTCCTAGGCTCACATGACATCATTTAAAAGCTTGCAAGATGCATACTTGAACATAATATATATATATATATATATATATCTTAAAACTTTGCTAAACAAGGGATTTATTGATCAAATCCTTATATGCGAGTACACAAGCTTCCCATTTCCTCTAGATACAGATTTAGGGTCACGTGGTTGCTAAATATTTACATAACTAGAACGTAAGTTAGATCTATCTAGATCTTAGCCATTCTAGCTTAAAGGTTCTAGTTTTACAACTTTTGAACAGGTTGAAAGCTAAATCTAGGATAGATCTAGTCAATACACTATAAATATTGACTATTTACACAGAATGAACGGTTAAAACCACGATCGAACCACAACCAAGAAGTATATATATATATATATATATTAAAGCAGTAAATGAACTCAGATCTGAGAAGATCTTACGTACTTACACGAGATCTGCAAACAAACGGCTAAAAGCTTCCAAGAACTCGATTTCAATTGGTGAAAAGTTGATATAACAAAGTTTATACGTATATAAGTGTTTACAGCTGAGATTTACAGAGTTTGAGATGAAGAATCGCTCCCTTTCTCTCTTTAGCTCTTAGATTTCTCTCTAAAACTTGGAAACTGATTTCTCTCCTTTTTAAAACGAGTTAGGGTCTGATATTTAAAGACCCGGCCAGCCACAGGTTGACCTGTGACAGTCGCATGTAGACCTGTGGCTGGGCCTGGTGGGCCCCACTGCTTCAAAGTCTGTTCCCTCTAGCGCTGAGCTATCTACTGAAATGTCCATTTCTTACAAACTGGGAATCGCATGGAGGTGTGCTACACTTTTTTGGAATTCCTTTCTCGAGAGCTACGTAATGACACTGGGCTTGCCCTTCTCCGAATTCGGGAAGATGAGTCCATAACCAGAATAGCATCTTTAGATCTTCGAAGGTAGTTCGTTGATCTATCTTGCGCAGTTTGACTCGGTATTGCTGCGATGGCTCTTTGTAACCCTATCCACAGCTGGACGGTGGTTGTCTATGTTGTGTTGTCAACATTCCTTCTTTACCATCCCGGGGTTGTCTCTGAAGTTGAATTGGTTGTTGTTGTCCCTAGGGGTTGTCTCCGAGATGTAAAAGATATTTTTGCCCTCCTATATGGTTAGTAACAGGAAAATCAAATTTCGAGTCTCTACAATATGCACACTTAACACTTACGTCCGTTTTTCGGACGAAATTTATAAGTAATGACCAGTTGTTAATTATTTTAGAGTACAGTTATGCGATTGTAACAAAAAAAAGTTTCGGTAACCACAATGAAAATCGGGCCCTAGTACAGTGACCAAAAAGTTAATTATCCCACCTCAACTCAATCTTAGATATGTTAACACCTCAAAAAATTGCTGAAATATATGGTGACATATTTGTTTGTAAGAATTATAATTTCGGGATTATAATTCATGGGATTATAATATCTAGTTGAATATGGTATTAAATAATCCCTCATACTAAGTTATTTTATAATCCCTGGACTAATAGTCAAAAATTTAAATTTGAAAACAAACAAGACACTTGAGATTAATAGTCATATCTCAAGCATAATCCGTGTAAACAAACATATCACAACTGTTTTGTTTGTTTTTAAATTTAGACTTGAGACTAGTAGTCCAAGGATTATAAAATGGTTTAATATGTGGATTATTTAGTACTATGTTCAACCGGGTATTATAATCCTGATATTATAATCCTATAATTAATAGTTTTGGGATTATAATCCTGATGAGTGAGTTTTATACCTACAAATTGAGTACTCTTATATTGATGAAATGGTGAATCTTTGAGTATTTTCTGTTCATTCTTATGTATTTTATTGTGCTATGTAGGAAAAGGGATTGGAATGGAAATTTTTAATAAATAATCTTAAGTTAAATGGATAATGGCATAATGTGTTAGGTTTGTATGTAGCGCGATTACGTAATCAAATCACATAAACATAGCGGAAGCGCGATAAAGTAGGAATTTAAAAATATATACAAACCATCACCATAATCATGCTTTATAATTAACTATCAATTCAATATGAAAGAGAAGGAGATCAGATTCTTACCCTTGTAGATCTAGCTTCCTCAGGTACGAATTCTACTCCAATTTCTTTTCACGTTCAACTTGAATCCACGAGATTGATTCCTTCTTTTGATCAACGTTAGCCACCCAAGTGTTTGGCCTCTAGAGGTGATCAACTAAGGAAGAACAAATATTCAAGAAGATGGATATTTGACAAAACCCTAATTTTGTACTATCCCAACTCTTGGAATTAAGTGTGTAACTTGTGTAACCCTAATCTATAATAAGACTTTCTTATTTAAAGATGTAGGTAACCCTCCTAACCAATTTAAATTAGGGTTTCATTTAATTAATTCAACTTTTTTTTAATAATTTGGCTTCCTAATCTTATTAGAAATAATTAATTAAACCATTTTAATTAATTAGCCTCCTAATCTTATTAGGAATAAATGAGAGTACTTTTATTAATCAATTTCCAAACTACTTTAGAAATTAAACTAATAATAATAATAGTAATAATAATAATAATAATAATAATAATAATAATAATAATAATAATAAGACTCCTCTAATTAATTTAAATTTAATATTTCTAAAATATTAAATAATAAATATTAAGCTATTTAATCTATTCTATCACCATAGATTAAATTAAATACATTTAACTTATTATTACAAATATGCCATTTACTTCTTAAATAAATATTATTTTTTTTATGGTGCGACCCTTTAGGTTCTCCATATTAAATCGGTTATGAATAAATCAATTAGAACAATTCTAATCTTATTTAAATAAATAAATTAAACTAATTAATTTATTTAAGTAATAACTTTTATTCTACAATAAGGGTAAGTCCCTTTAGGGCTCAACGACTTTCCAGATACAGATTTCAATATTAATCATAAAAGAACCTTTGAGTAAATAGTTACTATGCAATTCATTTCTTTCACCATACAATGTCCCAATTAAATATAAGACATGTAATTACTATCAAGTCTTATTTTATTTAATTATATGTATTTCGACTCTAAATGCACAAACTCTGATAATGCAAATTAAAAACTACTTTTTAATTTCATTCTGCCTTGACCAAGGACTATAGAGTTGTCATTTATCGAATCACATAGGACATTCTCTTCTCTTACTATAAGCAGTAGATTCATTATTGAATATTCATTATCTCTATGTATAATTAATTATACCCAAGCATACCCTTTGATATACCCTTAAGGCCTTAAGGGACATGTAAAACTATAACTCATCATACACAAGATACTATGATGATCTCAAGTCTAAGGATTATTTATATCACTATAACTAAAGAAATTCCTATTGATAGGTAAGTAAAACTCCATTACGTATTCTTTAGCGAGCCACGTTCAGTGTACTTATTCTCCAATAAGCACCTACATACTTGCTTTAGTGTCTCCACACAAATGATTATGAGATCAATCATTATCTTCCAAAGGGCAAGCAACGTACTGTACCAACTTATCCGGATTCACTAATCCCCATTTTTGTAATCAAACGATTTGGAACTATTTTAGTCTTAAGCTTTCTAAGAATTTAGATCTCATTAGCATGATCATCATCATGATTATAAAAGCATTTCTTAAAACTATGGGTTTATCACATTTAAATATAACAGCACTATGTAGATAAATTAAAAGCCTTTAATAAACAAATCTTTTATTAATAAATGAATAAGATTGTTACAAGTATATGCTTCAACATATTAAATATGATTTGCTTGTGTGCATACTACTTGTAATCTCTCACTTACACTAAAGCCAATCGCCATGGTATCTCATACCCATCTTCTCTAAGTGACGATCAAACTGCTGTTATGTTAAAGCTTTAGTAAATTGATCTGCAATGTTGTTTTTAGTGTCTACACGCTCTTGGTGACATCTCCTCTTTCAATGATCTCTCTAATCAAATGAAATCGCCGCAACATGTGTTTGGATTTCTGACAAGACCCGGGTTCCTTAGCTTGTGCAACAGCTCCGGTGTTGTCACAAAATAAAGGTACTGCTCCTCTAATGCTATGAACGACACTAAGTTCAGTTATGAACATTTTCATCCAAACAGCTTCCTTTGCAGCTTCACTTGCAGCTATGTACTCTACCTCTGTCACTGAATCAACAACTGTTTGTTGCTTGGAACTCTTCCAACTCACTGTGCCACTGTTTAAGGTAAATACATACCCCAAAATGGATTTACAGTCATCTTGGTTTGTTTGAAAACTTGAGTCTGTGTAGCCCTCTAGTTTCAATTCAGACCCACCGTATACACGAAATATATCCTTAGTTCTTTTCAAGTAATTTAGGATATTTTTTACTGCATTCCAGTGCTCTTATCCTAAATTCGACTGATATATGCTCGTTACACTAAGTGCATGAGCGACATCCGGTCTAGTACATATCATACCGTACATGATAGATCCTATTGCTGAAGCATAAGGAATCTTACTCATGCGGTCTCTCTCCTCAGGTGTCTTTGGGGCATGTTTCTTGGAGAGATGTATTCCATGGCTCATCGACATGCGACCTCTCTTAGAATCTTGCATGCTAAACTTCTTTAGCATCGAGTTAATGTACGTTCCTTGGGGAAAGCCAAGAATCCTCTTAGATCTATCTCTACAGATTTTTATCCCTAAAATATAAGATGCTTCTCCCAAGTTCTTCATGGAGAAGTGTTTAGATAACCAGGTTTTGATCGATTGTAGCATAGGATTATCATTCCCTATCAGTAATATATCATCAACATATAATACGAGGAATGAAACAACGCTCCTACTAACCTTCTTGTACACACATAGTTCATCCTCATTTTTTGATAAAATTAAACTCTTTGATTGTCTCATCAAAACGGATGTTCCACCTTTGAGAAGCTTGCTTCAATCCATAAATGGATCATTGCAGCTTACAGAGTTGATTTATTCCAACCATTTAAACAAAACCCTATGTCTATTTCATATACACATCCTCTCAAGTTTCCCATTGAGGAAGGTCGTTTTCACGTCCATTTGCCAGATCTCGTAGTCATTATAAGCTGCAATCGCAAGTAAAATCTTAATGGAATTGAGAAGAGCTACTGGTGAGAATGTTTTATCATAGTCAATTCGTTTTCTTTGTTTGAAACCTTTTGCAACCAGTCTGGCCTTATAGGTCTCTACCTTGCAATCTGCTCCAGTCTTTCTCTTAAAGATATATTTACAACCCAATAGACTTAATGCCTTCAAGTGATGAAACCAAAGTCCATACTTGGTTCTCATACATAGAGTTCATCTTGGATTTCATTGCTTCTAGCCATTTCTCTGAGTCTTTACTACTCATAGCCTGTTCTTAATTCATTAGATCATCATCATTCATGATGCGTACCTCATCGTCATCTTCTATGGTGAATCCATACCTCTCAGGTATCTTCGGTACTCTTCCAGATTTATGAATAGGGTGTGGTACAGTAGGTTCTTCCACTTGGTTAGGTGTTTGACTTTGATCGGTAGTATTTTGTGATTCTTGAACTTCTTCAAGATATATCTTACTTCCACTGACCCTTCCAAGGATAAACTCATTTTTCAAGAAGGTAACATGTTTCGCAACAAACTCCTTTTAATCAGTAGGATGATAGAAATAATACACTACAGTTTCGTTAGGGTATCCCACAAATCTACACTTATCAGATCTAGTCTGCAGCTTATCATTATCAAATTTTTTAACATAAGCTGGACAACCCCAAGTCTTAACATACTTAAGATTTGGTTTCCTCCTTGTCCATATCTCACATGGAGTCTTTGGGACGGATTTGGTAAGTACCTTGTTAAGTAGATATGCAGCCGTTTGTAGGGCATAACCCTTGATGGAAACTGGAAGATTGGTAAAACTCATCATGGAAAGTACCATATCCAAGAATGTTCGATTTCTCCTTTCGGATACACCATTCAACTGTGATGTTCCTGGTGGAGTCCATTGTGATATTATACCATTTTCTTAGAGACAATTGAGAAACTCATTGCTTAAGTATTCTCCACCTCGATTCGAATCTAAGAGTCTTAATACTATTGCCAGTTTGTTTCTCTACTTCACTTATGAATTCTTTGAACTTTTCAAATGATTTAGATTTGTATTTCATTAAAAACACTTATCCAAACCTTGAATGATCATCAGTGAAAGTAATAAAATAAAATACCCTCCTCGTGCAGTCGTTGTTATAGGTCCACATATGTCTGCGTGTACCAACGCTAACAACTCTATAACTCTTTCTCCTTTTCCACTAAAAGGAGATTTGGTCATCTTACCCATGAGACAAGATTCACAAGTTGGATATGATTCATAATCCGATAGCTCTAAGAGCCCATCTTTATACAACTTGGATAATCTTGTTTCACTAATATGACCGAGTCTACAGTGCCACATAAAGGTATAATTAATATCGTCTCTTTTCCTTTTATTAGTTTGTTCAATTTGAAGTATATTTTCATGCAAGTAAAGTATGTAAAGTCCATTCAGTAATTTACCAACACCATATAAAACATTCTTATTATAAATAGAACAACTATTGTTATTTATTATAATATCAAAACTATCTATATCTAATACAAAAATTGAAATAATGTTTCTAATAAGTGTTGGAACAAAATAACAATTATTTAACTAATGGACTTGCCTATGGGAAGTGCTAAACGATAAGTTCCAACAGCTAATGCAACAATCTTTGCTCCATTTCTCACTCGTAGCACGACCTCATCCTTGTTCAGCTCTCTACTTCTAACTAGTCCCTGCATAGTGTTACATATGTGAGAACTACATCCAGTATCCAATACCCAAGTAGAATTTTGACTTTCAAAAAAATGAATTTCAATCATTAACAAACCTTTTCCTGAAGTTGAAGCTTCTCTAAGCTTCTTCTACTTTTGTTCCGCAAGGAACTTATCACAGTTCCCCTTCCAGTGACTTGACTTGTTGCAATGGAAGCATATTACTTTGATGTCTGGATCAGGCTTCTTATTATCCTTCACTTTCGCCTTGCTTTTAGCCTTCTTGTTTTTCTTCTTTTCAGAAGATACCTTGGGCCTCTTCCTTTTCTTGGAAGAATCATCAACCATTAAGATTTGGTCCTTATTGGATGGGAAGCGACCTTCAGCAGTTTTCAACATGTTAAGTAACTCAGGCAAGCTGACGTCCATCTTGTTTATGTAAAATTTACAAAATATATTGTGAGAAGGTTTATGGGAGTGACTACAAGATCAAATCTTGACTCAACTCCCTATCCATATCGAACTCTAACTGATCCAGTTGTTCAATCAAATTAATCAACTTCAGCGCATGAGTCTCAACAGTAGTGCCCTCAGTCATACGAGATCGGAAGAGCTTCTTATATTTTTGATATCTAGCAGTCCTGATTTGCCCACCATACAAATCTTTGAGGTGCAACAATATAGCAGGAGCATCGATTTTTTCATGCTGACGCTGAAGCTCGTTACTCATGGATGCGAGCATGATGCATTGAGCCATATATGCATCATCTTTCCACTTTTTAAAAGTTGCAATATCTTCCTCAGAGACTGTTTCTGCAACAGTTGCAGGGACATGCAAATTTAGGTTTCTTCGAACTTTTATGCACTTGCACGTTAAGTTTTGTTTTCTAAATACTGCCCGAAACTTAGTTCCGTGGTTGTTTTCGTCAAAATTTGATAAATTTTTGTACATAAACTCAATTTCTGGCATTTTTACAACTCGGATTGACGATCCATCAGCTCCAACAGCTTCAATGCACTAAACTCTTCTTTTTGGCAACTTTGTCGGACTGGGTTATCTTCCCAGTCCTGGTTTGTCCCTTTTTTGTATATATTTAACTGTATATATACTAACATTTCAATTCTGTTAAGTTCGGATTTCAAATCCGAGGTATTTTACTGCTTTTATATATATTTATGCATATATAAGCAGCCTTCACCACCACTGGATTTTCTTCCCAGTCTTGATTGACTACATTTCTATCAATATATATATATATATATATATATATATATATATATATATATTTATATATTTTTGTTCGGCCTTGATCATTTCATGGCCTTTTTACTGCTTTTGCACTCCTCACCATACTGGGTGATCTTCCTAGTCACTGGTTGACTACTTTTATGTCAATTTCCATTCTAGTACGTGCACCGGTGTGAAAACCCATCGCCCTTTTTACTGTTTATATATATATATATATTGCATTTCTGTTAAGCCTGGATCATTTCGTGGCTATTTACAGTTTTTATAAATATATATATATATATATATATATATATATATATATTTCAATTCTAGTTCGGGCCTGCGAGTGAAAACCCATCGCCCTTTACAACTTTTATATATAACTGTGTATATATATTGATATTACTTGATTTTTATTTAATTAATGCTTTAAATGTTCATTTAATATGAATCGGTACTTTTCAGTTACAAAAAGCAACCTCGCGTCCCTTAGATCGCTATCTAGTGGGAACGAGACGCTTCGGCCAGGTGCGAAATAGGATTTACTGAATGAATCCTTGGTTCTGGCAATATTGGGTTATACATCTATTTCAGTGCAAATTTGAACTGTGCAGGTTTATTGGCTAATCACATGTCAGTCTAGGAATCGTGGGATTCATGATCAAATCGATCAGAATCTGATTTCCCACGATGGACAAACTCCGATTTACGAGTGTACCCTGCCGGTTTTTCTGTAAAATGTACATACAAAAGACCTTAAAACGGTTATCCGGATTTAAGGTCTCAACATAGTGAAAAATATGGATTGTCGTGTCAGCGTCCCGCCGATGGCTATCATGCCCATTAGGAGACCGACACTTGAATATTTGTTGTGGTCGAGGATGCTTCGCAACCCTACAAATCACCATTCATATGCATCCTTAAGGCTATCAAGATAACAAATTAAAAGTATCAACAGGCTTCAATTCCTATAGTAGCGTAAAGGTTTGATAACCAGCTTTCAAAACATCACTTTCAATTCAAATCAAAAGAAAAGCTTTTTCAAATGAAATCAAAGACTTTTTACAAATAAAATCAAACCCTTCGTATATAGGTTCAACGAAGCAAATCACTACTTTCAATCAATCAACCATAGGCCCAATTTTTAAACAGCATTCACACACGCATTTCAGTTTTAAGAGAAATATTAAAAAGATGCGGTACCGTGTTTACACGAGAGTTGTGGGGTGCCTAACACCTTCCCCACACTTAACCAAGCCCTCGAGCTCAAAACTTTGTTTTCAAAGATCAAGTTTCGACAGTGTCCAGCAATTGGGCCTTTTTCGAACAGAACTCGGTTGAGTTGGTACAACCATTTTTAAATCTACCAACTGACGACTTTGTAAAACGTTCAAATCGTCGACATGATACATGTTGGCCTTTTTTCAAAAAAATTCTTCAAAATCTTTTTCCTAAATAAAAAGAGTATGGGTAGAGAGAACTTAGAAAAATGGATTAAAAGATCAGGGTTGTGACCCGACCCACGGGATTTTTGTAAACCAACGTCGACAACTAATATTATTAATCATTTAATAATATTTTATTCATTTACTAATGTTATTACATTTTTAATAACATTTTATTTAATTTTGAATATTATTATTTACTTAATAATATTTTAATCATCCAATAATACTTTAATCTAATATTATTAATATTTTAATCTAATAATATTAATAATATTTTAATCTAATATTATTAACCATTTAATAACGTTTTAATCATTTATTAATGCTTAAATCAAATATTATTAACCATTCAATAATATTTCAATAAAGTTTTAAATCTTAATATTTTTATTTACTTAAAAATATTAGATTCTTATATTATAAATATCATAGTAACATTTTAATAAGTTATTAGGCAAATAAATAATTTATTTTAAGTATTTTACCCTTTTTTAAACAACTTATTTAATTCCCATAAAAGGGCATAAATATTATTTATCATAATAGATTATCAAAATACCTCACATAGGTCAGATTACACTATAATAGGAGTACCTAAGCTTTAACATCCTATTTTACTCATTTATGACATCATTTAACCATTTATTTTCTTTTAACCATAACTATAACATTATTATGAAAAATACCAAATAGGTTCTGAAAATTATTATCTTCTGGATCTGGATAGTATATGATCCAACAATGATTCACAAATTTTCCTAGAATTTTAGAAAGTGATTTACTATATTTAAAGTACTCAAAACCTCTCAATCTTGTTACATTTTTCAAAAATCGTGTTTTGCTTAGCAAATTCTGAAACTTTTAGGGTACACTGTCATAACATCTATACACATAATGTATAAATTTCAAAATTTTCCTAGGTATACACAGTGACAAATCTGGGTAAGAATATTTAGGAGTCTTTCACGGTAAAAGCCATTACACACAAACTACACATCGAAACTTGTCCGTTCTTTTTCCTACATGTAGATAACTTCTTAAGGTACCTCTGAAATGTTTCCCATATTTTTAAAAGATTTATAACTAGCCGAAACAGCCTTAGGAAAAACAGGTCAGTGGACTTTTAAGGTTTTAAAGCTTTAAATTCTATACCTGGATTGTTTTGGGAAAACAGCCCCCAAGGCTTCAAAAATTATTGGATTTATGTTCTACTACTTGGGTTTACTAGCTAACTCATGTATCTAGCACCCCCCTTCGACGGATCACAAATCCAAGTTGTAAAACTTGGGTTACACAAGATTTAATGGAAGAAAAACTAGGATTTCACCCCTAGGAGAACATATGCTCATTTTCTTCCTTTAAACATTTGATCTAACACTCAAGATACTTAGTTTCATACATGATGATATGTAGAACTAGGGTATCTTGGGTATTAGTTCATAACCCCATCAAATCTTGCTATAACACGAAATAGAAGAAGAAGATGAAGATTTAGGTTATACCTTGTTCTAATAGCAACCTTCCTTGATCTACCAAAGTAAGATATGAACTTAGGGGCAATAATCAAGCTATCACACTCCTCTCTTTCTCCTCAAAAATCCGAACCTCTCTCTCTCTCTTTTCTATCTATGTATTTTACTAGCTTGGGAGAAAAGTAGAAGAAGAATAATAGGACAAATAAAATGAATAGAAAATGAAATGTGGTGATTTAAAAATGTATCTTGCAATATAGTTAGATACAACTAGGATAATAACTAATATCCCCCATATCTTTGTTGTCCCTTGGATAAAAGGCTTTGCCTTATCTATTCCAATTAAGCCTAATCATGTCATTAAGGGTGCTAAGTAGATTTTCTACCAATGGGAGATGGACACACTTGTACTTGATGTAAGAGTTACTAATTAAGGAACTTGATTAGCATAATTTTGTTGCCTTAATAGGCCTAAAATGGCCGGTAACTCTTGCCCCATTATCCCCTCCATTTTGCTTTTATTTTAATGCACAAATTTGATTAATCAAAAGTCTAAAATACCCTTCATCAAGTGGGCTAAGTATTGGTTTGCATTTTATTTCTTTTGGGCTTCTCATTTAATTGTTTTGGGCTTTGTAATAAACATAGTTTAATAATTTTAATATATATTACCTTAATTGTTTATTTAGGGTTTTTATTTCTAATCTTATGGAATTTAATTACTTACACATATCTCTTTAACTTGTAACCTAATTAGGTTTACTATAATTATGTTTAAAATTATTAATCACTTGCAATAATAAAATTATGCACTTAAGTTAGTATAAATATTAAATACTAACTATTCCTTGTTACCATAACCCTTAGATTATTTAATTATCTCACCTATTGTATAATTAGGTTATGAAGCTTTTCTTTTTAATGAAATCTATAAATATATATATCCGTAACTATAGTATATATATTTATTTAGCCATACACCACTTCACATATGTTATCACATATTAAATCACTATATAGCACAAATTTTTAAATATCAAAAATGTATATACATATAAAGTGACTTAAAATTCCTGGTTATTACAGATACTCTATCGTTTTATCATGCTAGAAGGCGACGTTCGATATTCCAAATATCTTTGAACGTTTAGGACTTAATATAATTTATTTGATGGTTTTTTTTTATTAATTATCTCATCTGGTTTAGCGCGAATGCACATATATATATAAAATATACGTCATATTTATTTACATGCGAAACATGTTGCATAATATATAATATATATATAGTATAAGCATGCACATATGAAATACTATATTCTACTCAGATTGATTATGGACTTTATTCTAGTTTGGTTCACTAGAGCCACCAAGTAAACCAAAAGGTCAAATCTAGGAGTGCAAGAATTAAATTTAATTATAACTATTACATTTTAATCCCGTGCTCCATTACAAATAGGTTTTCTTGTGCTCCTTGCTCCTTTGGTCTCCTATTCTTCAAGTAATTCTAACTAATCCTATAACATAAACTATTTACAATAAATAGAAACCTTGATCAGCAGTCAAGGGAAAGTACATAGGAGGGAGATAGAAATTTCATCAAGAAAAACTAGAGAAGACGAGGTACGCTCAACCCCATTTATTAACATACATTGTAGACACTAGAAATTTTGCATTCCTGTTACTAACCCTACAGGAGGAAAAAATCATTTTTTATCTTTCGGAGACAACCCTAGAAGTCTACAACAGAAATCAATCCCCCGGAGACAGCCCTGAGAAACCTCAAATCAATCCCCTGGAGACAGCCCCGGGAAACATCAAGTCAAACCCTAGAGACAGCCTAGGAAACATCAAGTCAAACCCCGGTGACGGCCCGGGAAATATCAAATCAACCTCAGAGACAACCTTGAGGACACACATAAGTCAACAACAGTAAAACCCCGGAGATGACCCTGAGGGAAGACAACTACAGCGACATCCAGTCCGGAGACAACCCCGAAAGGGTAAAAGGGTAATTATACAAACTCAACATTAATACTAATCATACTACTGCGGATAGGAGCCATCATAGCAATCCCTGAGTGCAAACTGCGCCAGACAGCTCAACGGACAGACTGCGAAGACTTGAAGATCTTGCCATACACCCATCTTCCTGGATCCAAAAAATTTCAAACCTCATGTCATTGCGTAGCTTTTGGAAATAGCTTTCTGGAAAGGTGTGCCACGCCTCCATAGGATTCCCGAATTACATGTTATGAAGGTTTCAAGCATACTACACATCGATTGAGGTGCACGTACTTTGAGAAAGTGGGGCCCACCAGGCCCAACCGCAGGTTTACATGCGGCTGTCGCAGGTAGAGTCGCGGTTGGCTGGGCCTATATATACCTCCTCCTCCCTTAGCTTCTAAAAGAAGATTAGGCAGAGAAGAGAGAGAGAGAAAGGGGCCAGAAGAGACAGAATTAGCCATAAGGAGCTTGTATCTTACTCTGATTTCTGTAAAACTTCTTTGTAAACACTGTTATACATATATACTACAACATATCAAATTTTAACCAGTGGAAATTGAGTTTTAAGGCACCGAAAGCCATTTGATAGCCATTCTCATGCAATACTGTAAGATTTCACCAGATCTGCTTTCTTCGCTTACTCTAATATATATATATATATATATATATATATATATATATAAGTGCTATATATATATAGTTAGTAGTTAATATTGTTAAGATCTGACTTTTTAACCGTTCATTCTTGTAAATAGTCTATATTTATACTTTATTGACTAGATCTGTACTAGATTTAGTCAGATTTAGCTTTTAATCGGTTCAAAAGTTGTAAAACTTGAACCTGAAAGCTAGAATGACTAAGATCTGTATAGATCTAGTTTTCTTTCTAGTTTTTGTAAGTATTTAGCAACCATGTGACCCTAGATATGTATCTAGAGGAAACTGGAAGATTTGGGCTACTCGCTTACAAGGATTTAACTGATGAATCCTTCGTCTAGCGATGTCTAGAGTAGATATATATGTTATTACAATATATTCATTATGTAGACTGTTTATGTGATATCCTGTGAACCTAACAGCTACAGGATCTACGATTCAATCAATGAATCTAGATCCGGTTCCCGTGATGGACTTTTTTAAGTTTTACAGTTAACTTGCAAATCTTTATACTTGTAAATTTAGGTCCTTAAAACGGTTATACGAGTTTAAGGCCCCAAAATAGTGAAAATTGTGGTTTATGGCTCGGGCTCACTTCGATGGCTTTCATGCCCATAAGAAGCCCGACACTTATATATATAATATTTATATATTATCGAAGATGCTTCGTATCTTGAGAATAAAATTAAATAAAGCCAGATATGCAATAAAATGGAAGTATCAAAGGGCTTCAATTCCTATACGAGCGAAAAGGTTTGAAAGCCTCTTTTCAAAACAGCACTTTCATAGTCTTGCTTAAAAATGAACTTTTTAACAAGTCAAACCCTTCGTATATAGGTCCAACGAAGCACAAAACTACTTTTAAAATAAAGCATTTCAGGCACATTTAACTGCATCACACACACACACACACATTTCATATGTTTAGGGAATAAAAAGACGTGGTAATCGTCTTTCACGAAAGTCGGGGGATGCCTATCACCTTCCCTTCGCTTAAGCAAGCCCCCGAACTCTATGAATCTCGGTTTCCAAGACCAATTAAATGGAGTCATATATTGGGCCATATTGCAAAATCTTTAAAAATTCGGTTGAGTTGGTACAATCATTTAAACTCATACCAACTGTCGAATCTGTCTAATTCGTCCCAATCATTAAAATCAATCTTTCCAAATCGTCGACATTGTATGTCGGTCTTTCCCAAAATTTCACCCTTTAAAAGATAAAATCAACATAGAACATATAAAGGGTAGAGAACAACTCAAGTAAATTTTTCCAGCGTCAACAGGTGGCGACTCTGCTAGGGACAGTAGAGGGCTTAAGCCGTATTTCAATCTTCTCAATTCCTTTTTTTGTATGTGTGTGAGTGCTGTCTTTAAATTGAATGGATGTAAATGAATGCTTTATTTACAATGCTTTATATTAGTGCTTCGGACAATGTCATCATATTGCATGCGGTGAGACGCGATGAATGTATGTTGTGTGATTCCTCCCCCAGGAGGCAAACCCGTCGGTGGCTGATTACTAGACTCAAAAGGAGAATAATCTTGCGAGGCTCAAGAAAGGCGCCACTCAGATTCGCTCTAATTGAAACATCAGATTAAATTCCCATCTAGTAGATTGCGATGATCCGGGAACCTTCATGCCGAAAAGCCCGTGAGAGTAACCTAAGATAGGTCAGCCTCTGATAAACAAAACGCGAAGGGAAGTCTTTTCATGCCTTCCCTCTTTCAATACATGTCCACTTTAAATCCTATCAAATATTAAACAGTGTAAATATAAATTCTTTTCAAACACCATTGTCAAATATCAAATCTTGTCATATTATCCTATCATCAAAACAACTAACCTCTGTTTTGCCGGAAAACATTACAAAACCCCTAAAAACTAACACATTACACAACATGCATACTGCTAATATTTGTCAAAACTAAACTGCCTACTTTTATTATAGGCAAGATTGGTCCAATTACCAGAACCAAATCTAAGAAGGCACAAAGCGTATCCCCTGACATGGATGAAGGTACCCAACAAGGGTCATGTTTCCTTTCTCAAGAAGAGTTTGAGGGACTAAGAAATTAGATAGCAGAATTAGTTGTCTTCTTAAAAGAGTAGAGTAAAAGCACTCAAGGTCAACAGGTTAGTTCCCAGGGGGCACACAATAGATCTAGAAAGGGGGGGGGGGGTTGAATAGATCCTTTTTAATTTTAAAAGGTTTTTCATTTTCTTTTGTATTGTTAAGTAATTAGTAGATGACAAATAGAGGAATCAGTTCATGCACAGTGGAATAAGTTAAGATCAATTTCAAGGATATCTTGTTAAAAATAGTTCTAATATTAGTTTAGGTGTAATCAATTATAGCAGTTATAGTGCATAATGTAAATGACATAAAGTAAATGACACCAGGGGTTTTAAGTGGTTCAGATACTGAATGCTTCTACTCCACTCTTCTACTTCAACAAGCAGTGATACCACTAAAGAAAGGTAACTCTGAATCACTACGATTCCTTCAAGGCCAATAGCCTTGGAACTCTAGTTCAATAAGAACTCTTCAAGCCCAACAGACTTGGAACTATAGACTAAGCCCAGTAGACTTAGAATCTCTTGTGCCCTCCGGTATTCAGCAAGCCCAGCAGACTTGACTATGATTTAGTCACGAACAAAAGGACCTCTCAGGCCCTGGTTGTTTGTTTATTTGTTGTTTGTACTGAGCTGCTAAGATGACATTAAGCTTGTTCATCTTTTGGTACTTAGCAAATTTTTGTGATCTTCTGGCATTCAGCATCGAGACTTGATCACAACTGATGGAATGCTAAGATGTTCATTAAGCTTGACATCTTTGTGTACTTAGTAGTCTAATTCATCTCCTTGGTGCAGCTGATCTTTGTTGTTGATGCTTGACTTCATCTGATTTTATCACAACACACTATCACCACTGAGGAACTGCTAAGTCTTGCATATAAAGTAGACTTCTTCTGGTGCTTAGCAGCCTTTAAACACTGGTTGTCTTGTGTGCAGATTCTGATCTGCATCTACTTCTCTTCAGCTTAGTTTTTTATGGTGAAAAGTAGAGTGGCTATAGAGGTCTGCTTTCTGATCTGTCACTCTAGTTCTTGTCTTCTTGGCCTTCCGCCTCTTAGTTCAGATGTCATTTTATTGGCATACTCATTTCTGTTGAGTGAAGCCTTTAGCAGTTAAAGATCTTCAACAGATGTGCTTCACTCCTACTACAGTAGTTTGACTGCCATTGAGACATTTTCTCTGTTAAGCTCAGTAGGACTCCCTCTAAGTTAACAACTCTTCACCTCTGAAGCTTCAGCTATTTTATATCTCTCCATCAGCTTCCCGTTGGAATATAGCCGTTGGAAGCTATTTGAAAAGCTTCAAGGATTCTAAGTTCTTTGATGCAGACTGCTGAGTTGAAGTGACATCTCCTTTTTGACGTTCCTGACATAGCAGTCTGTTGTTCCACCTAACACTTTTGAAATGTCACGTTCAGTAGTCAGGTTGGTAGTCACCTTTATTTCTTCTTTTTGTTTCCTCTATTCAGACCAAGGATGTTGGTGACTGCATTGGTACTCCCAATCAGCAACGTTCGTTTGTTAGTCTTTATATTTAGACATTGCTGAGTCTCAATAATTAGACGACTGAACTCTACGATTCTGATACTGAAGTTCATGTGCTTGGTCGTAGTTTGTCTGTGGATGTTATAGGTTGATTGACTTTGACAAAACTATGATTTTGAGAGTGTTCGATGAATTGACAATGTAGAACCTCTTACTCTTCACTCTTGTAGTGCTTCTATGATTCTATTTGCCTTGACTCGCATCAGGAACTGATAACTTAGCTGACTGCTCTAGCCCTTTAATTTGCAAGACTCTTCTGATTAGTCATGCTCAACTTTCTCAACTTTCTGCCATATGATCTTCTGGTCACTCTCCATGGTGAGGTTGAGCATAGACAATCCTCTCCGTCTGTCCTCTGTAGGTTGGCCATTAACCCTGTATATGCTTTATCAGTCTCTGCTGCTTATCAGAAAACACAACGATCGTCGTCGTCAACACTACGATCGTTGTCTTCTATTAACTCGACACACACTACAATCGTTGTCTTCTAATAAGCCTTTGTAGAAGACTTCTATTGAATGACTTCATTTCTCAATCAGCCTTGCTGATAGAGTTGGTGCTTTGATCTTCTATTTGCTTGCAGACCATTCAGAGAATGCTTACTGATACTCTTCAAGTAGATTGCTTTCTGAACATTGACTACTCTTACAAGAGAGTGAGATCTTTCTGTACACTTTAGCAATGCTTATCTGTTGAGAATCTTGGAGTGCTCTACGATTCTACCTTATCATTATGAGCACTTGACTGACTATGATATGGCTCTGGTTCTGCAGACTACAATTTGGCTCTTGTTCTACAGACTACGATTCTGCTCTAGTTCGGCAGACTACAATTCTGCCCATAGGCGAGCTGTAGACACTACGATTCCGAGTGTAGTCTACGACTCTGAGAGTATTTCATATGACAGACTATGATTTTTGCCTTAACATTTGCAATCTTTTGACTGACTTGCCTGACTACGATTTCTTCCTCGATTATGATCTGCAGACTCCACGACTTCGAGTGAAGCTTACGGTTCTTGACTTGGGTCGGCAGGCGCTCGACAGGTTATCTCCACGATCTCGAGAGTGGCCTTTTTGATAGACTATGACTTCGAGAGAGGCTATATTTACAAACTACGATTCTGCCTTAATAGAATACGATTCTGCCTTATCTCTCGTGATAAACTGCGATGGCTAGTGCAGTGCTCCATGATCAGACAAGCCTATCTATTACATTTTATAAGATCAACCTAACAAGCTTAATCTTTTTATTCATATTCCTTGAACATTTTAATCTTTTGAAGGACTTAACAAAGTTGTTCATTTATGTAAGATCAACATAACAAATTTAATCTTTTCAGTCTAAGTCCTTGTACATATGTCTATCATCAATATAAGAACTTTACATCTTTCATCAATGCAAACATATTTGCATATTCATTCATTTAGTTCATAATCAAATCTTATATAAAGAGGAATAACATTCTCTTGTATATTCCTAACAATCTCCCCCTATTTGATTATACCAAAAACATTAAATGTATATGAATGAGATGAATGAATCTTAATACAGTTAGCTATTGTATTACTAGAATAGGTAATATGAATGTCATTGATGAGAATTTAACATACAAATGATATGGTAATGTAAGTCCTAGATCCAGAACATACTATTACAATTAAAGATGTTCTTTCTCTTTTTCATTGTTTGCTCTTTGCATGTCTCCTGGATGCACTTTCTGTTGCTGCTATTCATCTTTGTGTTCTTCTAGTTTCTGCTCCCCTTCAGATGATTGCTTCATTGCTTCATCTTCTTTTGGCTGCCCCTTAGATCTTGTTTCCATGGATTCATCTTTCTTTGGCTCCCCCTCGGATGATGACTCTATTTCTTCTTTCTTCTTCTATTTTCCTTTCAGCTCCATAGCTCTTCTGCTTTGACTCTTCTCTTCTATCTTCATTCGTCTCTTTGAGTGCCTCCTTGAGTGCCTCTTTTTCTCCCCCTTTTTGTCATTAATCACTTGAGAGAGATGCTGAACATTGGACATTAGTTGCTCAATCAGGTGAGATGTGTTGCCAACATTAATCTTGAGTTCTTACTGGCTGAGCTCTAGCTTTAGGGAAAGAGACTGGTTGAGGGTGTCTATTTTCTCAAAGAGAGACAGAATAGATTCTCCATTTTCTTTCTGAATTTGTAGAGCTTATCTTTTTTGATCCCTTATAGACTTCAAATAGATTTGATCTCTATGTTGAAGCTTGAGAGATATATCTGAGATAGTTGCTTGAAGCTTGCTGTTGAACTGACTGTTTTCTCCTCCTGTCATGCTCTTAGCTTCTTCAGCAATATAAGAGAATTTCTGAAGCATTTCTTCAGACTTTCAGTAACTCTTGATCTTGAAGAATTTGAGCATCTGGTTGGACAGTCGCCTGCTGAGTAGTTGGTTGGACACTATGTTACTCACTTTTAGAGAAGTTTTCAAAAGTAGTGATAATCTTAAAGAGATTTGAATACCAGTCGTTGTTGGAGGAAGATGGGATATCAGAGAGGATTGCTGGAGCAACTTTTAACTTCTCAGGATGAGCTAGATCACTTACAATGGTAGAGTGTAAGGACTCTACGATCGTCGACTTTGATGTGATCTTTCCACCATCTTGGATTTCTAGAAGATCGTAGGGAATGTAGATGTTATTGGCTTATCGGTAGACTTTGAAGTGAGATTGGTCTCTGATTAGCTTGGTTGGAAATGACTTAACCCTTGGAATGTTTTGCGAGATCAACTCCAGATTAGGAAAGTGTGAGTAACACCAGCTGATGTAGCTTTTATCTCTAGCAGTGTAGGCCTTCAGCCATGGCATCCAAGGATAGAACCACTTTGTCAGATGATTCTCATAATCATACATCATAGTTGTAAGGTACAAGTCTATTCTGCAAAATTGTTGAGAAAGTCGGCTGTGGACATTCTTACCATGCTGAGTCATTCATTTCCATAGTTTACCCATCTGCCTTGTAGCACACTTTGTGGTTCATCAGAGACTTCCACCACTAATCTTCTTCTAATATCTCTAGGGGAAGGAACATGATGGTCTGCTAATCCCTGATCTTTAGAGCTTGAGTCTGCTTCCTTTCCTTCATGTCCTGATCTAGAGTCAGACTGGTGCAAGCTCACTTTAACTGACTCATCAGTAGATTCCTGCATATGATCACCATTTCTATCACCCTCTGCTGAGCTAACTTCATAGACTCACTAGTCACTTCTTGCTCTGCAGTCTTCAAAATCTCCTTAGCTTCAAATTCATCTTCCTCTTCTGATTCAGATCCATTTGCAGTCTTTTCACTTTCATCACTGTTGGAGCTGTCAGAAATCATCCTCTTTTTGCCCTTTGAATCTTCCTCCATAGTCTCAGGCTCATCATCATCATCATCAGTGAGATTAATGATCTTTGCTGAAGATCTTACTTTCTTATTGAGGTATGGTTTGAGAAGTAGTAGATTGCTCCTTCTACTTCTTGGGGGTTCAACAATAGGAGATCCAGGTGCTTCTTCTTCTTCTTATTCTGATTCTGATTCCTGTTTATCAGCAGAAGGACTACTTGGGGGGGGATCTTTAGTGATTTTCTCACAACCTTAGCTCTCTTTTTGGATGGCTTTTCATAAGTGGCTCTAGAGCATTGGAATCATCAGAGTAAGAGAGCTCAAACTTCATATTGCTTGCCTTCCTCTTCTTCAAAATGCCATTGCTGCTTCCACTAGATGTCTTCAACTTCTTGTTCTCCATGGGATTCTTCTTCCAGTTGTCAAACAGTTTTGGAGACATCACTTTATGAATATTAAGGGGTTCTCCCTCATCATCCCTTAGCTTTCTCTTTAGTTTGTTCTTCAAGATGATGCTCAAGAATCTCTCATGGAAAACCTTTGTTAGAGGTTTATCTATTGACTTCTTCCACTTGGACATTAAGTCGAATAGTACTGCTCCAAAGTTGATTAGCTGCTTTAAGACAATAGCAGACATAATTCTCAGTTGCTGATCGCTCACTGTATTTTGTGCAGTATCTTTGTTCAAGATACACTTCCTTACAATCTCAGCAAGAAACTTAAGCTTTTCAGGAAACTCCTTCTTCATGTCTTTTAGACTTGGGTTTCTCTTGTAGCGCATAACCCTTTTTCCTTCTTCAATGTTGACTTCTTCAAGGTTTTTTAGACGCTGGTCAGGAAACCATGGACATTGATTGATGTCTGAAGCTCTTATCTTCAAATGTAATCCTTTGACCTTTGTATATTAAATCCCATAATCTATCGTTGCATTTGAATACAACTCTTTCACCAGGTCGGCATAGATCAGGGTGTTCGATTCAAGGCATTCGAAAAACCCAGCCTTCTTCACGGGATCTAGAATATCCTTGAACTTTTTTTCTAAATTTTTGAATCTATTAGAGCCGAGTTAAATACTCGTGATGACACGCCAATCTTCCATTTGAAAGGTTAGGAATATCTAGGTGTTTGATTTTAGGAGTATTGCAGGAGGTACTTGAGGGCGAATTGAGTATGGCTTAGAGGTTTGAGAGATTTTAGACTTTTGGAAAGTGTTTAGGGTTTCGGGTTCAAAGAGGGAAGATGGGCTAGATAGACTTGTAGCTTTTTGGCGATTTCTTATAAGTGTAACTGCCACAGATTTGAAATTTTCCTTTATAACTGTTCCCTCTACTTTTCAATAGGACAGGTGTAAGAGCACGATTTGACACTATTTGTAACTTTTCATAACAGATCAACTTTTCAGATTTGACTTCACTTCAGTTGACAATTGACTCCTTCAGTTCGTGGAGTAGAGTGATGACATAGTTTAGTACTCCACGATTTCTTTGTCTGCTCGACGATCTCTTTGTCTACTCAACGATCGTCGTCTGTAGCCATGCTTCGGCAGACGACTCTTCATTAATCTCCAACTGGGAGTTTGCATGATTCATTAGCAGCTTGTATTCTTCTGAGGGACTACTATATGCTTTTGCAGAGGTCCTTGTGATGCATTCTATATTAGCAGTTTTTCTGGGTTAAGGTAGCTCAGAAAGGGCTGACCTCTTAGTATCACACTTAGGTCTAGGTCTGTCTCTGAGGTGCTTATCAGAAGAAGAGCTCCCTAGACTTGGTGGTAACAATGTCATCACAGTGGGCTCTTTTGCCATGAAGTTCACATACCAACTTTGGATATACTTTGATGTTAGTATTTATATAGACTGCGATCGTATTTATGATCAAGAGTTTGATAGTAGGTACTGCACGAATGGGGTAGTTAGCTGATATGGTTATCAGTAGCACGTTTTGGGACATTAATACTGGGGATGAAGATTTATTTGGTTCATCAACCACATAGTTTTGGGACTTAGTAACTGGGATGTGGTTGTTTGGATAAGCTTCTGTTTTAGGAACTTAACAGAAGTGACCTGGAAATGAACTAGTTCTTCGTGGATTGGTCAACAGATATGTACGAGAGGTTGACCTGTCTTCTGAGCTTATCTCTAAACTTATAGCAAGAATCATACTTCTTCTTTTTCTCCTTAATCTTCACCACCTCCATATCTTCAGTTGCTCTTCCATTGTCATAAAGTAGCTACCTTCATTGTTTGGGAGATCTGAAGGATTTGCTTCACTGTGCTCCTTCGTCAATATGAGCACTACTAGACTTAGAAAATTACTGCTCCCCCATAGTTGATACTATCATCTTAGAGAAAGATGGGCTACTCTTCTGTTCATATATAAGTATGGTTGCCTTTCATATCTCCTTCTAGCTGGAATCTTCATGCTTGAATCAGCTCCATTTGATCATAGAGTATTTTCTTCAAAACTGGTTACTCCACGATTTGCTGACTAGACTCTACGAACATAGTTTCTATCATTCAGAAGTTAACATCTTCTATACTCGTGGATTTTTGCTTCTATGATTCATACTTCATCACCATTGGTTGATGATCCCTTGATATGATCTTACTTGATGTTTTTTAAGATGATATGCTTTGCATGGAAAAGCATGGAAGGTCCTTTACTACATGTCATGAATAGCCAGATTCCTTTTTGAAGTATCATGACGATTATGCTAAGGATTTTGGAATCCATTTAAGCTTATGAGATCTTCATTCTTGGGGACACAACAAATTTTAAGGATCAAGCTCTGTCTTAGGATGACCTTGAATGAGAGATTGTTGAGGGGTCTTGATCTTGCAACTGGTAGAGGCATTGTGACTGAAGTCATGTGTATCAACTTTCCTTAGTGAGGTCAGATAGACCAAGTACCTGTAGGTTAAATGTTTTTCTATCTTGGTACCTATGGTTATTTGGGTCCTACCAGGTTAGTTTTATCAAAACCCTAGTTCCCCATACTTTTTGGATTTCATCATATAAGCATCAACAATCATATTCATACATATATCAATTTTAGAGATAATGATAGTTATAATGCATGATTGTGAGTGTGTGTTTGATTAAACATTTTGATATGATAACCTTTTTCTTTGGTTGTTACACCCTTTGCTATTTGCTATGTTCACGGATTTTGAATATTCACATAGTGAGGATCAGCTCTATTAATTATCTGCATCTTGTTGGTTAGTGGAGTTGATCAGTTTCCAAGAACCTTCAAGATACACCTGTAGTGTTGATCACACTCTATATTTTTTTCAAAAGCACATAACATTGGTTTGTATGAATTTACAAACATACCAACCCATTAGCAAATGTTGAGCAACTTAAACTTCTAAGATTGTAAAGTACTTAAGGCATATATCAGATTTCTTTCAAAAATTTATTTTCAACTTAAAACATGGGTGGAGAGAAAGTTTTTCAGCAAATGGTTTCCAACCTCAAATGTACTTTCTCTCTTTCCCTTTTTAGGAATAAAATGATCTTTTGATAGAATATTGTTATAGCACATAAGGTGATGTAATATGATGTATGCATATATTGATGAGGAAACATACCTTGACACTTTCAGTTTCTTGATAGTTATTTGTCCTGCTTATTTGAACAATGATATGAGGCATTGTTGTGCATATCTTTGCATTGTCAATACTGACAGCTTTTGTTACTCCATGTTGCGTTAGCTCAATCCAGCAGAGTTTTGGAGTTATAATCAGAGGAAAGTCTTGGCAACTTGAATTCTTTGACGCCCTCGAACCTTAAGGTTCAGGTTCATAGATTTAGCTAAATACATATTTGAAGAATTCTTCTTTCTTCTCTAGATAAGCATCTCATAGCATGTATAGGCCTTTCGTCTTGCAGAATAGTGGATGTAAGATTCTTTGCTCTTGCTGTATCTTGACTTCCCATCAACAGGCTGCAGACTGCTAATTGATTATTGGCAAAGATTGTCCTGATTGCAATTACATTTAAGGACAGGGACCAATCTAGATAGCTTCAGGTGTATATACACATTTACCTATATATACAATTTTTAACTTGTGAGCTCATCTTCATTCAGAAGTGATTTACCACTAATACTAAGTTTAGAACTTATTTGTGCCGCGGACCAAACTGAAAGCGTTAGCTTTTGGATATAGCATGAGAACTTTCTTTGATACCAATTGTTAGATCCAAGGGGGCACACAATAGATCTAGAAGGGGGGGGGGGGTTGAATAGATCCTTTTTAATTTTAAAAGCTTTTTCATTTTCTTTTGTATTGCTAAGTAATTGGCAGATGACAAACAGAAGAATCAGTTCCTGTACAGCGGAATAAGTTATGATCCCCTTCAAGGATATCTTGTTAAACATAGTTTTAATGTTAGTTTAGGTGTAAGTAGTTATAGCAGTTATAGTGCATTATGTAAATGACATAAAGTAAATGACACCAGGGGTTTTAAGTGGTTCAGAGACTGAATGCTCGTACTCCACTCTTCTGCTTCAACAAGCAGGGATTCCACTAAGGAAAGGTAACTCTGAATCACTAAGATTTCTTCAAGGCCAGCAGTCTTGGAACTCTAGTTCACTAAGAACTCTTCAAGCCCAGCAGACATGGAACTGTAGACTAAGCCTAGTAGACTTAGAATCTCTTGTGCCCTCCGGTATTCAGCAAGCCCAGCAGACTTGACTTTGATTTAGTCACGAAGACAAGGAACTCTCAGGCCCTGGTTGTTTGTTTATTTGTTGTTGGTGCTGAGCTGCTAAGATGACATTAAGCTTATTCATCTTCTGGTACTTAGCAACTTCTTGTGATCTTCTAGCATTCAGCATCGAGACTTGATCACAACTGATGGACTGCTAAGATGCTCATTAAGCTTGACATCTTAGTGTACTTAGTAGTCTAATTCATCTCCTTGGTGCAACTGATCTTTTGTTTTTGATGCTTGACTTCATCTGATTTCAGCACAGCACACTATCACCACTGAGGAACTGCTAAATCTTGCATATCAGGTAGACTTTTTCTGGTGCTTAGCAACCTTTAAACACTGGTTTTCTTGTGTGCAGATTCTACTCTACATCTACTTCTCTTAGGCTCAAGTTGCTCATTGTGAAACGTAGAGTGGCTCTGGAGGTCTGCTTTTTGATCTGCCACTCTAGTTCTTGTCTTCTTAGCTTTCTGGCTCTCAGCACAGATGCCATTCTGTTGGCATACTCATTCGTGTTTATTGAAGCCTTTAGCAGTTAAAGATCTTCATCAGTTGTGCTTCACTCCTACTATGGTAGTCTCACTGCCACTGAGACATTTTCTCTGTTAAGCTCAGTAGGACTCTCTCTGAGTCAACAACTCTTCACCTTTGAAGCTTCAGCTGTTTTATATCTCTCCATCAGCTTCTCGTTGGAATATAGCCGTTGGAAGCTATTTGAAAAGCTTCAAGGATTCTGAGTTATTTGATGCAGACTGCTGAGTTGACGTGACAACTCATTTTTGACTTTCCTAACACAACAGTCTACTGTTCCACCTAACACTTCTGAAATGTCACTATCAGTAGTCAGGTTGGTAGTCACCTTTGTTTCTCTTTTTTGTTTCCTCTATTCAGACCAAGGATGTTGGTGACTGCATCAGTACTCCCAATCATCAACGTTCATTTATCAGTCTTTATACTTAGACATTACTGAGTCTCAATAATCAGACGACCGAACTCTACGATTCTGATGCTGACGTTCATGTGCTTGGACGTAGTTTGTCTGTGGATGTTGCAGGTTGACTGACTTTGACAAAAATACGATTCTGAGAGTGTTCTGTGAATTGATATTGTAGATCCTCTTTCTCTTCACTCTTGCAGTGCTTGTACGATTCTGCTTGCCTTGACTCGCATCAGGAACTGATAACTTGGCTGACTGCTCTGGCCCTTTGGTTTGCAAGACTCTTCTTATTAGTCATGCTCAGTTTTCTCAACTTTCTGCCCTGTGATCTCTTGGTCACTCACCATGGTGAGGCTGAGCATAGACAATCCTCTCCGTATGTCCTCTATAGGTTGGCCATTAACTCTGTATGTGCTTTATCAGTCTCTTTTCCTTGTTGGTAAACACCACGATTGTTCTCGTCAACACTACGATCGTTGTCTTTTATTAACTCGACAAACACTACAATCGTTGTCTTCTGATAAGCGTTTGTAGAAGACTTCTCTTGAATGGCTTCACTTCTCAATCAGCCTTGCTAATAGAGTTGGTGCTTCGATCTTCTATTTGCTTGCAGGCCATTCAGAGAATGCTTACTGATACTTTTCAAGTAGATTGCTTTCTGAACCTTGACTACTCTTTCCAGAGAGTGAGATCTTTGTGTACACTTTAGCAATGCTTATCAGTTGAGAATCGTGGAGTTCTCTACGATTCTACCATAGCATTGTAAGCACTTGACTAGCTACAATATGGCTCTGGTTCTGTATACTACGATTCATCTTTGGTTCTGCAGACTACAATTTTGCTCTAGTTTTGTTAACTACGTTTCCACCTATAGGCGATCTGTAGACACCACGACTCCGAGTGTAGTCTGCGACTCTGAGAGTAGTTCATATGACAGACTACGATTTCTGCCTTAACATTTGTAATCTCTTTACTGACTTTCCCGACTATGATTTCTTCCTCGTTTATAATTTGCAGACTCCACGATTTCGAGTGAAGCCTACGATTCTTGACTTGGCTTGGCAGGCGCTCGACAGGCTGTCTTTACGATCTCGAGAGTGGCCTTCTTAATAGACTACGACTTCGAGAGAAGCTATCTTTACAGAGTACGATTCTGCCTTGATAGACTACGATTCTGCCATATCTCTCGTGATATACTGCGATGGATGGTGCAATGCTCCACTATCAGACGAGCCTATCTATTACATTTTATAAGATCAACCTAACAAGCTTGATCTTTTTATTCATAGTCCTTGTACATTGTAATCTTTTGAAAGACTTCACAAAGCTGTTCATTTATGTAGGATCAACCTAACCCTCTTGATCTTTTCAGTCTAAGTCCTTATACGTCTATCATCTATATAAGGACTTTTAAGCTTTCATCAACGCAGACATATTTTCATATTCATTCATTTAGTTCATAATCAAATCTTATATAAAGAGGAATAACATTCTCATGTATATTCCTAACACAACAGGTACCCACTCAACTAGAGCCCTCTACATAAGGTGGCAGTCAGGGTACTGACAAGAAGAGGGAAACATAGATACCCAAACCCTAATTCAATGAGAAATCCAAAAAAAACCCCTGAAATCACCAATCTCAAAGAAAACTGGGAAACTTGTGATATCCAAAAGAAAGTCCAACAAATGGAAGAAACCATCCGGTCAATCAAAGGGACTGGAGCATATTTGAGAGTTAACTATTCAGATCTCTGCATCTTCCCAAGGGCGCGTTATCCAGACAAGTTCCAGGTCCCAGATTTTGAAAAGTACGATTAATTGGGAGATCCTTACACTCATCTAAAATTGTACATTGGAGAGCTCGGATCCTATGCAGAGGATGAAAAGATGAGAATGCAACTGTTTTAGAAAAACCTGATCGGAGAAGCCAGAGTCTGGTATGCTCGACTAGAAAACTCCAAAATCTATAGCTGGGAAAAGCTAGCTCATGTCTTTCTAAATCAATACAGATTTCAGTCACAAATGGCTCCGGACAGATATCAAATTACCAAAGTTCAAAAGTAGAACAATGAATCTTTCCGTGAATATGCCCAAAGGTGGAGATGTCTGGCAGCGCAAGTTATTCCACCAATGTCAGAAACTAAGATAGTGATGACATTCATTTATATACAGGAAGTTCCATTCTATGAGAGGGTCCTAGCAGGCATAGGTAAACCATTCTCAGAAATGATTAAACATGCAGAAATGGCTGAGTTGAGATTCAAGTCTGGAAAGATTAAAGATCTTACTGCTTTGGTAGCCGTGGCTGAGCACCTTCAGACCAAAAATTATTGGAATAATCCTTGGAGAGTTCATAAGAAGAAGAAAGAAAATGTATCCTTGATACTCCAAGGTCAATCTTAAAGATGCAATCAAAACCTTCTTATTCAGAGGAAAAATTATTCTCCTTTCCAAACATCTGTACAATCTCCAAATCCTCCGTTTCAAAAAATCGAAGAGGTTAGTAGTCGGAGAACATTTACACCCTTAGGGGACTCACTTGAGAATATACTAAAACTTCTGATAGCACAGAAGAAAATTGCTCAGCTCCTTCCCCCAGCCAATCTAACTAGGAAGAATTTTGACCAAAGACAAAAATGTTCTTACCATTCTGGAGCTCTTGGACATGATACCTAAGAATGTTGTTCTCTAAAGCACAAGATTCAGGATATGATAGACAGTGGTGAGATTGTGGTAATAGCACGAGAGCAGTCACATGTTTAAGATAACCTTTTGCCTCAACATAATAAGGAGGGAGTCAATATTATCAGTATGGGGAGCGGAGAAGGTTCCAAGTATCTCAAATATGTAGGGTACTTTCCCAAACAAACAAGGATAGCTCAGACAAATGGGGGTATTCAGAAGGTCGGTCTCTGATTGAACAAGAAATGAAGTCTATCAAGGAATAGATTGGTCAATTAGAAGAACTAATGGTATACCAACACCAAGTAACTTGACAGTTGATAACTCAAGTTAGCCAGCGGAGAACAAATCCTCCTACGCCTAAAATTTTGCCAATTGCAAAGAAGGATCATTATCGGTTCCATGAACATGAAACCTGGGCAGTCAAAGTTTCCAGGGAAGAAAGATTCCAAGATCATAGAGAGTTTGTCTTTATGAGAAAGTTCACTTCTTTGAATCAGCCCATGGAAGAAATTCTCCAGATGTTGATCAACGAAGGAAAAGTCACAGAGCTGTTACCCCCAGTAGACCCTCGATCAAATAATTTCAATTTCTCTAAGATATGTCAATATCATTCCAACACTCCTAATTATGATACAGAAGAGTGTTGGGGACTTCGTCACTTAATTCAGAACCTGATTGAAAGCGGTGAACTGCTAAAAGTGAGTTAGGATAATGTCTTTCCTAATAAAGAAGCGATATTTCCTCCAATGGCATGGAGTTTGAAAGAAATGGTGGCAGTCATTTCCTCTGAAAAAGGCGTCGTTGCAATACCCTTGGAAATTCAAGGAAAGGGGGGGACAAAGGAGGAAAGAATCCTGTGATAGTGGTTGCACCAGAACCACTGATGTTGCCATTAAAGCCACAATATCCCTTAATCAGCTTGAAAAGAGTCCCATGGAACTATGGGGAGAATGAGGGATCAACATCAAATCACATTGCTGCTATATCAAGGGAAAACCCGTTGTATCTACGTCAGCGAGTGATATAGCCCGTCGTTAAAATCACGGGGAAAGTCCCCGACGAGAAAATTTAAGAATTCCTCAGCAAAATGGGGGCATAATGAAGCCAAGGTGGTCAAAAGATTAAAAGAGGCACCCCGACAGATATCCATTCTGGATTTGGTATTGTCTTCGGAAGATCATCGTAAAATCTTAATGCAAGTACTGGAAGAAGTGCATCTGCCAAAGGCGGTGGATACAAAAAAGTTCCATCACTTGATAGATCACATTTTCAACAGTAATGTGATATCTTTTACTGATGATGACATACTTAGAGAAGGGACTGGTCATTGCAAGTCATTGCATATAGCAGTGATATCCTCTAGATATGTGATAGGAGGTGTGTTGATAGATGGAGGATCTTCATTGAATATTTATCCCTATGACACTTTGGAAAGAATAAAAATCAATCCAAGTCAAATCCAGAGCAGTCATATAGTCATAAGAGCCTTCGATGGGTCTCGACGAGATGATGTAGGAGAAATAAAACTTCCATTGGAAATTAGCCCACATACTTTCTACATATCCTTCTAAGTGTTGAGAATCACCACAGGATATAATTTACTGTTAGGAAGATCATGGATTCATATGGCAGGAGCAGTCCCTTCCACCCTTCATCAACAGGTAAAGTACATCATCCATGGAAATCTGGTAACTATTAATACCGAACCAGAATATCCAATCTATGAATAAGGGGATGTGCTTATGATCAGCCTCAATAAAGGAGTTGTGCCTGCCAGTTTTCAAGCTTTCGAAGTGAGCAACACTCACTAGCTAGCCTGAGAGGGAAGGCTGGATTAGGCTATTCCTATGGAACAAATAACAAGAACTAGAACAAACATCAACCGATTTATTTATCCACCATTCTGTTACCAGATCTCACGGATGCAGGATTCGTGAAAACCTATGAGGAGAATCCCAACTTCTTTGTCCAGCATACTAATTCCTTAGGTTAAGCTGGCCAGCGAGAAAGAAATTCAGATTCCTGCTAAGGAAATGAAGGGTAAGAATGAGAAGTTCCTACAAGAAGTGAAAGATCGGTTTGCAAAGAAGTTCTTCCTAGCACATACTAAGGGTATGAACAATGATACCCCAGATGATGATTATCTAGAAGACCAACCCATGATCCCTTGTATAAACGGGGCTAAGGTTGATATTCTAAAGAAAGACACTGAACCTGATGTGAATTCAGTTTTGGTCATCATCAAAGAGGAGGCGGATAGCAGCAACCCCTTTATCACTGCTTTCAATACAAACCTGGCCCTAGGCAACTGGAGTAGCACTCCTTGCATCAGTTGAAAAGGGTAAAAGGGCAGAAAGTCCATCTGCCCTGAAGTGTAGATATTATTTACTACTTACTTTTGTTGCGTAGTGCTAGCAGTTACTTTTGTTATGCTTTTACTAATGCTTTGTATGATTAAACAGTTTGATATATTAAGTGAAAGCATTTTATTTCCAGGACTCCAACTTTGGATTTGTTTATCGTTGTTGATGAATTGCAAAGTCTCAAGAGTGACTAGGACTTTGATGTAGAACTGGACTTTGACTTGATGGAGATTGATCAAGAGGAGATAGATGGCTATGAGGTATCTGAGGAGATTAAAAAATGGGTCGAAGACCAGCCCAAACCAAACCTCGATCAAACCACCACTGTCAATATCGGAACCTTAGAAAATTAAAAAATCCAAATAAGCAATGACCTCACCCTAAACCAAATAAAAGACCTGATTGACCTCCTAACTCAGTTCAAGGATGTGTTTACATGCTCACATGAAGACATGATCGGTTTGTCTATTAATATTATTATTCATCGACTGCCCATTAAAGAAGGATTCAAACTAGTTAAACAGAAACTCAGGAGACCGAAACCTGAGTGGAGCCTGAAGGTCGAAGAAGAAATTATCAAGCAATTCAAAGTTTGCATTATCATGGTGTCAACATACCCTGAATGGTTGTCCAATATAGTTCCTGTGCCAAAGGCCAGAGGGAAAGTAAGAGTATGTGTGGATTATCGGGACTTAAACAAGGCATGTCTCAAGATGACTTCCCAATACCTTTCATCCACATAATAATAGACAACACAACACAATTTGGCATGTACTCATTTGTTGACTACTTCTTTGGGTATCATCAAATTATGGTTGCTGAAGAAGATAGGGAGAAAACCGCCTTTATCACTCCTTGGGGAACCTTTTGCTATAGGCGATTGTCTTTTAACCTTATCAATGTTGGTGCCACATATCAGCGAGCCATGATGGCCCTTTTTCATAACATGATACATAAGGAGATAGAGGTTTATATGGATGATATCATCGTCAAATCTAGAAGGAAAGATGACCACACCGACGATCTCAGAAAGCTATTCAACTGGCTTCTCAAATACAACTTGAAGCTAAACCCAACCAAGTGTGCTTTCGGTGTCAAACCTGGTAAATTGTTGGGGTTTCTGGTGAGCAACAAAGGCATTGAGCTAGATCCCGCCAAGATTAAAGTTATCACTTATATGCCTGTACCCCAAATAGAAAAAGAAATGTGGGGATTTTTGGGGAGAATCTGTTAGGAATATTCATAAGAATGGTATTCCTATTTTATATGATTTGATTATGATACAAATGAATGAATATTCAAGTATGCTTGCATTGATAAAAGCTGTAAAGTCCTTTGATAGATAATAGGAATATATGTACAAGGACTTAGACTTAAATGATCAAATATGTTAGGTTGATCCTACATAAACAAAAATGAAGAAAAGGATCACAAAATTTATGAAGGAGTTTGATCTGATAGATGAAGATATGGAGATGGTGTAGCTCAGGGAGAAAAATGAAGAAGTGTAATTCTTGCCAGAAGTTGTGAGAAAATCTCAGGAGATAAGTTAATCATGGTGTATACCATGATTATCAAGACCACTTCTGCTAAAGATCATAGAGAACATGTGCTAATCCAAAACAGAAAAATTCAAGTTACAGAGTCCCAAAATTCTGTGACTGATGAACCAAATGAATATCCATCACAGTCAGTAGTAATGTACCAAAACATGCTACTGATAGTCATATCAGCCACCCACCTCAAAATCGTGGAGTGCCTATGATCAAACATCTGATCATAGTATAAGAGCAGAAGGACACCACGATTACAATCTTTATGAAAATCAACACCAATGAATATCAAGAGTTGGTAAATGAACTCCCCAGCAGAGAGGTCAAATGTGATGTCAGTACTAACCTAGTATAAGTTTTTTCATCTAGTAAGCGCCTCAGGGACAAACCTGATCCTTAGCGTTGAGCTAAGAGTTTGGCCCTTCATGAGCTACCTTACTTTAGAAGGAATGCTAATGTGGAATGCATCACAAGAATCTTTGCTGAAGAAAGCAGCATCTCATCAGAAGATTACAAGCTGCAAATGAGAATTGCCAATCCCTCAAAGGTTAATGGAGAAGCTGTCTATTGAAGCATGACCACAGACTATAATTTTTGAAGAAGAACAAAGGATATATATCAGTCTGGGAAATTATGGAGTACCAAGCTAAGTCATAAGTCACTCCACGAATTGAAGAAGTCAATGGTCAACAGAAGAAAAGTTAAATCTAGTTAACTGAAATGATGGAGAAGTTACAGATTGTGACCTATCAACGTCTTACAACTATCCCACTAAGAAACGTGGAGGGAACAGTTACAAGAGGGAAATTCAAACTATTGGAAGTTTCATTTTAGAGAGTTCATCAAAAGCTTCAAACCTGTCAAATCCATACACTCATCCTCTCAAGCCAAAACCTAAACTTCCAAACAACCAGATCTTCTTAAACAGCTATCAAATATTGAATCGCTTCTTGATATCTCACAAGATTCTCACGCAGTCATAAACTCAGTAAACCCTAACTCTCCAAATGGTAAACTGGCGAGTAATCACTGGCATTCAGCTCGGAACGAAGACGTTCGATAAATCTAAGAAGAAGTTCAAAGATATTCTTGAACTTATGAAGAAGGCTGAATTCTCAGAATGTCTTGAGTCAAACAGTTAAATATATGTTGACCTGGTTAAAGAATTTCACTCAAATGCAACTATGAGTTCTAGAACTCTTTCTACCAAGGTAAAAGGGCAAATTCTAAAGCTGAAGTCTTTTGACATCAATCAGTGCTTAGGTTTTCTTGACCTAGGACTGAAAAGCCTTGATGAAGTTGATGTCGAAGGAGCCAAGAAGATTATGGGATACAAAAGATATCCTAGTCTGAAAGATATGAAGAAAAAGGAGTTTCGTGAAGAGTTTGAGTTCCTTGTAGAGATTGTAGGCAAATGTATACTAGGCAAGGACACTGCACATGACACTGTGATTGATCAACAGTTGAAGATCATGTCTGCCATAGTTCTGAAGAAGCAAATCAATTTTGGAGCCATCCTGCTTGATCAAATGTTCAAATGGCTGAACAAGGTGGAGAAGAAAAGGTTAACAGGAAAACCACTCACAAAGGTTTTTCATGGAAGATTACTAAGCATCATTCTGAAGAAGAGGCTGAGGAACAAAATTAAGGATGATGAAGGTGAAGTTCTTAATAGCCATAAGATAATGACTACACATCTCTTTGCAAACTGGAAGAAAAATCCAATGGAAAACAAATGGCTGACCCATGGCAGCACCAACACAAGTACTTCAAGGAAGAGGAAGGCAATTGCCATGATAGAAGAAGAGTCTTCATCCTTTGAAGGTGAAATTATCCCAGAGCTCAAGTCTGTAAAGCTTGCAAAGAAAAAAACCAAAGTGGTGCAGAGGCAAAAGTCAGTTCCACAAAGAAGTACATCTACTGAAGAAGAAAATGTAGAGTCAAAAGATAAAGTGGGAACTGAGAACTTTAAGGATGATTCTTCATGGAGCAAGTCTGATAATGAAGGAGAAGCTGCAAGTCCTATGGCTAATCCTCAGAGTAGCCATTCTGCTGATAAAGGAGAATATAATCCTGAAACAGTTAGATCTCCTAGTGCTGAAGTATCAAGGAGCCGTTATGATGGGTCAAAAGATATAGAGTCTGAAGAAGTATCTGTCACTCCTGCTGTTGGATCTCAAGAAAGTCTGTCTGATGAATCAGAGACTTCAAAGACTGAAGATGAAGAAAGGTCTGAAACTCATGAAGTTGAACCCCCAAAAAGGAGGAAGAGCAACAAATTGAGTGATTAAGCTATTCTCGGAAAGAGAGGAGAATCGTCTATAGCTATCATAGAACTCAGTGATGATGAGGCTGTATCAAAGGGAAGACAAATGAAGATGTCTACAAAGAATAGTAGCAAAAGACTGAAGACTAAAGAGCTAGAAGAGGCTAGTAAATCTGCAAAGGCAAGCTCTGCTGATGTTAATGCTGATGATGATCAAATACTAAACCAAACTGATGAGTCAGTTGAAGGAAGTCTACACCAGTCTGACTCAAGCTCAGATCATGAAGAAAATAAAGGAGATTCCAATCCTGAGGATGACGTGCAAGAAGATTTTCACATCCCTTGTCCTGTTCAACGTAAGAGGAGAATAGTGGTAGAAATTGATGAAGAACCACTAGATGCACTTCCAGAGAAATGGATTAATCATGGGAATGGAAGGCTGTATGTGGTGAAAATGACTGCAGCACATTTACTCAACTATCGTGAAACTATAAAGCTAGACTCTTCAACCTTGATTTATGATACTAAAATCAAGGATCATGCTATAAGATGGTTTCATCCTCACATGCCATGGGCAAAGGCATCCCTCACTGGAGACAACAACTATCTCTCATGGTGCTTCTCTCATCTTCCCAACCTAGAGCTGGTGGCACAGAACTTTCCAAGGGTCAAGAAATTTGCAACTCTGCTAATCAAAGACCAATCTCATTTCAAGGGGTATCGACATGCTAAAAATCATTACATCCCCTACGATTGTCGAGCAGACTCAGATGGTGGAAGGATCTTTCCCAAGTCTACAATCGTAGAATCCTTTCACTCTACCAATGAGATTGATCAACCAGTCGCTCAGCAGGAGGCTGACCAAACAGTTGTTCAGAAAGAGGATGAACAACTTGATGCCAGATCTTTTCAAAAGTAAGAGTTGCTAAAGAACTCTGAAGAACTGATTAAGGAGATCTCTCTTATAGCTACAGAAGTCAAGGACATGTCAACAGGAGAAGAAAATGAGTTGTCAAAAAGGCTTCAAGCCAGACTCTCAGACATATCCCTCAAGCTTCAACTAAGGGATTAAGTTTTTCTGAGGGCTATGACTAATCAGAAGGAAGAAGCTCTACGAGCTCAGAAGGCTAATGAAGAGAAAATCCTATCTCTCTCTGACAAGATTGACGATCTAAAATAGTCTCTCTCCCTCTAACTTGAGCTAAGCCAACAAGAACTCAAAATTAAGATTGGTAACTCATATCACCTAATGGAGCAGCTTGCGTCAAACGTGGAGCAGTTGTCTCAAGTGATTAATGACAAAAAGGGGGAGAAAAAGATACACCAAAAGATGCATAGAAAGAGGTATTCAAGAAAGAGCAAGGAGAGAAGAATGAAGGAAGAAAAGAAGACCAAGAGTAGAGAGCAAAGGAGCATAAGAAGAAGAAGAAAGCAGCAGCAGAAGCAGAGTCATCATCTGAGGGGGAGCCAAAAAATAATATCCCCATGAACATAGAATTTGAGGTGGAGCCAAACAAAGAAGAGCATGCAACTGAACTAGAACCTGATCAGACAGAGAAGTGAAGCATGCATCTGAGGGGGAGCAGGGGAAAGAAGAAAGAAAGTTGAGTAGCAGCAGGAACTGATCAACAGACATTCTAGAGACAAACATGGAGCAGAAAAGGTACATCTCTATCTAGTTAGGTATGTTCTGGATCTAGGATGTAGAGTGTCATAATTTATGTAAAGTCCAAATTATTCATCAATGGCATTCATGATTATATACTTTAGAAATGCAACTGCTCACTGTATATAAGATTCATTCATCTCATACATGTGCACTGATTATTTTTGTCATAATCAAATAGGGGGAGATTGTTAGGAATATTCATAAGAATGGTATTCCTATTTTATATGATTTGATTATGATACAAATGAATGAATATGCAAGTATGCTTGCATTGATAAAAGCTGTAAGTCCTTTGATAGATAATAGGAATATATGTATAAGGACTTAGAGTGAAATGATCAAATATGTTAGGTTAATCCTACATAAACAAAACAGCTTTGTAAAGTCCTTAAAAAGAAATGATGTACAAGGACTATAAATGTAGAAAGATCAAACTTGTTAGGTTGATCTGATAAAGTGTAATGGATAGGCTGGTCTGATCGTCGAGCCCTGCACTAGCATCGTAGTCTGCCAGGAGAGACAAGGAAGACTCAAGAACTATCAAGGCAGAATCATAGTCTGCAAAATAGTAGATCTCGGAGTTCGTAGTCTGCCAGAAGAAACGAGGAAGGATTGTAGTGTGTCGAGAAGAACTTTCTTAGAGTCGTAGTCTGCTGAGGAAGTCCTGTTCAGAATCGTAGAGACAGCTTGTCTATGAGCCGACTGAGCGTCTGCCAGAGCTAATTCAAGAATCATAGATCACACTTGAAGTAGTGGAGTCTACTGATCATATCAGAGGCAGAGATCGTAGTCGAGCCAGATTAGACAAGGATAGCAAGCATGAAGGCAAAAATCGTAGTCTGTCAAGATTTGGTCTCGGAGTCGTAGTGTCTGCAGAAACAAGGCTAAATCGTAGTCTGCAGGACTAAGGCATCTACAGAGGTTGCTCACAATGCCAAGGCAGAATCGTAGTGTCAACATGATTCTCAACAGATGAGCACTCCCATAGAATCCAAGGATGAAGCCTTTGGTTTGAGCTGCAAAGATGCATTCCACCTGAAGGAAACCAGAGAGCACTCAACGAATGGCATGCAAGCTAACGGAAGATCTAAGCACCAACTCAATCGTCATCCAAAATGTGTTGTGAAGGCATTCGAGATGAAGTCTTCCACAAGCCGATCAGAAGAATACTTCAAATAAAGTAACTGACTAGAGAAAGTCAGCAAATGCAGTAGCTGTTAAGAGAACAGAAGACAACGATCTTGGGATTAACCAGGATCGTAGTGTTTGCCAAACGAGCAGGAACTAATGCAGTTTACATAGAGATACTGGCCAGCTTATGAAGAACAAGACAGAAGTGATTAAGCATGGGTCAGACCATTGTTGATAGGTGAATGGGAGATCACCAGGAAAAAGCGAGTTGGGTATGCCACAAATTTGATGTGTCTTACTATTCAAAAGGAGGCTAGCATGACAAGTCAAGCTATCAGTTCCTGAGATCAGTCAAGGCAAGTAGAAGTGTTGAAGCACTGCACAAGTGAATGAAGAGGTGTTCTATAATACAGACCCAAAGAACACTCTTTAGATTCTTTGTGTTGTCTTAATCAGTCAAAGAGCAACATTTGACAAGACACACTACGATCAAGGTCCAAGAACATTTGCATCAGAATCGTAAAGTTCGAGCATCTGAATGTTGAAGCACTGGCAACGTCTCAATATGAAGAATGGCATCCGAACATTGCTAATTGAGAGCATCGATGCAAAAGGACAACTCCTGTAGATTCAAATCAGAGAATCATAAAGGAGATATAAAGATTACTACCAGCCTGACACGAAACAGTGACATCTCTGAGGCGGTAGGTGAGAAAGTAGACTGCTGTGTCTATAAAGTCAAAAAGGAGTTGTCACGCCACATTAACAGTCTGCACCAAATAACTCGAGATCTGCGGAGCAATTTAAATAACTTCCAACAGCTACTTTCTAACGGAAAGATCATGGAAGGGTATTTAATGGACAGAGCTTCAAGGATAAGAGTAGTTGCTGCGTTGTAGAATCGTTGAGTTGGTTGAATGCTATATTGTTGACTCTACGAGTTCCACTAGAGCTGAACAGAACAAGTCTTCAGTGGCAATAAGACTACGAAGGTGGAAGTGAAGCAGACTTGAAGAAGGATTGAACGGACTAAAGCTTCACTCAACAAGGATGAGAATGCAATTGAAGATGGCAGCCAAGCTGAGAGCTGAGAAAGCCTTGAAGATAGCATTCAAGAAAGTGGCTAAGTATAATGAAGATCAGAAGAGCCATTCTATGGATCACAATATAGAACCAGAAGCTGAAAAGGAAAAGATGCAGAACCATGTCTTCTTATCTATGAATAAGGGTTCAAGGAATGCTAAGGACCAGAATAATGTGACCCACAATGAAAAGCCTTAGCAGTCCTATGTGGTGATGGTGCACAGCTGACAACGGATGGAGATGGGCTGAACAGAGTGAAGATCAGCTGCACCAGAGAAGAAAAGGTCCAGACTCAAAGCAGAATGCTGAGGACCAAGCCAAGCTGCTAAGTACAAAGATGATCAAGCTTAAAGACATCTTAGCAGCAAAGCACAAACAATAACAACAACTTCAACAACTAGTAGCCAGGGCCTGAGGGGTCCTTGTCCGGAGGGACTAAATGAGTTCCAGGCCTGCGGGGCTTAAAGAGTTCGTAGAGAACTAGAGTTCCAGGGCTGCTGGCCTTGAAGAGTTCTAAGTTAACAAAATGAGTTCCAAGTCGGAGGACTTGAAGAGTTCTTAGTGAACTAAAGTTCTAGGGCTGCGGGCCTTGAAGGAATCTTAGTGATTCAGGGTGCTGCCCTTCATTAGTGGATTTCCTGCGAGAGTGCAGAAGAGTTGATTAAGGGCTTGAGTCTCTGAACCACTTAAAACCCCTTGTGTCTTTTATATTCTGTAATTTATATTCTGTCTTTACATTATGTACTTAACTGCTATAACTGTTATGTTTGTATTAACTACTTACATCTAAACTAACTCCAAGAACAATGTATCAATATTTATCAATATATCAATGAAGGGGTCATTTAACTTATTTCGCTGTGCTTGAAATGATTCTTATATTTGTCATGTGTTATCTTCTTAGCAATACAAAATAAAATAGAAAAGAGTTTAAAAACGCAAAGGATCTATTCAACCCACCTTCTATATCTATTATGTGCCTACTGGGAACTAACAGAATCAATTTCATAAGCATATTTGTGACACCCCCAAATCCGGGTACTTCGTTTCCACATGATTTGGTGTTCACTTTCTAATATAACATACATCTACCCAATGAATAATGCAAAATAAGCTACAACTTAAATTAAAATAAATAAATCTCCCTTACAACAAGGGTTACAACTTTTTTTTAAAATAATCCCGGGTTACTCAAAACCTGACATGAAATAATAAAGTGCGGAAACATAACATTCCTGTCTCATTACAATTATTTCAAAATAATTAAAACAAGTCTTCACTTGCTTTGCTTTCCCTTGCCCTTACTCGTAGACGGAGCATCAGCGTTATCAACCTTAACTGAAATTGTTATTTAATGCAAGAGTGAGCAAACCACAGCTCACTGGAGTTTAACAATGATATATACATGAAATGATATCTTTAAAAGAATCTGAACAACTTAGCTTGCTTCAATAATAAAGAATTGAATAATAATTCTCTATCAACATTAAAATTCGAATATATAATTTATCTGAGGGTCGTAAGACCTTTGAACTTTTGTCCTAGGTTATAAATATTTCTATTTAAACCTTTAACAGTCAATAAGACTATGGACCTTAACTCGTACTTAGGGGGATCAGCCCTTTGTACCATGTATTGTGCACAAACATCTTAACGCTATGCGTAGTAACCTCCCCTAGTAAATAGGGTTGGTCAACTCAGTAATTTGAATTCAAGTCCGCACCAAAGAAAGTTTGGTTTGGATAAGCTTACAAGGGTAATTTAGAATTCACGTTCATCAACTAAGGATTAGTTGAATCGACTTTCAATAATTCATAAATAAAAGAATTATGAATTAACATATGCTTTAGAAGTAAATTTAAAGCATTTAACATAATAACTGGATCTTACTTGAACAATAAGTTAAGATCATTTCAATTAAATAAACAATTGTCCTATACAGAAATGGAAAGGACATTCTCAATAATGAATATTTGAATTCCAGAAATTATACAAGATTAGGGTTTAGAAAACTTGCATAAAATTAACGAGTTTAGAGTTTAGAAGACTTGCCTCAAGCGCAAGCTACTTAACATAATTCACAGTACTTTAATACTTCCTACACATAAATATTCAATCACAATAACCTAAATTAGTTAACACGTAACTAATTCACATAAGTGGTTAACCCTCATGGTTAACTCACTCTAATAATAATAATCAACTATCACATAGTTAATTAAATCAATTATGTATTTAATTAAATTATAATTAAACAATTATAATTCAAACACTTAATCAAATTATAATTACTTAAATTATAATTACCTTTTAAATTATAAACAAATTATAATTTATAATCAATTAGAGTATATCATGCATTACAATTAAAATTAATCATGCAATTATCAATTGTAATCCATAATTAAGCATGCATTTTATTAAATTATAATTACATAAATTATAATTTAAATTAACATCTAATTGATTAAAATAAATCAACTTCTATACATTATAATTTCACAGAACTATAATTTAAATTAAACATTTACTCTTAATAATAATTAATAAAATTATAATTAAGTAACTTATTGTACAATTAAACAATTATAGTTTATAATTTAAATACCTTATTAGGTTTTTAAAATTTCTTTTATTTCCCAAATATGAAATTATCACAATCATATAACAACATGTTATATCATTTAAATATATATCCACTATTAATGAATAATTAAACTAAGGCTTTAAAATAAACTGCACAAGAACGAAAGTCACTGCCACTGCCCGGGACACGGCGCAGCTCCGCCACCTTTAGCCTTGACACCGGCGCAGCTGCGCAGGGGCCAAACCTGCGAAAAACCAGCGGCACAGTTGCGCCGCTTCTACCCTTACTGCCTGCGCAGCTGCGCCGACAGCGGACAGAAACAGAGCAGCTTCGCGAACAGTGCAGAGAAAAGCCAAATTGGCTTAATTCTCTACAATGAGTTTTCAATTCAGCCAATAATTTTCATATAAAACTTTGCAGAAACAAAGTGCAAAGCTTCAAACATGTTTTGAACACACTAATACATCAATTAGCAAGATTACAACGCTTAATTTTTACAAAATTTTAAAGAAAATACCAATGTCAGTGTTCTAGATGAAATTGAACACTGCGAATTTATTTTAAAACCAATTCTCACAATTCCAATCCCAATCAACTAATTTCTAAACATAATAACATATTCCACAATTAATTTATACAAAAATCAACAATCAACATATATTTTGATTTCTATGAGAAACTTTATTTTTCCCAAACACTTCACTCTGACTTTTGAAAAACATAAATTCTCCATTATATCATATATATATATATATATATATATCTTCATGAATTAAACAACTAATTAAGCATACCATCACATATAGACATGATATGAACACAATTATATATACTATATATATATATATATATATATATCCATCATGCTATACAACTTCCAAAATATATTTTACAGAGAATGAAAATATAAGGATCATAACTTTAAAACTGGTTTTTACAACAATTGTATTTTGAAAATCTTTTCATAGCACACAATTACATATGAAAACATATGAACATCATATATACATAGTCATAATTATACAACTTCATGAAAACTCAACTTTTGACAGAGAATAAAATACATGAAATATATGAATTGAGTCCTATAATAATTAGAGATTATAGATAATACCTTTTGTTAATAGATTGAAAGAGAAAGCGATGTGAGTTCAATTCTAGCAATTCTTCTTCCTCTTTTCTCTTCTCTGCTCTCTTTTCTTCTTAGTTCTTAGTTTAGACTTAGGAAAAACTAACGTAGTTTAAATATATTATAACTGATATAATATACGTATACTAATGATATATATGTAACTGCTAATTACTTAATATATATAATAAATACATTTATTATGTAAGTTACAAAAATTCAAAAATCACAATGCCTTGTTTGGCAAAACAAGGTTATTTTCAAAAATAGATTATTAATTCTAAGGTATTGTTTGGTAACTGTGACGCCCCCAAATCCGTGTAACATCGATTACAGGACATGGTACTCACGATACAACATACATCATCATCTATCTAAGTAAACTCCAGCAATAATAATAATAATATTATAACTATTACGTAAAAAATAAAATCCCAAGTCTTTACAACCTTTAATAAACCAAAACTTAAAGTTAGCGTTTATCGCTACATTACATCATATGCGGAAATATAAACTTATTTCATAAGGTAAATAGTATCATTTCATCTTAGACTTCCCCTTGTCCTTGCCCGAGCCCTCAGCCTTCTAATCCTTAACTGAAAGGTTTAAGCAAGAATGAGCACAAATTGCCCAGCAAGTATATAAAGAAGTTTGGAAACATACATCAGGAGTAAAAACATCTGTATGACAATATCTCAACAGTTGAAGGAATTATCAAGTGTTAAACAAGAATATCAAAGATAAGAGTTTAGAATTCTCAATAGCATACTAAGGGGTGTTAAATACCTTGAACGTTACTTTGTTTCATCAAAAACCATCAGACATTTTAACAATCAAATGGATTGTAAACGGTCTCTGCAAGTACTCCAGGTGATCAGCCTATCATACCCTACATTGTGCACAAGTATAAAGTTTAAACTGCATAAGCAGAAATGGGACTATATGCCCGACATCTGTTTGCCCGTTTATTCGGGTTGTTCATCTTAGTATTCATGCGAGACCGCACCAAAACAATTTGGATTGGTAAACTTTAAATAGCTTCAAAAGATTTGAATTAAATCATTTGTCATCAACAATCTCTAGCTGAACAAAAACTAGAAAGCATTCCTGGAAACAGTTCTTTTAAATCGATGGAACTTTACAGCATAGCAATTGAATTAATAATTGAATAAACAGCAATAAAACTTGCAAGACAATTGAAGTTGTAGAATTTTACGTCAAAGGAACTTGCATGCATATTTAATTAATCACAAGTCCGAACTTACACTCGCTGAAATCAAATGAATAAGGATTGATTAATTTCTAAATAAAAAATAGGGTAAGAAACTTGCCTGATACGTCTGCTATCGTTAAAGCTAGCAATTAACCTTCACGTAACCTAATTATATGTGACACAATAAGCCATTAGGTTCTTGAATTCTAATTCAAAAGAAAATGATTTCCTTTCATTATAATTTCATTATTAAACTACCACGTATGCAATCATCAAGCTAATTTAATCATATAACATGTTGCGTCATATAGATAAAGTGGTTCAATATGAGAACCTGAGTAAAAATAAGTTTATGGAATTTTTCTCGGTCCGACCCGACCCGGACCGGCGCAGCTGCGCAGGCACAAGCCTGATGAGTGGCGCAGCTGCGCTGCTTTTCGCTGCCCAGAAATTTTTTTGCAGCTTTGAGCAACCCACTTTGCGAATTGATTCTGACCAAATCATGCATGATATGACTCTGACCTTTTGACACAACATACTTCACATAGCATAGTATTTTACAAAAATATCACTTTCCAGAAAACAACAAGTTAAGGCCACGAACCGGCTGCCTTGAAAAGCGTGCCAGAACAGGTTCTAACACTTAGAAAAATTCTGGAAAACCCTGATTTTCTGCAGATTTCTATACCAACAAGCTTGCTTATGAATTTCATATCTTGCTCAATAAAACTCCGATTCCTTTGAAATTTGAACAGATTGGACTTCATACAACATACTATTTTATAAAATTATTAGCTACCATAAGCGGGTCACAGAAACCATGATTTCTAGGCTCCGAAAAACCCGAAAAGTCACAGATTTCATGCTAACCCACTTTAACAAAAATTTATGATTTTGATTCTAGCATGCAAGGATTCAATTCCTACTGTCCATATCACTTTTACTAGCATATATACACATGTTACAATAATCAAATTCACTAATTTTTCATGTTTTGATGAATTTAGCATGTTAGTGGCATTTTATCAAACATATAGCATGCATACTCGAATTTTTTGATTCTCAATGTAATTGAAACATGATTAAGTCCATAATTCTCATACTTAATAGACACATAACAGTAATACACCATAACATGGCATCACAACGCCAAAACAAACCATCAACTATGATTATACATGCATTTCTCACTATTTTCCTCATTAACATATGAAATGGGTTATGAATTACCTCTTAGTGAGAATTTCCCCTTGTTTTGATTTTGATATTCCTTCCCCCTTGCTTGTTTAGACTCTCCAAATATCCAGAATTCTCAAGAGCTCTCAAACTCTCATTCTCTCAAGTTTATATTGGCAAGGTTTCTAAGGAAAAGGAAAATACTATGGGAAAGAGATGCTCTTATAGAGCTTGAATTCTTGTGTAACGTAAATATGAATCCATCAGTTGAGAGGTCCTTGGCATATCCCATGATCAATTGTGTTAATGAACCAATATAATATGGGAGTTGAGAAAATGAAAAGGTGTTTGGTTGAAGGAATAAAACTAACTCCCTCCTCCTTCTATATTTGCTATATACGTATATACTCTCCCTCCTTGTCCCAATTTGGTGGTCACCAAGAGACCCACCAGCTGCTGACTTATACTAAATATATTATAATATTATTTTAATCAATTAATCAATCATGTTGACCATTTTGCCCTCCGTAGCCGAACGTTGCGATACTTATATCGATTCCTACAAAGGTCGACGTTCCGGACGTCATGGGACTATCCATTTCATCAAATTCATCTCCAAAATTCGTGGTTGACTTTTTACCCGAAAAAGTCAATCGGTTGACTTTGACCAAAAAGTCAATCGTGACCCATTTTCGTGGTTACAGTCTATCCTAACTAATTTCAACGTTCCGGACTCAAATACGCAGTCTACGTCTCTAAATTCTGCTCCAAACTCAAACTCATACTTTAAAGCCATCCCACAAAAATAATAGAATTAGTTCCACACTTAACCAATTTAAATAGTTGAGTTAAACTGAACCCACCATTTAAATACTCCTCATCACATATCATAAACTAACACATGCATGTATAACATATATACATCTAATAAAAGAAAACTCACAAGAATTTCTCATAAATTCGTTTATTGATAATTGTTGAAGGACATAATAATCTCGGATATTACATTCACCCTCCCTTATAAGGATTCCGTCCCCGGAATCATTACATATCAAACAAAAAGACTAAGGTAATTTTTCATCATTTTCTCCTCGAGTTCCCACGTAGCCTCTTCAGCGTTGTAGTTCCTCCATACTACCTTAACAGAAGGTATTATCTTATTTCTTAACACTTGTTCTTTTCTATCAATTATCTGTACTGGAACCTCTTCATAGGTTAAGTCCTTTTCGAACTGAATGGGTTCATACTCTATGACGTGCTTGTAATCCTGCTTATAGGGTCGTAAAACTGATACGTGGAACACGTTGTGTATATGTTCTAATTCCGGAGGTAAAGCTATTTCATAAGCTACCTCACCGACTCGCCTTAACACTTCAAAGGGTCCTATGAATCTGGGGCTAAGTTTTCCCTCTTTCCCAAACCTCATTTTCCCTTTCCAAGGTGACACTTTCAGAAACACATAAGTGCCGACATTGAAGTCTCGTTGTTGCCGATGTTGATAAGCATATTTCTTCTGTCGATCCTGAGCTGTCACTAATCTCGCTCGTATAGTTTTGATCACATCTGCAGTTTGCTGCACTAATTCTGGCCCTAGCAATTGAGGTTCTCCCACTTCATCCCAGCATAATGGCGTTCTGCATTTCCTTCCATATAAAGCTTCATAAGGTGGCATCCCGATGCTCGCGTGGTAACTGTTGTTATATGCAAATTCCACCAATGGTAGGTGGTCATCCCAGCTTCCTTTGAAGTCCATAACACATGCTCTCAGCATGTCCTCCAATGTTTGAATAGTTCTTTCGCTCTGCCCGTCTGTTTGAGGATGATACGCGGTGTTCAACCTCAGTTGCGTTCCCATGCGTTCTTGAAAGCTTTTCCAGAAATTAGCTGTGAACCGCGGATCGCGATCTGACACAATTGATACAGGTACACCGTGCCTGGAAACGATCTCCTTGATATAAAGCTTTGCCAACTGATCCAAGGTATATCTGATTTTGATTGGCAAGAAATGCGCTGACTTGGTCAATCGATCAACGATTACCCAAACTGCATCGTAACCCTTCTGTGTATTTGGAAGTCCTACCACGAAGTCCATCGTGATATGCTCCCATTTCCATTTCAGAATTTCTAACGGTTGAAGTAACCCGCTCGGTCTCTGATGTTCCGCCCTAACTCTCTGGCATGTCAAACATCTGCTGACGCACTCTGCCACTTCTCTCTTCATATTGGGCCACCAATAATGTTGGCGAAGATCCTGATACATCTTTGTGCTTCCCGGGTGAACTGAGTAACTTGAGCTATGAGCTCCCTGCAAGATTTCCTCCTTTAACTCGGATACCCCTGGCACCCAAATTCTCCTCTCAAACCTTAATAATCCATCAATACCCACATTGAACTTAAGCTCCTCTCCATCTGAAATTCTTTTCCTCACCTTCTCGCATTCTTCATCGCTGCTTTGTTCTTCTTTGATTTTGTCCAATAGAGTCGGTCGAACCTCCATTACGAACAACTTCCCATCTGACTCGCTCGGACTCTTTACCTCGAGTTCCAAATTGGCCATTTCCCTAATCAACTCCTCTTGAGCCGTTAGCATTGCCAACCTGCCACTGCCCTTTCTACTTAGCGCATCTGCGACCACGTTAGCTTTCCCCGGATGATATAAGATGTCACAATCATAATCCTTTATTAGTTCCAACCATCTTCTCTATCTCATATTTAACTCCTTCTGCGTGAAGATATACTTCAGACTTTTATGGTCCGTGTATATTTCATACTTTACACCATATAAATAGTGCCTCCAAATCTTTAGGGAAAATACTACCGCTGCCAATTCAAGGTCATGGGTAGGATATCCCTTCTCGTAATCCTCCAACTGACGTGATGCGTACGCAATAACTTTACCATATTGCATAAGCACACAACTAAGTCCTTTATGCGACGCATCACTGAAAATCACGAAATCACCTGTATCGTCTGGTAAAGACAACACCGGTGCCTCACTCAATCTTTTCTTAAGTTCCCGAAAACTTTCTTCACACTTCTCTGTCCAGACAAATTTGACCGACTTCTTTGTTAAATTCGTCAAAGTTCCTGCTATCTTCGAAAAATCTTGGATAAACCGTCTATAATAGCCTGCCAGTCCTAAGAAACTTCTTACATCAGTAGGTGTCTTTGGTTGCTCCCAATTCTGCACCGCTTCAACCTTTGCTGGATCCACGGAGATTCCGTCCTTATCGATCACGTGACCCAGAAATTGAACTTTCTCCAACCAAAACTAGCACTTTGAAAAATTTGCGTATAACTTATCCTTCCTCAACGCCTCCAATACCAACCTTAAGTGTTCAGCATGATCCTCCTGAGTCTTGGAATAGATCAGGATATCATCTATGAACACGACCACAAATTTATCTTGGTATTGCTTGAATACTCGATTCATCATGTCCATAAATGCCGCTGGCACGTTCGTTAATCCAAATGACATCACCAGGAACTCGTAGTGACCGTAACGAGTCCTGAATGCTATCTTAGGAACATCTTCATTCCTCACCCTCAATTGGTGATATCCCGTCCTCAAGTTGATCTTGGAAAAATATTTCGCTCCCTTCAACTGATCGAACAGATCATCAATCCTAGGTAATGGATACTTGTTCTTGATCGTCACTTTGTTCAACTCTCGATAGTCGATACAAAGTCTCATCGATCCGTCCTTCTTTTTCACAAATAAAACTGGTGCTCCCCAAGGAGACACACTCGGTTGAATATACTTTCTATCCAATAATTCCTGTAACTGTACCATCAGCTCTTTCATCTCTGCCGGTGCCATTCTGTATGGGGCTTTCAAAATCGGGGCTGTTCCTGGTACTAAATCTATAACGAATTCGACCTCTTTATCCGGTGGAAGCCCTGGTAACTCTTCTGTAAATACATCCAAAAATTCATTCACTACTGGTATCTGTCCCATTCCTACACCTATTTTCTGTGTATCGACGATAAGGGCCAAATATCCTACACTTCCCTTCCTTAGCAACTTCCTCGCTTGCAACATCGTCAGACAACTCAAGTGTCTCGGCGACTTACTCCCGTAGAATACTACCTTAGACTTATTTGGAGTCTTAATGTTTATACACTTCTTCTGGCAATCTATCATCGCTCCATGGTTAAATAACCAATCCATTCCTAGAATTACATCAAATTCCCCTAATTGAATCGGAATTAAATTCACAGGAAACTTATATCCCCTGATATCTACAACACAATTCCTATAGACATGGCTAACGAGAATGACTTCCTTATTAGCGACTTCTATGTTCAAAGGATATTCTAATTCTTCCTGGGGTATGTTTAATCGTTGGGAGAATTCATGCGATACGAAGGAACAAGTAGCACCCGAATCAAATAATATGTAAGCAGATATATCATTGACCGGAATGATACCTGAAACCACATCCTTGGATGCGACTGCATCCTGAACCGTCATGTTGAAAGTCCTTGCTGTTGGTCGATTCTGAGTTGGTGGTCCAGTAATTGTGAGATTTCCACCGCTTGGTCTCCTTCCTCCATTTCCTCTTGCTAAATTCTTCTTTGGGCAATTCCTTACCTGATGGTCCAATACTCCCCAATTGAAACATCCATTTCTCTTTGGTGCAGAGAAATTGGGAGAGATGTGCCCCTCTTGCCCGCAATTGAAACAAACATTCTTCCCTTTTAGACATGCACCCGAGTGATTCCTCCCACACTCCTTGCACGCCACAGTTCTCTTCTGTGCTTCCCCTGGTTTTCCCGCAGAGTTTCCCGAGTTGAAATTGTTATTGTTGTTGTTGTTGTTGTTCCACTTCCTCTTGTTTGCACCACTGCTGCTGCTACCTTCCCCGCGATTCCCTCCTTCATTCTTCTTCTTTTTCTCCTTATTAAACTTCATTAGGGCTTCACTTTCGCCCTCAGCAAGTATAGCCTTCTCCAGGAGAGTCGCGAAGCTGTTCGTCTGCAACACCGAAAGTCTACTGTATAACCATGGTTTGAGACCCTGCTCAAACCTCCTCATTTTCCTCTCCTCGGTGTCGACTTAATGAGGCCCGAACCTCGCCAGTTCGTTGAACTTTGCGGCGTACTGGGGTACGGTCATGTCTTCTTGCTTCAGCTCCAAGAATCGCATCTCCATATGACTCTACATACTCGCAGGGAAATAGTTTTCGAAGAAGATCTTCTTAAACTCTTCCTAAGGTATCACACCTTCTCCCGCCCTGATCTGGTTTGCCTCCCACCAGAAATTAGCTTCACGCTTCAGCATATAAGTGGCAAAGATTGTTTTTTGATCATCTCCTACACGAGAAATAGCGAACGCCTTTTCGATTTCCTTGACCCAAGTTTGGGCTTCAATAGGTTCGGTGGTTCCTTTGAACTCAGGTGGTCCCGCGCTCTTAAAGTCTTTAAAGTGTGCCACCTGGCCCGCTGGAGGGTTATTGGTATTCGGGGTTCGATTTTGAAGTGCCCCAGCTAACATGTCTACGAATTATTGCATGGGGTTCGGTGGACCCCTAGCATTACCGCCTGACCCTTCTGGTACTTGACGACGTCTTCCTCTAGCCATCTATCTGTTTAAATAAACTTAATGTTATCATCTCATAACTTATTCCTACAACATATATAATTCATATAAAAACTTAATCATCACATCACATATTTCAATAAAAGCATATTTATTTATAAACATAATACCCAAGGTATTTCATCGTCTTATGGCATTAAGCCATTTACATCACTTTAACCATCATATTTAGTAACATTGGAAACCAAGTTTTATTTCATAGATAAGCGTTCTACACGCTACTAGTAAAAGTTTAACACGAACAAACTAAAGACCCCGCCTAATGGCATCTTCATGCTCTTCATCCGCTATTTCCAGCACCAGCCCACGGCTTATGTCATGTCTAGACCGGTACTCCTCACGTGGAAAGTGATACACCCTATGCTGGAACCTCCCATGTGCTGATTTAAACACATACTTTATTCTATCCATCCTAACCTTTTTATCTCTTACTTCTTCTTCTAACTCGTATGTTAGCTTCTCGGCCTGAACACGGCATCTCCTCTTATCTCCCCAGAATGTGGTAATGATCTGCTTGTCAGTTTGGAGACTCTGAATCCTCTACTCTAGCCCATTAATGGTATGTCCCAAGTGGGTCCTGATAGCTTCTTTCTCATCCTTCAGCCTATCCTCCTTCTGACCTGTTGTTCGCAGATTGTCAGCCAGATCCCCGTTCCTAATTATCAGGTGTTGCACCAATGCCCCAAGCAATACTGCAGCTTGCTGCTCCCCCTGATACAGCTCCTCCAACTCATGGACCTTGTCATCCAATTCTGTAATCCTATCCATCAACTCATCCAATATAGTATCCTCAGGTGCTTCCTCGGAGTCCTCCTCGGGCTCCTCTTCCTCTTCAGGATACTCCTTTGGGTCTGACTCAGCTGCTGCCTCAGCTATAGGCTCAGGTACAGCTGCCACCAACTGCTCACTCACTACGTGAATATCTCTAACCTCCTCTTCTCCTGACATCCTACAATCAAGACAAAGTAACTCGATTAGTATTTTAAAATAGATATTGATTTTGTTTTTAGAAAAAAAATAGATTTGACACAACCCTTAGAACTCTACGTGAGTTCATCTCCTTATATACTCCACTAACTTCCCTAAGGTTATAGTCTAAGGTTCCTCACCTAAGGTTTATAGCCTACAGCTTTGATACCAACCTGTGACGCCCCCAAATCCGTGTAACATCGATTACAGGACATGGTACTCACGATACAACATACATCATCATCTATCTAAGTAAACTCCAACAATAATAATAATATTATTATAAATATTACGTACAAAATAAAATCCCAATTCTTTATAACCTTTAATAAACCAAAACTTAAACTTAGCGTTTATCGCTACATTACATCATATGCGGAAATATAAACTTATTTCATAAGGTAACTAGCATCATTTCATCTTAGACTTCCCCTTGTCCTTGCCCGAGCCCTCAGCCTTCTCATCCTTAACTGAAAGGTTTAAGCAAGAATGAGCACAAATTGCCCAGCAAGTATATAAAGAAGTTTGGAAACATACATCAGGAGTAAAAACATCTGTATGACAATATCTCAACAGTTGAAGGAATTATCAAGTGTTAAACAATAATATCAAAGATAAGAGTTTAGAATTCTCAATAGCATACTAAGGGGTGTTAAATACCCTGAACGTTACTTTGTTTCATCAAAAACCATCAGACAGTTTAACAATCAAATGGATTGTAAACGGTCTCTGCAAGTACTCCAGGTGATCAGCCAATCATACCCTACATTGTGCACAAGTATAAAGTTTAAACTGCATAAGCAGAAATGGGACTATATGCCCGACATCTGTTTGCCCGTTTATTCGGGTTGTTCATCTTAGTATTCATGCGAGACCGCACCAAAATAATTTGGATTGGTAAATTTAAATAGCTTCAAAAGATTTGAATTAAATCATTTGTCATCAACAATCTCTAGCTGAACAAAAACTAGAAAGCATTCTTGGAAACAGTTCTTTTAAATCGATGGAACTTTACAGCATAGCAATTGAATAAACAGCAATAAAACTTGCAAGACAATTGAAGTTGTAGAATTTTACGTCAAAGGAACTTGCATGCATATTTAAGTAATCACAAGTCCGAACTTACCCTCGCTGAAATCAAATGAATAAGGATTGATTAATTTCTAAATGAAAAATAGGGTAAGAAACTTGCCTGATACGTCTGCTATCGTTAAAGCTAGCAATTAACCTTCACGTAACCTAATTATATGTGACACAATAAGCCATTAGGTTCTTGAATTCTAATTCGAAAGAAAATGATTTCCTTTCATTATAATTTAATTATTAAACTACCACGTATGCTATCATCAAGCTAATTTAATCATATAACATGTTGCGTCATATAGATAAAGTGGTTCAATATGAGAACCTGAGTAAAAATAAGTTTATGGAATTTTTCTCGGTCCGACCCGACCCGGACCGACCCGGACCGGCGCAGCTACGCAGGCACAAGCCTGATGAGTGGCGCAGCTACGCTGATTTTCGCTGCCCAGAAATTTTTTTGCAGCTTTGAGCAGCCCACTTTGCGAATTGATTCTGACCAAATCATGCATGATATGACTCTGACCTTTTGACACAACATACTTCATATAGCATAGTATTTTACAAAAATATCACTTTCCAGAAAACAACAAGTTAAGGCCACGAACCGGCTGCCTTGAAAAGCGTGCCAGAACAGGTTCTAACACTTAGAAAAATTCTGGAAAACCCTGATTTTCTGCAGATTTCTATACCAACAAGCTTGCTTACGAATTTCATATCTTGCTCAATAAAACTCCGATTCCTTTGAAATTTGGACAGATTGGACTTCATACAACATACTATTTTATAAAATTATTAGCTACCATAAGCGGGTCACAGAAACCATGATTTCAAGGCTCCGAAAAACCCGAAAAGTCACAGATTTCATGCTAACCACTTTGACAAAAATTCATTACTTTGATTCTAGCATGCAAGGATTCAATTCCTACTGTCCAGATCACTTTTACTAGCATATATACACATGTTACAATAATCAAATTCACTAATTTTTCATGTTTTGATGAATTTAGCATGTTAGTGGCATTTTATCAAACATATAGCATGCATACTCGAATTTTTTGATTCTCAATGTAATTGAAACATGATTAAGTCCATAATTCTCATACTTAATAGACACATAACAGTAATACACCATAACATGGCATCACAACGCCAAAACAAACCATCAACTATGATTATACATGCATTTCTCACTATTTTCCTCATTAACATATGAAATGGGTTATGAATTACCTCTTAGTGCGAATTTCCCCTTGTTTTGATTCTGATATTCCTTTCCCCTTGCTTGTTTAGACTCTCCAAATATCCAGAATTCTCAAGAGCTCTCAAACTCTCATCCTCTCAAGTTTATATTGGTAAGGTTTCTAAGGAAAAGGAAAATACTATGGGAAAGAGATGCTCTTATAGAGCTTGAATTCTTGTGTAACGTACATATGAATTCATCAGTTGAGAGGTCCTTGGCATATCCCATGATCAATTGTGTTAATGAACCAAGATAATGTGGGAGTTGAGAAAATGAAAAGGTGTTTGGTTTAAGGAATAAAACTAACTCCCTCCTCCTTCTATATTTGCTATATACGTATATACTCTCCCTCCTTGTCCCAATTTGGTGGTCACCAAGAGACCCACCAGCTGCTGACTTGTACTAAATATATTATAATATTATTTTAATCAATTAATCAATCATTTTGACCATTTTGCCCTCCATAGCCGAACGTTGCGATACTTATATCGATTCCTACTAAGGTCGACATTCCGGACGTCATGGGACTATCCATTTCATCAAATTCATCTCCAAAATTCGTGGTTGAATTTTTACCCGAAAAAGTCAATCGGTTGACTTTGACCAAAAAGTCAACCGTGACCCATTTTCGTGGTTACAGTCTATCCTAACTAATTTCAACGTTCCGGACTCAAATACGCAATCTGCGTCTCTAAATTCTGCTCCAAACTCAAACTCATACTTTAAAGCCATCCCACGAAATTAATAGAATTAGTTCCACACTTAACCAATTTAAATAGTTGAGTTAAACTGAACCCACCATTTAAATACTCCTTATCACATATCATAAACTAACACATGCATGTATAACATATATACATCTAATAAAATAAAACTCACAAGAATTTCTCATAAATTCGTTTATTGATAATTGTTGAATGACATAATAATCTCGGATATTACAGTAACAGTTTATTTAAAAACATCTTTTTGATAGTTAGGGCCCTGTTTGGTAGAAATAGGTTTAAAACAAATACAAGGGCCTTGTTTGACAAAACAATTTAAAACTTTTTCTTTATTTTAACAAATCATTTAACACATACTTTAATGTCATATTTTAATTAATTAAATATTAATCAACCAATTTAATCAATCAAAATCTAACATCAATTAATCACATAAAATTACCGCATAATTATAATTACTCGCTAATTATAATTCATGTAACACTAACACATAAATCATCTAATTTACTTCTCTCAATTAAATTAGAACTATAATATAAAATATACATCAATTAAATAAATATTACACATTCATTTAATTAATATATAACACTTAATTAAATCGCTTCCATAAATCACATAATTTATTTATTTAACTCAATAAATAAATCACATAAAATATTTATTTAACTCAATAAATAAATCACATAAAATATTTATTTAACTCAATAAATATTTAAAATTTAATATAAAATCTCAATCGTTACAATCTTCCCTCCTTAAAAGAATTCTGTCCCCAAAATCACACATAAAAATTCCTCATCTATTACATTCTTCCCTCCTTAAAAGGATTCTGTCCCCAGAATCAGTATATAAGGGTTACACACAACTAAGCAAATAAATGCGGATAAGATTTCATCATAACATCTTCGAGTTCCCACGTAGCTTCTTCAGCCCTGTGGTTCCTCCAGATTACCTTAACAGAAGGTATCACTTTATTCCTAAGTACTTGTTCCTTTCTATCAATTATTTGAACAGGCACTTCTTCATATGTTAAAGTCCTTATCAAGTTGTAAAGGTTCATATTCTATCACATGTTTATAATCGTGCTTGTAAGGTCTTAACACAGAGATATGAAAGACGTTATGTATATTCTCGAGTTCCGGAGGTAATGCAATCTCGTAAGCAACCTCGCCAACCTTTCGTAGTACCTCAAAAGGTCCAATAAATCTAGGACTCAACTTTCCCTTCTTACCAAATCGAATCTTCCCTTTCCAAGGAGATACCTTCAGAAAAATGAAACTTCCTGGAAAGAATTCTCGGATCTGTCGATGTAAATCGGCATACTTCTTCTGTCTGTCTTGAGCAGCAACTAATCTCGTTCTGATCAGTTTCACAACTTCGGCGGTTTGTTGTACCAATTCTGGTCCCAACAATTGACGTTCACCGACTTCATCCCAACACAAAGGAGTTCTGCATTTTCTGCCGTATAATGCATCGTAAGGCGGCATGCCTATACTCGCATTGTGACTATTGTTGTACGCAAACTCTACCAATGGTAGATGATCCTCCTAGCTTCCTTTGAAGCCCATCACACAAACTCTCAGCATATCCTCAAGCGTCTGAATCATTTTCTTGCTCTGTCCGTCAGTCTGAGGATCGTATGTTGTACTCATTCGCAACTGTGTTCCCAGACATTCTTGCAATCGCTTCCAAAAATTAGACGTAAAACGTGGATCTCTGTCGGACACAATCGACACCGGAACACCATGTCGAGAAATAATTTCCTTCACGTAGAGCTTCGCTAGTTTATCTAGGTTGTACTTAACCTTGATCGGCAGAAAGTGGGCTGACTTTGTCAGTCGATCCACTATAACCCATATCGCATCAAATCCCTTCTGAGTTGCTGGAAGACCTACCACGAAATCCATCGTGATGTGCTCCCACTTCCACTCTGGAATTTCTAACGGTTGTAGTAAACCACTCGGTCTCTGGTGTTCTGCTTTGACTTTCTGGCACGTTAAGCACTTCGAAACGCATTCAGCAACGTCCCTCTTCATATTCGGCCACCAGAAATGATGCCTGAGATCCTGGTACATCTTCGTACTCCCATGGTGAATAGAATATCTAGAACTATGAGCTTCGCTCAGAATCTCCTCTTTGACCTCTGGTACTAGCGGTACCCAGATTCTACATTCAACTCGTAACAGACCTTCATTATCGACCTTGAACTTGAACTCTTTGCCATCAGTTAACCTCTTTCGAATCTTTTCACATTCTTCATCATGAAGTTGTGCTTCTTTCACTTTGTCTACTGGAGTAGAACCAGTGGTTACTTGAAATAACATCTCATCTGATTCCTTCGAAAACTTCACTTCCAACTCCAATCTAGCCATTTGTTCTATCAACCGATCCTGATCAGTTAATATGTTCAGCTTCTCCCAACCTTTTCTGCTCAAAGCATCGGCAACAACGTTAGCTTTACCCGGATGATAAAGTATCTCGCAATCGTAGTCTTTAATCAGTTCCAACCATCTTCTTTGGTGTATGTTCAAATCCTTCTGGGTAAATATATACTTCAGACTCTTGTGATCTGTGTATATTTCACATTTTTCTCCATATAAGTAGTGCCTCTAAATCTTTAGGGAAAACACTACTGCTGCCAATTCTAGATCATGGGTCGGATACCCCTTCTCATAATCCTTTAGCTGACGTGACGCATAGGCAATGACTTTGCCGTTCTGCATCAATACACAGCCTAATCCTTTATTTGAGGCATCGCTATATACTACGAAATTTCTCGTATTATCCGGTAACGACAAAACAGGCGCAGTACTCAGCCTCTTCTTCAGCTCTTGAAAACTCTCCTCACACTTCTTCGTCTAAACAAACTTAACTATTTTACGAGTCAAATTCATCAACAGAGTTGCGATTCTAGAAAAGTCTTGGATAAATCTGCGGTAATAACCTGCCAATCCCAAGAAACTCTTCACTTCAGACGGCGTCTTCGGCTGATCCCAATTCATTACGGCCTCAACCTTCGATGGATCCACCGAAATACCATCCTTGTTGATCACGTGGCCAAGAAATTGCACACGTTCCAACCAGAATTAACATTTCAAGAATTTAGCGTAAAGCTTCTCTCGTCTCAGGGCTTCTAAGGTTATTCGTAAGTGTTCAGCATGTTCCTCCTCGGTCTTGGAATAAACTAGGATGTCATCTATGAACACTACCACTAACTTGTCCAGAAATGGCTTGAACACCCTGTTCATTAGGTCCATAAATGCAGCTGGGGCATTCGTGAGACCAAATGACGTCACCAAGAACTCGTAATGACCATACCGAGTCCTAAAAGCCATTTTAGGTATATCTTCCTTCCTCACCTTCAATTGATGATACCCGCTTCTCAAATTAATTTTTGAGAAGTACTTCGCACCCTTCAGTTGATCAAACAAGTCATCGATCCTAGGTAAAGGATACCTATTCTTGATCGTAACTTTATTCAACTACCTATAATCAATGCAAAGACGCATTGATCCATCCTTCTTATTCACGAATAAAATAGGCGCTCTCCACGGCGAAACGCTCGGTTGGATATACTTCTTGTCTAACAGTTCTTGCAGTTGAACCATCAGTTCCTTCATCTCGACTGGAGCCATTCGGTACGGAGCCTTCAAAATCAGAGCAGTTCCCGGCGCTAAATCGATCACGAACTCTATCTCCCTATCTGGCAGAAGTCCTGGCAAATCGCTCAGAAAAACGTCCACAAACTCCTTAACTACCGATATTTCCTCCACCTTCGGGCTTTCCTTACGCGTATCTACTATGTAGGCTAGATATCATACACAGCCTTGCGTCAGAAGTTTCTTGGCTTGCATAACTGTTAGACAACTCACTTGCCTAGGTGATTTGCTACCATAGAACACCAACTTCGACGGAGTCGTAAGGTTCACCGACTTCTTCTGACAGTCGATTATCGCCCAATGGTTGAACAACCAATCCATACCCAGTATAACGTCGAATTCCCCAAGTTTAATCGGAATCAAATCTACTCTAAGTTCTGACCCTTAATGTCCAATCTACAGTTCTTATAAACGCTCCTAACAGGAATAACCTCCCTATTCGCAATCTCTATGTTCAAAGGGTAAACTAACTCCTCTACAGGTAAGTCTAGGGTTTTAGCAAAATCATCAGATATGAGTGAACAAGTAGCACCTGAATTAAATAATACATATGCATTTATACTATTGACCGAAATAATACTTGACACCATATCTTTTGATTGCACAGCATCCTACACCGTCATATTGAATGTCCGTGCAGTGGGTCGAACAGCTTGCAATGGTGCAGCAATAGTAACGGTACTGCTGCTTCTATTCCCTCCGCTCCCTGTTGACCCTGCCGTCAGCTTCTTCGGGCAGTTGCGAGCCATGTGATCTTTGGATCCACATGTAAAGCAAGCTCCCTTCTTCGGGTTTGGGCAATTAGGCGTGATGTGGCCTTCCTGAACACAGTTGAAGCACACCCGCTTCCCCTTCATGCACACGCTAGTGTGATTCTTACCGCATGTAGCACATGCTTCGAACTTCCTCTTCTGCTGACTTCCTTGCTGACTCCCAGCAGAGGTGTTTCCATTCCATTTCCTCTTCTGGTTCACAGCGCTGCTACCCCCAGTCTTGGTTTCTACCTCATTCTTCTTCTTCTATTGGTTGAACTTCGTCACCGCTTCGCTTCCTCCTTCAGCAAGTATGGCTTTCTCCAGTATCGCTGCAAAGGTATTCAGCTGGAACATAGAAATCTTGCTGTAGAGCCAGGGCTTCAGTCCCCGCTCAAACCTTTTGGCTTTCCTAGCGTCAGTGCTGACCTGGTATGTAGCGAACCTGGCTAACTCGTTAAACTTAGCGACATACTCGGACACCGTCATCCCTCCCTACTTAAGTTCTAGGAATTGGACCTCCATCTGGTCCTGCGAACTCACTGGAAAATATATCTCGTAAAACATTTCCTTGAAACGTTCCCACGTGATGACTTCCTCTCTCTCTCGGGTCTAGTTAGCCTGCCACCAAAAGCTAGCATTTGACTTTAACATGAAAGCCGCGAATGTTGTCTTCTGGTCTTCACCTACTCTAGCCACGTCAAATACCTTCTCTATTTCCATAACCCACGTCTGAGCTTCGATAGGGTTAGTCGATCCTTTGAACTCAGACGGTCCTACTGCCTTGAATTCCTTGAATGTAGTACCCTGCACTTGCGGCTGATTAGCAAGAGCTCCGGTCAACAGGTTCACCAACTGCTGAACCGAATTGGGATTCGTCCCATCGTTATTGTTGTTGTTTGTCGAACCCTCGGAATTTTAACGCGTTACTCTTCTTCTAGGAAGCATTTTCTGTTAAGAAACTATTATTATTAGATCCTTTATTCAACTATTAAGTATTCAAGTTTATACTTAAACGTTCTAGACAATTCAGTTCACACAGAACACCAAGAACGTCAATAAACTTCTTATATTCATTAGTCGTAGTTTAAAAACATCAATCAGATAGCATTTCTGCCATTTACATCATCCTTCCTGAACTAGAAAAGTTACAGGATTACATTATTAACTCATCCCATTCTTTTCTCCAATTATGGGATTTACATTACTTATTACAAAAAATAATACATAAACAAAACTCTACTACTACTGCTACTGCTACTGCTACTACTGCTACTTCTTAGGCATATTAATGCGTCTCACAACCTCTCTGCGTTCCTCTTCTATTACCCAAAATATCGTTCTTCGGTCCACCACATACCACGGTAAACCTTGGAACTAAGCTGGGTAGTAGAAAATACGGTCCTGAGCTCTCTCTATCGCTGTATGAAAAGCATATTCCGTTTCCCTCAGCTTGGCCCTCTTGGCTTCAGCTTCACCTTCAGCTCGATCGGCTCGTTAATTAGCCCTCAAGCTTGACTCTTCAGCTCTGGCACGCTTCCTCGACTCCTCCTGGATGTCTTGCTTCAGCTTTTCCAGTTCAAATCGAGCAGCATCTCTCTCAACCTCCATATGTATCAGGTTCCACTGTGCATCTCCTAGTTCACTATCCATCTCTTCGATAGTCTCGTCCCGCTGCTGGATGGTTTCTTCGAGATCTCCTACTCGTCCTTGAAGTTCCACGTTGCTATCGTAGACTGCCTCGTACATCTCAGCACTAGTAGAGTGACGTGGGAATTCCTCCTCGGGATCCTCTTCCTCCTCTTCAGACTCGTCCTCGTCCTCATCCTCTGGAATAGGTGTCAGCTCACGCTCCCGACCAGCTACGGTGATCACTGGAGATGGCTCTCTCCTAACCAGCTGCTCCCAGATAACATGTATGTCACGGGGCTCTTCCTCTCTAGGCACCTGAGGTACATCCTCTCTGGCCTGACTAGGTTCTCCAACGTTCGACATCCGGACAAAAGAATTTTAAAGTTCATTATTACATGATATCGAGTCGTCACTCTTCGAATACTATAATGTAAACACGTAGCACATAAGGTAGTTTATTATCTTTTACCTAGCATCACTATCTTTTCGATCTTACCATAAGGCTACTTCCTAAGATTTTTCCCCACCTAAGGTTTCATAACCTATAGCTCTGATACCAACCTGTGACACCCCCAAATCCGGGTACTTCGTTTCCACATGATTTGGTGTTCACTTTCTAATCTAACACATATCTACCCAATGAATAATGCAAAAAAAGCTACAACTTAAATTAAAATAAATAAATCTCCCTTACAACAAGGGTTATAACTTTTTTTAAAAATAATCCCGGGTTACTCTAAACCTGACATGAAATAATAAAGTGCGGAAACATAGCATTCCTGTCTCATTAAAATCATTTCAAAATAATTAAAACAAGTCTTCACTTTCTTTGCTTTCCCTTGCCCTTACTCGTAGACGGAGCATCAGCGTTATCAACCTTAACTGAAATTGTTATTTAATGCAAGAGTGAGCAAACCATAACTCACTGGAGTTTAACAATGATATATACATGAAATGATATCTTTAAAAGAATCTGAACAACTTAGCTTGCTTTAATAATAAAGAACTGAATAATAATTCTCTATCAACATTAAAATTCGAATATAGAATTTATCTGAAGGTCGTAAGACCTTTGAACTCTTGTCCTAGGTTATAAATATTTCTATTTAAACCTTTAACAGTCAATAAGACTATGGACCTTAACTCGTACTTAGGGGGATCAGCCCTTTGTACCATTTATTGTGCACAAACATCTTAACGCTATGCGTAGTAACCTCCCCTAGTAAATAGGGTTGTTCAACTCAGTAATTTGAATTCAAGTCCGCACCAAAGAAAGTTTGGTTTGGATAAGCTTACAAGGGTAATTTAGAATTCACGTTCATCAACTAAAGATTAGTTGAATCGACTTTCAATAATTCATAAACAAAAGAATTATGAATTAACATATGCTTTAGAAGTAAATTTAAAGCATTTAACATAATAACTGGATCTTACTTGAACGATAAGTTAAGATCATTTCAATTAAATAAATAATTGTACAATACAGAAATGGAAAGGACATTCTCAATAATGAATATATGAATTCAAGAAATTATACAAGATTATGGTTTAGAAAACTTACTATAAAATTAATAAGTTTAGGGTTTAGAAGACTTGCCTCAAGCGCAAGCTACTTAACACAATTCACGTACTTTAATACTTCCCACACATATATATTCAATCACAATAACCTAAATTAGTTAACACGTAACTAATTCACATAAGTGGTTAACCCTCATGGTTAACTCACTCTAATAATAATAATCAACTATCACATAGTTAATTAAATCAATTATGTATTTAATTAAATTATAATTAAACAATTATAATTCAAACACTTAATCAAATTATAATTACTTAAATTATAATTACCTTTTAAATTATAAACAAATTATAATTTATAATCAATTAGACTATATCATGCATTATAATTAAAATTAATCATGCAATTATCAATTATAATCCATAATTAAGCATGCATTTTATTAAATTATAATTACATAAATTATAATTTAAATTCACATCTAATTGATTAAAATAAATCAACTTCTATACATTATAATTTCACAGAACTATAATTTAAATTAAACATTTACTCTTAATTATAATTAATAAAATTATAATTAAGTAACTTATTGTACAATTAAACAATTATAGTTTATAATTTAAATACCATATTAGGTTTTTAACATTTCTTTTATTTCCCAAATATGAAATTATCACAATCATATAACAACATGTTATATCATTTAAATATATATTCACTATCAATGAATAATTAAACTAAGGCTTTAAAATAAACTGCACAAGAACTAAAGTCACTGCCACTGCCCGGGACACGGCGCAGCTGCGCCACCTTTAGCCTTGACACCGGCGCAGCTGCGCAGGGGCCAAACCTGCGAAAACCCAGCGTTGCAGTTGTGCCGCTTCTACCTTTACTGCCTGCGCAGCTGCGCCGGCAGCAGACAGAAACAGAGCAGCTTCGCGAATAATGTAGAGAAAAGCCAAATTGGCTCAATTCTCTACAATGAGTTCTCAATTCAGCCAACAATTTTCATATCAAACTTTGCAGAAACAAAGTGCAAAGCTTCTAACATGTTTTGAACACAGTAATACATCAATTAGCAAGATTACAACGCTTAATTTTTACAAAAATTTAAAGAAATTACCACTATCAGTGTTCTAGATGAAATTGAACACTGCGAATTTGTTTTAAAACCAATTCTCACAATTCCAATCCCAATCAACTAATTTCTAAGCATAATAACATATTCCACAATTAATTTATACAAAAATCAACAATCAACATATATTTTGATTTCTATGAGAAACTTTATTTTTTCCAAACACTTCACTATGACTTTTGAAAAACATAAATTCCCCATTATATCATATATATATTCATGAATTAAACAACTAATTAAGCATACCATCACATATAGACATGATATGAACACAATTATATATATATATATATATCCATCATGCTATACAACTTCCAAAACATGTTTTACAAAGAATGAAAATATAAGGATCATAACTTTAAAACTGGTTTTTACAATAATTATATTTTGAAAATCTTTCCATGGCACACAATTACATATGAAAACATATGAACATCATATATACATAGTCATAATTATACAACTTCATGAAAACTCAACTTTTGATAGAGAATAAAATACATGAAACATATGAATTGAGTTCTATAATAATTAGAAATTAGAGATAATACCTTTTGTTAATAGATTGAAAGAGAAAGCGATGTGAGTTCAATTCTAGCAATTCTTCTTCCTCTTTTCTCTTCTCTACTCTTCCTTTTCTCTGCTCTCTTTTCTTCTTAGTTCTTAGTTTAGACTTAGGAAAAACTAACGTAGTTTAAATATATTATAACTGATATAATATACGTATACTAATGATATATATGTAACTGCTAATTACTTAATATATATAATAAATACATTTATTATGTAAGTTACAAAAATTCAAAAATCACAATGCCTTGTTTGGCAAAACAAGGTTATTTTAAAAAACAGATTATTAATGCTAAGCTATTGTTTGGTAACTGTGACGCCCCCAAATCCGTGTAACATCGATTACAGGACATGGTACTCACGATACAACATACATCATCATCTATCTAAGTAAACTCCAGCAATAATAATAATAATATTATAACTATTACATAAAAAATAAAATCCCAAGTCTTTACAACCTTTAATAAACCAAAACTTAAACTTAGCGTTTATCGCTACATTACATCATATGCGGAAATATAAACTTATTTTATAAGGTAACTAGCATCATTTCATCTTAGACTTATGAAATTATCACAATCATATAACAACATGTTATATCGTTTAAATATATATCCACTATTAATGAATAATTAAACTAAGGCTTTAAAATAAACTGCACAAGAACTAAAGTCACTGCCACTGCCCGGGACACGGTGCAGCTCCGCCACCTTTAGCCTTGACACCGGCGCAGCTGCGCAGTGGCCAAACCTGCGAAAACCCAGCGGCGCAGCTGCACCGCTTCTACCCTTACTGCCTGCGCAGCTGCGCCGACAGTGGACAGAAACAGAGCAGCTTCGCGAACAGTGCAGAGAAAAGCCAAATTGGCTTAATTCTCTACAATGAGTTCTCAATTCAGCCAATACTTTTCATATAAAACTTTGTAGAAACAAAGTGCAAAGCTTCTAACATGTTTTGAACACACTAATACATCAATTAGCAAGATTACAACGCTTAATTTTTACAAAAATTTAAAGAAAATACCAATGTCAGTGTTCTAGATGAAATTGAACACTGCGATTCTTTTTTAAAACCAATTATCACAATTCCAATCCCAATCAACTAATTTCTAAACATAATAACATATTCCACAATTAATTTATACAAAAATCAACAATCAACATATATTTTGATTTCTATGAGAAACTTTATTTTTCCCAAACACTTCACTATGACTTTTGAAAAACATAAATTCTCCATTATATCATATATATATATATTCATGAATTAAACCACTAATTAAGCATACCATCACATATAGACATGATATGAACACAATTATATATACTATATATATATATCCATCATGCTATACAACTTCCAAAACATATTTTACAGAGAATAAAAATATAAGGATCATAACTTTAAAACTGGTTTTTACAACAATTGTATTTTGAAAATCTTTTCATAGCACACAATTACATATGAAAACATATGAACATCATATATACATAGTCATAATTATACAACTTCATGAAAACTCAACTTTTGACAGAGAATAAAATACATGAAACATATGAATTGAGTTCTATAATAATTAGAGATTATAGATAATACCTTTTGTTAATAGATTGAAAGAGAAAGCGATGTGAGTTCAATTCTAGCAATTCTTCTTCCTCTTTTCTCTTCTCTGTTCTTCCTTTTCTCTGCTCTCTTTTCTTCTTAGTTCTTTGTTTAGACTTAGGAAAAACTAACGTAGTTTAAATATATTATAACTGATATAATATACGTATACTAATGATATATATGTAACTGCTAATTACTTAATATATATAATAAATACATTTATTATGTAAGTTACAAAATTCAAAAATCACAATGCCTTATTTGGCAAAACAAGGTTATTTTCAAAAATAGATTATTAATGCTAAGGTATTGTTTGGTAACAGTTTATTTAAAAATAACTTTTTGATAGTTAGGGCCCTGTTTGGTAGAAATAGGTTTAAAACAAATACAAGGGCCTTGTTTGGCAAAACAATTTAAAACCTTTTCTTTATTTTAACAAATCATTTAACACATACTTTAATGTCACATTTTAATTAATTAAATATTAATCAACCAATTTAATCAATCAAAATCTAACATCAATTAATCACATAAAATTGCCACATAATTATAATTACTCGCTAATTATAATTCATGTAACACTAACACATAAATCATCTAATTTAATTCTCTCAATTAAATTAGAACTATAATATAAAATATACATCAATTAAATAAATATTACACATTCATTTAATTAATATATAACACTTAATTAAATCGCTTCCATAAATCACATAATTTATTTATTTAACTTAATAAATAAATCACATAAAATATTTATTTAACTCAATAAATATTTAAAATTTAATATAAAATCTCAATCGTTACATGATTCATCTCTTAACTCACCTCAACTTGTTAGCCCATCTTCAAACTTTTGAGAAAAAATTCCTCCGGAAAGTGGAATGAAGACTGTCAAAAACCCTTCCTCTCCTTCAAGAAGCAGTTGATTGAAGCTCCTGTTTTGGTGCCTCTAAAGGACATAATTCTCCTATTTATGTATATATCAGTTAATTCCAATGCTATGGGCTGCATGTTTAGGTAGAAAGATGATAGAGGCAAGGAAAGAGCTATCAGTAGATTCAGTGGTCGTGAGCAGAAATACACCTTGATTGAAAAAATATGTTGTGCTTTAGCATGGGCCGCCATGAGGTTACTGTAACGATTGAGTTTTTATATATTAAATTATAATAATTATTGAGTGAATAAATATTTTATGTGATTTATTTATTGAGTTAAATAAATAAATTATGTGATTGTGTGGACTGATTTAATTAAGAATAATATTTAATTAAATTGATATGTTATTAATGGTGTAGCATAATTGTAATTTAGTTGAGAATAATTAAATTAGATTTAAAAGTATGTGCTAAGTATTTGTTGTAATTTACTAAGTGTTACATGAATGTAATTTCAAGTGTGACAATTGAGTATTAAGGAATGTTAACTTTTATTTAATTTAATTAGAATGTTGTAATTTAATTAAATAAGTGTAGCATCTAAATTATGGGTTAAGATTTATTAAAAGAATGAAAAAGAGTTTTAAAGTGATTTTATCAAACATGGCCTAACCTTTCAAATTATTGTAACATATGTAATTAGTAATATTTCTTATGGTAATTAATATTATACTTATTACTTATAATAATAATATAGGTTACATATATATTATATATGTATATGTATATTACACAATATATGTTAGATAGTAAGTACGTTAGTTTTTTACAAACAAAGAAAGAAAGCAAAGAAAGGGTTAGAGAGAATTCTCAGAGGAAGAAGAAGAGAACTTTGAGAAAGCAAGAGGAGAGTTCTACATCATCATCTCCATCTGTTCTCCTATTTCAAACTAGAAAAGGCATAATCTTAGAACTCCATAAGTTGTAGTCATGTTCTTCTATATTTTTATAGTTTTAGAATTCTTTGTAAAAATCTTTTTGTGAAAATTCATAATTTTGATATATGAATGGGATGTGTACATATATATTTATATATATGCTTACATATGATTGTTATAGTCGTTTAAGTGTTTCAATTCACAAAGATATGATGAACATGAACAAATTACGTTCATGGTGTTTGATTATGAAGTTATTTTGAAAATAGTTCTTAAATCATCAAAATAAATTGATGTGAGCATGAAGTTATGTGTAATATGTGTCATAGCATGATATGATATGAGCTATATAGTTGTTTTAACAATTCATTCCGTGTAATTTTGATAAACAAGAAGAATTGTGTTCATATGATTTACTGTAAACTAATTCTTTTAAAAATGGCTTTTGAAACTATTAAATTGATGTTTGATTGTGGGTTATTGTTTAAATTGATAATGGATTATATTAGTATGTTAAGAATAGGAGTTATTACAATTGGAATTACTTGAATTAATTGAAAAACGAATTCGTAATATCAATTTTCATCAAGAATGCTTAATATCGTAGTTTTCTTCGAAAATCATGAAAACATTGGTTTGATCATGTGTTGTATGAATTTTTCATGTTATAATAATGTTAAAGAGTTTAAAATATTGTAGTTAGCAAGTTTCATGTTAATCATGTTGGGTAAAATCAAATTCGGTGTGAAGAAATAAGCCAAATTGGCTTATTTCTCTGCCAATTCGCCAACCAACACTTCCACCAGAGGAGGGACCCGCCCCAGCAGGGCTATTTCCCTTGGGGGACCCGCCCCATCGGGTTAACAAGCTACCCGGGAAGTTTGGTTTTTGCTTGTTGAGTTTTCATGCCCCGTTTGTTTAGCTAACTTATTTCTATGACTTGATAAATGTAATAGGTAATAAGATAACATGCTTTTGATGTGTTTAAGATAGATTGATGTTTTATATGAATGTGTTACATGTGTATGAGTGTGTTACTTTCATAAGGTACACCACATGATTTAAAGCGTTATAAGCTTATGAATGTATGTCGTGAGTTTATACTCACGTATGTGGCTAGTTAGCAACCTATGTTGTAAACAACGTTGTGAGTTGGACTTGAGTATGAAGTTCAACGGTTTAAACGTTGTAGTTGGGTACTAATAGATGTTTTGAACGTAATGTGAATGTGTAGGGTAACTGTGAAGTGATTATAGTTATTAAAGTGTAGCTTGCGCTTGGGGCAAGTTCCCTAATCCTTATTCTTATACGTTAAGCAAGTTTCTATTTCTAAACTCGACATTTACTTTGTACAAGCTTTCTAAAATATTCTTGTACGCTATGCAAGCTTTATCAATGCATCTTTTATTGTGCAAGTTCTCTAACCCTTTCTCGAGATGTCATGCAAGTTTATTTCCGATTGTTAACTTGTTATGTATTGTACAAGTTATATCGTATTCCAATGTTCATAATGCAGTTATTATCATAGTGTTGTGATCTTGACTTAATTGTTCAAGTCAGATCTACTTATTCTTTCAATTGCTTTAAGTTATTTCTAAAGCATGCCTACTTATTATGTATATTATTTTTATATCTTACAATTGGTTCATGATTTTTATATTATTGAACTGTTAAAGCATTGTGAGTCGATTCAACTACTTCTAGTTGATGATAGTTAAAACTCCAAAGTTCCTGTATCTATCCAAACCAAACTTTCTTTGGTGCGGACTTGTATTCAAATACTGAGAATGAACAACCCTACCTATTAGGGGACATTTATGTGAAAGCGTTAAGATGGTTGTGCACAATACATGATACGAAGGGCTGATCCCCCTGAGTACGAGTTGAAGGTCCATAGTCTTAATGATTGTTAAAGGTTTAAATAGAAATATTTATAACCTAGGACATAGTTTAAGGTCGTATGACCCTCAGATAAAATCTATACTCAAACTTTAAATATGATGGAATAATTATTATTCAATTCTTTATTTTGATGAAAGTAAAGTAATTCAAACTCTTTTGAAAATATTCACTATGTCATATCGCTGTTGTATTTCAAGTGAGCTTTTGTTTGTTCACTCTTGCATATTTTTACAAACCCTTGCAGTTAAGGCCGAGAATGTTGACATTCCATCAACAAGTAAAGGAAAAGGAAAGATGAGCAAGTGAAGGTTTGTGGTTTCAAGTTTATATTGTAATAAGATTTAGTTGACTATGTTTTATTTCTGTATTTACTTTGTTTGATGTTAAGGTTTAGTTAACCGTGGGATTTTATTTGGACAAGTTGTAATCCTTTGTCAAGGAAGATTTTATTTAAGTTTTATGAAGGTTGTAATTGGTTTTGCAATTCTTTATTATTGGGTTGATATATGTTTTAAATAGAAAGTGAACACCAAATCATGTGGAAACGAAGTACCCGAATTTGGGGGTGTCACAATTACAACATTACCTTCATGGGCACACAACCTATCTCATATCCCGCATGGATCCTCTGAAGTACATATTCAGCAAGCCCATGTTAAATTGCCGATTATCCAAATGGTAATTAATCCTCCAGCAATTTGATATCATATACGTGACTCAAAAGTCCATCAAAGGTCAAGGAATTACAGATCAATTAGCCGAAGCACCATTAGGGAATTTTAAGCCCTTGGAAACTTATTTTCTGAATAATGGGATAATGATAATTCAATAAATCCATTGAGGAGATACATGCCAATTTTAGAAATTGTACTTCGACGGGGCTGTAAACATGGAAGGTGCAGGAGTCGAGGCAGTTCTTGTATCTATTATAGGAGAACAGTATCCCGTGGTCAGTAAACTACAGTATGTCAACACCAACAACATAGCCGAGTATGAAGGCTATATAATGGAACTGAAACTGGCCCAATCCATGGGTATCAAACGGTTAGCGGTCTTTGGGGATTCTGAGTTGGTCATCAAACAATCCACTGGGGCCTATCATACCGAAGAATTATATTTATTGCCCTACCATCTACAGGTTATCAAGATGGCTATGGAATTTGAAGAAATAATCTTCGTCCACATCCCTCGAAATAGAAATGATTTCACAGATGAATTGGCAACATTGGCTTCCTTGATCCACATATCTGATAGGAGAGGAATTTTTGATATCAAATTTACACGCCAGAAGGCACCAGCCTATGGGAATTACATTGGATAAGTATTAGATGAGCTATCTCCCATCAAACAGCCTTGGTACTAGGATATCAAATAATATCTTTGAGATGGAACTACGCCCACGGGGGCAAGTCAAGCTGAAAGAAAGCGAATTCATAAAATTGCTATGAAATTCTATTTAAGTGGAGATGCCCTTTATAAAAGAGATGCAGGAAAAAGCCTTCTGAAGTGCCTAGACAAAGATCAATCCCAAAGATTCATAGAAGAAGTCAACGGTGGAGTATGTAGTCCACACATGAGCAGTCCTTTACTTGCCAAAAAGATATTAAGAACAAGGCATTACTGGATTTCTCTCAAATCTGACTCAGATGATCACGTCAAGAGATGTTACCAATGCCAAATCCATGGAAATGTCATCGAGGCTCCTCTAAATGAACTACACAATATGAGTTCGCCATGACTCTTTTCCATGTGGGTGATGGACGTGATCGAACTAATCAAGCCCAAAGCCAGCAATGATCATCGGCTTATCTACACCATGATCGACTACTTCACCAAATGGGTAGAAGTTTCCTCCTTTCCCAAAGTTACCAAGGAGGTAATCATTGGTTTCATCAGAAACAATGTAATTTATCGATATGGACAACCAGAGGTGATCGTATTAGATAATGCTATGAATCTGAACAACCAAATAATGAAGGAGTTATGCAATAAATTCCACATCAAACATCTTAATTTCGTCATCTATCGTTCCAAGATGAATGGTGTTGTCGAGGTAGCCAACAAGAATATCAAGAAGATTATGCAAAAGATGTCCGCCAATCACAATGGATGGTCTTACTTATTGCCTTTAACTTTGTTGGCATATAAAATGTCAATGCGTATTTCTACTGGGGTTACCCCTACTCATTGGTCTATGGCATGGAAGTAGTACTCCCCATAGAAGTAGAGATAGAATCATTAAGAGTGTTGATAGATGCTCAGATAGAAGAAGACCAATGGTTACAAAAGTGGTACAACCAGTTATCTCTAATAGATGAGAAAAGGGTTGCAGCCATCTTCTATGGTTAGTTATATCAACAAAGGATTGCTCGGTCCTACAACAAGAAGGTCTGGCTTTGGCGATTCAAAGAAAATGACTTGGTGCTGAAGATAATCCTCTCCAATCAAGATGAAGCCAGAGGAAAATTCACTCGAAACTGGGAAGGCCCTTTCATTATCAAGGAAGAGTTGATAGGAGGAGCCATCAGATTGCAAGAAATGGATGGGGAAGAATTCCCCCAGCTTATCAATTCAAACACTGTGAAAAGGTACTATGTCTATGTTATCTACTAAGCACCATCATGGTCCTGAAAAAAAAACATCAATTAAATCACTTCAGGTCTTTACTGCTAGGCCTGAACTACAAAAGACCTAATCTCCGCCATCCTCGGGAGTATGTAAGCAGTCATCTATGGTGCGGTCTAACCTTTAAAAGAAAACAGCCAAACACTTTACCTATAAACTCAAAATATCCAATCAAATATGATTCTGAAGACACCAAACCATACATAAACCTAAATCCTATAAAGCCTCCATAGTCAACGAACCATTCTGAGAGACCCTTCGACATCTCAATGTCAGTCCATCAAGAAAAAGTTCGCGGTACCTCAAGACAGCAAGTCATGAACAAAAATGGCAACCGTCAAGCAAATGTCAAAACATATTCAAAAGGGAAGTGAACTAAAATATATTTCCTTGCCATATAATACTGTTTAATATATACAATGTGTCCTATACATGATAAAAATGGCTTGCAGTCAAACGGGACAGCAAATCCAACATCGCATCCCTCTCTGAAGATGGAGGTGCATCTCTAAGCTCCTGGCCTGTAGTCTAAATACGAGATAAAAGATCTATGGCCATCTACAGAGTAATACCATGATCATCCATGAATGCACTCATATCTGCGATAATGTCCTCCATGTAGGATCTAAGAGTAGTACTCTTGGCAATGGAAGCATCCTTGGTAGCTCGGGCCTCATCCATCTCTAGATATGCAGCATCCTTACCAGATAGGGTCGTCAACATCAATGCCCTATCCTGATCCCTCTCAAAGGTCAGAAGCTGTATCATCTTCTCTAAGGACTCTACAGAAAGTGGGGTAGCAACACAAAAGAGCTAGGAGTGTCAGTGACCATAGCTGATGTCAAACCAGCAACTAGCTCGTCTTTTGCAGGAGAAACAAGATGAAAGTAGTATGCATACAAGCCAATCATGTATGATGATAAAACATATACTTAGTGAACGATCTTATTTATTTATTAATAAAAGTATTCATTTATTGAAGGCATTTAATTATCTACATGATGCTATTTTTATAATACGTAAATAACCCATAGTTTTAAACAATGCTTTTAGAATCATGATGTTGATCATGCTAATGAGATCTATATTCTTAGAAAGTTTAAAACTAAAATAGTTCTCAATCGTTGGATTACTAAAAAGGAAATTAGTAAATTCGGATAGATTGGTACATATTTTGCTTGCTCATTGGATGAGGATGATTGATCTCATGATCATTTGTGTGGAGACATTAAAGCAAGTATGTAGGTACTTATTGGAGAATAAGTTCACTGAACGTGACTCGTTAAGGAATACCTAATGGAGTTTTACTTGCATGTCAATAGGAATTCCTATGTTATAGTAGTACAAGTGATCCTTGGACTTGAAATCATTATAGTATCTTATGTGTAATGAATTATACTTTGACTTATTTCGTTAAGACCCTTAGGGTATATCAAAGGGTATGCTTAGGTGTAATAAGTTACATATGGAGATAATGAATGGTCAATAAAGAATCTACCACTTCTAGTAAAAGAAGAGATATGTCATATGTGATTCGTTAAATGACAACCCAGTAGTCCTTGGCCAAGGCAGAATGAAATTAGAAAAGAGTTTCTAATTTGCATTATTTGGAGTTGTGCATTTTCTAATCGAAATACATATAATTAAATAAAATAAGACTTGACACTAATTAAATGTCTTATATTTAATTGGGACATTGTATGGTGGAAGGATTGAATTGTACGGTAACTATTTACTCACAGGTTCTTTTATGATTAATGTTGAAATCTATATTACCTGAAAAGTCGTTGATCGCTAGGGAGGCTTATCCCTATTGCAGAATAAATGTTATTTATTTAAATAGATTATTAGTTTAATTTATTTATTTAAATAGGATTAGAATTGTTCTAATTGATTTATTCGCAACAGATTTAATATGGATAACCTAAAGGGTCACACCATAAAAGGAAGAATAATTATTTAAGAATGTAATGGCATAATCGTAATAATATGTTAAGTATAATTAATTTAATCTATGATGATAGAATAAATTAAATAGCTTAATATTTATTATTTAATATTTTAGAAATATTAAATACAAATTAATAAGAGGAGTCTTATTAATATTATTACAATTATTATTATTTTAATTTTTAAAGGAGTTTAGGAATTAATTTAATATTAGTAATCTCAATTATTCCTAATGAGATTAGAAGGCAAATTAATTAAAGGAGTTTAATTAATTAATCCCAATGTGTTGGGAAGCTTAATTAATTAAAGAAGTTTAATTAATTAACTAAGGGTCCTCTTAACGTGTGTCCTAAGGGCACATGTTAAGCACACAATTTAAGAGAATATTCTCTTGAAGTGTGTGTATATTCCCTTGATTTCTATATTTGCACCAAGTTCAAGGGAATATGCACAGAATTCAAAGGAATATTCTCTTGAACTGTGTGCTTAGCATGTACCCTAAGGGCACATGTTAAGAAATTCCATTAATTAAATGAAACCCAATTTCTAATTAGATTAGAAGGGTTGACCAATATCTATATAAGAGCAGTCTTATATTAGATATCAGTAGACGTAATTCCAAAAGTTGGAGAGTACTTCTTTTTCTACAAAGAATAGAAAACTAGAGTTTAACCAATAACCCTCCTTCTTGAACAATTCATCTTCCTTGGTAGATCACCTCTAGAGGCCAAACACTTGGGTGGCTAACGTTGATCAAAGAAGGAATCAATCAAGGAAATTCAAGGAGATCACGAAGAGCAAGGAGTTGAAATCACAACTGTGGAAGCTAGTTTTTACAAGGGTATGATTCTAATTTATTTTTCTTTTTCTATTGATTGATAATTTAGCACAAAGCATGATCTTGGTGAGGGTTTCTATAAATTTTTAAAACCTAATTTATCGCGCTTCTGCCTTTATTGTGTAATTTGATTACATATATATGTTTCATACAAACCCAACAGTGGTATTAGAGCCTAACTTTGTGCTAATTATTAATTTTATGATTCCATGTATGAATTGATGTGAGATTGGATCAAATTTTATGGATAAAAATCAAAGTCTGATGTTTCTACGATGAACAGCGCTACCGCGCCGCCTCCTAGTTCATTCTTGGCACGGACGCGCCACTCTGCAGATTTTGAAAACTGACCTTTCAACAATTAAAGTAAATGGTTTATTTAATTGATAACAGTTTAAAATAAAGATGTTTATTTTATCTGAAATATGATTTCAGATAAAAATTAAAGGAGTTTAATTTGGATTTGGTTTTTGAATAAAATAAAAGAGTTTATTTTGTTTCAAAACTAAAATTTAGCAAACTTTTGTCCATTAAATGACATCGATGCATATATGGAATGATTTAATTATTCATGAGATGAATGTTTATTTATTGATGCATATGTTGATGTATATGATAATAAATGGGGTTGATTATGGACTATTGACCAATGTGATTGAATTTTATTTTAGTTGGATGCTCGAATGTATAGGTTTTATTAAATGGGGTCTGCGTACCTCGTATTCTCTCATTTTTCTTGATGTAAAATTCTATCTATCTCCTATTTACTTCCCCTTTACTGCTGATCAAGGTTTCTATTTAAATTAAATAGTTTATGTAATAGTACTAGTTAAAATTATCTTGAAGAATTGGAGACCAAGGAGCAAGGAGCCCGTGAAGACCCGTTTGTAATGGAGCCCGGGTTTAAATGTAATAGTTACGTTTACATTTAATTCTTGCACTCCTAGGTTTGACCTTTTGATTCACTTGGTGACTCTAGTGAACCAAACTAGAATAAAAGTCCATAATCAATCCGGTTAGAATATAATATTCTATATGTGCATGCTAGTAATATATATATTATATTTTATGCAAACATGCTTCGCATGTTTTAATAAAATAACGTGTATTATATATATATATATATATATATAAATATATATATATATATGTGTGTGTGTGTGTGTGTGTGTGTGTGTGTGCATGCGCGCTAAACAAGATGAGACAAGTAATAACTAACCCTTTAAAGAAATTATTTTAAGTCTAAAGCGTTTAAAGATATTTGGAATATCGAACGTCACTTTCTAGCATGATAAAATTAATAGAATATTAAATATTTAATATAAGTTTGTTGTGCTATCCACAAGCACAATATTTTTCTTTTTTGAATATATGGAAGTGCTAGGTTGGACTTAACTTAAATCATTTTAGTTCGGATGTGCACACACTTGACCATTATGATCTAAGAGGTAAAATAAAAAGGGGTTACATGTTGATGTAATTGACAAATAGTTATCTACCTATTTATTTATATATGGTTTGTTGTGCTATCCACAAGGCTATATACATTTGAAATATGATCCTTATTCTCACTAGCAAATCTTTAATTAGATGTTGACGAACGATATAAGTGATGGTAATATAGTTTGAAGGAAATAGTGGTAGATACCAATTTAAAATAAGACCTAATTTATTTTGGTATTTAAAATTAATTAAATAAATGTTTGCTAAAATGTTGTCTTTTTACATGTAGAAATTTAAAAATGTCGAAATCACTAATTTCTCTGCGTAGCATACTTGATGCTAATAAACTGACCGGACCGAATTACATGGACTGGTTAAGGAATCTTAGAATAGTTCTCACTGCTGAAAATATTTCTTATATCCTAAATTCCCCTGCCCTTGGAACTGTTCCAGAAACATCCTCTAAGGAAGAGATTGCCACCACTGTAAAGTGGCAAGATGATGCATCTGTGGCTCAATGCATCATGCTCGCATCCATGAATAACGAGCTTTAGTGTCAGCATAAAAACATGGATGCTCCTACTATGTTGGTTCACCTCAAGGAGTTATATGGTGAACAAAGTAGGACTGCTAGATATGAGATATCTAAGGAGCTCTTTCGATCTCGGATGACCGAGGGAACTGTTGTTGAGACTCATATCCTAAGGTTAATCAATCTGATTGAACGCCTTGAACAACTTAGGTTCGTCACGGATGTGGAGTTGAGTCAAGACTTAGTCTTGCAGTCACTCCCTGAGACCTTCTCGCAGTTCGTTATAAATTTTCACATGAATAAGTTAGATGTCAGCTTGCTTGAATTACTTAACATGTTGAAAACTGCAGAAGGTCACTTTCCATCCAAGAAAAACCATGTCTTAATGGTGGATGATTCTTCTAAGAAAAGGAAGATGCCCAAGGTATCTTCTAAAAAGAAGAAATCTAAGAAGGCCAACGGCAAAGTGAACATGAAGGATCAAAAGAAACTTGATTCAGCTAGCAAAGGAATGTGCTTCCATTGCAACAAGTCGGGTTATTGGAAGAGAAACTGCAAGAAGTTTCTGGCAGAGAAGAAGCTTGGAGAAGCTTCGACTTCCAATCAAAGTTTGTTCATAATTGAAATTAATTTTTTCTACAAGTCAAAATTCTACTTGGGTATTGCATACCGACTGTGGTTCTCACATATGTAATAATGTGGAGGGACTGGTCAGAAGTAGAAAATCGAACAAGGATGAGGTTGTCTTACGAAGTAGGAAATGGTGCAAAGGTTGCTGCATTAGCTGTAGGAACTTATTATTTAGCACTACCTACGGGCAAGTCCATTATTTTAAATAATTATTATTTTGTTCCAAATATCATTAGAAACATTATTTTTATTTTTGTATTAGATATGGATGGATTTGGCATTATAATAAAGAACAACAGTTGTTCTATTTATAATAACAATATTTTATATGGTGTTGATAATTTGCGAAATGGATTTTATATACTTGACTGGCATGAAAATATATTTCAAATATAACAAACTAAGAAAAAAAAAGAGATGATGTTAATTATACCTATATGTGGCACTATAGACTTGGTCATATCAATGAAACAAGATTATCCAAGTTGCATAAGGATGTGCTCTTAGAGCTATCTGATTATGAATCATATCCAACTTGTGAATCTTATCTCATTGGTAAAATGACTTAATCTCGTTTTAGTGGAAAAGGAGAAAGAGTTATAGAGTTGTTAGCGTTGGTTCACACAGACGTTTGTGGACCTATGACAACGAATGCACGGGGAGGGTATTCTTATTTTATTACTTTCACTATTGATCACTCAAGATTTGGATATGTGTATTTAATGAAATACAAATCTAAATCATTTGAAAAGTTCAAAGAGTTCAGAAGTAAAGTAGAGAAACAAACTGATAAAAGTATTAAGATTCTTCGATCAGATCGAGGTGGAGAATACTTAAGCGGTGAGTTTCTCAATTGTCTAAAAGATAATAGTATAATCTCACAATGGACTCCACCAGGTACACCACAAATAAATGGAGTATTTGAAAGGAGAAATTGAACATTGTTGGATATGGTTTGTTACATGATGAGTTTTACCGGTCTTCCAATTTCCTTCTGGGGTTATGCCTTAGAAATGGCTGCATACCTACTTAACAAACTGCCAGCCAAATCGGCCCTAAAGACTCCATATGAGATGTGGAAAGGTAGGAAACCAAATCTTAAGCATGTTAAGACTTGGGGTTGTCCAACTTATGTCAAAAAGTTTGAACATGGTAAGATACATACTAAATCCGACAAGTGTAGATTTGTGGGATACCCTAAAGAAACTTTAGGGTATAATTTCTGTTATCCAACTGATCAAAAGGTGTTTGTTGCGAAACATGCTGCCTTTTTGGAAAGGAGTTTATCCATGAAAGGGTCAGTGTGAGTAAGATATATCTTAAAGAAGTTCAAGAACCATAAATTACTACAGATCAAAGTCAGGTACCTGACCAAGTGGATGAACCTACTTTAGCACACCCTATTCGTAAATCTGGAAGAGTACCAAAGATACCTGATAGGTATGGATTCATCATAGAGGATGACGATGAGGTACACATCATGAATGATGATGATCCATTGAATTACGAACAGGCTATGAGTAATAAAGACTCAGGGAAATGCCTAGAAGCCATAAAATTCGAGATGGACTCCATGGATGAGAACCAAGTATGGACTTTGGTTTCACCACCTGAAGGCATAAAGCTTATTGGGTGTAAATGGGTCTTTAAAAGAAAGACTGGAGCGGACGGTAAGGTAGAGACCTATAAGGCCCGACTTGTTGCAAAAAGGTTTCAAATAAAGACAAGGAGTTGACTATGATGAAACCTTCTCACCAGTAGCTATGCTCAAGTCCATTCGGATTTTGCTTGCGATTGCAGCTTATTATGACTATGAGATCTGGCAGATGAACGTGAAAACGACCTTCCTCAATCAGAAACTTGAGGAGGATGTGTATATGACACAGCCAGAGGGATTTGTTTCAAAGGTTGGAATAAATTAAGTCTGTAAGCTGTAACGATCCATTTATGGATTGAAGCACTCTTCTCGTAGATAGAACATCCGTTTTGATGAGACAATCAAAGAGTTTGACTTTATCAAAAATGAGGATGAACTATATGTGTACAAGAATGTTAGTGGGAGTGCTGTTTCATTCCTTGTATTATATGTTGATGATATATTACTGATAGGGAATGACATTCCTATGCTACAATCGATAAAAATCTGGTTATCTAAACATTTCTCCATGAAGGACTTGGGAGAAGCATCCTATATTTTGGGGATAAAGATCTATAGAGATATATCTAAAAGGATGCTTGGCTTATCCCAAGGAGTGTACATTGACTCGATGCTAAAAAGTTTTAGCATGGAAGATTCTAAAAGAGGTCTCATGCCGATGAGCCATGGAATACATCTCTCCAAGAAACATGCCCAAAAGATACCTGAGGAGAGAGACCGTATGAGTAAGATTTCTTATGCTTTAGCAATAGAATCAATCATGTACAGTATGTTATGTACTAGACCGGATGTCGCTCATGCACTCAATGTAACGAGCAGATATCAGTCGAATCCAGGAGAAGAGCACTAGAAGGCAGTGAAAAATATCCTAAAATACTTACGAAGGACTAAGGATGTATTTCTTGTCTACGGTGGGTCTGAATTAAAACTCGAGGGCTTCACAAATCCAAGTTTTCAAAAGGACAAAGATGATAGTAAATCCATTTCGGGGTATGTGTTTACCTTAAATGGTGGCGCAGTGAGTTGGTGTGACGCCCCCAAATTCTTTACATTTCCTGTAGTAGATTTGGTGCTCACGTAAATATTCTATAATACAATAACTTCTATAAATCCAAAATTCACAGTATCCCAATCGATTAAGAGTTCTCGTCAGAACAATTACCATATCTGGATACCCTCACTTGGATGTATAGATTTATAATCTTACAGATATTTCTTATATATCAATAATTTCTATCTATCTGGCATTCACAGTACACATGATAAGATTGTTCTTGGAACTGAGGAGCAACCTCAGTGCTTACAGAACTCCCAAGATCATTCAATACCCTCATTCAGATGTATAGTTTATATAGATACTGTACTTGATTCTATTCACTAATAATAATGTAAAATCATTCAACTAATAACTTAACAACATAATAATATCTAGTTACCTACTGTTCAACTATTACATCATAGAAATACCAAATTACATTCTTAAGCATAATACAATCAACATTTGTTTCCATAAATTGACTTCTACCCACATGTAAGATTTCCTGAACTTTCTGGGGTATTCGATGCAGCTACAAAGGAAAAGAATATTTGCAAGGATGAGCTTTAAAATGCTCAGCAAGTTTTAAAGAATTACAGTTTATACTCACACAGTATCTGAATTGAAGGAACATAAAGTTTAGAGTATTTTTCACATATATATACTGAGGTTTGATCTGCCAAACCCCACATATTACGAGTTTCTGTTAGTCATATAGACTTAGCAACCTGGGTTGATTTGGCCAACCACACCAGCTAGGAGTATGCATATCATCCTATACAACCACCAGGTCAGTGTAAAATTGTCGGTCATTAATAACCACCCGGTCAATGTAAAATAACCGGTAATTGATAGTATCAGTATATATAATTGTACCAAGCAATATTGGTTTCACCACAGTGTATGCTTCGATATCAAATCAAAAATAATTTACGCAAGTAACGGTTCATATGTCTTGGTTATGTTTGAACAATAAGTCATAACCTTTTTCAAATCATAGATATCACGAATAAGGTTTATAACAATTTCGTATATCACTTTACAAGACTTACATTTAATATTGACATTAAATGAAGTTAGAAAAACTTGCCTTTTATCACGATCGGCTACTTAAGTTATTTGAAAGTATACTAGCAACCTATATATGTTATAACAGTCATTAGAAATGATAACAATTAATATCTAATTAAACTAGTAGTGTCTAGGTTGACTTTAGAGTCCGTTCGGTATTTTATAGATTCATTGAATAGCTATCGAATTAGTTTTTCGATAAACTTTATATAAAAGTTTTAATATCCTATCTAGATATTTTAGTTATTATTTATAATAATTTTCAAATGCTTAAAATAATTTTTAAATGATTTAACATCATTTAAAATGATTTTTAACTTGTTAATATTATTTTTAAATATTTAATAACCATTTAAATTGATTTTTAAATCATTAATATTATTTTTAAATAATTTATTTTTATTAATAATTATTTTTTAAAATCATTAATATCATTTTTAAATAATTTATTATTAATTTTTAAATCATTAATATTATTTTAAATAATTTATTAATAATTATTTTTATTATCATTAATATTTAAATAAATAAATTATTAATAAAATTTAATGTCAAAATATTAAAAAATATTTATTATAATTAAAAATGAATTTTCAGAATTTTTTATTAATTATTTAGTAATTATTTCTAATTATTTTTATTTATTCTAATTATTTTAATTAATAAAATTAATTTTCAAAAATCGCCTGTCGCTAAAGACCTTTAGCGACAGAAGTGTCGCTATAGGTGTTCTTCATCACCTCAAGAACACGATGGTCAACGGCCAGGGGCTCCGTTTGACTCGAATTTTCTGGCAATAAATTGGGTTTCTGGGCAATCTAATTCAATGAAATTGTAGTTCTAATGTAGTACTACTCACCAATGCTCATTTCACTACCTAACAACATGTCTACAAGTCCCTATGGCCGGTCAAACCACCTAACCTAGACTCTTCTTGAAATTCTGGGTTGCCTAGAAACGAACGGTCAACGCTGGTAAACGGTTTCTATAGCTTTATATCTTGCCGGCTGTTAAATGTTTGGGTGTTCTAGTCGTCGAGCTCTGTAGACGAACTACAAGGGTACATGGTTTGAGCAGTCACAGAGTCTATATCTCAACAAGAAGCAAGATCTAAGCTCTCAAACAACTTGTCAGATCGTTGCTTGAAATTTCTCGGTTACCTAGAAATCGGACCTGGACGGTCAACGAGTTTTGACCGTTTATATTTTTCGGCTGGTGACTTTTTAGGGCTTGATAGTGCTCTAATATATAGTACTCATGTCAAGGTACAATCTAATTAACATCTAACACCCAACCAGACAGACAAGCGAAAGATCTAGGCGGTCAAACCACCTGTCAGATCTTGTTCTTAAGCTTTTTGGGTTTTCCAGAAAGCAGCCGGTCATGGTCAGTCAACGACTTTTGACAGCTTAAACTCCCGATCCTGTGTTCCGATTGTCATTCCATCACTACTAGGCTACTACCAACACTACATACTACAACTACCAACTTTAAACACATCTAAACAACAAACAATTAGCGAGATAAGAGGGCTGACATTCGTTGTTAGACCCTGTTTTGCAACTTTGACAGTTTTGCTTAAAACTCCATTTTGATGCTTTTAAATGTTATGGATTCGTGTTTTAGCAACCCAGATCACTAAATAACTTACTAATTAACATTATTAACCAATAACAACAACAATTAAATATTCAAAAATCAAAAATTAAGTTAGGGTTAGGTTTTTAACCTTTTTGAGTACTTTTTTATTCTTTCCTTCTTGATTCCATTTCTAGCTTGTTGGAAAGGTTTATGAGTCAGTTGGCTATGTATGTTAAGTAGAAATTTTGTGGCTTTGTGTTCCTAGAACCTTACCTTATATGAAAAGTTCAAGTAGGGGTAAAAACCTAATTCGTCTTTTATTTTGACAAGTAAGCCTATAGCATTAATTGAAGAGGTTGTGTTGTCAAACCTTTATGGTAAAATCAGATAAGGCAAATCTTTTACTTTCCAAGTAAAAGATTTATGCTTATCTCATTTAAAACAAAACAAAATAAGGGCATTTTAGTCATTTTATATGTAATAAGGGTATTTTGATAATTTTCCACTTAAATACAAGGGTAATGTAGTCATTTCCTATTCTCTTTAGAAAGTTTATAAACAATAATGAACAACAAGGGTTTATCAGTTTAAAATTAGGGTTTTTAATTAAGATTAGGGTTTTATAATTAGGGTTAGGGTTTTCTAATCCCTAATTAGGGGTTCCTTACAATTTTTTCAATTAAATATTTAATACATCATATTAAATTATTATATGTATATATTCATCATAATATATAACATTACCAATGTATTATGCTATAATTCCCATTTATTATAACAATTAGGGTTAGGATTCCTTATTTAAATAAAATTATAAATTGGGGTTTACCTATAAAACTTTTCATATATCTGTACAAAGTTTATATCTTATGTGTTGATATATAATTATATATACTAATAATAAAGTTAAATACCCATCACACAAGATATTAAACATATTTATATTTACTGTTTATATTAATATTACTATTTAAAGTTTTGGAATATTACAATCACCCCATCTTATAAGAATTTCGTCCCGAAATTGAAACTACAGCCTATGAAAATAAATGCGAAAAGTCTTCTCGCATCTTATCTTCTAGCTCCCATGTAGCTTCTTCAATATCATGATTCTTTTAGATTACTTTAACTGACGATATAACCTTATTTCTCAACACCTGTTCTTTCCGATCAACTATCTGTATCAGACTTCTACATACGATAAATCTTTGTCTATTTGAATAGGTTCATAGTTTATCACGTGCTTATAATCAGATTTATACAGACGTAACACAGACACATAAAACACATTATGGATGTGTCCTAACTCTGGGGGTAAGGCTACCTCATAGGTTACTTCACCTATTCTCCTTAATACTTGAAATGGGCCAATGAATCTCGGGCTTAGCTTTCCCTTTTTACCAAAACGAATCTTGCCTTTCCAAGGAGATACTTTCAGAAATACATGACTCCCAACACTAAACTCCCTTAGCTGTCCGTGTTGATCTGCATATTTCTTCTGTCGGTTTTAAGATGCTTGCAACCGTTGTCGTATAATTCGAATCTTCTCCGTGGTTTGTTGAACTAACTCAGGTCCAAGCATTTTTCTTTCCCCAACTTCATCCCAGCATAAAGGTGTTCTACACTTCCTTCCATACAGGGCTTCGTACGGTGGCATTCCAATACTGGCATGATAACTGTTATTGTACGCGAACTCTACCAAAGGTAACTGGTCCTCCCAACTCCCTTTAAAATTCATAATGCAGGCTTCTCAACATATCTTCCAGCGTTTGAATGGTTCTCTCACTTTGTCCATCGATTTGCGGGTGATATGCTGTACTCAATTTCAGTTGGGTTCCCAAGTACGCCTGAAGACTCCTCCAAAAGTTCGAAGTAAATAGTGGATCTCTGTCTGACACTATGGATACTGGAACTCCATGTCTAGAAATAATCTCTTTTATGTATAACTTGGCCAATTGATCGAGATTATAAGTAACCTTGATAGGTAGAAAATGGGCTGACTTGTAAGACGATCAACTATTACAAAGATAGCATTGTGGCCTTTCTGAGTGAAAGGAAGTCCTACCACAAAGTCCATGGTGATTGTGCTCCGATTTCCATTCAGGAATCGATTGAGGTTGTAGCAATCCACTCGGTCGTTGATGCTCAGCTTTAACTCTCTAGCATGTGAGACACTTGATTACCCATTCTGCTATCTCTCTTTTCATGTTCGACTACCAAAAATGTTGACTCAAGTTCTTATACATCTTAGTACTTCTCGGATATACATCAAACTTGGAACTGTGGGCTTCCGCTAAGATTTCATCTTTCAATACATGTACCGTTGGAACCCATACTCTATCCTCATACCTCAGTACTCCTTCTTTATCCAGTCAAAACTTAATGTTCCTCTCATGAGTTATCTCGGCCTTACATTTCTGACATGCTTCATCTTTCTCCTACATCTCTTTGATTTTATCCATTAAGGTTAAGGTTGTCTCTATCACAAATAGCTTTTGATTAGAGTTAGTTGGAGCTCTTACTTCAATCTCGAGTTTTTCAAACTCTTTTATCAGTACCTCGTTGTTTGTGATGGTATTCAACTTCTCTTGATTCTTTCGGCTCAATACATCTGCAACTACGTTGGCTTTACCAGGATAATATAGAATCTCACAATCAAAGTCCTTGATTAATTCTAACCACCTTCTCTGTCTTATGTTCAGCTCCTTCTATGTAAAAATATACTTCAGACTTTTGTGATCTGTGTATATATCACATTTTCCCCCATACAAATAATGTCGCCATATCTTCAAAGCAAAAACTACTGCAGCTAACTCCAGATCGTGAGTAGGTTACCTTTTCTCATAATCTTTAAGTTATCGCGAAGTATAGGCGATCACGTTCCCATGTTGCATTACCACACATCCTAAACCCCTGTATAAAGCATCACTATAAACCACAAGACCCTCAGTTTCATCTGGTAATGATAATACTGGTGCCCTACTCAATAATTTCTTCAATTCTTGAAAACTCTCTTCACACTTGTCCGTCCAATTATACTTCACAGTCTTTCGAGTTAAATTGGTTAGCGGGGTCGCTATTTTGGAAAACTCTTTTATAAAACGACGATAGTACCCTGCCAACCCAAGAAAACTGCAAACTTCTATTGGTGTCGTTGGTTGATCCCAATTTATGATTGTTTCTATCTTTGTTGGATCCAATGCCACCCCATTCTTCTTAATTACGTGACCTAGGAACTGGACTTCTTCTAACCAAAACTCACACGTGGAAAATTTGCGTAGAGTTTTTCCATTCTCAATATCTCTAAACCACTGTCAAGTGCTCCGCATGTTCCTCCCGTGTCTTAGAGCATATTAAGACATCACAAGAAACTAGTAATGCCCGTATCGGGTCCTAAAGGCGGTCTTTGGTACATCTTCTTTTCTTACCATCAAATGATGATAACCCGATTGTAAGTCAGTTTTTGAAAAATGCTCTACTCCTTTTAATTGATCAAACAAATCGTCAATCCTTGGTAAAGGGCACTTATTCTTGATGGTCAACTTGTTTAACTCCCGATAATCTATACACAATCTTAACGTTCCATCCTTCTTCTTTACAAACAACACAGTTGCTCCCTATAGTGAAACACTAGGTTGTATGTACTTCTTATCTAAGAGTTCTTGTAACTGAACATGCAACTCCTATAATTCTACCGGTGCCATCCTATATGGTGCCTTTAAAACTGGTGCCGTACCTGGTGCAAGGTCAATTACAAACTCAATCTCTCTGTCAGGTGGAAGACCAGGTAGAGCACTTGGAAATACGTTCCGAAAACTCATTTACTACAGGTATTTGATATAACTTTCCCCCTTCTTTCCTTGTATCAACCACATAAGCTAAATACCCTGTACCACCCTTTCGAAGTAATCTCTTAGCTTCCATAACCGTTAAACATCGAACTTGCTTTGGTGAACAATTTCCCTTGAATACTACCTTTATTTTCAAAGATGTCCGTAAACTCACTTGTTTCCGTTTGCAATCTATTATTGCCTTATGCCTACCCAACCAATCTATCCCCAATATTATATCAAACTCCCCTAGTTGAATAGGTATAAGGTTCACTGGTAATGTATGTCCCTGAATTTCTACACTACAATTCTTATGTCTTGTATGAACATGGATTATTTCTTTTTTAGCAATTTCTACGTTGAAAGGTGCATCTAAATCTTCACATGGCATTTTTAATCTTTTAACAAAATATACAGATGCAAACGAACAAGAAGCACCAGGATAGAATAACACATAAGCATTTACAGCATCAATTGGTATGATACCTGTCACCACATCTTGTGCCTCCACCGCATCTCTCACTGTTATGTTAAAAGTCCTTGCATTTGGATGATTCTGAGCAACTCATGCAGCCGCTGCTCCTGGGTTATTGTTAAAATTTTGACATCCTCCCACATTCACCTTCTTGGGTTTTGGAGAAAACTTAGACACATGACCCTCTTCCCCACAGTTGAAACATTTGACATTCTTGCTCTTCTCCTTCTTTTTAGGACACCAGTTGGAATAATGCCCATTTTCTTCACAGGTATAACAAGTCGTCCCTTTAAAATAACATGCCCCTTTATGATTCTTTCCACATGTCTGACATCACTCCATCTTTTGGTTGTTGTTTTTGTTACCTCTTTTGTTGGCATTGTTGTTAGGGTTATACCCTCCTTTTCCAGTGTTATTTGGAAAAGCTACCTCCCACCTTCTCTTATTGTTGTTGTTGTTGCTGTTATTGTTGTTGTTGTTACTCCCACTCGTGTTTCCCTTTCCGGTAAAATAACCCTCTTCTCCTTATTAAACTGGAATAAAGCTTCTCCTTCCTTCTCTGTTATAATGGCCTTCTCCAGTATCTTCGCAAAAGTCTTCACATGAAATGCCTGATACTCTGCTCTTAATTTGGGGTTTCAGCCCCCCTTCAAACCTCCTTGTCTTTCTTGCCTCAGTATCTCCCTGTTGTGATGCGAACCTAGCCAACTCGTTGAATTTGGCTGCATATTGTGACACCGTCATCTCCCCTTGTTTCAATTCCAAAAATTGAACGTCCATAGCGATCCTGCATCGAAGTTGGAAAGTAGTTGGCAAAGAAAAACTCCTTGAATTTTTCCCAGTTAGTGGCACCTTCTCCAGCTCTCCCCTTATTTGCTTCCCACCAGTGGTTAGCTTCATCCTTCAAAAAGAAAGTGGCAAAATCTAACTTTTGGTCAATCATTCACCTTTGTTACTTTAAACATCTTTTCCATTTCGGTAACCCAAGTCTGAGCTTTTATGGGTTCATCAGTTCCTCTGAATTTTGGTGGCCCCACTAGTTTAAAATCCTTAAACTAAGTTGTGGTTGGGTTATTGGGTGCAGCTGGTATCGCGTTAGCTTGCCTTCCTTGTAAAGCTCCTACCAGAATATTTACCAGGGTTTGGGTTGGATTTTCCTCTGCCTGTTCTTGCTCAAGTTCTCCATGAGTTCTTCTTCTGTATGCCATTTATCTAAATATAACAAATAACTAAGTATGAATACCAGTTCAATAATTAAACACCACAGTTTGATAAACTGAAATTTGTAATTCACATTAAAAGTCTATATATACATATCTAGTGACTCATTTTAGATCACTAGTTATACACACGACAGAAAATAAACTACATAGCCTATCTGACTAGCGATTTATTCTTATCGCTAGCTATATTATGAAACTTCCTTAGTCTAAAGTTCTTTCTTCTTTGTTACTATCTTCTTCTTCAGCTTTGCCACCATCTTCTCCAACTTCAACAACCTCTCCTCTAGAAACTTGACCTCTTGAGCCACTCTAGATCCTGATCAGGAACTTGAAGACCCTGTCCCTTCTATCCAGGCATGGCGAGGGAGTACTATCTGCAATAGTACTGCATCTATGACTGGCTCTGCCACGATTAATTGACGTTCTTCTGACATCCTACAATCAGATTTATAAAATCGATTAGTATCTACAAATCATAACTTAATACTTTATTAGTATTCTTATCTATTAACTTTCCTAACAACTTTCCCTCTCTCGTAATAACTCTATTTGAGCTTATATCCTTTATCGTCTAAATACTTTCGAGGTTATAGCCTAAGGGTTTTCTCCTAAGGTTTCTAACCTAAGGCTTTGATACCAAATTGTGACGCCCCCAAATTCTCTACATTTCCTGTAGCAGATTTGGTGCTCACGTAAATATTCTATAAGACAATAACTTTTATAAATCCAAAATTCACAGTATCCCAATCGATTAAGAGTTCTCGTCAGAACAATTACCATATCTGGATACCCTCACTTGGATGTATAGATTTATAATCTTATAGATATTTCTTGTATATCAATAATTCCTATCTATCTGACATTCACAGTACAAATGATAAGATTGTTCTTGGAACTGAGGAACGACCTCAGTGCTTACAGAACTTCCAAGATCATTTAATACTCTCATTCAGATGTATAGTTCATATAGATACTGTACTTGATTCTATTCACTAGTAATAATTTAAAATCATTCAACTAATAACTTAACAACATAATAATATTTGGTTACCTACTGTTCAACTGTTACATTATAGAAATACCAAATTACATTCTTAGTCTTAATGCAATAAACATTTGTTTCCATAAATTTACTTCTACCCACATGTATGATTTCCTGAACGTTCTGGGGTATTCGATGCAGCTGCAAAGGAAAAGAATATTTGCAAGGATGAGCTTTAAAATGCTAATCAAGTTTTGAAGAATTACAGTTTATACCCACACAGTATCTGAATTAAAGGAACATAAAGTTAGAGTATTTTCCACATATATATACTGAGGTTTGATATGCCAAATCCCACATATTACGAGTTTCCCTTAGTCATATAGACTTAGCAACCCATGTTAATTTAGGCAACCACACCAGCTAGGAGTATGCATATCATCCTATACAACCACCCGGTCCGTGTAAAACTGTCGGCCATTAATAACCACCAGGTTAATGTAAAACTGCCGGTAATTGATAGTATCAGTATATATAATTATATCAAGCAATATTGGTTTCACCACAGTCTATGCCTTGATATCAAATCAAAAACAATTTACGCAAGTAACGGTTCATATGTCTTGGTTATTCTTGAACAATAAGTCATAACCTTTTTCAAATCACAGATATCACGAATAAGGTTTATAATAATTTCGTATATCACTTTACAAGACTTACATTTAATATTGACATTAAATGAAGTTAGAAACACTTGTCTTTTATCACGACCTGACTACTTAAGTTATTTGAAAGTATACTGGCAACCTATATATGTTATAACAGTCATTAGAAATGATAACAATTAATTTCTAATTAAACTAGTAGTGTCTGGGTTGACTTTGGAGTCCGTTCGGTATTTTATGGCTTCATTGAATAGCTATCGAATTAGTTTTTCGATAAATATTATTTAAAAGTTTTAGTATCCTATTTAGATATTTTAGTTATTATTTATAATAATTTCTAAATGCTTAAAATAATATTTAAATGATTTAACATCATTTAAAATGATTTTTAAGTTATTAATATTATTTTTAAATAATTCATTTTTATTAATAATGATTTTTTAAATCATAAATATTATTTTTAAATAATTTATTATTATTTAAAATGATTTTTAAATCATTAATATTATTTTTAAGTAATTTATTATTAATTAGTTTTATTATTATTAAAATTTAAATAAATTAAATATTAATAAAATTTTATGTCAAAATATTAAAAAAGGATTATTATAATTAAAAATGAATTTTTAGAATTTTTTATTAATTATTTAGTAATTATTTCTATTTATTCTAATTATTTTAATTAATAAAATTAATTTCCAAAAATCGCCTGTCGCTAAAGACCTTTTGCGACAGAAGTGTCGCTATAGGTGTTCTTCATCACCTCAAGAACAGGATGGTCAACGGCAAGGGGCTCCGTTTGACTCGAATTTTCTGGCAATAAATTTGGTTTCTACACAATCTAATTCAATGAAGTTGTAGTTCTAATGTAGTACTACTCACCAATGCTCATTTCAATACCTAACAACATGTCTACAAGTCCCCATGGCCGGGCAAACCACCTAACCTAGACTGTTCTTGAAATTCTGGGTTGCCCAGAAACGAACAGTCAACGCCGGTCAACGGTTTCAATAGCTTTATATCTTGCCGGCTGTTAAATGTTTGGGTGTTCTAGTTGTCGGGCTTTGTAGATGAACTACAAGGGTACATGATTTGAGCAGTCACAGGGTCTATATCTCAACAAGAAGCAAGATCTAAGCTCTCAAACAACCTGTTAGATTGTTGCTCGAAATTTCTGGGGTTACCCAGAAATCGGACCTGGACGGTCAACGGGTTTTGACCGTTTATATTTTTCGATCGATGACTTTTTAGGGCTTAACAGTGCTCTAGTTATGTAGTACTCATGTCAAGGTACAATCTAATTAACATCTAACACCCAACAAGACCGACAGGCGAAAGATCTAGGATGTCAAACCACCTGTCAGATCGTGTTCTTAAGCTTTCTGGGTTACCCAGAAAGCAGCCGGTCATGGTCTGTCAACGACTTTTGACGGCTTATAACTCCCGATCCATCACTTCTAGGCTACTACCAACACTACATACTACAACTATCAACTTTAAACACATCTAAACAACAAACAATTAGCGAGATAAGAGGGCTGACATTCGTTATCGGACCCTATTTTGCAACTTTGACAGTTTTGCTTAAAACTCCATTTTGATGCTTTTAAATGTCATGGATTCGTGTTTTAGCAACCCAAATCACTAAATAAGTTACTAATTAATATTATTAACCAATTACAACAACAATTAAATATTCACAAATCAAAAATTAAGTTAGGGTTAGGTTTTTAACTTTTTTGAGTACTTTTTGATTCTTTCCTTCTTGATTCTGTTTCTGGCTTGCTGGGAAAGGTTTAGGAGTAAGTTGGCTATGTATGTTAAGTATAAATTTTTTGGCTTTGTGTTCCTAGAACCTTACCTTATATGAAAAGTTCAAGTAGGGGTAAAAACCTAATTCCTCTTTTATTTTGACAAGTAAGCCTATAGCATTAATTGAAGAGGTTGTGTTGTCAAACCCTTGTGGTAAAATCAGATAAGGCAAATCTTTTAGTTTCCAAGTAAAAGATTTGTGTTTATCTCATTTAAAACAAAATAAGGACATTTTAGTCATTTTGCGTGTACTAAGGGTATTTTGGTAATTTCCCACTTAAATACAAGGGTAATGTAGTCATTTCCTATTCTCTTTAGAAAGTTTATAAACAATAATGAATAACTAGGGTTTATCTGTTTAGAATTAGAGTTTTTAATTAAGATTAGGGTTTTATAATTAGGGTTAGGGTTTCCTAATCCCTAATTACGATTTTCTTACAATCTTTTCCAATTAAATCTTTAATATATCATATTAAATTAATATATGTATCTAGTCATCATAATATATAACATTATCAATGTATTATGCTATAATTCCCATTTATTATAATAATTAGGGTTAGGATTCCTTATTTAAATAAAATTATAAATTGGGGTTTACCTATAAAACTTTCCATATATCTGTACAAAGTTATATCTTATGTGTTGATATATAATTATATATACTAATAATAAAGTTAAATACCCATCACACAAGATATTAAACATATTTATATTTATTGTTTATATTAATATTACTATTTAAAGTTTTGGAATATTACAATCACCACATCTTATAAGAATTTCGTCCCGAAATTAAAATTACAGCCTCTGAAAATAAATGCGAAAAGTCTTCTCGCATCTTATCTTCTAGCTCCCATGTTGCTTCTTAAATATCATGATTCTTTCAGATTACTTTAACTAACGATATAACCTTATTTCTCAACACCTGTTCTTTCCGATCAACTATCTATATCAGACTTCTACATACGATAAATCTTTCTCTATCTGAGCAGGTTCATAGTTTATCACGTGCTTATAATTCGATTTATACGGATGTAATACAGACACATAAAACACATTATGGATGTGTCCTAACTCTGGGGGTAAGGCTTCCTCGTAGGCTACTTCACCTATTCTCCTTAATACTTGAAATGGGCCAATGAATCTCGAGCTCAGCTTTCCCTTTTTACCAAAACGAATCTTGCCTTTCCAAGGAGATACTTTCAGAAATACATGACTCCCAACAATAAACTCCCTTAGCTGTCTGTGTTGATCTACATATTTCTTCTGTCGGTCTTGAGATGCTTGCAACCGTTGTCGTATAATTTGAATCTTCTCCATGGTTTGTCGAACTAACTCAGGTCCAAGCATTTGTCTTTCCCCAACTTCATTCCAGCATAAAGGTGTTCTACACTTCCTTCCATACAGGGCTTCGTACGGTGGCATTCCAATAATGGCATTATAACTATTATTGTACGCGAACTCTACCAAAGGTAACTGGTCCTCCCAACTCCCTTTAAAATCCGTAATGCAAGTTCTCAACATATCTTCCAGCATTTGAATGGTTCTCTCACTTTGTTCATCGGTTTGCGGGTGATATGTTGTACTCAATTTCAGCTGGGTTCCCTAGTACGCCTAAAGACTCCTCCAAAAGTTCGAAGTAAATAGTGGATCTCTGTCTGACACTATGGATACAGGAACTCTATGTCTAGAAATAATCTCTTTTATGTATAACTTGGCCAATTGATCGAGATTATAAGTAACATTGATAGGTAGAAAATGGGCTAACTTGGTAAGACGATCAACTATTACCCAGATTGCTTTGTGGCCTTTCTGAGTGATAGGAAGTCCTACCACAAAGTCCATGGTGATGTGCTCCCACTTCCATTCAGGAATCGGTAGAGGCTGTAGCAATCCACTCTGTCGTTAATGCTCATCTTTAACTCTCTGGCATGTGAGACACTTGATTACCCATTCTGCTATCTCTCTTTTCATGTTCGACCACCAAAAATGTTTACTCAAGTTCTTATACATCTTAGTACTTCCCGGATGTACAGCAAACTTGGAACTGTGGGCTTCTACTATGATTTCATCTTTCAATATATGTACCGCTGGAACCCATACTCTATCCTCATACCTAAGTACTCCTTATTTATCAAGTCAAAACTTAATGTTCCTCTCATGAGTTATCTCGGCCTTACATTTCTGACATGCTTCATCTTTCTCCTGCATCTCTTTGATTTTATCCATTAAGGTTAAGGTTGTCTCTATCACAAATAGCTTCTGATTAGAGTTAGTTGGAGCTCTTACTTCAATCTCAAGTTTTTCAAACTCTTTTATCAGTACCTCGTTGTTTGTGATGGTATTCAACTTCTCTTGATTCTTCCGGCTCAATGCATCTGCAACTACGTTGGCTTTACCAGGATGATATAGAATCTCACAATCAAAGTCCTTGATTAATTCTAACCACCTTCTCTGTCTTATGTTCAGCTCCTTCTGTGTAAAAATATACTTCAGACTTTTGTGATCTGTGTATATATCACATTTTCCCCGATACAAATAATGTCGCCATATCTTCAAAGCAAAACTACTGCAGCTAACTCTAGATCGTGAGTAGGATACCTTTTATCATAATCTTTAAGTTGTCGCGAAGCATTGGCGATCACATTCCCATGTTGTATTAACACATATCCTAAACCCTGTGTGAAGCATCACTATAAACCATAAGACCCCCAGTTTCATCTGGCAATGATAATACTGGTGCCCTACTCAATAATTTCTTTAATTCTTGAAAACTCTCTTCACACTTGTCCGTCCAATTATACTTCACAGTCTTTCGAGTTAAATTGGTTAGCGGGGTCGCTATTTTGGAAAAAACTTTATTAAAACGACGATAGTACCCTGCCAAACCAAAAAAATTGCAAACTTCTATTGATGTCATTGGTTGATCCCAATTCATGATTGTTTCTATCTTTGCTGGATCCACTGCCACCCCATTCTTATTAATTACGTGACCTAGGAACTGGAGTTCTTCTAACCAAAACTCACACGTGGAAAATTTTGCGTAGAGTTTTTCCATTCTCAATATCTCTAAACCACTCTCAAGTGCTCCGCATGTTCCTCCCGTGTCTTAGAGTATATTAAGATATCATCAATAAACACCAGCACAAACTTATCCAAGCATGATTTAAATACTCGATTCATTAAATCCATAAAAGTTGCTGGTGCGTTTGTTAACCCAAAAGACATCACAAGAAACTAGTAATGTCCGTATTGGGTCCTAAAGGCGGCCTTTGGTACATCTTCTTTTCTTACCTTCAGTTGATGATAACCCGATCGTAAGTAAATTTTTAAAAAATGCTCCGCTCTTTTTAATTGATCAAACAAATCGTCAATCCTTGGAAAAGGGTACTTATTCTTTATGGTCAACTTATTTAACTCCCGATAATCTATACACAATCTTAACGTCCCATCCTTCTTCTTTACAAACAACACAGTTGCTCCCCATGATGAAACACTAGCTTGTATGTACTTCTTATCTAAGAGTTCTAGTAACTGAACATACAACTCCTTCAATTCTACCGGTGCCATCCTATATGGTGCCTTTGAAACTGGTGCCGTACCAGGTGCAAGGTCAATTACAAACTCAATCTCTCTGTCAGGTGGAAGACCAGGTAGATCACTTGGAAATATGTCCGAAAACTCATTTACTATAGGTATTTGATCTAACTTTCCCCCTTCTTTAATTGTATCCACCACATAGGCTAAATACCCTGTACCACCCTTTCGAAGCAATCTCTTAACTTGTATAACCGTTAAACATCGGACTTGCTTTGGTGACCAATTTCCCTTAAATACTACATTTGTTTTAAAAGATGTCCTTAAACTCAGTTATTTTTCGTTTGCAATCAATTATTACCTTCTGCCTACCCAACCAATCTATCCCCAATATTACATCAAACTCCCCTAGTTGAATAGGTATAAGGTTCACTGGTAACGTATGTCCCTGAATTTCTACACTACAATTCTTATGTCTTATATGAACAGGGATTATTTCTTTGTTAGCAATTTGTACGTTGAAAGGTGCATCAAAATCTTCACATGGCATTTTTAATCTTTTAACAAAATTCACAGTTGCAAACAAACAAGAAGCACCATAATCGAATAACACATAAGCATTTACATCATCAATTTATATGATACCTGTCACCACATCTTGTTCCGCCACCGCATCCTTCACTGTCATGTTAAAAGTCCTTGCATTCGGACGATTCTGAGCAGTTCTTGCAGCCGCTGCTCCTAGGTTATTGTTGAAATTTTGACCTCCTCCCCACATTCACCTTCTTGGGTTTTGGATAAAACTTAGACACATGACCCTCTTCCCCACAGTTGAAACATTTAACATTGTTGCTCTTCTTCTTCTTTTTAGGACACCAGTTGGAATAATGCCCATTTTCTCCACAGGTATAACAAGTCCTCCCTTTAAAATAACATGCCTTTTTATGATTCTTTCCACATGTCTGACAGCGCTCCATCTTTTGGTTGTTGTTGTTGTTACCTCCTTTGTTGGCATTGTTGTTAGGGTTATACCCTCCTTTTCTGGCATTGTTTGGAAAAGCTACCTCCCACCTTCTCTTGTTGTTGTTGCTGATATTGTTGTTGTTGTTGCTCCCACTCGTGTTTCCCTTTCCGGTAATAACCCTCTTCTCCTTATTAAACTGCAATAAAGCTTCTCCTTCCTTCTCTGTTATAATGGCCTTCTCCAGTATCTTCGCAAAAGTCTTCACCTGAAATGCTGATACTCTGCTCCTAATTTGGGGTTACAGCCCCCCCTTCAAACCTCCTTGTCTTTCTTGCATCGGTATCTACCTGATGTGATGCGAACCTAGCCAACTCATTTAATTTGGCTGCATATTATGACACCGTCATCTCCCCTTGTTTCAATTCCAAGAATTGAACCTCCATACGATCCTGCATCAAAGTTTGAAAGTAATTGGCAAAGAAAAACTCCTTGAATTTGTCCCAATTAGTGGCACCTTCTCCAACTCTCCCCTTGATTGTTTCCCACCAGTGGTTAGCTTCATCCTTCAAAAAGAAAGTGGCAAAATCTATATTTTGGTCATCATTCAACTTTGTTACATTAAACATCTTTTCCATCTCAGTAACTTAAGTCTGAGCTTTTATGGGTTCATCAGTTCCTCTGAATTCTGGTGGTTCCACTAGTTTAAAATCCTTAAACTGAGTTGTGGTTGGGTTATTGGGTGCAGCTGGTATTGCGTTAGCTTGCATTCCTTGTAAAGCTCCTACCAGAACATTTACCAGGGTTTGGGTTGGATTTTCCTCTGCCTATTCTTGCTCAAGTTCTCCACGAGTTCTTCTTCTATAAGCCATTTATCTAAATATAACAAATAACTAAGTATGAATACCAGTTCAATAATTAAACATCTCAGTTTGATAAACAAAAATTTGTATTTCATATTGAAAATCTATATATACAGATCTAGTGACTCATTTTAGATCACTAGTTATACACACGACAGAAAATAAACTACATAGCCTATCCGACTAGTGATTTATCCCTATCGCTAGCTATATTATGAAACTTCCTTAGTCTAAAGTTCTTTCTTCTTTGTTGCTATCTTCTTCTTCAGCTTCGCCACCATCTTCTCCAAGTTCAACAACCTCTCCTCTAGAAACTTGACATCTTGAGCCACTCTAGATCCTGATTGGGAACTTGAAGACCCTGTCCCTTCTATCCAGGTATGGTGAGGGAGTACTATCTGCAAAGGTACCGCATCTATGACTAGCTCTGCCACGATTAATTGATGATCTTCTGACATCCTACAATCAAATTTATAAAATTGATTAGTATCTAAAAATCATAACTTAATCCTTTATTAGTATTCTTATCTATTACCCTTCCTAACAACTTTCCCTCTCTCTTAATAACTCAATTTGAGCTTATATCCTTTATCGTCTAAATATTTCCGAGGTTATAGCATATGGGTTTCCTCCTAAGGTTTCTAACATAAGGCTTTGATACTAAATTGTGACGCCGCCAAATTCTCTACATTTCCTGTAGCAGATTTGATTCTCACGTAAATATTCTATAAGACAATAACTTCTATAAATCTAGAATTTACAGTATCCCAATCGGTTAAGAGTTCTCGTCAGAACAATTACCATATCTGGATACCTTCACTTGGATGTATAGATTTATAATCTTACAGATATTTGTTGCATATCAATAATTCCTATCTATTTGACATTCACAGTACAATTGATAAGATTGTTCTTGGAATTGAGGAGCGACCTCAGTGCTTACAGAACTCCCAAGATCATTCAATACCCTCATTCAGATGTATAATTTTTATAGATACTGTACTTGATTCTATTCACTAGTAATAATGTAAAATCATTCAACTAACAACTTAACAACATAATAATATCTGGTTACCTACTATTCAACTATTATATCATAGAAATACCTAATTACATTCTTAATCTTAATGCAATAAACATTTATTTTCATAAATTTACTTCTACCCACATGTATGATTTCCTGAACCTTCTGGGGTATTCGATGCAGCTGCAAAGGAAAAGAATATTTGCAAGGATGAGCTTTAAAATGCTCAGCAAGTTTTAAAGAATTATAGTTTATACTCACACAGTAGCTTAATTGAAGGAACATAAAGTTAGAGTATTTTCCACATATATATATTGAGGTTTGATCTGTCAAACCCCACATATTACGAGTTTATGTTAGTCATATAGACTTAGCAACCCGTGTTAATTTGGATAACCACACCAGCTAGGAGTATGCATATCATCCAATACAACCACCCGGTCAGTGCAAAACTGCCGGTCATTAATAACCACTCGGTCAATGTAAAACTGTCGGTCATTGATAGTATCAGTATATATAATTGTACCTAGAAATATTGGTTTCACCACAGTCTACACTTTGATATTAAATCAAAAATAATTTACGCAAGTAACGGTTCATATGTCTTGGTTATGCTTGAACAATAAGTCATAACATTTCTAAAATCACAGATATCACGAATAAGGTTTATAACAATTTCGTATATCACTTTACAAGACTTACATTTAATATAAACATTAAATGAAGTTAGAAAAACTTGTCTTTTATCACGATCGGCTACTTAAGCCATTTGAAAGTATACTGGCAACCTATATATGTTATAACAGTCATTAGAAATGATAACAATTAATTTCTAATTAAACTAGTAGTGTCTGGGTTGACTTTGGAGTCCGTTCGGTATTTTATGGCTTCATTGAATAGCTATCGAATTAGTTTTTCGATAAATATTATTTAAAAGTTTTAGTATCCTATTTAGATATTTTAGTTATTATTTATAATAATTTCTAAATGTTTAAAATAATATTTAAATGATTTAACATCATTTAAAATGATTTTTAAGTTATTAATATTATTTTTAAATAATTCATTTTTATTAATAATGATTTTTTAAATCATAAATATTATTTTTAAATAATTTATTATTATTTAAAATGATTTTTAAATCATTAATATTATTTTTAAGTAATTTATTATTAATTAGTTTTATTATTATTAAAATTTAAATAAATTAAATATTAATAAAATTTTATGTCAAAATATTAAAAAAGGATTATTATAATTAAAAATGAATTTTTAGAATTTTTTATTAATTATTTAGTAATTATTTCTATTTATTCTAATTATTTTAATTAATAAAATTAATTTCCAAAAATCGCCTGTCGCTAAAGACCTTTTGCGACAGAAGTGTCGCTATAGGTGTTCTTCATCACCTCAAGAACAGGATGGTCAACGGCAAGGGGCTCCGTTTGACTCGAATTTTCTGGCAATAAATTTGGTTTCTACACAATCTAATTCAATGAAGTTGTAGTTCTAATGTAGTACTACTCACCAATGCTCATTTCACTACCTAACAACATGTCTACAAGTCCCCATGGCCGGTCAAACCACCTAACCTAGACTCTTCTTGAAATTCTGGGTTGCCCAGAAACGAACGGTCAACGCCGGTCAACGGTTTCAATAGCTTTATATCTTGCCGGCTGTTAAATGTTTGGGTGTTCTAGTCGTCGGGCTTTGTAGACGAACTACAAGGGTACATGGTTTGAGCAGTCACAGAGTCTATATCTCAACAAGAAGCAAGATCTAAGCTCTCAAACAACCTGTCAGATCGTTGCTCGAAATTTATGGGTTACCCAGAAATTGGACCTGGACTGTCAACGGGTTTTGACAGTTTATATTTTCCGGTCGATGACTATTTAGGGCTTAACAGTGCTCTAGTTATGTAGTACTCATGTGAAGGTACAATCTAATTTACATCTAACACCCAACCAGACTGACAGGCGAAAGATCTAGGCGGTCAAACCACCTGTCAGATCGTGTTCTTAAGCTTTCTGGGTTACCTAGAAAGCAACCGGTCAAGGTTGGTCAACGACTTTTGATGGCTTATAACTCCCGATCCTGTGTTTCGATTGTCATTCCATCACTTCTAGGCTACTACCAACACTACATACTACAACTACCAACTTTAAACACATCTAAACAACAAACAATTAGCAAGATAAGAGGGCTGACATTCGTTGTCAGACCCTGGACTTTGACAGTTTTGCTTTAAACTCTATTTTGATGCTTTTAAATGTTATGGATTCGTGTTTTAGCAACCCAGATCACTAAATAACTTATAATTAACATTATTAACCATTAACAACAATTAAATATTCAGAAATTAAAAATTAAGTTAAGGTTAGGTTTTTAACCTTTTTGAATACTTTTTGATTCTTTCCTTCTTGATTCTGTATTTGGCTTGCTGGGAAAGGTTTATGAGTCAGTTGGCTATGTATGTTAAGTAGAAATTTTGTGGCTTTGTGTTCCTAGAACCATACCTTATATGAAAATTTCAAGTAGGGGTAAAAACCTAATTCCTCTTTTATTTTTACAAGTAAGCCTATAGCATTAATTTAAGAGGTTGTGTTGTCAAACCCTTGTGGTAAAATCAGATAAGGAAAATCTTTTACTTGCCAAGTAAAATATTTGTGCTTATCTCATTTAAAACAAAACAAAATAAGGGTATTTTAGTCATTTTACATGTACTACGCGTATTTTGGTAATTTTCCACTTAACTACAAGGGTAATTTAGTCATTTCCTATTCTCTTTAGAAAGTTTATAAACAATAATGAACAACTACGGTTTATCAATTTAGAATTAGGGTTTTTAATTAAGATTAGGGTTTTATAATTAGGGTTAGGGTTTCCTAATCTCTAATTAGGGTTTCCTTACAATCTTTTCCAATTAAATCTTTAATAAATCATATTAAATTAATATATGTATATATTCATCATAATATATAACATTATCAATGTATTATGCTATAATTCTCATTTATTATAACAATTAGGGTTAGGATTCCTTATTTAAATAAAATTATAAATTGGGGTTTACCTATAAAACTTTTTATATATATGTACATAGTTATATCTTATGTGTTGATATATAATTATATATACTAATAATAAAGTTAAATACCCATCACACAAGATATTAAACATATTTATATTTATTGTTTATATTAATATTACTATTTAATGTTTCGGAATATTACAATTGGAAGAGTTCCAAGCAGCAAACAGTTGCTGATTCAGTGATAGAGGCAGAGTACATAGCTGCAACTGAAGCTTCGAAGGAAGCTGTTTGGATGAAGAAGTTCATAACCGAACTTGGTGTGGTTCCTAGCATTGAAGGAGCAATCCCTTGTATTGTGATAACACCGGAGCTGTTGCACAAGCTATGAAACCCAGGTCTCATCAGAAATCCAAATATGTGTTGTGGCGATTTCACTTGATCAGGGAGATCATTGAAAGACAAGACGTCACCATGGAGCGTGTAGACTCTCAAGTCAACATTGCAGATCCATTTACTAAACCTTTAACACAACAACAGTTTGATCGTCACTTAGAGAAGATGGGTATGAGATACCATCGTGATTGGCTTTAGTGCAAGTGGGAGATTAAAAGTAGTATGCATACAAGCCAATCATGTATGATGATAAGAATATACTTTGTAAACGATCTTATTTATTTATTAATAAAAGTATTCATTTATTAAAGACATTTAATTATCTACATGATACTGTTTTTATAATATGTAAATAACCCATAGTTTTAAGCAATGCTTTTAGAATCATGATGTTGATCATGCTAATGAGATCTAAATTCTTAGAAAGCTTAAAACTAAAATAGTTCCCATTCGTTGGATTACTAAAAAGGGGATTAGTAAATCCGGATTGATTAGTACATATGTTGCTTGCTCATTAGATGAAGAAGATTGATCTCATGATCATTTGTGTGGAGACACTAAAGCAAGTATGTAGGTGCTTATTGGAAAAAAAGTTTATTGAACGTAACTGGCTAAGGAATACCTAATGGAGTTTACATGCCTGTCAATAGGAATTCCTAATATGATAGTAGTACAAGTGATCCTTGGACTTGAGATCATCATAGTATCTTGTGTATAATGACTTATACTTTGACTTATTCCTTAAGACCCTTAGAGTATATCAAAGGGTAAGTTTGGGTATAATAAGTTACATATGGAGATAATGAATGGTCAATAAAGAATCTAACACTTCTAGTAAAAGAAGAGATATGTCATATGTGATTCGTTAAATGACAACCCAGTAGTCCTTGGCCAAGGCAGAATGAAATTTGAAAGGAGTTTCTAATTTGCATTATTTGGAGTTGTGCATTTTTTAATCGAAGTACATATAATTAAATAAAATAAGACTTGACAATAATTCCATGTCTTATATTTAATTGGGACATTGTATGGTGGAAGGATTGAATTGTACAGTAACTATTTACTCACAAGTTCTTTTACGATTAATGTTGAAATCTATATTATTTGGAAAGTCGTTTATCGCTAGGGAGGCTTATCCCTATTGTAGAATAAATGTTATTTATTTAAATATATTATTAATTTAATTTATTTATCTAAATAAGATTAGAATTGTTCTAATTGATTTATTCACAACCGATTTAATATGGAGAACCTAAAGGGTCATACCATAAAAAGAAAAAATAATTATTTAAGAAGGTAATGAAATAATCGTAATAATACGTTAAGTATAATTAATTTAATCTATGGTGATAGAATAAATTAAATAGCTTAATATTTATTATTTAATATTTTAGAAATATTAAATACAAATTAATAAGAGGAGTCTTATTAATATTATTACAATTATTATTATTTAAATTTTAAAGGAGTTTAGGAATTAATTTAATATTGGTACTTTTAATTATTCCTAATGAGATTAGGAGATAAATTAATTAAAGGAGTTTAATTAATTAATCCCAATGTGTTGGGAAGCCTAATTAAATAAAGGAGTTTAATTCATTAATTAAATGAAACCCAATTTCTAATTAGATTAGAAGGGTTGAAGATTAGAAGGGTTGACCAATATCTATATAAGGAGAGTCTTATATTAGATAACAGTAGACGTAATTCCAAAAGTTGGAGAGTACTCCTTCTTCTACAGAGAATAGAAAATAAGGTTTAGCCAATCACCCTCCTTGAACAATTCCTCTTCTTTGGTGGATCACCTCTAGAGACCAAACACTTGGGTGGTTAACGTTGATCAAAGGAAGCAATCAATCCAGGAGATTCAAGGAGATCACGAAGAGCAAGGAGTTGAAACCGTACCTGTGAAAGCTAGTTTCTACAAGGGTATGATTCCTATTTATCCTTCTCTTTCTGTTGATTGATAATTGAGCACAAAGCATGATCTTGGTAAGGGTTTGTATACATTTTTAAAACCTAATTTATCGCGCCTCCGCCCTTATTGTGTAATTTGATTACATGTATGTGTTACATATAAACCCAACACAGGATCCTCCATGGGCTCCTTTGTAAGACCCCAAGTTTTATGAAAAAAATTGAATTTTCCCTATATATTATTTTGAAATAATAAGGTGTTACTTTGATATAATGCTTTAGTTATGGGTGAAATGTGCAAATTTTGCAAAGTAAGCAAGTGGTCATAAAATATTCATTGTGTCGGGAAATATTCGTTTGGTCGGGAAGTATTCTTTTTGTCGGGGAATATTCGTACGACGGCGCAATCATTTGTGGGCCCCATAACGGAAAATTATCGGATGAAGAAAATGACAAGAATAAGTTTCAACATATAACGGCAAAACTTTTACCGTTAAAACTGTTGAAATACCCGGTGATAAAAGAACAGTAATACGCGTGGTTGCACAGTAGCACACGGGTATTGTACAGTATCTTTGATTATTGATGTTTACGTGAGAAGCCACTCAATTTTATTCAATTATTGTCATAGTAGTTGATGCATAGTATCTCATATTATTGATTCAATTATTATCACAGTATCATCTGCATAATATTTTATATTATTAAATCAATAAAAGAGATGACACCGTTATTCATATTATTGTTTGCATTATTGACAATATCTAGAAAGTTCTATCGAGGAAAGAGGTTAGGTCATCTAATTGCGCGTTAATAAGGAGAAATCCTTATCGGAAAGCCCCCTCTTTCCTGGGAATGATCTGCTTGTTAATATTGTGAGTTATAATATTAATGATGAATGTTATTAAAATTGTGTTCTATGAAGCCAAGTGAATTGAGATAAATAGAGGAGTTTTTTTATGAAGTATTTGTTGTAAATTTGGCTTATTACATTGACCCCCACTTTCCCATTTTTCAAAATCATCGGTAGAAAGTTATCTCAGTTTTGTTTTATATATATATTATAAATTATATATATATATATTTACTTAGCCTTCTGTATAAGGAAGGTAAAGTTTATATATATATATATATATAATATATATTATAAGTATTGTTTTATTATATTATAAATAGAATATATTTTATTTTATTTAAAATTTTTATTTTATTAGAATATTTTAATGCACAGTAATGAATAGTAAAATCAAAATTTTCCACCAGTGCGCGCCCGTGAATTTCTTTACTGTGCGTCCGTGATTTTATTTTCTAAATAGTATCCTTCCATTCTCCTATAAATCGGATACTTAGTTAGAAATGAAAATCACACCAGAATCAGAGAATTCTTTTTCTATAATATTGAGTGTATTTCTTTTGAGTTAAGGAAGCTTTGAGTGTAGAAAATAGTATAAGTTGTCTTCAAGAATATCCCTGCTATACCAGTCAGAAATACTCTCCTTTTAAGGCAAAATATATTATTTTTTTCGTAAGGGATATTATTTTTCTCGTAAATAATGTTACTTTCTTTCAATATTCATAAAGAATATTATTTTCTTTTGTATTCCATATTATGAAAGCGATAATATTTCATTTCATATACCCAAATTAAAACTTACTACGAAAAATAAAACTTATTATTTTCTTTCATATTCCATATCAGAAATTCTTCGAATTTTGCATTTCATCTAGTATCATTTCATTGGAATGTTGGTATGAATTTTATTATGAATTTTTTACCTTTTCATGTCGGGGTTACTATTCACGTATACGGGACTATTCACGTATACGATACTATTCACAAAAAAATTAAAAAAAGTTTTATTTGTCTAAGTTGGCTGTTATGGTTACTATCTTTGATTGTATCCTTATTTTGAACTTCATTTTTGAATTTTGCTCCACAATTGATTATTATGGAGTATTCTTGAACCTGGATAAACTAAATTACGAATTCCTAATCTTTGTCCGTTTATCTCAATAGATTCATTATTTATATTATTTTTCATCATTATCAGTCCTAAATGGTGATATAACTAAATATATTTCGCCTGTAGAGCAAATATGAATGATTACCTGATGAATATCTTTGGCTCGTAGTGTAAAGATGGACAGGTGTTGAGATGAACATGACCAACTGGTGATACAAATGAATATCTTTGGCCTGTAGTGCAAAGATGAATATTTGATTCGAAATGTATATTGATTGTTATTACAAGGATAAAATATTGATGATAGACTTCTAAATAATAAAAGATAGTAGACTTCATTCTCTACTTAATTATTCTAATAAATTGTTATTTCCGATTCGAATATTGATCTAAAACTTATTGTCCATAATATTTTATCTGATTTATTAAAGGCTAACGATAATTTATTTTTCATTATCTTAGTCATAATATTCTTTATTAGGCTAGTTGAGCTCACCCTTTTCATCTATTGTCCTCTTTAGTGAATGAGAATGTTGCTGGAACTAGTCAGGGAACAGTGTGATGGTCAGAGTAGAGCAGTAGTAGTCCTCACTATTTTTGTAAAATAGTGTGATAATAATTGTAATGAGGACTTAGTTTGAGTGTTTATATTTTTTACATGTTTGTATTGACACTCACAGTTGTATGGTCGTATTTCTCACAACCTTCTGTTATAAAAGATTTATATTTGGAATTCTGTACCATGTATTTGGCGACTCATAATGGGTTGATATTGAACATATTCTGGGGGCGTCACAGTTGGTATCAGAGCTTAGGGATATAATCTCTAGCGGAGATCGGGAAATAGAACTAGGAGGAGAGAGACGAGTAAATCCTTCACTAGTGTGTCCTACCTAAGCTTATATTGTATTTAATTGGTCAGTCGGAGCATAGGATTAATATGTGATATGTAAATTTGTTTAATTAACCCTTGTTTTGTGGCAGTATTTGAGAATGGCAGCTGAAAATTTAAGCAATGGAGTGAATGAGACCGTTGAGACACCTTTAATCACCAACCAGGAGAACGTGCAACAGGAAGGCAATACCACTGATCAGACGATGAACGATGGGATGTTTAGAAGTTTTTTGCAGTTCATGCAAAATCAGACGAGGGAGACTCGTGCGCAAAATACGGATGGAAATAATAGCAACTCGCGGCTTGTCACTGCCAAGCAGTTCAAAGAGTTAGGACCACCAGAGTTTCTGGGAAAGCCAAATCCAATCAAGGCAGAGACGTGGGTTAAGCAAATTACCAAGATATTTGATGTCTTGGGATACAAGGAGGAATAGAAGGTTCCATTCGCCACGTTTATGTTCCGTGGAGAGACAGATTATTGGTGGGAATCTGTGAAGCATACCCAACATGCCGCACTCAAGATGTCGTGGGAGGAGTTCCAGAAACTGTTCAATGACAAGTACTTTCTAAAAAGTATTTGTCATATGAAGGAGGTAGAGTTTATCAAACTGGAACAAAATAACATGACTGTGTCCCAGTACGAGGCTAAGTTCGCGGAGTTATCCCGGTTCACATCTCATTTGGTGGATAATGAGGAACATATGACGCAGATGTTTCTGAGAGGTTTGAAACCCGAAATTCGTCAGTACCTCATTTCTCATAAACTTTATTTGTATTCAGATGTAGTGAACAGGGCCTAATTATTAGAACGAGATAATGATGATGTTCAACCAAGGGACAACAACCAAGGTCATACCGGTGGCAGCAGTCATCAGAACAATGACAACCAGCGGGGAGGAAAGTATCATGACAGAAGCGGTAACCACTCCGGGGGTAATTATAGCCATGATAATAAAAAAAAAGTGAGTCCGGGGGAGATTTCAAGAAAAGAAGGTACAACAATGAGAACGTGAAAACATCGACAGCAGCACCAGTATCAACTGTTTCTAGGGAAGGAGAACAACCACCGGTCGTTGCTATAAATGCGGGCAAGAAGGACACATCAGCCCTAACTTCACACAGCAATCCAAGGTGTGCTATAACTGTGGAAAGAAAGGTCACATTGCTCGAGTGTGTCCTGTAGCGAAACCAAGTCCAGCGGGGATGGTGACTTCAAAGGCCGTCCCGGACAAGTCAAAGTCGGCGGTTCCTAGAAGAGCGTTTGTCGTAACAGCCCAACAAGCGAGGAACCCGAATGAGGTTATCACGCGTAAGCTAATCGTAAACTCTTGCGAAGTCTATACCTTATTAGATACCGGATGTGACGCCCCCAAATTCGAACCGCCACTTGGTTACTTGAATTCGGTTTGTCACGTTCTATAATCTAACATCATGATAATAATATTACGACTAAATGTCGCATCGCACAGCTAAATAATACACAACTACTATCGAATAGATTATATTTAATTAATATAATTTATTCACATCCCAAGGTCTCATAACTTAAACATCGATTACATATCTTAAACATACCTTAAGCATATGTAAACCTAATTAATCCATAATATCATAAGTTCTTATTACAAAACATAAAGTTCTACATAAATAAATGCTACTCAGTAGCCTTTCCCTTACCCTTGCCTGTGCCCGAGGGTCTCTGCCTTAACTAAAATATTTTAGGGAAAGCAAGAGTGAGCAACACGTTTGCTCAGCATGTAATATAACAATAAGGGTGAGTAATATAGTTCTCGAATCCCAAAAAGGTATAGCAAGGTATGATAGTCCAAGGATAGCAAGGATATCAACAGTTTTCAATAACAGTCGCTAAGGACAGAATAATATCAATATGATTCAACGCCAAATCAATATAAGATTTGAAGATAACTGAATATTGAGCAGTCACTAAGGACTAAGAACTTCTACTAGATTTTAATAGTAATATACTAAAAATCCAATAAAACAAGTACAACAGGTGATCAGCCTAAAGTACCCTACAGTATGCATATCGTTCAATCGTACTAAAGTGTGCGCATGTTGGTCTCCCGACAAATATATTTTCCCTTCGAAGAAGGTTGTTCATCTAAGTCAAAATAAGACTCTGCATCAATCAATTGGTTTGGATAGCTTTCTAATCATGGTATAAGTCTAGCCGAATCAAATGGCATAGACCACTCTTTATAAATTCAATACTTGACATTAAAGTTCGAAGATTATAATCGACTTTATCGTAACCGTGACGCAATAAGTCATAATTTGAATAACTCACTTGCACAACAATAACTTAATATGAATTCAATAAGAATAGAGTTCAAGTACTTGCTTACGATATCCGTTGAATAAAGTAATGCAAGGGTTTAGGATACTTGCAAATAATACAAGAACGGGTTTAAGAAAACTTGCTTTTAGCGTAGTTTACTCACGTAAAGCTAATCGACACTTTCGAACCCTATTTATAGTATATAATATGTTTAGGATGTTCATTAGTTAAATATATGAGATAAACAAACTTGATATGTGATTCAACTATACACATATGACTAGTCATACAATCCAATACGTATGCTACTACGTAGTTCAGAACCATCGTTAGACTTTATCATTTATAAACACCTTGTCAATTTAATATGGTTTCATAACTTAGCATGCTCATAGATATTAGAATAACATTCTGGACATGTATCACAGAGTAAGACAACCACAAAGTATGCTTCAAGTTTAGGTCATAATGCAAAATAACTTGTGGAATTCCTGCACGTCGGCGCTGCCGCACTAGGTTTGCACTAAGGAGTGGCTTGCCCGCGCGGCTCCTTGTGCAGACCAAGACAGGGCTGCTCCTGCAGAACCCAACTCAAAACGCCACGCTCAGAAATGAAGGACTATGCCAAACACATGTCGAGATACTTATAACTAGCTTGACCCCATATCATGTTTAATATAGTTTGCTATTTATTCTTGTTCAATCAAAGCGTTAAATAGTCAAGTAACGAATTTTCTCACGTTTAATTGTTACACCAACGTCATGAGGTTACTAAGTGCCATACACACATGTTTAAGTTACTTTAGTCATGCATTTCATGTTCTATGTTTCACTTTTTGGAAAATTATTTTTAATCATACTCAACTAGTTCATCATGCATAGGACTAGCTAGGCATACATCGCAAACATGTTTAAGGGCATATGATATCTTATCCCAATGGTCATAAATTTCAGAATACTTGTAATGTATCTATCAACGAAACCAGTTTCCGAACTATTGAGGTTTCTTTTTGAAATCCTATGTTAAACCATTCTACATGCAATGTAGCTTCACATATCATATGTCATTCTTTTGTATGCATGAATAGATCACATACGCATGCTTACAAGTTTATGACTCAAGCGCATGGAGTTTAAGTTTGTTTGTGAAACTCTAAGTTTCCATTAGCATGTTATCAACATTATCTAGGCATGCAAAGTCACTTTACTTGTTATACATCATGCTTGCATATATACATATCAAGAATACGTAACTACATTCACAAGTTCTTAACTCAAAAACGTTTATGGTTTATCAAGTCCATATTGGAAACTCTAAGTAATTCTTTAGAGGGTCCTCATAGTTACCCAAGCATGCCAAGTAATTCCATATATATCATACTTTCATGCTTTCATGCTTACGTACAAATGTAATCTGACCATACTAACATGTTCTTCAAGTTAAAATTTAAAGTACACATGGTTTATTGAGTTTGCATATTGAAAACTCAAGTTCTCTTTTGAAATCAAGCTACGGTGAGTGATTATATGAAAGACAATATAAACTAGCATTGTCAGAGACTTGTATGGTCTTATCGAAGTTTACTTAGTACGCTCAACATATCAGAAGGCATGAAAATCACCAACTGACTTTGTAGAGGGGCGCGGCTGCGCGCCATTTGTACTAGGCCGCGCCACTCCGGTTCCAGACAAAGAAGTGTTCTGCTATTGCAGTGCTTCAAACAACCTTCAATTTCTTCATACAATCATACTTGTAAACAACTACATTACTTCTATATCATGCATACTAACTTAACTAACATGCTAGCATCCTTTCACATATTCAATTTCCACAAATTCTTATTATTTCTACGAATTGAATTTCAAAGTGGGTTTAGAGATTATACCTCTTGAACTCAAATTGCACAAAGCTTGCTCTCAACTTACTCTTGCAACACTTAGCAACTAATTTCATCAACATGAAATGAGAAGAGGGATGCTCAATTTATAGAATTTTGAATATCCATGCCAAAACTTTGTCCAAAGATTGGAACCAATGGAGCGAAGAGGAACACATTGGATAGGGGAGATTTGGTAGCATTGTGTTCCAACCACCCCCATCACCCACTCCCCCTTTATCATGATCTCTAGCTTGTTAAAATTGAGAAGTAAGATAATAGACTAGGCTATTGGTAAACACGTGAACGAGAAATGGGAGGGGTGACTCTCTTTTAGGGACAAGGCTATATCTCAGCATTCTAGTAATGAAGGAAACACCATATATTATACACTTAACACACATATATGCTTACCTTGGCTTAAATTCATTTAGGGCATACATGGACCTAAAATATCACAACAACATTACATGGTAGAACATTGAGGTACATGTATACACATTGATATATAATTCATGTACATTTTAATAATATCAAATTACGAGTTAATTGAATGGTGACATACTACATTATCACAAATCTCATTATTATTATTATTTTAAATATGTTACTTATTGGAGTACATGTTAATTATCCACATACTCTAATTTAATATTCCATACAGTATACATTAATGCACTATATCTATTACATGGTCACATAAGTTTATGTATGTAACTCATACAATTCTTTACTCTTACAATATAGTTTCTATATTGCATATTCTTACTAAAGTGTCACACTACACTCTCTTGTATTGTCATAATGCCCTTTATATAATATAGTTTTGGTTCCATACTGTATAATGTACATACAACATGCATTTTATAAGTCCAACCATGTGACTCACTTTATTATATAGTCCTTATATTACCTAGTTATATCAAACTGTCACATTATACCTTATATTATATAGTTGTGATATTAAGCAATTAATTGAATAAACATTAATATTAATTAACTATTTATTCAATAATATGCTATCATTCGTACTAACAATTAATTAACAATATGTTATTAATTAATCATCTACTTATTAATTCTTCTTTAGATAAATTAAATCATCGTTATTCTCATCACTGTGCCACACAAGGCATTCATTGAGCTTATCATAAACTCCACATTTTCTTCTCAATTATTATAAATTCAATTTGAAGTCATTGAGTTAATTCATCTCATAACACATAAATATTTATATTCAAATAAATATTCATTTCCATTAATATATTCATTTAATAATATTCGAAAATTCTCGGGTATTACATTCTCCCCACTTATAAAAATTTTATCCCGAAATTGATACAATGTTACACAAATAGATGGGGATAATCCCTCATCATCATATCTTCTAACTCTCACGTAGCCTCCTCGACATCGTGGTTACGCCAAAGTACTTTTATAGATGAAATAATTTTATTTCTCAAGGTTTGCTCCTTCCTATCTAATATTTGGATAGGAATTTCTTCGTACGCTAGGTTCTTCTCCACTTGAATGGGCTTCATAAGAAATCACGTGCTTTTAGTCGGCCTTGTACGGTCTCAACACGAAAATGTGGAACACGTTGTGGATGTGCTCCAACTCGGGTGGTAATGCAATTTTGTATGCCACTTCGCCCACTCTCTTTAGTATCTCGAACGGTCTTATGAATCTTGGACTCAACTTTCCTTTCTTGCCGAAACGGATCTTTCCCTTCCATGGAGATACCTTCAAGAATATGAAACTGCCGACTTTAAAGTCTCAGTCCTGCCGATGCAAATCTGCATACTTTTTCTGGCGGTCTTGAGCTGTTACTAGTTTGGCTCTTATTACTGTCACCACGCCTGCGGTTTATTGAACTAACTCCGGTCCGAGTATTCGTCGCTCTCCGACTTCGTCCCAACATAATGGCGTTTTGCACTTTCTCTCGTAGAGAGCTTCGTACGGTGGCATGCCGATACTCGCATGGTAACTATTGTTATACGTAAATTCAACTAAAAGTAGGTGGTCGTCCCAATTTCCCTTGAAGTCCATCACGCAAGTTCTAAGTATGTCCTCCAGCGTTTGTATAGTTCACTCACTCTGTTCGTCTGTCTGAGGATGATAAGCGGTACTCAACCTCAACTGTGTTCCCATTCTTTCTTGCAAGCTTTTCCAAAAATTTGGCGTGAAGCGCGGATCTCGATCAGATACAATTGACACCGGTACTCCATGTCGTGAAACAATCTCCTTTACGTATAGACTCGCTAACTGATTAAAACTATAGCGGATCTTGATCAGTAGAAAATGTGCGGTCTTCGTTAATCGATCCACGATAACCCAAATGACATCATAACCTTTCTGCGTGACTGGAAATCCCTCCACAAAGTCCATCGTAATGTGTTTCTATTTCCACTCCGGTATTTCTAATGGTTGTAATAAACCACTATGCCGCTGGTGCTCTACTTTAACAAGTTGGCAAGTCAGACATCTACTAACGCACTCTATGACTTCCCGTTTCAGATTGGGTCACCAAAAATGTTGCCTCAAATCTTGGTACATCTTTGTGCCTCCCGGATGAACGAAATACGTCGTATTGTGTGCCTCGTGCAAAATCTCTTCTCTCAACTCGGTTAACGCTGGTACCCACACTCTTTCTTCGAATCTCAAGATACCGTCTTTATCCATTCAGAATTTCTCTTCTTCATTTTCTGCGATCCTCTTTCTGATTTTCTCGCACTCTTCTTCTTTCTCCTGTGATTCCTTTACTCTATCTAGCAAGGTTGGTCGAGCTTCCATTACGAACAACTTCTCTTCAGACCTCTCTGGTCCTTTCACCTCTACCTCTAATTTTTCCATTTCTCTTACCAATTCCTCTTGAGTTGTCAAATGAAATAGTTTCTCCCTTCCTTTCCTGCTCAGAGCATCGGCAACCACGTTTGCCTTACCCGGATGATAAAGAATATCGCAGTCATAATCCTTGATTAATTCTAACCACCTTCTCTGACGCATATTCAACTCCTTCCGTGTGAAGATATATTTCAGACTTTTGTGGTCCGTGTATATCTCACATTTCTCTCCGTACAAATAATGCCTCCAAATCTTCAACGCAAAAACTACTGCTGCTAACTCTAAGTCGTGAGTAGGGTATCATTTTTCGTAGTCCTTTAATTATCGTGATGCATATGCAATGACCTTGCCGTGTTGTATGAGCACACATCCAAGTCCTTTGTGCGATGCATCACTATACACCACAAAATTTCCCGCATCATTTGGTAATGACAACATAAGTGCCTCGCTTAATCTTTTTTTTAATTTCTGAAAACTCTCTTCGCATTTGTCCGTCCATACAAATTTCACCGTCTTTCTCGTCAGATTTGTCAACGGAGTTGCTATCTTAGAAAAATCCTGGTTGAATCTTTGATAGTAACCAGCTAACCTTAAGAAACTTCTCACCTCCATTGGTGTTCTCGGCTGCTCCCAATTGCTCACTGCTTCGATCTTTGCAGGGTCTACTGAGATTACATTCTTATCCACCACGTGTCCTAAGAATTGAACCTTCTCCATCCAAAATTCACATTTAAAAAATTTCGCATACATCTTCTCTTTCCTTAGTGCCTCCAAAATAATCTTCATTTGTTCGGCGTGTTCTTTCTCTGTCTTCGAGTAGATCAAGATGTTGTCGATGAAAACTACTACGGAATTTATCCAAGTTTGGCTTGAAAACTCCATTCATCAAGTCCATGAATGCTGTCGGAGCATTAGTCAATCCAAATGACATTACCAAAAACTCGTAATGTCTATAACGGGTTCGAAACGCAGCCTTTGGTATGTCCTCATCCCATACTTTCAGTTGGTGATATCCTGTCCGTAGGTCTATCTTTGAAAAACACTTCGCTCCCTTCAGCTGATCAAATAAGTCATCAATCCTCGGTAGCGGATATCTTTTCTTGATCGTTACTCTGTTCAATTCTCGATAATCAATACAAATCCTCATCGATCCGTCCTTTTTCTAACGAATAACACTGGTGCTCCCCAAGGAGACACACTCGGTTGTACGTAACCTTTATCCAATAATTCTTGCAGTTGTATCATCAATTCCTTCATTTCTACTGGCGCCTATACGATATGGAGCTTTTAAAATCTGTGTCGTTCCCAGTGCTAAGTGTATTATGAATTCAATTTCTCCGTCTGGCAAAAGACCAGGAAGATCGTCCGAAAATACATCTCAAAATTCATTCACTACGTATATATCCTTAATTTCTACTCCCTTTTTTCGAGTATCAATAATGTAAGCTAAATAACCTACACATCCTTTTCTTAACAATTTCTTGGTATGCATCATCATAACGCAACACGATTGCTTAAGCGATGAGCTACCATAAAACACTACCTTAGACTTACTTAGAGTTTGAAGGTTCACACATTTATTTTGACAGTCAATTATCGCTGCATGGTTATACAACCAATCCATTCCCAGTATTACGTCAAATTCTCCTAATCTAATAGGAATCAAGTCTATGCTCAGTTCATGTTCCCTAATGTTTGCTTGACAATTTTGATAAATGTATTTTACGGGGATTACTTCCTTATTCGCAACTTCTATGTTCAAGGGATCTTCTAATTGTTCTCGGGGTATGTTAAGTCTACTAGCAAATTCTTCAGGTACAAAAGAAAAGGTGGCACCCGAATTAAATAATACATAAGCATTTATATCATTAATTGGGATTATATCTGACACCACGTCCTTCGCAGCCACTGCGTCCTGGACGGTCATGTTAAAAGTTCAGGCGGTTGGGCGGTTGGATTGTGCCGGTCCGCTGATCATAAACTTGTTTCCCCCTTGTTGGCTGCTACCTCCGCCACTTCCCTTTTTTGGACAGTCCTTAATCTGGTGCTCCGTTGAGCCACATGTAAAGCATCCTTGTATCTTTTTTGGTTTCGGGAAATTGGGTGAAATGTGCCCTTCCTGTCCGCAGTTGTAGCAAGTGTCGCGTCCCTTCCAGCACTCACCCTGATGGTTCTTCCCACATTTTGGGCATCCTTTAGCCTTCTTCTTGAAACCTCCACAAAAATTCCACGATTGATTGTTGTTATTTGTGTTGTTTTTGTTGTTGTTCTCCCACTTCCTTTTTCTCAAGTTGCTTCCTCCACTACTATTTCCTCCAGTACGGTTCTCTCCTCCAGTATTCATTCCTTTCTTCTCTTTGTTGTACAGACTTAAGGCCTCACTGCCACTTTCTGCAATGATTGCCTTCTCCAGCAATATCGCAAAGGAATCAATTTGAAGAAATGATACCTTATTGAACAGCTATGGCTTCAGCCCTTGTTCGAATCGTCTCGCCTTCCTTTCTTTATCTCCAACTTGGTGTTCCGTATATCGCGCTAGTTCGTTAAACTTAGATGCGTACTGCACCACCGACATGTCACCTTGTTTAAGTTCTAAAAATTTTACATCCATTCTATTCTTCATGCTTTTCGAGAAGTAATTCTCGAAAAACAGCGTCTTAAACTTATCCCATATTATCATCCCTTCTCCAGCTCTCTGCTGATTCACCTCCCAACAGTAGTACGCTTCGCCCCTCATCATATACGTAGCAAATACCGTCTTCTGGTCTTCGCCCACGCGAGCTATAGTGAAAGCCTTCTCCATCTCCTTGATCCAGGTTTGTGCAATTATCGGGTCAGTAGTACCCTTGAACTCTAGGGGTCCTACATTTCTAAAGTCTTTGAAGGTTGTTACTGGGACGGCTTTAGGGATTTGGGTGAACGGGTTTCTTGTTCCTTCCCTTTAGAGCTTCTCCTAACAAGTCTACCAATTTCTGGATCGGGTCTACTTGCTCCCTCTCGTTATTAACTGATTCATCGGGTGCAGTCAATCTACATCTTGGTGCCATGATCTGCATCATAAATTTTTATTTTATTATTGCTTAGTTATTATACTAAAGTATTTCTTTTAATACTAAAAGAATAAATTTATAACACGTTTCTGAAGTAAACTTCATTTATATTCATATGCCAAATCGTTCCATTACATGATTATCCCTAGCATATTTCTATAAATGTTATCACATATTCCCTAATATCACAAAAGACGGGGAACACTAACATACTACCATACTACCCCCCTTACAAATCTTACTCGGGGTTTTCGATACTATCCCACACTTTACACAAAAAGTTGGGATTACAACATAGTATATACATCACATAAAGTAAATACTACTACTAGACTGACTAAGGGTCTCATCCCATCATCCCACGCTCCACAGTACTCTTATACTCGATCTGTGCTATATAAGCCACCAACTCTCGACTCATAGTATGTAGGGTCTGTCCCTGCTCCGCTGGGTAGTGGTACACACTGTCAATTACCCTCTCAAACGCTGAACGGAACACATACCCCATCTTGTTCATCTTCCTCTTCTTGCATTTGACCTCATCCTCTAGGTCGTCAGCTCTCTCATTAGCCGCTTCCCACTTCTCCTCGAAGTGTATCCTATCCATCACCTCCAACTCTAGCTGAGTACGAAGTGCTTCCTTCTCGGTCTTCTCACTCAAATCCCTGTGCTCGACCTCTTCTAGCTTCCCTGCCAGATCTACATTTCTGGATACCGACTTGTGGAATAAGTTTCCCATCTGGATCCCTGCCTCCTTGCGGTAAGCAACCTCCTCCTCCTCCAACTCCTGCATGTCTAACTTCCTCTGATGGTCTTCGTCCCTCAGTTTCTAGAACTCTGACTCTTTCTCTTAGGCCTCGGCCTCCAGCTCTTGGACTCTGCAGTCCAACTCCAAAATATGCTCCTCGTACTCTCCCAGCATATGCTCCTCCAGGTTTGGCTCGTAGGAGTCCTCCATGGGCTCCTCCTCGGTAGGCTCGTCCTCAACAGGCTCGTTCTCCATAGGCTCCTCCTCGGGGTCAAACTCCACCTCGATCTCATCCTCTTTGTCAGACTCGGACGGTGCAATAGCCTGCACTGGCACAGCCTCTAAAGGTGCCTCGTATACTACATATATATCTCTAGGCTCCTCCTCGACCGCTCTACTAGGTATTCCTGTGTCTGTCATCCTACAATCACAAACACAAGACAGACAAACAGCAACTTCATTAGAATGTTAAATAAAACATAAGTTCATTCTATAGAATGAAGTTACATTTTATAACACACTAAGTCTCTCTCTAGGGAAAAACTCTATGTGAGTTATATCCCTTTCTAACTTCTAAATTCTCCTAAGTTATAATCTAAGGACACTCGCTCCTAAGGTTTATAACTACAGCTCTGATACCAAACTGTAACGCCCCCAAATTCGGACCGCCACTTGGTCACTCGAATTCGGTTTGTCACGTTCTATAATCTAACATCATGATAGTAATATTATGACTAAATGTCGCATCGCACAACGAAATAATACACAACTACTATCGAATAGATTACATTTAATTAATATAATTTATTCACGTCTCAGGGTCTCGTAACTTAAATATCGATTACATATCTTAAATGTGACGCCCCCAAATCCACGTTCCTTCGAAACCTAGGATTCGGTGCAGTCACGATACTACTATCGCCAAACTATTACATCTTTTATTCATTACTAAAAGAATACAACTTTGTTTATTATAATTTAGAATATAAATTCTATTTATATCTAAGATCTCGGCTTTACATCATATTCGATGTTACTAAAATGCGAAATAATTTAAACTTTTCAATATCCTTTGAATAAAAATCTTTTTATTGATTCCATAACTTTGATACCGATTACAAATCTTGAATCAACTATTTAATATGATTCCTTCTTATCTGAGTTATCGTATAAACATTTACAACTCAACTCGATATCCCCTATGTATTAATTAATACATTCTTACAATACAACAAGCATTAAACAGTGTAAGCAACTATCGAGTACATCATCTAGAATCTAAACATGGTCCAGACAATAATCTAAGTAATATTCTTCAATGCGATACTATCTATCTTTATCAATCAAGAAGCACGAAATCTTTACCGTGAATCCTTAACCTGCAAAAGTGGTTATTTGCAAGAGTGAGCTCGACAGCTCAGCAATTCTAACAGTCCTCATGCATCACATAGCATATAACATCATACTCAGTTCATGCATTTATAAACAGTTTATATTTACTACGCATGTTACTTTTCACATAACAAGTATATCATCAAAGATCAACTTTCAATCTCATTTATATCTCATATACAGTTCATATATAAGTTCACATTATCACAACATAATATAATTCAACTAACAGTTATTGAATTCATATATCAAATAGGAACTGAAAGACTTTCCTGATTCGTAGTTTATCAACTACGACTTAACTGCTTATAGTTATCTGCACTTCGTGTAATCCTACACAGTCATATAATCATTGATTTATTTTTATTAGTCATACATTCCTACTCCTTTACTCGACTCGCTATGTGTTCGACACGTATTTAAAGCTCATAAATACAAGATCTATATTGCTTTCATGTTTCTCAAACCTTATCGAAACCATTACATTCAAACTTTTCTAAGTTTCTCCTTTCAAAATCCTTGTCATATTTTAAACTAGTCATGCAAGGTTATTATGTTTATCATATAGTCATAAACTAGCAGGGGTCAGACCATGATTTGCAGTTTAAGTAATAATACAATTCTACTACAAAATCAAGAACAAACAGACTGCACAAATCCTGAAAACAGGCTGGCGCAGCTGCGCAGGTATTGGCCTTAAGAGTGGCGCAGCTGCGCCACTCACTGGTCAAACCAGAAATGACATTTCATGCTGCTGGAAAACCCGAGGTCATTTACTAGCATTCAGATTACTGATATCTCTTACGTACATATGTCTATAGGGTCATTAACTCAAGTTTGAAACCTAGCATGCACATTCAAATCCAATTCAAAGTTACATGGTTTTCATGCCGGACTTTTATATACCTTAATAAATTGAGTCCATTGCTTCATGGTCAGTTACTAAAGTCATGTTACCACATAACAAGACCAAACAATATTTAAGTAGTCATGCTTGTGCGTATACTACACATGTATACATTAATCACATAGTCCATGCCTTAGAAATTTATTTCTTGAATACGTGTGCATAGGTGGTATTCACATTTCAACCAAATGATGCTTATATCGACATGTCTATAGGCATAATAAAATCCTAATATACGTGCTTATATGATCATAATGTAACTCACACGGTGTTTGATGCTATTACCCTTCACATTCTAAGTTTTCATAAAAATTGCACTAAGTCAACAAAGGTAACTTAGTATATGCAAAGTACCTAGTAGCCATGACTCTCATGTATTAGAACACATATATAAGTCACATACCCGTAGTCCAATGGTCAGAATCTAAAAGACATAAGTCTTGGTCAAGTTTGCTTCAAAAAGTTCTTAAGTTTCTTTTGAAATCGTTTGAATCTTGCAATCACGTATGCTAGTTTATTCAACACTTTAAACGTACATTTCATGTCAATATAGACTATATGATCATGTTTACAAAAATTAGAATACTCACATGAAATATTTGTGATGAAGTTCACTTTAATCATTTCTAAGTTCACTTCAAATCTAGAAAGCTTTTTATCAAAAGCGTATGCTATTATGGCCATAAACATTCATGTTGTATCAAGAGACATGTTTATAGGAGTTATACCAGTTTTCATGCTTGTCTTAATTAATATCAATAAGTTATCACGTAGCAGGCTGCTGCAGAAAACAGAAAACAAAAGCCAGGACCCTGCGCAGCTGCGCAGGCACCAGGTACAAACCCGGCGCAGCTGCGCCGGTGTCCGGCCAACCCAGTGATAGCTTCCTGTTCGGCAGAACTGGAAATCCATCTCAGAAAATTCATACGAATTCTATTCTATATCAGCCATATAACAATTTAAACATGCTTACATGGTTATATAACAACTATGTAAACTTTTCCCAACTCCATTATCATTTAACGCCAAATAATTAAGAAATTGGGAATTTAAGAATGGAAATTTTGACATAAACAAAAATGAAGAACAAGAAGAAACCTTATACCTTTGTAATTTGCTTGCTAATTCACACTTCCTCTACTGATGTGTATATAATTACTCACTCTATATATATGCTCTCAATTTCACACTTAAGTAATTCTCAGCAATGGAAGAATGGAGAAGGAGAGTCTATATTTATAGAAAAAGGATTACACAGACATTGCAATTTCCCACTAAAACAAACCCATGGATTGAAGAATTTCATGAAGGTTATTAAAGAGTTGTTAGATTAGTTGTTGAACTCCACTATTTAGCCCACACCCCTTGTGATGATTTGCTATGAAGCTAGAGTTGCTGAGTTTGAGAGCAATAGTAGGCTTAGCCTTTTGCTTGAACACGTGAGGGAGAAAAGTGACCATCATATTGGGACAAGGCTTGATAAAACTCAGTAATTGGGTAACATGAGTTATATATAACACTTGGTTTATATATATACCTTCCATATACATTTAAGTTGTACACCTTCCATTTCATATAACTTATGTTGTAAATTAATGTGTCACAATGTAGTCCCAATAATACTATCGTGTAGTAAATTTTAACTTAAACATATATAAATTCATGTACATTTTATCCTACCGGATATAATTCTATCGGGTATTACTCATTATTATAACGGTTATTAATTATCATAACGGTTATTATTACAGTTATAATATCCTATAGAAATCATTATCAATTAACAATTACTATATGCTAACAGGGTATTCCTTAAGGTCTACCCACACACATCATGTTACATAAGCAATAATATTATGTAATTCACATAATGCGATCAATTTTACTATATAGTTTATATATAATACAGTCACATTAATGTTGCACTATACTACATAAAACATATGTGTAACTACAATATGTTATATTCTTAATAATCACATCCTTTGCACATATCAACTAATTGAGCAATTATAATCATATTAATAATCTACTCGTTTATATATTATTATACTATCACTAGTTATAATAATAAATCAACATATTATTATACTAACAATTAATATAGACTAATTGTTTAATTAATAATACTTCCATCCATGAATTAATTAATTCATTATCGAATCTATTATCGTGCCACACAAGGCAATTCATACAAGCTTAATCTCAAGCTTATTATTATTCTCATCTCACTTAAACATTCTTTTAGTATAATGTTTGCGTGACTTAAGCATTTAAATGCGAAACTACCTCAAATATTCATACTTATAATAAGTATAACATTTACGCTTATAATACTTAATATATATTCTATTAATCATTGTAAATAATAATATACGCGATAAAATAATAACTTAAGTTATTTAATATACTAAAATAACGTTGTTTTCTTTCATTAATTAAACTCCCTTGAAAATACATTATGTATTTAGCCATAACATAAAATATTATGTTTTCTCCAAATAAAGATATTCATTATTAGAAAATACTTTATTTATTGTCTCAAGATATTATAATTAATATAATTTCTATTAGAAATAATCATATGTACGCCACATGTATATTATATATAGAAAATAGATAATAAGTTTATTTTCTATTATAATAAATTATTTTCATCAATTTATTTACATATAGCAAATATATTTTAATATATTTATTAATCATACCTATTACCTCATACAAAAACATATAAGGTAATATTATTATTCAAAAATAACATTTCCTCCTTTATTAAAATAATTCAATATTAGAATTTATTTTAATATCCTTTATTAGAAATATATAATAATTATTTCTCTTTCTTTTCTATAAATTGTTCCGAAAACAATTTCTTCAAATATTCATTTAAAGATATAATGATTTCCATCTCCCTTTTAATAACGTATATATATATATATATATATATATATATATATATATATATATTTAACGTTATTCGCACGTCAAACTTTCTCACATATTACCACTCTAAGTAATATATATAAAAAGTATCAACTATAACTACATATTCAACACACATATTAATTTACTCCTTTACTTAAGTAAATTAAACACTGTACTATATCATCATAGTTATTTAAGGTTCAATACTCTCATTATATTATTCCGTAATATAACTCACAACTTATATTAACTAATATTTATTCTTATTAGTTAATTCCCTTAACTAACTCATGCTTCACTATCCAAACCTATTCACGGATAGCTTAAGTGCTATTAATAACCTATATTATAAACATACTAGTTATTAATACACATACTCAAGAATATGGTGATTTATACATTAAGGATATTTAATGTCACCAACTTACTGTGATATAATTCTATAAATTATTTAATATCTATAGATAATTCTTATCCGTCTTCTTACTCCCAATAATTTGCCTCTTTATTAACAAATATATATTAATAATATATTTATTAAAAACAAAATCACATATTACATAGTCCATATTACCCTATGTAATAAAATACCACATACCTCATATCACACATATATATTTTTATTCGAACCCATCTCACAGTTTAAGAATTTTATTTATTAAATCCTTATTTAATAATATCTGAAAATTCGGGTTCTTACATCCTCTCCCCCTTATAAGGATTCCGTCCTCGGAATCACCGAAACTTCCTCTATTCGGTGCTATTCCGATTATTATAATTTTGTTCATTCTCTTTTCGAAAGTTTTATTATTATTACCTTCTCAATCGCATTCTACCATTTTCTCCTTTCTAAGGAACATTCTACTTACTACATTCATCCTTCAGAAGAATAAGAATCTTCCACGATTTTTCAATAATCGGGAAGTAGTATGAATAACTCAGATTCCAGATTACGCTGAGGGGTCACAAGACCGTGAACTTTTTCACAGGTTTACTAATGCTTCAACACAATTCTTCACATCGCAAACCAGAGTGTTTATCAATCACAAAGACTGAAAATACTCTCCACGCGTACTCTAGGTGGCCAACCTATTGTACCACTATGTTGTGCCGCAACGTAGTGTTTTGTAACGACTATATGCGTTACGCTCGGAACCATTGTCCCCGAAAATATGTCCCCTTATAGGGTTGTTCACCACAGCTTTTCAACATCAAAATCCGCACCAGAGCAATCTGGTTTGGCATAAATACACAAGAATGCTTGAATTCTATAATCTCTTTTCAACAGTCGCCTAGCCGAATCAAATAGCTTAGACTCTTATCAACAATTCGGACATCAATCGAAATAATTTAGTCACTTTTCATAATTCGAAAGAAAAACCAAAAACCGTTTTATGACATCATGATGCCGCACCAACTTAATAATACGTTGAGGATTCCGCCATTTTATGACTTTGTCATATTACATCATACCATAGTGGGCTGACGATCTTTCGATCACAACCTACACTAGGTTCGATTGCATTGATGACTCCATTGTTTACCATTCTACATCATATCAAATGATGCATATGGTCAAAATACATTTTGAAAGATTTTCAAATTATTTTTGTCTTAGCCGAAACAAATAGCTTAGACATACGAATAACGATGTTGTTTTTAAAACTCATTGGTTCAGTCACCCGACTCAATGTTTTTCTCAAGAAAATTGAAGTGCAAACACTAGCACGAAGTCAATAAATTTTGAAAATCTAGCGTAGCTAGAAGATTTAGAAAAATCCAAATTTCTCCATCACTTCAATCTCTTACTACCATCAATGCTCACTATTCCAAAACTCTTATATAATATATCTATTCTCAGTACAGTTCACCAACTTACCACACCATGGAAGTTCAGGAACTTACCACAATCATATGGGTTGAGGAACTTATCCAAGTCAGACCAAAATCGTCCATTCGCTGAGGGGTCCCATCATAAGATTATGAGTCACGAACTCGTCATAGGCATAAGTCTTAATAACTCGCACCTAATCTTAGTATTATCTAATTATATCTTAGAAATCTCTATCTATCAAAATAAATATGAGAAAAGAATCACCTTTCCGCCATATGTATAATGATACCGCGACACTAACATTCCAACGATTATCAATGTGATGTACTCAGTGCAAGCACAAAACTTCTGCCCATACAAATGTTTGTACAACTAAGCCGTTACATGAGTCCTCAATGAAAGTCCAACACTTAAATCTATCTTACTCTATCACTTGGTCGTTACGAGCTTTCTAAGTTTCATCACATACAACTCCTCATGAGTTCATCTCGTACTTTATATAGTACATTCTCTCATAGCATCAAGCTATACACACTTAGTCATTACAGACTATCTATCATTTCACAGTTCAATCTGATCACGTCGTGATCATCGCTTTACCTCAGGGTTCTTTCCCTACTATCAACTAAACTCCATCCGAGTTTATTCTCACTATCTTCGTCATATACATCTTATAGACATCATCTTAACATTTTCGTTACCGGAGTTAGGAAAATCCTGATTCTCATTCTCTAGATATTTCAAGATTCTTCTTTGAATCTTCACGTATATATTTTAATCTTTATCTTTCCCTATCTCAGGTTATAGTCTAAGGTACACTTACCTAAGGTTTATAACCTACAGCTCTGATACCAACCTGTGACGCCCCCAAATCCACGTTCCTTCGAAACCTAGGATTCGGTGCAGTCACGATACTACTATCGCCAAACTATTACATCTTTTATTCATTACTAAAAGAATACAACTTTGTTTATTACAATTTAGAATATAAATTCTATTTATATCCAAGATCTCGGCTTTACATCATATTCGATGTTACTAAAATGCGAAATAATTTAAACTTTTCAATATCCTTTGAATAAAAATCTTTTTATTGATTCCATAACTTTGATACCGATTACAAATCTTGAATCAACTATATAGTATGATTCCTTCTTATCTGAGTTATCGTATAAACATTTACAACTCAACTCGATATCCTCTATGTATTAATTAATACATTCTTACAATACAACAAGCATTAAACAATGTAAGCAACTATCGAGTACATCATCTAGAATCTAAACATGCTCCAGACAATAATCTAAGTAATATTCTTCAATGCGATACTATCTATCTTTATCAATCAAGAAGCACGAAATCTTTACCGTGAATCCTTAACCTGCAAAAGTGGTTATTTGCAAGAGTGAGCTAGACAGCTCAGCAATTCTAACAGTCCTCGTGCATCACATAGCATATAACATCATACTCAGTTCATGCATTTATAAACAGTTTATATTTACTACGCATGTTACTTTTCACATAACAAGTATATCATCAAAGATCAACTTTCAATCTCATTTATATCTCATATACAGTTCATATATATGTTCACATTATCACAGCATAATATAATTCAACTAACAGTTATTGAATTCATATATCAAATAGGAAATGAAAGACTTGCCTGATTCGTAGTTTATCAACTACGACTTAACTGCTTATAGTTATCTGCACTTCGTGTAATCCTACACAGTCATATAATCATTGATTTATTTTCATTAGTCATACATTCCTACTCCTTTACTCGACTCGCTATGTGTTCGAACACGTATTTAAAGCTCATAAATACAAGATCTATATTGCTTTCATGTTTCTCAAACCTTATCGAAACCATTACATTCAAACTTTTCTAAGTTTCTCCTTTCAAAATCCTTGTCATATTTTAAACTAGTCATGCAAGGTTATTATGTTTATCATATAGTCATAAACTAGTAGGGGTCAGACCATGATTTGTAATTTAAGTAATAATATAATTCTACTACAAAATCAAGAACAAACAGACTGCACAAATCCTGAAAACAGGCTGGCGCAGCTGCGCAGGTATTGGCCTTAAGAGTGGCGCAGCTGCGCCACTCACTGGTCAAACCAGAAATGACATTTCATGCTGCTGGACAACCCGAGGTCATTTACTAGCATTCAGATTACTGATATCTCTTACGTACATATGTCTATAGGGTCATTAACTCAAGTTTGAAACCTAGCATGCACATTCAAATCCAATTCAAAGTTACATGGTTTTCATGCCGGACTTTTATATACCTTAAGTAAATTGAGTCCATTGCTTCATGGTCAGTTACTAAAGTCATGTTACCACATAACAAGACCGAACAATATTTAAGTAGTTATGCTTCTGCGTATACTACACATGTATACATTAATCACATAGTCCATGCCTTAGAAATTTATTTCTTGAATATGTGTGCATAGGTGGTATTCACATTTCAACCAAATGATGCTTATATCGACATGTCTATAGGCATAATAAAATCCTAATATACATGCTTATATGATCATAATGTAACTCACACGGTGTTTGATGCTATTACCCTTCACATTCTAAGTTTTCATAAAAATTGCACTAAGTCAACAAAGGGAACTTAGTATATGCAAAGTACCTCGTAGCCATGACTCTCATGTATTAGAACACATATATAAGTCACATACCAGTAGTCTAATGGTCAGAATCTAAAAGACATAAGTATTGGTCAAGTTTGCTTCAAAAAGTTCTTAAGTTTCTTTTGAAATCGTTTGAATCTTGCAATCACGTATGCTAGTTTATTCAACACTTTAAACGTACATTTCATGTCAATATAGACTATATGATCATGTTTACAAAAATTAGAATGCTCACATGAAATATTTGTGATGAAGTTCACTTTAATCATTTCTAAGTTCACTTCAAATCTAGAAAGCTTTTTATCAAAAACGTATGCTATTATGGCCATAAACATTCATGTTGTATCAAGAGACATGTTTATAGGAGTTATACCAGTTTTCATGCTTGTCTTAATTAATATCAATAAGTTATCACGTAGCAGGCTGCTGCAGAAAACAGAAAACAAAAGCCAGGACCCTGCACAGCTGCGCAGGCACCAGGTACAAATCCTGCGCAGCTGCGCTGGTGTCCGGCCATCCCAGTGATAGCTTCCTGTTCGGCAGAACTGGAAACCCATCACAGAAAATTCATACGAATTCTATTCTATATCAGCCATATAACAATTTAAACATGCTTACATGGTTATATAACAACTATGTAAACTTTTCCCAACTCCATTATCATTTAACTCCACATAATTAAGAAATTGGGAATTTAAGAATGGAAATTTTGACATAAACAAAAATGAAGAACAAGAAGAAACCTTATACCTTTGTAATTTGCTTGCTAATTCACACTTCCTCTACTGATGTGTATATAATTACTCACTCTATATATATGCTCTCAATTTCACACTTAAGTAATTCTCAGCAATGGAAGAATGGAGAAGGAGAGTCTATATTTATAGAAAAAGGATTACACAGACATTGCAATTTCCCACTAAAACAAACCCATGGATTGAGGAGTTGCATGAAGGTTATTAAAGAGTTGTTAGATTAGTTGTTGAACTCCACTATTTAGCCTACACCCCTTGTGATGATTTGCTATGAAGCTAGAGTTGCTGAGTTTGAGAGCAATAGTAGGCTTAGCCTTTTGCTTGAACACGTGAGGGAGAAAAGTGACCATCATATTGGGACAAGGCTTGATAAAACTTAGTAATTGGGTAACATGAGTTATATATAACACTTGGTTTATATATATACCTTCCATATACATTTAAGTTGTACACCTTCCATTTCATATAACTTATGTTATAAATTAATGTGTCACAATGTAGTCCCAATAATACTATCGTGTAGTAAATTTTAACTTGCGCATATATAAATTCATGTACATTTTATCCTACCGGATATAATTCTATCGGGTATTACTCATTATTATAACGGTTATTAATTATCATAACGGTTAGTATTACAGTTATAATATCCTATAGAAATCATTATCAATTAACAATTACTATATGCTAATAGGGTATTCCTTAAGGTCTACCCACACACATCATGTTACATAAGCAATAATATTATGTAATTCACATAATGCAATCAATTTTACTATATAGTTTTTATATAATACAGTCACATTAATGTTGCACTATACTACATAAAACATATGTGTAACTACAATATGTTATATTCTTAATAATCACATCCTTTGCACATATCAACTAATTGAGCAATTATAATCATATTAATAATCTACTCGTTTATATATTATTATACTATCACTAGTTATAATAATAAATCAACATATTATTATACTAACAATTAATATATACTAATTATTTAATTAATAATACTTCCATCCATGAATTAATTAATTCATTACCGAATCTATTATCGTGCCACACAAGACAATTCATACAAGCTTAATCTCAAGCTTATTATTATTCCCATCTCACTTAAACATTCTTTTAGTATAATGTTTGCGTGACTTGAGCATTTAAATGCGAAACTACCTCAAATATTCATACTTATAATAAGTATAACCTTTACGCTTATAATACTTAATATATATTCTATTAATCATTATAAATAATAATATACGCGATAAAATAATAACTTAAGTTATTTAATATATTAAAATAACGTAGTTTCCTTTCATTAATTAAACTCCCTTGAAAATACATTATGTATTTAGCCATAACATAAAATATTATGTTTTCTCCAAATAAAGATATTCATTATTAGAAAATACTTTATTTATTGTCTCAAGATATTATAATTAATATAATATCTATTAGAAATAATCATATGTACGCCACATGTATATTATAAATAGAAAATAGATAATAAGTTTATTTTCTATTATAATAAATTATTTCCATCAATTTATTTACATATAGCAAATATGTTTTAATATATTTATTAATCATACCTATTACCTCATACAAAAACATATAAGGTAATATTATTATTCAAAAATAACATTTCCTCCTTTATTAAAATAATTCAATATTAGAATTTATTTTAATATCCTTTATTAAAAATATATAATAATTATTTCTCTTTCTTTTCTATAAATTGTTCCCTAAACAATTTCTTCAAATATTCATTTAAAGATATAATGATTTCCATCTCCCTTTTAATAACGTATATATATATATATATATATATTTAACGTTATTCGCACGTCAAACTTTCTCACATATTACCACTCTAAGTAATATATATAAAAAGTATCAACTATAACTACATATTCAACACACATATTAATTTACTCCTTTACTTAAGTAAATTAAACACTGTACTATATCATCATAGTTAATTAAGGTTCAATACTCTCATTATATTATTCCGTAATATAACTCATAACTTATATTAACTAATATTTATTCTTATTAGTTAATTCCCTTAACTAACTCATGCTTCACTATCCAAACCTTCACGGATAGCTTAAGTGCTATTAATAACCTATATTATAAACATACTAGTTATTAATACACATACTCAAGAATATAGTGATTTATACATTAAGGATATTTAATGTCACCAACTTACTATGATATAATTCTATAAATTATTTAATATCTATAGATAATTCTTATCCGTCTTCTTACTCCCAATAATTTGCCTCTTTATTAACAAATATTTATTAATAATATATTTATTAAAAACAAAATCACATATTACATAGTCCATATTATCCTATGTAATAAAATACCACTTACCTCATATCACACACATATATTTTTATTCGAACCCATCTCATAGTTTAAGAATTTTATTTATTAAATCTTTATTTAATAATATCTGAAAATTCGGGTTCTTACATTAAACATACCTTAAGCATATGTAAACCTAATTAATACATAATATCATAAGTTCTTATTACAAAACATAAAGTTCTGCATAAATAAATGATACTCAGTAGCCTTTCCCTTGCTCTTGTCTGTGCCCGAGGGTCCGCACTGCTTTGCCTTAACTGAAATGTTTTAGGGAAAGCAAGAATGAGCAACAAGTTTGCTCAGCAAGTAATATAACAATAAGGGTGAGTAATATAGTTCTCGAATCCCAAAAAGATATAGTAAGGTATGATAGTTCAAGGATAGCAAGAATATCAACAGTTCTCAATAACAGTCGCTAAGGACAGAATAATATCAATATGATTCAACGCCAAATCAATATAAGATTTCAAGATAACTGAATACTGAGCAGTCACTAAGAACTATGAACTTCTACTAGAATTTAACAGTAATATACTAAAAATCCAGTAAAACAATTACAACAGGTGATCAGCCTAAAGTACCCTACGGTATGCATACCGTTCAATCGTACTAAAGTGTGCGCACGTCGGTCTCCCGACAAATATATTTTCCCTTCGAAGAAGGTTTTTCATCTCAGTCAAAATAAGACTTCGCATCAATCAATTGGTTTGGATAGCTTTCTAATCATGGTATAAGTCTAGCCGAATCAAATGGCATAGACCACTTTTTATAAATTCAATACTTGACATTAAAGTTCAAAGATTATAATCGACTTTATCATAACCGTGGCGTAATACGTCATAATTTGAATAACTCACTTGCACAACAATAACTTAATATAAATTCAATAAGAATAGAGTTCAAGTACTTGCTTACGATATCCGTTGAATAACGTAATGCAAGGGTTTAGGATACTTGCAAATAATACAAGAACGGGTTTAAGGAAACTTGCCTTTAGTGTAGTTTACTCACGTAAAGCTAATCGACACTTTCGAACCCTATTTATAGTATATATGTTTAGGATGCTCATTAGTTAAATATATTAGATAAACAAACTTATTATATGATTCAAGTATATATATATGACTAGTCATACAATCCAATATATATGCTACTACGTAGTTCGAAACCATCGTTAGACTTTATCATTTATAAACACCTTGTCAATTTAATATGGTTTCATAACTTAGCATGCTAATAGACATTAGAATAACATTCTAGACATGTATCACAGAGTAAGACAACCACACAAGTATGCTTCAAGTTCAAGTCATAATGCAAAATAACTTTTGGAATTCCTGCACATCGGCGCTGCCGCGCTTGGTTTGCACTAAGGAGTGGCGCGGGCGCGCGGCTCCTGGTGCATACCAAGACAGGGCTGCTCTTGCAGAACCCAACACAAAATGCCATGCTCAGAAATTAAGGACTATGCCAAACACATGTCGGGATACTTACAACTAGCTTGACCCCATATCATGTTCAATATAGTTTGCTATTTATTCTTGTTTAATCAAAGCGTTAAATAGTCACGTAACGAATTTTCTCATGTTTAATTGTTACACCAATGTCATGAGGTTACGAAGTGTCATACACATATGTTTAAGTTACTTTAGTCATGCATTTCATGTTCTATGTTTCCCTTTTTGGAAAATTATCTTTAATCATGCTCAACTAGTTCAACATGCATAGGACTAGCTATGCATACATGGCAAACATGTTTAGGGGCATATGATATCTTATCACAATGGTCATAAATTTCAGAATACTTGTAATGTATCTATCAACGAAACTAGTTTTCAAAATATTGAGGTTTCTTTTTGAAATCCTATGTTAAACCTTTCTGCATGCAATGTAGCTTCACATATCATATGTCATTCTTTTGTATGCATGAATAGATAACATAGGCATGCTTACAAGTTCTTGACTCAAGCGTATGGAGTTTAAGTTTGTATGTGAAACTCTAAGTTTCCATTAGCATGTTATCAACATTATCTAGGCATGCAAAGTCACTTTACTTGTTATACATCATGCTTGCATATATACATATCTAGAATATGTAATTACGTTAACAAGTTCTTAACTCAAAAGCGTTTATGGTTTATCAAGTCCATATTATAACTCTATGTAATTCTTTAGAGGGTCCTCATAGTTACTCAAGCATGCCACGTAATTCCACATATATCATACTTTCTTGCTTTCATGCTTACGTATAAATGTAATCTGACCATACTAACATATTCTTCGAGTTAAAATTTAAAGTACACATGGTTTATTGAGTTTGCATATTGAAAACTTAAGTTCTTTTTTCAAATCAAGATACGGTGAGTGATTATATGAAAGACAATATAAACTAGCTTGTCAGAGACTTGTATGGTCTTATCGAAGTTTACTTAGTACGCTCAACATATCAGAAGGCATGAAAATCACCAACTGACTCTGCAGAGGGGCGCGGCATCGCGCCATTTGTACTAGGGAGTGGCGCGGCCACGCCACTCCGGTTCCAGATCAAGAAGTGTTCTGCTATTGCAGAGCTACCAACAACCTTCAATTTCTTCATACAATCATGCTTGTAAACAACTACATTACTTCTATATCATGCATACTAACTTAACTAACATGCTAGCATCCTTTCACATATTAAATTTCCACAAATTCGTACAATTTCTACGAATTAAATTTCAAAGTTGGTTTAGAGATTATACCTCTTAAACTTAAATTGCACAAAGCTTGCTCTCAACATACTCTTGCAACACTTAGCAACTAATTTCAGCAACATGAAATGAGAATAGGGATGCTCAATCTATAGAATTTTGAATATACATTCCAAAGCTTTGTCCAAAGATTGGAACCAATGGAAGGAAGAAGAACACATTGGACAAGGGAGATTTGGTAGCATAGTGTTCAAACCACTCCCATCACCCACTTCCTGTTCATCATGATCTCTAGCTTGTTGAAATTGAGAAACAAGATAATAGACTAGGCAATTGGTAAACACTTGAATGAGAAATGGGAGGGGTGACTCTCTTTTAGGGACAAGGCTATATCTCAGCATTCTAGTAATGAAGGAAACACCATATATTATACACTTAACACATATATATGCTTACCTTGGCTTAAATTCATTTAGGGCATACATGGACCTAAAATGTCACAACAACATTACATGGTAGCACATTGAGGTACATGTATACACATTGGTATATAATCTATGTATACTTTAATAATATCAAATTATGAGTTAATTGAATGGTGACATACTACATTATCACAAATCTCATTATTATTATTATTTTAATTATGTTACTTATTGGAGTACATGTTAATTATCCACATACTCTAATTTAATATTCCATATAATATACATTAATAAACTATATCTATTACATGGTCATATAAGTTCATGTATGTAACTCATACAATTCTTTACTTTTACAATATAGTTTCTATATTGCATATTCTTACTAAAGTGTCACACTACACTATCTTGTATTGTCATAATGCACTTTATATAATATAGTTTTGGTTCCATACTGTATAATGTACATACAACATGCATTTTATAAGTCCAACCATGTGACTCACTTTATTATATAGTCCTTATATTACCTAGTTATATCAAAATGTCACATTATACCTTATATTATATAGTTGTGATATTAAGCAATTAATTGAATAAACATTAATATTAATTAACTATTTATTCATTAATATGCTATCATTCGTACTAACAATTAATTAACAATATGTTATTAATTAATCATCTACTTATTAATTCTTCTTTAAATAAATTAAATCATCGTAATTCTCATCACTGTGCCACACAAGGCATTCATTTAGCCTATCATAAACTCCACATTTTCTTCTCAATTATTATAAATTCAATTTGAAGTCATTGAGTTAATTCATCTCATAACACATAAATATTTATATTCAAATAAATATTTATTTCCATTAATATATTCATTTAATAATGTTCGAAAATTCTTGGGTATTACATCCTCCCCCCAAGAATGGTATTTCAGCACCTGTTCTGATGATACCATCTGGTTCGGATGGATTTGTCATCTACAGCGATGCTTCGGGCAAAGGGTTAAGATGTGTTCTCATGCAACATGGAAAAGTCATAGCCTATGCCTCACGTACAACTCAAAGAGTATTAGAGGAATTATCCTACTAATGATCTAGAGTTCGCAGCAGTCATTTTCGCGTTGAAGATCTGGAGACACTACCTGTATGGAGAGAAAGTGGAGATTTATACGGATCATAAGAGCCTTAAATATTTCTTCACTCAAAAGAAACTCAACATGCGACAACGACGTTGGCTTGAGCTGTTGAAAGATTATGACCATACCATCCAATACCATCATGGAAAAATGAACGTGGTAGCTGACGCGTTGAGTAGAAGATCATATGCGAAAATGAGTGCAATGATGTTAAGTAGACATATAGAACCAGCTTTAATTGATAAAGTTAAAGCTGCTCAAGCTACAGACCCGGAGCTAATGAAGATGAAGAAGAAAGTGCAAGAAGGTGCTATTCCAGAAGCAAGAATAGATGAAGAAGGAATACTTCGAGTCAACTCCAGACTTTGTGTTCCTAACGATTCTGATTTGAAGTATAGAATCATGATGGAGGCACACAACACACCGTTTGCAATCCATCCTGGGAGTACCAAAATGTATCGGGATCTTCGACAAACATTTTGGTGGAGCAATATGAAAAGAGAGATCGCGGAGTTTATCTCAAGGTGTTTAACGTGTCAACGTGTCAAGGCGGAGCATCAAGTGCCAAAGGGTCCATTGCAACCGCTTGAGATTCCAAAATGGAAGTGGGAACACATTACCATAGATTTTGTTACGGGTCTTCCCAAGGTTTCTCAAGGCATAGATGCGATTTGGGTTATTGTCGATAGATTAACCAAGTCTGCTCATTTCTTGCCTGTACGAGAGACTTATTCACTGGAACGACTTGCTCGTAGGTACATAAATGAGATTGTGAGATTGCATGGCATGCTAGTATCCATAGTGTCGGATCGTGACCCAAGATTCACTTCACGATTTTGGGTCAGTTTGCAGAAAGCTATGGGCACGAATTTACGATTCTGTTCGGCGTATCATCCTCAAACAGACGGGCAATCGGAAAAGACTATTCAGACTCTTGAAGATCTATTGAGACTCTGTGTTCTAGACTTCAAAGGGAGTTGGGATAAGTACCTACCATTGGTAGAATTCTCTTACAACAACAGTTATCATGCAAGTATATAGGCATGGCTCCATTCGAGGCATTGTATGGACGAAAGTGTCATTCTCCAGTATGCTGGAACGAGGTGGGTGAAGCAACATTGTTGGGACCGGAGTTAGTACGTATGACTACAAAAAAGATCCAAATGATCCAACAACGTATACAAATGGCACAAGATCAACAAAAGAATTATGCGAATCTTCATCGAAAGGACGTGGAATTTAATGTTAGGGACCATGTGTTATTACGTGTTGCTCTATGGAAGGGAGTTAAAAGATTCGGGAAGAGAGGAAAGCTCAATCCACGATTTATTGGTTCATTTAAGATTCTTGACCGAGTAGGAAATGTGGCCTATAGACTCACTTTACCTTCAAGTATATCTCGTGTTCATAACGTGTTTCACATATCCATGCTACGTAAATATGTGAACGACCCAAACCATATTATTAAATTAGAAACAGACGAGATAGCCGAAGATTTAACGTACGAGGAGGTACCTGTCAAGATCTTGGATAGGAAGGAGCATGTCCTACGCACAAAGGTTATACCACAAGTTAAAGTTTTGTGGAGGAACCACGCTATTAAGGAAATGACCTGGGAGTTGGAATCGGAAATAAAAACGAGGTATCCTCACCTTTTCAAAATACTAGGTACATATGTCAATTTCGAGGACAAAAAGGAGGGGAGATTTTAAGACCCAAAGTTTTATGAATAAAATTAAATTTTCTCTATATATTATTTTGAAATAGTAAAGTGTTAATTTGATATAATAATTTAGTTATGGGTGAAATGTGCAAATTTTATAAAGTAAGCAAGTAGTCAGAAAATATTCATTGTGTCGGGGAATATTCAGTTGGTCAGGGAATATTCTTTTTGTCGATAAATATTCGTACGACAACGCAATCATTTGTGGGCTCCATAACAAAAAATTGTAGGATGAAGACAATGACAAGAATAAGTTTTCTAAAATAACGGCAAAACTTTTACAGTTAAAACTGTTGAAATACTCGGTGATAAAAGAACAATAATACGCGTGATTGCACAGTAGCACACGGGTATTGTACAGTATCTTTGATTATTAATGCTTACGTGAGAAGCCACTCAGTTTTATTTAATTATTGCCACAGTAGTTGATGCTTAGTATCTCATATTATTGATTCAATTATTGTCACAGTATCATCTGCACAATATTTTATATTATTAAATCAATAAATGAGACGACACCGTTATTCATATTATTATTTGCATTATTGATAATGTCTAGAAAGTTCTGTCGAGGAAAGGGGTTAGGTCATCCAATTGCGCGCCAATAAGGAGAAATCCTTATCGGAAAGCCCCCTCTTTCTTGGGAATGATCTGGTTGTTAACATTGTGAGTTATAATATTAATGATGAATGTTATTAAAAATATGTTTTGTGAAGCCAAGTGAATTGAGATAAATAGAAGGGTTTTTTTTTATGAAGTATTTTTTATAAATTTGGCTTATTACATGGACCCCCACTTTCTCATTTTTCAAAATCGTCGGTAGAAAGTTATCTCAGTTTTGTTTTATATATATAAGTTATATATATAATATATATATATATATATATATATATATACATGTGCTGGATATATATATATATATATATATATATATATATATTATAAGTTTTGTTTTATTATATTATAAATAGAATATATTATATTTTATTTAAAGTTTTATTTTTATTAGAATATTTTAATGCACAGTAATAAATAGTAAAATCAAAATTTTTCGCTGGTGCGCGCCCTTGAATTTCTTTACTGTGCGTCCGTGATTTTATTTTCTAAATAGTATCCTTCCATTCTTCTATAAATAGGATGCTTAGTTTAGAAATAAAAATCACACCAGATTCAAAGAATTCTTCTTCTATAATATTGAGCGTATTTCTTTTGAGTTAAGCAAGCTTTGAGTGTAGAAAACAGTATAAGTTTTCTTCAAGAATATCCCCGCTATACCAGTCAGAAATACTCTCCTTTTAAGGTAAAGGATATTAATTTTTTTCGTAAGGGATATTATTTTTCTCGTAAATAATGTTACTTTCTTTCAATATTCATAAAGAATATTATTTTCTTTCATATTTCATATTATGAAAGCGATAATATTTCATTTCATATACCCTAATTAAATCTTACTACGGTAAGTATTGCTTCTATAATTCCTGAAATGATCAGAAATTCTTCGAATTTTGCATTTCATCTAGTATCATTTTATTGGAATGTTGGTATGAATTTTATTATGAAATTTTTACCTTTTCATGTCGGGGTCACTATTCACATATACGACACTATTCACGTATACGATACTATTCACGTATACGACACTATTCACAGAAAAATTAAATTTTCTTTTATTTGTCCAAGTTGTCTGTTATGGTTACTATCTTTGATTGTATCCATGTTTTGAACTTCATTCTTGAATTGTGCTCCATAATTATTATTATGGAGTATTCTTGAACTTGGATAAACTAAATTACGAATCCCTAATCTTTGTTCTTTATCTCACTGGATTCATTATTTATATTATTTTTCATCATCCTCAGTCCTAAATGGTGATATAACTAAATATCTTTGGCCTGTAGAGCAAAGATGAATGATTACCTGATAAATATCTTTGGCTCGTAGTGCAAAGATGGACAGGTGTTGAGATGAGCATGACCAACTGGTGATACAAATGAATATCTTTGGCCCATAGTGCAAAGATGAATATTTTATTCGAGATGTATATTGATTGATGTTACAGGGATAAAATATTAATGATGGACTTTTAAATCATAGAAGATAGTAGACTTCATTCTCTACTTAATTCTTCTAATGAATTGTTATTTTCGCTACGAATATTGATCTAAAACTTGTTGTCCATAATATTTTATCTGATTTATTGAAGGCTAATGATAATTTATTTTTCATTATCTTAGTCATAATATTCTTTACTGGGCTAGTGGAGCTCATCCTTTTCATCTATTGTCCTCTTCAGGGAATGAGAATGTTGCGAGAACTAGTCGGAGAACAGTGTGATGGTCAGAGTAGAGCAGTAGTAGTCCTCACTATTTTTGTAAAATAGTGTGATAATAATTGTAATGAGGACTTAGTTCGAGTGTTTATATTTTCTACATGTTTGTATTTACAATCATAGTTGTATGGTCGTATTTCTCACAACCTTTTGTTATAAAATATTTGTATTTGGAATTCTATACCATGTATTTGGCGAATCAGAATGGGTTGGTATTGAACCTATTTTCGGGGTGTCACATCCTCCCCATATAAATCATTGTTAGGCTCTGAATAAATAACCATAGCCGATGCAATGTTTGCCTCCAGCCACGCAGAATACTCTGAAAAGCGACCCGAATGACTCTCTGAAAAATCAGCACTCTCTCAATGAGTCCAATAATCATAAACTCTAGCTAGATCATCCTCTGACAAAGATAAGGCTGATGATCGTTGATCTGAAGCTCCATCAAAAGGATGAACATCCTGGAATTGATCAAACTATCCCATGACAGCTAGTGGATGATAAGTAGTCACCCCTCTCAGACCATCTAAAGGCAAGAAGTCCATAACCACTGCGTGAGTAACAAAATTGAAAGGGGAACTGAAGCTTGAGTGATGAGTAGAGTATAATTACGCATAAGACGCAAGTATACATGGTCAACAAGTAATAAAGTGATCAGTAGAGTAACGTTCCCATAGAGAAAATAACTGAAATTTATCCTAACTACTACTAATTTTATATTATCTCAATTTTATTAAAAAATAAATCAATTTTGTAAAATTTAGTAAAATTACTAATTAATTAACAACCAACTAACTACCAAAAGATTTAATCAAGAATTGGAGAATTAAGCCTACAACCTCACTTAATGCTTCACTTTTATCGACACACTTTCTTTTAATTTAAATTAACTATTCTAGATTGTTAATCAAAAATACAAACGTAAATATAACCATATCTCAATGCATAATACCCATATCAACTTAAATCCATAATTGATAGAATTAAGATGAAAACCCTAATTAACTAATCCACTATATCTCTATGTGAATTATAATTCAAAGAGGGTTTAAGAACAAGTTCTTATTAGATTACGTGTGATGCATATGTATATCTCTATCCTTAGCATAAATTATGAATTCCACAATCATGTAAAAATCACAATCACATGCTACTATGATTAGATCTTAACCTATATTCCATCTCTCGAGTTCATATGGATTATTAAGTAATTTTTGATCATACAATTATATAATTACGCACAAATCATAATAGATAAACTTGGAAATAGTTTCAATGAATTAATATGGAAGCATGTCAAACCTCGTTACACAAAAAGATCTATTGTAGACTTAAATAGTAAATTAGTTCATGCTAGATGAATAAGAAACGAAAATCCACAAATAATAGCATTCTGAATACAAGGTTAATGATGAAGAAAGAGAATAAAACTTCAATGTAATCTGCTGCTCTTCCTCACATTCGCCTTGAATCCTTCGTGCTTGCCCTATCGCTTCAATTCTCGAGTACGTAATCAAAAGCTAGGGTTTAGTTAATGTTAAAGATATCATCTTCTTTCCCCCTAAAATAACCTTTTATCCTCTCCCAATCGCGTCCAGAATTAACTGCTAAATCCTTTACAAAATCCTTTTAGAAAAAGAAAACTATTCTTTTCTGTCGACTTTTCCACCCCGGCGCAGATTTTCCCCTGTAGAATCCGCCCCGGTGCACATTCTCCCAGGCGCAGATTACATAGTAAAAATCTTGCCCCGGCGCCCTTGTCCAAACATGAGCTAAAATTCTCCTTTTAATATTGATTGTCCTGTTTTCGCCCTCATAACCTGTTTCTTCATACAAACAAAGAAAAACAAGTAAAAATTATATTAAAACTACTCAAAGTAGAAATGAATCAAGCTCAGAAGGTAACCATTTCGTAGGTATAAAACCCACTCATCAAATACCCTCAAACTTGAGACTTTGCTTGTCCTCAAGCAAAATACAAAATGCAAAATGCAAATGCAAAATACCTATATGCCTACGAATTCAACTATCAGATAGTGTGAATTTCAATAAATTTGCCTCAGAGAAATCACAATAGTGATGATCAACAAATCTTAACAAACACAAATTAATAACCCATAACAATTAATGAATCGCTGCATGTTATCACCGATATAGTGCGTGTGCGCGCAATAACTATGAAAATAAACCACAATATAAATATATCATATAATACGCTTCTTTAGAAGGAAGACCACAGTTTTAACTCAACAGAATTTCTTAACACAAGCAAGATCCTGCTAAAACAATACATTCACCAAGCTAAGAGGTATCAACAGGGTTTGTTCCATTTTTATTATATCACGAGGGCATTTTTACTCCTTCCCGTGTTAACACTTGACTGTGCAAGGTTCGGTTCTCTTAGACTTTCCAATGTTACATATGTAGCGAGCTTTCGACCAACGACTCTCAAACCAGATGGCTTTAGGGCGCTGGCTATAAATGTAGCACCCGAGAATTTTATAAATAATTTTAGAAATTAAAACAAAGGTAATTGCAATTATTTGTGTGCATATATATATATATATATATATATGTGTGTGTGTGTGTGTGTGTGTGTGTGTGTGTGTGTGTGTGTGTGTCATGTGATGAATAATTCAATATAAATTGAATCAAGTATGAAATGATTAAGAAGTATGTTGATGATAATGATAAGCTTAATTAAGCTTAAATGTTAAGCCTTGTGTGGCATAATTAATTTCTTAATTGGAGTAGTTGGGTTATAATTTAATAAAGTATTGGACTTAGGTTATATCCAAGCCCAACATTATTAATTTGACATGCTTGCAAGAGTTAGGAGGTGTGACCCAAATAATGTATGTGCTAGGTTAATGTTAGAGTCCATGTGCATTAGTATTTATGCCTAGCCCAATTTAATTAGCTTGAGAATAGCCCAATGTGTAATATATGGATGATGGATATATGTATACATATATATGCGGGTATATATGTATGTGAGAGTATAATAGAGGTATTTATTTATTTATATATATATATATATATATGTGTGTGTGTGTGTGTGTGTGTGTGTGTGTGTATAAGGGACATGAATGCTAGCTTAGTGTATACAAGGAGCAAAATGTAACATAGGGCAATAGTGCCCCATGTGCTGCCCACCCCCTCCCTCTATACACTAGAATGCTGATTTTTCTTTTTAAAAACCATACAAGCAAAGCCATGTGGGGGGAATGATGAGGAGTACAAGGTAGGTGGGTGGGGGGGAGTTGGTAACTTTTTTAGCAAACCACATTTTTCCATTGAGTAAGGACTTGGCTAGTGGTTATTAGTTCTTCTATAAATAGCAATCTCCCAATTCATTGCTTCATTTGCTAAACTCATAAGTGTTGGGAGATATAGAGAGCTAGAGAGAATTTAGAGAGAAAAGGAAGTAACTTAGAAGCTCTTGCATTTTGGTGGGGTGCTAGCTTGAAGGAACAAAGTGGAGGCCTATTGGAAGTTCATCTCAAGAAGAAAGAAAGCCACTAAGAGGTAGGTCATCCTTTAACTTCATTTTATACTTGTGTAGATAGAAATGCATGTAAGCATGAAACCTAGCTTAGTGTACTTGTTAGCATGAGATCCGTAGTTAAATGTCATAAAATATATAAGCCTTATATATGATCCAATAATGTTATGTTGAACCTCTATGAAATACGAACATAACCCAAGTGGAATCATAGTAATCGGACATAAAACGAATCCGTAGCGAAACTTTTTGTAAAGCATGTCAAAATGTAAACCCTAGCTTGGAAAAGCAATAAATTTAATTAAATAAATATTTTAAAAAATTGTTCAAGATATCACATATTGAAGATATGCAAGTTTATGAGATAATGGAAGTGGTTTCAACTTATTTGTATGTAAAATGAACAAGTTATGCAATATTGAATCAAAAGAGGTAAAAGATCATTTTGAAAAATTTTATGTCTAGGCAATCTGCAGGGCCGGCGTTGTCGCGCCGCCTAGAGAGCTATATCTGGCGCTATCGCGCAATTAGTTTTTCAATTCTGCAGGATCGGCGATGCCATGCCATCCTTAGTATTAAACTCAGCGCCGCAGCGCCACAACCGGGTAGGGTTTCTGTAGGACCGGCGCTGCCGTGCCATCTTTAGTACTAAACTCTGCGCTGCAGCGCCATGCCAGTTTCACAGTTGACCCCGATCCGGGTCAAACCGAGTCGGGTCATGGTGAGCCGGGTCGGGTCGGGTCAAACCAGATAAGAAACTTATTTTTTCTGAAATAAAATAAAATTAAAATAATAATAATACTTAATTAGATTAATATTAAGAGATTTTATTAATCAAAGATAATTAAACAATTAAAGTAATTTAATAGTGAATTAATTAAATATAATTTGTTATTAAATGTTTAAGATTTATTTTACTTGAAGAAGATAAAACAATTAAATTAACTTTAATTGTAAATCAATAAGTGATAATTATTCTAATATTTAGGATTTCTTTAAAATTCCTAAATTATAAACAATTAAAACTAAATAAGGTTGTAATTATAAAACGATTAAACAATTAAGATAATACTTAACTGTAAAACTTAAACCATTTGATATTTATATGATAATAGTGAAGACTATTTCTAATTGTGTAATTATTCAAGTATGAACAATTAAAGTGATATTAATAAACATTTTAATTTTGAATGATAGTTACTAAATAATTAAATACTTTCGAAGATTATTTAATTGTGAACCAATGAGACATGAATAATTAATATAAATATCCCTAATTATGATTAAGGGAATTACCAAGAGAATAATGAAGTACTAGATTTATGATAGAATGATAGAGATAACGATTAGGAGGAACAATAAATAATTATTTTGAGAAGTCTTAGATACCTAAGGCTAGTGTGTTAGACCAATTAAAATTTATATGTTTATAAGTTGATAGAGATTAAGTGTTACGATAACAATAGGTTAATCAAGGGATAAGAAGTCAAAGTCGGAATTAGCCAACGACTCAGGCATGTATCCGAACTATACTATTTTATTGAGCAAGTATCCGAACTATACTCTTTTATTGAGAAAGTATCCAAAATATACTCTTTTATTGAGCAAGTATTCAAACCTTACTCTTTATTGAGCATGTACATAAGCTTGTACTATAATTGATCGTGCGAGTAAATAATTGATAGTATAATTCTTGTCTTATAAATTAATATTTCATATCTTGATTTAAATCACGATTATATTCTTCGAATCATGTTGCGAGTATTGAACTTTTAAATTGTTCTTATGTACATTGTAAAAGTTATCTACGCCATTTGATTCGGCTAGACCAATATCATGAATTAAAAAGCGATCCAAACTAATTGCGTTGGTTAGGAATCTTATAAATCTACTGAGATGAACAACCCTCATTGAAGGGGAAACTATATAACTGTCGGAGAACCGACATGCTCACAAATATCATGTGAATATTATGCATAATGTAGGGTACTTTAGGCTAATCACCTGTTGTACTTGTTTATATTGGATTTTCAGTTAAACACTATTAATTCTAGCAGGAGTTCTTGGTTCTTAGTGATTGCTTAGTATTAAACTTTATCTTTTGGAAAACTGTTGAAACCTTTGAATGCATTTGATAATGTTTCGGTCTATAATGACCTCCTATATACAATTTAAAGGGCAGGTTTGGAACTATTGATACTTCTTTCGTTTATAACATTATTCCTTGAACTCTTGAGTTATCCTTTGACATCATACCTTGGATATTATTAAGCTTTATAATTATTCTTACCCTTATTACTATATTACTTGCTGAGCAAATTTGTTTTTCATTCTTTCTTTCATTAAACATTTCAATTGAGGCAGAACAGTGTGGACCCTTTGGCACGGATAAGGGCAAAGGCAAGGCTACGTCGTAGATTTGTTCTCGTTTAGGATTGTTATTATGTTGTAATAAGACTAATTTCATATTATGTATTAAGTTATGTTATGGTTTAAGATATATTTATATTAAACATGGTTGCGAGACTGTGGGACGCGAATATTTATATTAAATCAATGTAAATTATTCTATTATTCCGTTGCATGAGATTTTAGCATGTTAATAGAAATAGATCGTGGTGCACCAAATTCGAGATATGAGTGTTTGAATTTTGGGGCGTCACAGGTTGGTATTAAAGCGTTAGGTTATAAACCTTAGGAGCGAGAATCCTTAGACTATAACCTTAGAAGAACTTAGGAGATAGAAGGAGATAAAACTCATGTAGAGTTTTCCTAGAGACTTAGTGTGTTATGAACTATATTTTCATTCTATACAATGAACTTATGTTTTATTTAACATTCTAATGGAGTTTGTTGTTTGTTTGTCTTGTGTTTGTGGTTGTATGATGACGGACTTGGGATGACCCAGTAGGGTAGTAGAGGAGGAGCCACGTGATATAAATGTGGTGTATGAGTCACCTCTATTAGCTGAACCCTTTCAGGCAGTAGCACCATCCGAGTTTGACTACGAGGATGTGATAGAGGTGGAGTCGGATACTGGGGAGGAACCTATGGAGGACGAGCCCGTGGGAGATTCTGACGAGGCTATATTCGAGGATAGGATGCTATGAGAGTATGAGGAGCGAATTTTGGAGTTAGATTGTCAAGTGGAGGAGCTAGAGGCTGAGGCTCAGGAGAGAGAGACTGAGTTGCAAAAATTGAGGGATGAAGACCATAAGAGGAAGTTAGAGATACAAGAGATGGAGGTGGAGATTGCCTATCGCAAAGAAGTGGGAATTCAGATGGGAACCGTTTTTCATCATTTGATAGCTAGGAACGTGGATTTTGTTGGTAAGCTGGAGGAGTCCGAGAAGAAGGAGTTGAGTGAGAAAGCTGAGAAGGAGGCTCTTCGCAGTCAACTTGAGCTAGAAGTCATGGAGATGATTCACTTCGAGGAGAAGTGGGAGGAAGCCAACGATAAAGCTAAGGACTTTGAGGATGAGACAAGGTGCAAGAAGAGGAATATGAACCAAATGGGCTATGCTTTTCGCACAGCTATGAAGAGGTTGATCGATGGTATGTACCATTATCCGGCGGAACAAGGGTAGACCCGTTACACATTCAGTAGAGACGTGATGGCTCATATAACTCAGGTGGAGTACTAGAGCGCTATGGAGCGTGGGATGTTAGGCTGAGACCTATTAGTCTATTAGTATAAGTAGTTATATTTATGTGATATATGTATTGTATTGTTTTCTAATCCTAATTTTTTGTATAAGATATGGGATAGCTATGTAAAGCCCGAGTAGGTTCATGTTAGAGGGGTAGTATGACAGTGTTTTCCCCATCTTTTATGATATTAGGGGATAGATGTTGACATTTATAAAAGTGTGCTGGGAATAATCATATCGATGTAATGATTTGGCATATGAATATAAATGTCCTTATTTTAGAAAATACATTATAAAATTTTATTCCTTTTTCATTAAAGAAATACTTAAGTAATATAATTAGATAATAAGAATGAAATTTTGTGATGCAGATAATGCCGCCCAGACGTAGACTAACTGCACCAGAGGAGTCGGTCAATAACAAGAGAGATTAAGTAGACCCTATTCAACGATTAGTTGAACTATTAGGAGAAGCCTTGCGAGGAAGAAATAACAAACCAGTGCGCGATAACACATAAGCAGTGCCAGTGACCAACTTTAAAGACTTTTGGAGCGTAGGACCTCCAGAATTTATGGGTACTACCGATCCTATCGAGGCGCAGACTTGGATCAATGAGATGGAGAAAGCCTTCACCATTGCTCGTGTGGGTGAAAATCAGAGGACTTTTTTCAGTACATACATGATGAGGGGAGAAGCAAATTATTGGTGTGAGGCCAATCAACAGAGAGCGGGACAAGGAACCATAGCCTGGGATATGTTTAAGACCTTGTTCTTCGAGAATTACTTCCCGAAGAAAATAAAGACTAGGATGGAGGTGAAGTTTCTAGAACTAAAACAGGGGGAGATGACCGTAGCGCAATATGCGGCTAAGTTCAATGAGCTTGCCCAATTTGCAACACACCAGGTAGATACTGAAGAAAAGAAAGCCAGACGCTTCGAACTAGGACTGAAACCTTGGTTGTTCAACAAGGTGTCAGTTCTCCAAATCAATTCGTTCTCTACAGTGTTTGAGAAGGCCATCATTGCGGAAGGAAATAGTGAGGCCTTGAGTCAGTACAATAAGGAAAAGAAGAACAAGAATACCATAGGGGAGAGCCGTGGAGGAAGCAATCTGGGAAAGAGGAAGTGGGAAAACAACAACAAAAACAACAATCAGTCGGGAAATTATTTAAGAAGGTTTAAGAAAAGAGCTGAGGGATGCTCGAGATGTGGGAAGAGCCACCAAGGAGAATTCTGGAAAGGACGCAGTGTCTGTTACAACTGCGGCCAGGAGGGGCACATTTCACTAAACTTCCCAAAGCCGAAGAAGATCAAAGGATGCTTTACTTGCGGCTCGACTGAGCATTAAATAAAAGACTGCTCGAAGAAAGTAAGCAGCGAAGGAAGCGGCCAACAAGGAGGAGGCATCAAGCTGATGATCGACGGACCGACGTAATCCAACCGACCAACTGCCAGAACCTTTAACATGACTGTCCAGGATGCAGTGGCTGCGAAGGACATAGTGTCAAGTATTATCCCAATCAATAATATAAATTCCTATGTATTATTTGATTCGGGTGCTACCTGTTCATTTGTGTCTGAAGAATTTGCTAGTCGATTAAACTTACCCTAAGAACGATTAGGAAATCCTCTGAACATAGAAGTTATGAATAAGGAAGTAATCCCCGTAAAGTTTGTATACCAAAATTGTTGCGCAAACATTAGAGATCACGAACTAAGTGCAGACTTGATTCCGATTAGGTTGGGGGAATTTGACATGATACTGGGAATGGATTGATTGCATAACCATGCGGTGATAATTGACTATCAAAACAAAAGTGTGAACTTTCAGACTCGGTCTAAGGTGGTGTTTTATGGTAGCTCATCGCTTAAGCAATCACGTTGCTTTACGATGATGTATGCCAAGAAATTGTTAAGAAAAGGATGTATAGGTTACTTAGCTTACATTATAGATACTCAGAACAAGGGAGTAGAAATGAAGGATATATCCATGGTGAGAGAATTTCAAGATGTATTCCTTGATGATCTGCCTGGTTTTTCGCTAGACAGAGAAATCGAATTCGTAATAGACTTAGCACCGGGAACTGTACCGATTTTTAAAGCTCCATATCATATGGCACCGGAAGAAATGAAGGAATTGATGATACAATTGCAAGAATTGCTAGATAAGGGTTATATACGACCGAGTGTGTCTCCTTGGGGAGCACCAGTGTTGTTTGTTAAGAAGAAGGACGGATCGATGAGGCTTTGTATCGATTATTGAGAATTGAAAAGAGTGACGATCAAGAATAGGTATCCGCCACCGAGGATAGATGACCTTTTCGACTAATTAAAAGGAGCGAAGTGTTTCTCGAAAATAGACCTACGAACGGGTTATCACAAGTTAAAGGTACGGAAGGAGGACATACCAAAAATGGCATTTCAAACCCGTTATGGGCACTACGAGTTTTTGATAATGTGATTCGGATTGACTAATGCTCCGAAAGCATTCATGGACTTGATGAACCGAGTTTTCAAGCCATACTTGGATAAATTCGTAGTAGTTTTCATCGAAGACATCTTGATTTACTCAAAGACCAAGGAAGAGCACGCCGAACATCTGAAGATGGTTTTGGAAGCACTAAAGAGAGAGAAAATGTATGCAAAATTTTCAAAGTGTGAATTTTGGATAGAGAAAGCCCAGTTTCTAGGACACGTGATAGACAAGGATTGAATTTTAGTGGACCCTGCAAACGTAGAGGCATTAAGTAATTAGGAACAGACGAAGACACCCACGGAGGTAAGAAGTTTCTTAGGGTTAGCTGGGTACTATCGAAGATTTATCTAAGATTTTTCTAAGATTGCGACCCCATTGACTAATCTAACAAGGAAGACAGTAAAGTTCGTATGGATGGAGAAATGCAAAGATAGTTTCCAGGAGTTAAAGAAGAGGTTAAGCGAGGCGCCTGTATTATCATTGCCAGATGATGCAGGAGGCTTCGTGGTATATAGTGATGCATCGTACAAGGGACTTGGTTGTGTGATAATGCAACATGGCAAGGTCATTGCGTATGCATCACGATAATTGAAGGATTACGAAAAATGATACCTTACTCATGACTTAGAGTTAGCGGCAGTAGTTTTTGCGTTAAAGATTTGGAGACATTATCTGTACATAGAAAAATGTGAGATATACACGGACCACAAGAGGCTGAAATATATCTTCACGCAGAAGGAGTTGAACATGCGACAGAGAAGGTGGGTGGAATTGATCAAGGATTATGACTACGAGATTCTTTATCACCCGAGAAAGGCAAAGGCAGTAGCCGACGCACTGAGTAGAAAGGGAAGGGAGAAATTCTTCAAGTTAACAACTCACGAGAAGTTAATAAGAGAAATGGAGAAATTGGAAATAGAAGTGAAGAGACCTGGAAGGTCTGAAGAAAAATTATTTGTAATAGAAGCTCGTTCAACATTATTAGACAGAGTGAATGAATCACCAGAGGAGGATGAAGAATGCGAGATGATAAGAAAGAGAATAGTATAAAATGAAGAAGAGAAGTTCAAGATGGATAGGGACGATATATATTAAGATTTGAGGGACAAGTATCGATGCCAGCTGTAACCGAACTAAGAAAGGAAATCTTGCACGAAGCGCACACTACGACATATTCTGTTCATCCAGTAGGCACGAAGATGTATCGAGATCTTGGACAATATTTTTGGTGGCCCAATTGGAAACGAGAGGTTGCAGAGTGCGTCAGTAGATGTCTCACTTGTCAACGAGTAAAAGCAGAGCACCAGAGGACAGAGTGGTTTACTCTTTCCCGTGTTTACACTTGACTGTGCAAGGTTTGGTTCTCTTAGGCTTTTTAATGTTACCTATATAGCGAGCTTTCGACCAACGACTCCCAAACCAGATGGCTTTAGGGTGCTGGGATGTAAATGTAATACCCGAGAATTTTATAAATAATTTTAGAAGTTAAAACAAAGGTAATTGTAATTATTTATGTGCATATATATATATATATAATATATATATGTGTGTGTGTGTGTGTGTGTCATGTGATGAATAATTCAATATAAATTAAATCAAGTATGAAATGAATAAGAAGTATGTTGATGATAATGATAAGCTTAAGTGTTAAGCCTTGTGTGGCATAATTAATTTTCTAATTGAACTAGTTAGGTCATGATTTAATAAAGTACTGGACTTATGTTATATCCAAGCCCAACATTATTAATGTGATATGCTTGTAAGAGTTAGGAGGTATGGCCCAAACAATGTATGTGCTAGGTTAATGTTAGAGTCCATGTGCATTAGTATTTGTGCCTAGCCCAATTTAATTAGCTTGAGAATAGCCCAATGTGTAATATATGGATGATAGATATATGTATACATATATATATGGGTATATATGTATGTGAGAGTATAATAGAGGTATTTATATATATATATATATATATATATATATATATATATATCTGTGTGTGTGTGTATAAGGGACATGTATGCTAGCTTAGTGTATACAAGGAGCAAAATAAAATGTAATATAAGGCAATAGTGCCCCATGTGCCGCCCACCCCCTCCCTCTATACCCTAGAATTCTAATTTTTCTTTTTAAAAACCTATGCAAGCAATGCCATGTGGGGGGGGGGGGGATGATGAGCAGTACAAGGTAGGTGAGGGGGGGGGGGGAGTTGGTAGCTTTTTCACCAAACCACATTTTTCCATTGGGTAAAGACTTGGCTAGTGGTTTTTAGTTCTTCTATAAATAAAAATTTCCCAATTCATTGCTTCATTTGCTAAACTCATAAGTTTTGGGAGATATAGAGAGTTAGAGAGAATTTAGAGAGAAAAGGAAGTAACTTATAAGCTCTTGCATTTTGGTGGGGTGCAAGCATGAATGAACAAAGTGGAGGCGTATGGGAAGTTCATCTCAAGAAGAAAGAAAGCCACTAAGAGGTAGGTCATCCTTTAACTTCATTTTATACTTGTCTAGCTAAGTTAGTGTAGATAGAAATGTATGCAAGCATGAAACCTAGCTTAGTGTAATTGTTAACATGAGATGCGTAGTTAAATGTTATAAAATGTATAAGCCTTATATATGATCTAATAATGTTATGTTGAACCTCTATGAAATACGAACATAACCCAAGTGGAATCATAGCAATCGGACATAAAACAAATCTGTAGCGAAATTTTTTGTAAAGTATGTCAAAATGTAAACCCTAGCTTGGAAAAACAATAAATATAATTAAATAAATATTTTAGAAAATTGTTCAAGATATCACATATTGAAGATATGCAAGTTTATGAGATAATGGAAGTAGTTTCAACTCATTTGGAGGTAAAATGAACAAGTTATGTAATATTACATTAAAAGAGGTAAAAGTCATTTTAAAAAATTTCATGTATAGGCAATCTGTAGGGCCGGCGTTGCCGCGCCGTCCAGAGAGCTATATCTGGCGCTGCCACGCCATTAGTTTTTCAATTCTCCATCCTTAGTATTAAACTCAGCGCCGCAGCGCCACAACCGGGTTGGGTTTCTACAGTACTAAACTTGGCACTGCAGCGCTGTAGACACTCGAAATTTTCCTTGCCCCAATACTAACACTGTAGGAGGGCAAAATCATCCTTCAATTCAAATCCGGCCGCCAATGCTGGTCCTTCAATTCAAATCCGACCGCCAATGCCGGTTCTTTAACTCAAAATCGGCCGCCAATGCCGGTCCTTAAACCTAAATCTGATCCCCAATATCTGTACTCCAGCTCCGATCTCCAATTGGATCGTCAATCCTACTCCGATCTCCAATCGGACCGTCTAGCCATCTCCGATCTCCAATCAGACTATCAATCCAGCTCCGATCTCTAATCGGACCCTCTATCCAGCTCCGATCTCCAATCGAACCTTCAATCCAGCTCTGATCTCCAATCGGACAGTCAATCTAGCTTCAATCTCCAATCGAACTGTCAATCCAGCTCCGATCTCCAATTGGACCGTCTATCCATCTTCGCTCTCAAATCGAACCTTCAATCCAGCTCCGATCTACAATCGAACCTTCAATCCAGTCAAATCCGATCTCCAATCGAACTGTCAATTCAGCTCCGATTTTCAATCGGACTGTTAATCCAGCTCCGATCTCCAATCAGACAGTCTACCCAGCTTCGATCTCCAATCAGACAATCAATCCAGCTCCGATCTCCAATCAGACCGTCTATCCAAATTCTATCTCCAATCAGATCGTCTATCCATCTTCGATCTCCAATCGGACCTTCAATCCAGCTCCGATCTCTAATCGGACTATCAATCCAGCTCTGATCTCCAATCGAACTGTCTATGCATCTCCGATCTCCAATCGGACGGTCTATCCAGCTTCGATCTCCAATCAGGACCTTTAATCCAGCTCCGATATCTAATCGGACCAGTCTATCCAACTCCGATCTCCAATCGGACAGTTAATCCACCTCCAATATCCAATCAGACCGTCTATCCATCTTCGATCACCAATCGGACAGTCTATCCTGCTCCGATCTCCAATTGGATAGTCTATCCAGCTCCGATCTGACCGTCAGTCAAACCTCGATCTCAAAATCGGGCCTTCAAGTCAGGCCCGACATCCACCCGAGAGGTACAGTTCAACCTTAACATCAACCTAGTACATGTCAAGCCATCCCCGATCTCAGCTCGGGAAGTACAAATCAGCCTCGGAGTTAAGACATGAAATGCAGTTCAACCCCAGAGACAACCCTGGGAGGCCTGATCCATCAAAGGCCGTGCTGACACCACAGGCAACCCTGGGAGGGATAAAATAGTCATTTTATCCAACTCTCAACCAATTCAGTCAAACTCAAACCGAATTGATGCCATCGAAGTCAGAATGAACCACAATAACGATCCCGAGTTCCAATAGCGCAAGACAGCTCAACGGACAAACTGCGGGGAATCGAAAACCTGGTTATGAACCCGTCCTCTTGGACCCAGAAAATGTTTTATCCCATGTCATTGCTACACTCTCGGCAAGGGCTTTTTGAAAAGGTATCGCACGCCTCAAACGGAAGCTCCGATCAAAAGTTTGAAAGTTTCGACTTCGACTACGCATTGTTCGGAGTGCACGTACTATGAGACATCGGAACCCATCACCGTGGGACCCACCTGGGGAGTCGTACCTCTACCTGTGGCAACCACAGGTAGAGCGAAGGCTCCCTGGCCTATAAATAAATTTGCACCCCCCCTTCATTTTCAAGTTTTTGAAACGCAGCGAAGCTCTGCCCGTCTAATTTTCTGATTTTTACACCTCTCCCAAACCCAAATATTTTCACTCCTACATGTAGATATACCCATATACTACCACATATCAGAAAATAACCGACAGATTTGGTCGTATAGAGCCTACGATTTGGCAAAAAGCTCGTATTGCTGTCCATTGTAAGTATTTTTACGATCAGAAAGTCAATACTACTACTTTGCACTGTTTTCCACTTGCAGATGAAGTTTCATCTTTTAAATATGCCCGGAACTTAGTTCCGTGGCCGTTTTTGTCAAAATTTGGTACATTTCTGTACATAGATGCAAATTGTTGCATTTTTACAACTCGGATTGAAGATCTGTCAGCTTCAGCAGCCTCAATGCACTAGCACACATATTTTTGGCAACTCCGCCGGACTAGGTTGTCTTCACAGTCTGGGTTTGGCCTTTTTTTGTATATATTTAACTGTAAATGTACTAACATTTCAATTCTGTCAAGCCCGAATGTCAGATCCGTGGTAGTTTACCGCTTTTATATATATATTTACGCATATATAAGCGAATTTCACCATCACTGGTAATCATATTAGTCCTGGTTGACTACATTTCTGTCAATATATATATATATATATATATATATATTTATATATTTTCAGTCCGGCCTGGATTACTTCGTGGCCATTATACTGCTTTTGCACACTTCGCCATACTGGGTGCTCTCCCCAATCACTGGTTAACTACTTTTCTGTCAATTTCAATTCCATTATGGGCACCAGCGTGAAAACCCATAGCCCTTATTACTGTTTTTCTATACATATATATATATATATATATATATATATATATATTTCATTTCTGTCACAGCTTGGATTATTTCGTGGCTATTTACAGTTATTTTATATAAATATATATATTTCAATTCGAGTCCGGGCTTGTGAGTGAAAACCTATCTCCCTTTTACAGCTTTTGTATATATATAATTATATATATTGCTTTACTCAAATTTATTCAACTGCTGCATTTAACATTCATTTGTATATGAATTTGCACTAACATATCTGCGAGCGGACTAGATTTATCCAAATCTCGCCAATTCTAGCTTTCAACGGTTCAAACAGGGCCCGATAGAACCTGAAAGCTATAATGACTGAGATTCCTTTAAATCTAGTTATTTTTTATAGTTTCAGCTTTGAAAGCAAACTCGTGTCCCTTAGATCGCTATCTAGTGGGAACGAGACGCTTATCCACTCGCAGCTAGGATTTATTGATGAATCATTGGTGCCATGGCGACGTGATGATGTATATATAGCCATTTCTGTGCAAATTTGAACTGTGCAGGTTTATGGGCTACTCATATGTGAGCCTAAAAATCGTGGGATTCACGATCAAATCGATCGGGATCTGATTCCCACGATGGACAAACTCCAATTTACATATGTACCCTGCCAGTTTTTTTTGTAAAATGTACATACACAGACATTAAAACGGTTATCTGAATTTAAGGTCTAATCATAGTGAGATGTCAATTGTCGTGTCAGCGTCCCTCCGATAGTTTTCATACCCATGTGGAGACCGACACTTGTATATTTATGTGGTCGAGGATGCTTCGCAGCCCGACAAATCACCATTCACATGCAGCTTTAAGGCTATAAAGATAAAAAAATTAAAAGTAGCGATACGCTTCAATTCCTATGGCAGCGTAAGGGTTTGATAAACCAGTTTTCAAAACATCATTTTCAATCAAAAGAAAAGCTTTTGTAAATCAAATTAAATGGTTTTGCAAATTAAACCCTTCGTATATAGGCTCAACGAAGTCTGTCAAAGTTTTCAATCAATCAAATCAATAGGTCCAATTTTTAAACAGCATTCAGTCACGCATTCACAGTTTTAAAGGAAATATTAAAAAGATGCAGTATTGTGTTTACACGAGAGTTGCGGGATGCCTAACACCTTCCCCACACCTAACCAAGCCCCCAAACTCAAAACTCCAATTTCAAAGATCAAGTTTCAACAGTGTCCAGCAATTGGGCCTCTTTTCAAATCAAACTCGGTTGAGTTGGTACAACCATTTTCCAATCTACTAATTGGTAACTCTAAACGTTGAAATCGTCCACATAAACACATGTTGTACTCTTTCCTAAAAAACCCTTCAAAACCTTTTTCCTAAAAAAAAAAGTGGGGGTAGAGAGAACTTAGGAAGATCAATTTGAGGAAACTCGGGTTATAAACCAACCAGCGGGGTTCTTAAATTTTCCAACGTCGACAGGTGGCGACTCTGCTGGGGACAGTAGAGGGCTTAGGCCGCTTTCTAATCTTTTCAAACATTTCCTTTTTAAAACTATTGAATGCGTGAAATCCTGCGTGTCCACAGTCAATGGATAAGTAAATGTTGCGTCTTTACATTGAATGAATGTGAATGAATGCTTTCCTGCTTTAGTGCTTCATACCCTTATTAGTGCTTCGCACCCAACTGTCATTGCATGCATAAACGATAAGGCACGATGTATGAGAATGTATGTTGTGTGTCCCTCTCACAAGGAGGATAACCCGGTCAGTGTTAAGTAATGACTCTAGGGACAATTAAGTATCTGGGGGTGCCTCATGAAAGTACACCACTCAGATTCGCTCCAATTGAACGATCGGATTAACTTCCCTTCTAGTAGATTACGATGATCTGGGAGCCTTCATGCCAAAACAAAAGTCGCGAGAGCAACCTAAGATAGGTCGGCCTCTGATTAACTAAATTCGAAGGGAAGCTTCTTCATACCTTCCTCTTTCAATTCCATGTTAAGTCTCCAATTTCTGAGGAGCACAATGTAAATATCAAATAATGAAAGATTAACTTTCCCTATCAAACACATGTCATCTTGCCATCAAAATAACTATCCTTGATTTTGCAGGATAAATACTAAAAAGACATATCATGCATCCAACCCTTACCTACCTCAGGAAATTAACACGCCTACGTTGTGTTGTAGGTGTAAAAATTGGTCCTATCACTAGATCTAAATTCAAGAAAGCACTCAGTCCATCCGCGAACATGGTTTCAAGTGCTCCACATGAATCCACCCCTGTCTCCAGGGAAGAATTCGAAGTACTGGAAAATCAGATAGCCGAGCTAGCCGATTTTCTACGAGAACAAAGTAAGGCCTTTAAAGAGAAACAATCTCAAGCTCATCCAGAACTAGGAACATCTAGTAGTGGTGCTGGCGGTCAAGATGTAGAAAAGGCCAAAACTCAGATTCCTGGACCACAAAACCAGGACACCACCAACAAAACTCCTGAGATCACCCCCCTCGTCAAAGAGCCGGAGGCTGGTGACATTCTCAAGAAAATGCAATAGATGGAAGAAACCCTACGGTCTATCAAAGGGACTGGGGCGTTTGGCACTGTTACTTACTCTAACCTCTGCATATTCCCCGGGGCTCGTTATCCCAAAAAATTTCAAGTCCTAATATTGAGAAATATGATGGAACGGGGGATCCCTACACACAACTGAAAGTCTTCATCAGAGAGCTCAGATCCTATGCTGAGGACGAGAAACTTCGAATGCAACTATTTTAAAAGAGTCTAACCTGAGAAGCCAGAGCTTGGTATGCCCGCTTGGACAACTCCAAAATTCATAGTTGGGAAGAGCTGGCCCATGCCTTCCTCAGCCAGTACAGTTTCCAATCACAGCTGGCTCCAAACAGATATCAAATAGCCAAAATCAAGAAAAAGTATACTGAATCATTCAAAGAATATGCCCAGCGATGGAGACGGGTAGCAGCACAAGATACCCCTGCCATGACTGAATCTGAAATAGTCATGACCTTCGTCGATATCCAAGAAGCGCCTTATTATGAGAGGGTCCTAGCAAGTATAAGAAAGTCATTCTCTGAAATGATCAAGCATGGGGAGATGGCAGAAATGGGGCTCAAATTCGGGAAGATAAAAGATCTAACCGCCCTCGAAGCTGTCACCGAACATATCTAATCCAGAAATTACGGGAGTAATCCCCGGAGGGTCCATAAAAAGAAAGATGAAGAAGTCTCCTTGGTTTTACAAGGACAAAATTCAAGGGGCGAGTCAAACCACATGCCCATTCAAAGGAGGAACTATACCCCTTTCCAAGCTTCAGCACAGCCTGCAAACCCTCAATTCCAGAAAAACATGGAAGTCAGGCATCGAAGAAATTTCACCCCACTAGGGGATTCCCTCGAGAATGTGTTCAAACTTCTGACAGCTCAGAAGAAGATTGTTCAACTCATTCCACCAACCAACACTAACGGAAGGAACTTCGACCCTAACAAGAAATGTTCTTATCATTCTGGATCTCCAGGCTATGATACCCAAGACTGTTGGTCTCTCAAGCACAAAATTCAAGACTTGATTGACAGCGAGGAAATTGTGGTAACAAAGCCTGACGAACCCCATGTCCAAGACAATCCTCTCCCATAGCACAAAAAGGAAAATATCAACATGATCAGTGCCTCAAATGGAAAAGGATCTAAGTACCTCCGCTACGTTGGGGAACCAAGTCAATCCAATCTTAGTAGCCTAGAGAGTTAGGAAACTTTTGAGAAGCGATTCCTGATGGAGCAAGAAGTTAAGTCTCTTAAGGAACAGATTGAGCAGTTGGCTGAACTGGTCGTCTACCAGCATCAACTCAAGAAGGTGCTGAAGTAAATCTATCAATCTATTGGCAGTCATTCTCCTCTAATGGAAGTCAATTCCATCCCCAGTAGAGATCATTGCCAGTTGTACGAACAACCAATGGTAAAAAATGAGTATACCCAAGAAGGTAGAAAATTCTTGTTTCAAAGGAATTTCACCAATCGGAACCAGTCAATGGAAGAAATCCTCTAAATGATGATCAATGAGGGGATGGTTGCAGATCTATTACCCCCATTAAACCCTCAATCTAGAAAATTCAAACCTGACAAAATATGTCAGTACCATTCCAACTCTCCTGGTCATGATACGGAAGAATGATGGGCACTTCGTAACCTAATTCAAGACCTGATTGAGAAAGGTGACCTAATCAGAGGAGATCAAATCCTTGACTTAGTAGATAAAGATAGCCTCCGGATCCCTAATGCATGGTACCATGATGCAGTGGCTGTCATATCCTACGATAAGGAATCAATCCTCACACCCCTGTTATTGACAAGGAAAGGGGTCCAAGAAGTTCAAAGTCCTGTGAAGGTGGCTGCACCTCAGGTCTAATCTTGCCCTTCAGACCTCAATATCCAATCATCAGTCTGAAGAAGGTCCCATAAAACTACGGGGACATTGAAAGCTCTACTTGAAATAACATTTCCATCTTATCAAAGGATAATCCATTATACCTGCCTCAGCGGGTGATTAAACCAGTTACCAAAGCAAAAAAAAAAAGGTGGCTGAAGAAAAGATCAAAGAGTTCCTCAACAAAATGGGACATAATGAAATCAAGATAGTGCAAAGCTTGAAAGACGCACCCAATCAAGTATCTATCCTCGACCTGGTCTTATCATCAGAAGGTCATCGCAATAATTTAGTAAAGGTACTAGAGGAAGCCCATCTGGCACACAGCGATAGACACAGAGAAATTCTGTCACGTGATAGAACACATTTTCAACAACAATTTGATATCCTTCACAGACGATGATATCTCAGCTGAGGGAAAGGGCCACCACAAATCCCTGCATATAGTTGTAGTGTCCTCCGGATACGTGATCGGAGGAGTACTTATTGACGGAGGATCTTCCCTCAACATTTGTCCATACGACACGTTGGAAAGAATGAAGATCAATCTAAACCGGATCATAACCAGTCATATGGTCATTCGGGCTTTCGATGGATCTCGCCGCCAGGCTATGGGGGAAATCAAGCTTCCCCTAGAAATTTGTCCACACACCTTCTACGTATCCTTCCAAGTGCTCAATATTGCCACTGAATACAATTTGCTGTTGGGCAGACCATGGATCCACATGGCAGGGGCAGTGCCATCCACCCTCCATTAGTAACTCAAGTACATCATTAAGGGCAGCCTCATCACGGTCAATGTCGAACCAGAATACCCTACCTACATACATGGGGACATGCCACTGATTAGCCTAGACGCGGGGATTGAGCCTGTAAGTTTTCAAGCTTTCGAGGTTAGCGATACTCAATATCTACCAATTAGGGCTCCAGCCCTAAAACCTAAAGTATCTACTGAAGTAATGACCGTAGGCCAAGAGATGGTATCTTCGGGTTTCCAAACTGCAGAAGGGTTGGGAAAGGATAAGCAAGGTATCAAGATGCCAGTCCAAATCCCAAGTCAGATGGGAAGAGCAGGATTGGGATATTTATCCGGGTCAAGCCACCAGAATCCACACAAACTTCCCAAGGTTTATGCCTCTACAATTCTGTTCCCAAACCTTACAAATGCCGGATGGGTGAAACCTGTAACGATTGAGAATTTATATGTTAATTGTAAATATTTATTGAATTAAATAAATATTTTATGAAATTTATTTGTTGAGTTAATAAATAAATTGTGTGGTTGTTGTGAATAATTTAATTAAGTGCTACATGTTTAATTAAATTGATATGTTAGCAATGGTGTAGCATACTTTTAATTTAGTTGAGAATAATTCAATTAGATTTAATGTTATGTGCTAAGTGATAATAATTTGTTACATAAATTATGTTTAATAAAGGAATTAAAATTTGTGTGACAATTTGGTATTATGTGAATGTTAGTTTATTTCATTGAATTAGAGTGTAGTAATTTAATTAAATAAGTGTGGTATTTAATCTATGTATTAAGGATTTATTAAAAGAATGAAAAAGAGTTTTAAGTGGTTTTACCAAACAAGGCCCTTGTACTTGTTTAATCTTATTTTACCCAAACAAAGCCTTAGAACTAAAACCTATTTTTTTAACTAAGAGGTTGCGAAACATGGACTTGGGCTTTTCAAATTTTGTAACCTATGTTATTAATAAGAATTAATATGGTTATAAGTATTATATTTATTATTTATAAGTTACATATATTATATATTATATATGTATATGTATATTATAATATATGTCAGATAGTTAGTACGTTAGTTTTACAAACAAAACAAAGAAAGAAACAGAAGAAGAGGGTTAGAGAGAATTGTCAGAGAAGAAGAAGAGAGAAGAGGAAGGAAAGCTTGAGAAGACAAAAGAGGATCATCATCTTCATCATCTCTTCTCTTTAATTAAAACTAGTAAGGTTATACCCTAACCCTTGTACTCAATTTTTATGTGTTGTAATTCTTCTTTATCAAATTAGGTTTTTACAATCATGAAATTATATGTGTATATGGTGTTCATATGTAATTGTATGCAATGAAAGGGTTTTCAAAATACAATTGTTGTAAAAATAAGTTTTCAAAGCATATTCTTCTATGTTTTCATGATTTTAGAATTCTATGTGGAAGTCTCTTTGTGAAAGTTATTTATTTTGATATGTGAATGGGCTATGTGTGTGTGTATATATATATATATATATATATATATATATATATGTTTACATGAGAGTTTCATAGTTGTTTAAGAATTTCAATTCACAAGTATATGATGAACACTGTGAAATTCATGTTCATAGTGTTAGATTATGAATTTATGTTTAACATTTCTTTAAATCCTTGATGTGAGCATGAATTATGTGTAATATGTGATATAACATGATTATATATGAGTTATATGGTTGTTCTAGCAATTCAATCCATGAATTTTTGATAAACAATAGGAAGTGTGTTCATAGTGATTTTCGGTGAAGTTATTTTTGAAAAACTGCTTTTGAAACTATCAAATAAATGTTTGATTTTGAGTTATTGTTAAAATTGATTATATATTATGTTAGTATGTTAAGAATATGAGTTATCACAATTAGAATCACTAAAATTGATTGAAAAATGAGTTCGTAATAGCAATTTCAGTCAAGAACGCTTAAAATTATGTTTTTCTTTGAAAATTATGAAATCTTGTTTTTGATTATGTGTTTTATGGATTATATATGTTATGAGCATGTTAATAAGTTTAAAATATTGGTTGTATCAAGATTCATGTTTATCATGTTGGGAAAAATCAAATTCAGTGTGAAGGAATGAGCCAAATTGGCTTATTTCTCAACCAGTTCGCGAGTTGGGAGGTGCACCAGGGGGTGACCCACCCCAGTGGGGCTTCCAAGCCTAAAGGACCCGCCCCAGCGGGGTTCCTTGCTGTTCGGGAAAGTTTGGTTTTTGGTTTTGAGTTTTTATGCCCTGTTTGTTAAGCTAACTTGTTTCTAAGACTAGGAAAGTGAAATGTGTAATAAGATAACATGTTTTTGACGTGTTTAAGTTAGATTGAAGTATATTATGAATGTGTTACATGTGTGTGTATGTGTGTTGCTTTCACGAGGCACACAACACGATTCATTGAGTTATAAGCTTATGAATGTATGCCGTGAGTATAGACTCACGTACTTGACTAATTAGCAACCAATGTGGTAAATTATATTGTGAGTTGGACTTGGATATGAAGTTTGATGGTTTAAATGTTGTAGTTGGATACTAATAGATGGTTTGAATGTAATATAAATGTGTAAGGTGTTTGTGAAGTGGTTGTAATTGTTAAAGTGTAGCTTGCGCTTAAGGCAAGTTCTCTTACCCTTATTCTCTTATGTTAAGCAAGTTTCTAAACTTGTTATTTATATTGTGCAAGTTCTTTAAGCTACTCTTGAATGCTATACAAGCCTATTCATTGTATTTTTTCATTGTGCAAGTTTCCTAACCCTTGCGCAATAAATAATAAAAGTTCATTTACGTTCCTTAACTTGTTATATGTGGTACAGGTTATACCATACTCCAATATTCATAAAGCGTAAGTATTAAAGTGTTATTTTAGTAATATGATCTTGACTTAGTTGTTCAATCAAGATCTAATTAGTCTATCGCATGCTTTGAGTTGTTTCTAAAAGCATGCCTATCTATTATGAAGTTTATTATCATATTTTGCAATTGGTTCATGATTCTTATATTATTGAACTAAAAAGTACTGTAAGTCGATTCTACTACTCCTAGTTGATGATAGTTGAACTCTAAAGTTCCTTTATCTATCCAAACCAAACTTTCTTTGGTGCGGACTTGTATTCAATTTCTGAGAATGAACAACCCTATTAATTAGGGGATATTTTATGCGAAAGCGTTAAGATGGTTGTGCACAATTCATGGTACAAAGGGTTGATCCCCCTGAGTACGAGTTAATGGTCCATAGTCTTATTAACTATTAAAGGTTTAAATAAAAATATTTATAACCTAGGACAATGGTTCAAGGTCTTATGACCCTCAGAAGTTTCTATAATTCAATTCTTTATATGGATTAAAGTAAAGTTATTTAAACTCTTTTAAAACGATTCACTTATGTCATATCATTGTTGTATTTTCAAGTGAGATTTTGTTTGCTCACTCTTGCATGTTTTACCACCACTTACAGTTGAGACCAAGAATGTTGACATACCGTCAACAATTAAAGGGAAAGGAAAGATGAATAAATGAATGCTTGTTATGTCAAGTTGCTTTTGTAATAAGACTTAGTTGGTTATGTTTTATGTTTTTGCATTTACGTTATTTGAATGATGTTAAGGTTTAGATGAACCTGGGATTTTATTGGACAAGTTGTCATCCTTTCTAAAGGAAGATTTTTATTAAGGCTTTATGAAGGTTGTAATTAGTTTGCAATTCTTTATTATTGGGTAGATGTATGTTTTAATTAGAAAGTGAATACCAAATCATGTGGAAACGAAGTACTCGGATTTGGGGGTGACACAAAACCTACGAGGAAGATCCCTACGGTGGTATCATCCATACTATTTCCTCCAATCATACCTGTCCATGAAAGAAAAGCCCTCAAGCCTGAGGCAAACAGTGAAAAGGGAAAAAAAAGATCATATACGAAGGACGAGACCCATTCTCTAACATGAGAGTCATTCTTAACTACGAGGGTATGAATGACGAACTCCCCGATAGTGATGATGACCATATCCAAATTCCTCACATCAAGAAGAGGAACAATCCACAGAAAAGCCTTGGCCCTATTCTCAAGGATGTCTCAGTCATCATCCAGGACGAGGCAGACGAGCACAATTCCTTGATTCTCCTAATTCATGAGAATCTAACACTGGACAACTGGAGCAGTGTCCCTTGCCTAAGTCAAAAAAGGGTAAAGGGGTAGAGAGTACATCTGCCCTTAATCATGCTTTCATTTACTGCTTACTTTTGATTGCACAGCTGGAGCAGTAACTTTTGTCATGCTTTGCAAATGCCATGTGTATTTAAGCAGTTGCATATATTAATGAAAGCATTTTTGTTTTCAAGACCCAAGCATTGGATGTGTGTGTCTCTGTTGATGAGATGCCAACCTGTCAAGATGACTCCGACTTGGATGTAGAATTGAACTTCGACTTGATGGATATTGATCAAGATGAGGAAGATGACTATGAGGTGCCAGAGGAGATCAAGGAATGGGTCGAAGACAAAACCAAACTAAACCTCGACCAAACCTCCACCATCAACATAGGAACCTCTAAAAACATCAAAAAAATCCAAATAGGTTCAAACCTCACACCAAATCAAAACGCCGACCTGATCGAACTTCTAAAACAATACAAGGATGTGTTTGTATGGTCACATGAAGACATGATCGGTCTATCCATAGACATTGTCATCCATCGACTGCCCATCAAAGAATCAAACTAGTCAACCAAAAACTCAGGCGATTGAAACCTGAGTGGAGTCTCAAAGTCAAAGAAGAAGTCGTTAAGCAATTCAAAGCCGGGATCATCATGGTATCAACATACCCCGAATGGCTATCAAGCATAGTCCCCGTAACTAAACTGAGAGGGAAGGTACGAGTATGCGTGGATTACCGGGATTTGAACAAAGCCTGCCTCAAGGATAATTTCCCGGTACCTTTCATCCACATCCTGATCGACAATACTGCACAGTATGGCATGTACTCATTCGTGTATTGCTTTGCTGGTTACCATCAAATCATGGTTACTGAGGAAGACCGAGAAAAAATAGCCTTTATCACTCCCTGGGGTACTTTCTGCTACCGACGACTATCCTTTGGCCTCATCAATGCCGGAGCAACATATCAGCCAGCCTTGATGGCACTCTTTAATGATATGATGCACAAAGAAATAGAAGTCTATATTGACGACATCATCATCAAATCCCGAAGAGAGGATGATCACATAGACCATCTTAGGAAGCTGTTCAACAGGTTACGTAAATACAACCTCAAGCTAAATCCTGCCAAAAATTCTTTTGGCGTCAAAGAAGGCAAACTGTTAGGATTCCTGGTGAGCAATCGAGGCATTGAACTCGACGCCGCCAAAATCAAAGCCATTACTGAAATGCCCGTACCTCGTACAGAGAATGAGATACGTGGATTCCTGGGAAGGATCAACTTCATAAGTAGATTCATTTCCGAACTCACAGCAACCTGTGAGCCCATCTTCTAGCTGTTCAGGAAGAATTCCTCCACCACGTGGAATGAGGATTGTCAACAAGCCTTCCTTGCCATCAAGAAATAGCTTACTGATGCTCCTGTTCTGATACTCCCAAGGGAGGGAGTCCCTTTGTTCATGTACCTGTTCGTCAATGCCAATGCAATGGGCTACATGTTAGGATAGAAGGATGATAGTATCAAGGAAAGAGCCATCTACTACATCAGTAAAAGATTTAGCAGTGGGGAATATAAATACACCCTGATCGAGAAGACATGCTGTGCATTAGCATGGGCCGCCATGAGGTTGCAACACTATTTGAATGGGCATACGACGTACCTCATATCCAGCATTGATCCGCTCAAATATGTATTCAACATACCAATGCTGAATTACCGACTGTCCAAATGGAAGTTGATCCTACAGCAATTCGACATTGTCTACGTGACTCAGAAGTCAATCAAGAGTCAAGGCATTGCAGATCAATTAGCAAAAGCACCTTCAGGAGGGTTCGAGCCCCTAGAGACATATTTCCCAGATGATGGGATCATGACAATTCAACAACTCAAGCCTAAGAATATAGTCCAACCATGGAAAATATATTTCGACGGAGCGGTAAACATGGAAGGTGCTGGAGCTGGGGCAGTCCGCATATCTGGTACAGATGATCAATATTCTGTGGCTACCAAACATTAATTTGGCAACACCAACAACACGGCCGAGTATGAAGGATGTATCATGGGGTTGAAGCTAGCCCAATCCATGTATATCAAACACCTACTTGTGTTCGGAGATTCAGAGCTGGTAATCAGACAAACTACCGGCGCGTATCTCACCAAAGAACTGTATTTGCTGCCCCTACCATCGGCAAGTCCTCAAAATATCTCCGGAATTTAAAGCATTAACCTTCGTTCACATTCCTCGGGGTCAGAATGACTTTGCTGATGCATTAGCAACGTTGGATTCATTAATCTGCATGTCCGATAGGAGTGGATTTCCCAACATTCAGTTCACGATTCAGAAAGCCCCGATATATGGGAATTATGTGGGAGAAGTATCAGATGAAATACCTCCTGTCAAGCAGCTGTGGTTTCAAGACATCAAGGAATATCTCCGTGATGGATCCACACCCGCTGGTGCAAGCCAATCAGAGCAGAAATAGATTCTCAGAATGGCTATGAAGTTCTATCTGAGCAAAGATGCAGTTTATAAAAGGGATGCTAGAATAGGCCTGTTAAGATGCCTCGACAATGAGCAAGCCCAAAGACTAATGGATGAAGTCCATGGTGGAGTCTGTGGTCTACACGTGAGCGGCCATCTACTAGCCAAGAAGATAAGTAGAACAGAACATTACTGGATCTCGCTCAAAGCTGATTGCGATGATAACGTCAAGAGATGCTTTCAATGCCAAATACATGGAAATTGTGACGACCCCAAATCTGGGTCTCTCAAACACCTCAGATCCGGTCTGCCACGATACATCTATCGTGGAACTATACATCTTTTATTCAAAACTTAACGAATAAATTTCACTTATTACAATATAGAAATATAATTTCTATTCATATCCAAGATCTTGTATGATGACCCTAAACCTTTTATAAGTTTTCAAATCTCGGTCATATACCATCCATGTCTATACATCATAATTGATGTTACAAAAAAGCGGAATAACTAAAACTTTTCTATCTCCTTGAATAAAATCTTTCATTGAATTCATAATCTTGAATCAATTACATAACCTTGAACCAATTATAAATTATAATTCACTATGTTTGAATTACTGTATAAACGTACACATCTCAGTTCGAAACCCATATGTGTTACATAGCACAACCTTACAATTTAAACATGTATAAAACATTGTAATCTACTATCGTATACATCTTCTAGAACCTAAGCATGGTTCAAGAATATATATTTAAATAAATTGAAATCTTCGAACTCTATCACGTAGCACGTAATTTTTATCGTGAGTCCTTAACCAGCAAAAGTGGTTATTTTGCAAGAGTGAGCTAGACAGCTCAGCAATTCTAACAGTTTTCATGCAACATATAGCATATAATATCATACCCAGTTCTTGCATTCATAATCAATCGATATATAGTACGCATGTTACTTCTAACATAACAAGCATATCATCAAAGATCAACTTTCAATCTTATACATATCTCATATACAGTTCATATATAAGTTAACATCATCATGGCATAATATAATTCATCTAACAGTTATTGAACTCATATATCAAATAAGAACTAAAAGATTTGTCTGTTGCGTAGTTTAACAACTACGACTTAACTGCTTAAGATTTTTGCGCTTCGTGTATTCCTACACAATTATTCAATTATGGATTCATACATATCAGTTATATGCATCCATACATTCTCAATATAATAACAATTGATTATGTTGTTATCTAACTTGGTTCTTAGAACCTTCGTTTTACTGTCTCATCGTATTCTTAGAATAACTATGTACATATAGGTATTCCTTAACCATACATACTTGCTATCATCCTTCATATAAATGTATCACACACTTAACTAAATGTATTCGACGTATATTTAGAACTTATATGGTCCTTATTATTCATACGTTTCTCAAACCTTAACGGAATTATAGTTTTCGAGTTTTATATAACCATTGTGCAAATCAACACTTAATGCATCATCAAGATTATATTTTATAACTCAGAAATAATAATGTAAACATGCTATTATTGTGACGCCCCTATAATAGGTCCAGTCAACCCAACCCATTCTGAGTCGCCAAATACATGGTACAGAATTCAAATACAAACTTTTATATCACACGGTCGTGCAAAATACGACCACACAACTGTGAGTGTCAATACAAATATGTAGAAAATATTAATATTCAAACTAAGTCCTCATTATAATTATTATCACACTATTTATCAGAAATAGTGAGGACTACTACTGCTCTAACTCGGACCATCACTCTGTCTCCCGACTAGTTCCCGCGACATTCTCATTTCCTGAAGAGGACAATAGATGAAAAAGCTGAGCTTATCTATCCCAGTAAAGAATATTATGACTAAGATAATGAAAAATAAATTATCTTAGCCTTCAATAAATCAGATAAAATATAATGGACAACCAATTTTAGATCAATATTCGCTGCGAAAATAACAATTCATTAGAAGAGTTAAGTAGAGAATGAAGTCTACTATGTTCTATGATTTAAAAGTCCATCATCAATATTTTATCCCTGTAACATCAATCAATATATATCTCAAATCAAATATTCTTCTTTGGACTACGGGCCAAAGATATTCATTTGTATCATCAGTGGTCATGTTCATCTCAACACCTGTCATCTTTGCACTACGGCCAAAGATATTCATAAGTTAATCATTCATCTTTGCTCTACAGGCCAAAGATATTCATCAGTTAATCATTCATCTTTGCTCTACAGGCCAAAGATATTCAGTTATATCACCACTTAGAACTCAGGATGATGAAAAATAATATAAATAACGAATCCAGTAAATAAAGGACAAGATTAAGGATTCGTATTTTAGTTTATCCAAGTTCAAAAATACTCCATAATAATACTTTGTGGAGCAAATTTTAAGAATGAAGCTCAAAACATAGATCCAATCAAAGATAGTAACTATAATAGACAATTTGGACAAACAGAAGAAAATTTAATTTTTTCGTGAATAGTGTCGTATACGTGAATAGTGCCGTATACGTGAAGGGTAACCCCGATGGAAAAAGTAAGAATTTCATAATAAAATCCATGCCAATATTTTGGTATAATGATATTGAAAAGAATAACATCATTTACGAATGAAAATAACATCTCTTACCTCAAAAGAACAGTACTTCTAACTGGAATATCGGATATAATACCGAAGGAAACTTGCACTGAATAGTAACACTCAAAGTATCTAAATACTCACAAAAGTATGCTCGATATTATAGAGAGAGAAAACTTTTGTTCTGGTGTGATTTTCAATTCTAACCTAAGCACCCTATTTATAGGAAAAGCTTAGGATGCCAAAGTAGACTAAATTAATAAAATAATATTTTTTTCAAAAATTTTCCGCCGCCTCAACCCAAAACCCATCAGCCTTCCACACCAACCAAAAAGTGGGGCCCACCATTTTATTTAAAAAATATTTATTTTTTGAAACTTCAATAATTCATAATAAATAGCCCTTTTGTCACAAAAATATAAATTCTATGTCCTTCTACAGGAAATTTAATTCTCTACAACTTTGTAGAAGAAAGTTTTAATAAATTTCAAACATAAATTATCCGAAATCCATAAACGGATTATTTTCCACACCAAAATAATGATAAAAACACATCAGCACTAATTTTTTCTCTTATATTCACAAAATAAATATTTCTTTAACATATAAATCAATAATTAATTATTCACAAATAATATTACAGATCTACAGTATTTACAACCAGGTCGTTCCCAGGAAAGAGGGGGCCTTCCGATAAGGATTTCTCCTTACTGGCGCGCAATTAAATAACCCCTCCTAGACAGAACTTCCTTAGTCATTGTCAATAATGCTATCTAATAATATTATTCAAATAATATGAATTATTGAGTTGATAATGTGAAATACTGTGCAGTGACAATTATTGAATCAATAATACAAAATATCAACTGTAGCAATTATTGAATCAATCATATAAAATAGCAACGTAGCAATTATTGTGTCAATAAAATATCCATGTAACAATTATTGATTCAATAATATAAAATATTGAACAGTAATTACTGTAACAATAATTGAGTAAGTGCATTCTCACGTAAGAATCAATAATTCGAAATACTATGCAATACCGTGTGCTACTATACAACACCGCGTATCACTGTATTTTAACCATCGGATATTTCAACAGTACTAACGATAACAACTACGCCTTTATTTTATAAAAAGGTTATTTCTGTCTCTTTCTATATCCGACAGTTATTCCGTTGTGGCGCCCACAAATAGCTGCGTCGTCGTACGAATATTCCCCGACAACAAGAATATTCCACGACCAAACGAATATTCCCCGACAACAATGAATATTTTATAACCACTTGCTTATTTTTGAAATATTTGCACATTTCACCTATAACTTTTCATATTTATCAAAACAACACCTTAATGTTTCGAAATAATGTATAAAGAAAATTAAATCTTTATTCATAAAAGTTGGGGTCTTACAATTATGTTCATCAAGTATACATGTGAGGTGCCATACTAGTTAACACGGATGCTCATAAATACCTTAACCATATACGTACAGCTAGCATCGATAATTTCTTTAAAGCATATCTAATTCATGCTCAACTAACTTTCATAGTGTCTAGTAAGGTGTGTGCACATACATGACATTTAAAAGCACTAGCACGTATGCTCAAACATATTAGAACTCTAATTCACTATGATCGCGCAACTTAGTTTGCATAAAGTCGGAATCTTACTTTTGAAACTATTACGACTTAAACCATAAATGCTAAGGTAAACTTAACACTTTTAAATTTACATTTCATGCCTATCTAGACCATGCAATCATGCTCAAAAGTCAGAACATAAGCATCAATAGTATGTGCCAAGGCTCATTTTAAAACTTTATAACTTTATTTAGAAATCGCACACTAACGAAGTAAAAATGTTCATGCTATGTCAAGGTACTTACTCATACATGTTAGACCTGATTTCATGTATGTCTAAGATATTTACACATGCTACAAATATCAGAATACATATATGATATGTTTATGACAAGTTTACTTTAACAAATTCTAAGTTCATTTATAAACTATGAAGCTTTTCATCAATAGTGTATGCTAACATGGCTACACATGCTCATACTACATGAATTTACTCATATATGTATGTTACTCGTGCTCTTATGCTTGCCAAATGTGGTATTACATGATAGCATTTAGCAGGTTGTGTAATAGTAACAACAAATTCTAGTTCAGGCCTGGCACAGCTGCGCCGCTGGCCAGTACAAAACTGGAGCAGCTGCGCAGGGCTCCGGCCAGAAACAGACACATGCTGCTTCGGTAGGCTAACAACCCAAACGCATAACTTTCTTAACCAATCGATTCTATACCAGCCATAATGCAATTCTATCATGCTTATAACTTCATATAACACTTAATAATCGTACTTCACAATTCAATTACCATCTAAAATGTGAAATCAAGTAATTGACATTGAAGAACAAGAATAAGAATATACCTCTGTTATGAAATGGGCTTGCTGCTAAACAATTCCTATATTGCTGCTATACTAATTCTTCCTTAACTCAAATGGAAACTCAAAATACTAACTCTTCTTATCAACATCTCAGCAAAAGAAAATGAAAGGAGAAGAGCTTACTCTTATAGACATTTCAATAACCATACAATGTAATTATCTTCCAAATTAAACCCATGGATTTCAAGTTTGTATAATGGTTAAGGAATGGTGGTTGAGATTTGGTAAATCTCATCATGAATCCCACACCCCTTGCAATCATTAGCTAGCTTGTGATGAAATTGAGAAGAGTAGAGTAGCCATGTGGGTTCACGTGAAGAAGAAATGAGTACTCAATGTTGGACAAGGAAAGAACTAGGCAAAAGCAACTAGCAAGTGTAATACACTAATGTTATACACCTATACACCTTATATATACACTTAGGGTACATGATATATATACAAATTTCATTTCATATAACTTAGGTTATAAATGAATTACAAATGAAATTTCCAATTGTAATGTATCAAGTAAGGTTACACATAGTTACATGTACAACACATGTATACATTATTTAAATACAATATCTAAGCATTGATAAAATAGTTACATGTACAACACATGTATACTTTCTTTATAGAAAATAAATCATAAGTTATTTCCTATCAATATATATTACATATAGCCAATATGTTCAATATATCTACCCTTATTCATATTATCTCAGTCAAAGACATACAAGGTATTATTAATATTATTAAATAACTCTCCCACTTTTATTAAAATAATTCAATAAGAAATTATTCCTATATTCTTTATTAGAAATATCTAATAATTAATCTCTTTCCACTAATCCACATAATTCAAGATATATATGTAACACATATATACATTCTTTTAATCTTCACTTCTTGTCTTGAATTTAATTAATTAATAATTCTCTAACCAATACATATCTAATGATATATTGATTTTCTTTCTCTCTCTATCAACGTACATATATAGAAGTCTAAACCTAGCACACCCCATGTCTTTACTAGTAGTCTATATAGTATACTGAGTGGTTTTCCACAAACAACCAACAAATTAGTTTCCGTCTCGTCTACACTGTTTTCACAGTGAGTTAGATCGATTATTAATTCGTATATACCTCCGCTCACTGAAGGAATCGCTTAGCCCAGCTCCTATATAGCAACCTTTAAAGGTTACGGTTGCACTGTCGTAAACCTAATACTTGCATGAACATATACTCCAGAAAATGGTGATTTATCAAAATATTCAATGTCACCAACTTACCATGATAAATAATTCTATTAATCATTTAATATCGATAGATAAATATTATCCATCTCCCTTACTAATTCATCTCTATAAATATATAATAATGATATATATTTATTAAACACTAAGAATCATGTATTACATAGTTTACATTACCCTATGTATTTCAATACTATTAACCTCACCTCACAGATATATTCATATTAGAATCTATCTCATGCTCTAAGAATTTTATTCATTAAATTCTTATTAATAATGATTCATGGAATTTCGGGTTCTTACAATCACCCCTTTTTCTAAGAATTTCGTCCTCGAAATTATAGTCTACAAATCTTTATTCCTTTTATTCATCAAAACTAGGTTTTCAAGTAAACCTTTTCTGATCATGCTCAAGTTAATGAGTACATACTGCTTCCTTCCATGAGGAGCTCTGCTATCATATAACTTCTCTTTAAGGAGTTAAAACTTTTAATATCTGGCTGAGGGGTCATATAGACCGTGAACTCTCAGGTTTAACTGTATTCACCGTAACCAAATTTGTTAACCATGCTGAACTTGGTATGTTTACAATCACAAAGAAGGTAAACTTGCAATACTGGTACGTTAGGTGGTCAATCAATTGTACCTTAGTTCTTAAATTGGAATATATCATCCAACCAGTATATCCCCTTTTTCAGGGTTGTTCACCTCAGTCTTACTATCAGAGTCGGTTCCAAAACAATTTGGTTCGGGATAAATTCTCAAAGAGATACTTGAATCTATAAACATTTGTCTAACTGAATCAATTAGCTTAGACGTATACCAACAATTCGAATATCAATCGAAACATGTACCTGGCCAAATTACTTGGCATCTAACTTTTCTTTAAAGTTCTAAAAATCATTTTATGACTTTGTCATACTACATTGTACCATAGTGGGCTTAAATCAAATCCAACACTAGGTAATTCTGCATTGATAACTTCATCACTTTTCATTTTATAAGTTTGTCATACTACATCGTACCATAGTGGCCTTAAATCAAATCTCACACTAGATAATTCTGCATTGATAACTCTATCACTTTTCATTTTATGACTTTGTCATACTACATCGTGCCATAGTGGGCTTAAATCAAATCCCACACCAGGTAATTCTACATTGATAACTCCATCACTTTTATCATTTTTGCATCAGGTTTCATGATGCATCGATGATATACAAAATACACTTTGATATCTCAAATTATTTTTGTCTAGCCAAAATAATTAGCTTAGACTCTTTTTTAAATCGTTCAAAAATTATTACAAATCATTTTTTGATGTTATCATGTCGCAATAAGTAACGATGTGTTAATGGCTCGAAGTCCATCTCCACACCCTTGTCACCTTGTTTTAAGGATAACAAAAATTCATTTTGTTCGAAAGGCACATCAGTGCGAATTTAGCTTGATATCAAAAATTTTGAAGTCTAGCATAGCTAGAAGATTTGGAATACCTATGCTTCCATTATCAACTTCAATTGCTCTAACGATCAATTGCTTAATAATATCTATTAAAAATCCTCAATTCAGCATCCATAACTTTCCTATACCCAGTACAGTTCATCAAACATACCATACGTTAGGAGTTCAGGAACTTTCCACAATCATATGGGTTTAGGAACTTATCCTAATCAGACCAAAGTCGTCAATTCGCTGAGGGGTTCCACCATGCGATTATGAGTCACGAACTTACCATAAGTATGAGTTTAAAGAACTCGCACCTAATCTTATTAATATCTATCTATCAGAATAAACATGAAAAAAGATTCACCTTTCCGCCATATGTATAATGATAGCACGACACCAACATTCCAATGATTATCAATGTAAGAAGCTAAGTGGTTGTTGAACCAAACACAATCCCCTGCCCATACAAGGAACTGGTCGACTTAACCACTAAACAATATAGCAAGCTAAGTGGTTCTAAACCCGAGCATAAATTCCACGCCCATACAAGGAACCATGCAACCTAGTTGCTAACATGAGTCCTCAATTAAAATCCAACACTTAACTCTATTTTACTCTCAACTTGCTCTTTACTCATTGTGAAATTTCTATATTTCGTCACATACAACTCCTTAAGAGTTCATCTCGTAATATTTCATAGTACCTTCCCTTATAGCATCAGGCTATAATTACTTAATCAATACAGACCATCTATCATTTCATTGTTCATTATGATCACGTCGTGATCATAGATTATCTTAGGGTTATTTCCCTATTATCAACTAAACTCTCTCAAGTTATAGTCTAAGGTACTCTTACCTAAGGTTTATAACCTACAGTTCTGATACCAACCTATGACGACCCCAAATTCGGGTCTCTCAAACACCTCAGATGCGATCCGCCACGATACATCTATCGCGGAACTATACATCTTTTATTCAAAATGTAATGAATAAATTTCACTTATTACAATATAGAAATATAATTTCTATTCATATCCAAGATTTTGTATGATGACCCTAAACCTTTTATAAATTTTCAAATCTCGGTCATATACCATCCCTGTCTATACATCACAATTGATGTTACAAGCGGAATAACTAAAACTTTTCTATCTCCTTGAATAAAATCTTTCATTGAATTCATAATTTGAATTCATTACATAACCTTGAACCAATTATAAAGTATGATTAACTATGTTCGAATTACTGTATAAACGTACACATCTCAGTTCGAAACCCATATGTGTTACATAACACAACCTTACAATTTAAACATGTATAAAACATTGTAATCTACTATCGTATACATCTTCTAGAACCTAAGCATGGTTCAAGAATATATATTTAAATAAATTAAAATCTTCGAACTCTATCACGTAGCACGTAACTTTTATCGTAAGTCATTAACCTGCAAAAGTGGTTATTTTGCAAGAGTGAGCTAGACAGCTCATTAATTCTAACAGTTTTCATGCAACATAGAGCATATAATATCATACCCAGTTCATGCATTCATAATAATTCGATATATACTACGCATGTTACTTCTCACATAACAAGCATATCATCAAAGATCAACTTTCAATCTCATACATAACTCATATACAGTTCATATATAAGTTAACATCATCATGGCATAATATAATTCATGTAACAGTTATTGAATTCATATATCAAATAAGAACTGAAAGATTTGCCTATTGCGTAGTTTAACAACTACGACTTAACTACTTAAGATATTTGCGCTTCAGTGTATTCCTACACAATCATTCAATTATGGATTCATACATATCAGTTATATGCATCCGTACATTCTCAATATAATAGCAATTGATTACATTGTTGTCTAACTTGGTTCTTAGAACCTTCATTTTATTGTCTCATCGTATTCTTAGAATAACCATGTACGTATAGGTATACCTTAACCATACATACTTACTATCATCCTTCATATATATGTATCACACACTTAACTAAATGTATTCGACATATATTTAGAACTTATATGATCCTTATTATTCATACGTTTCTCAAACCTTAACGGAATTATAGTTTTCGAGTTTTATATAACCATTGTACAAATCAACACTTAATGCATCATTAAGATTCTATTTTATAACTCTGAAATAATAATGTAAACATGTTACTATGTTCGTCACGTATACATGTGAGGTTCCATACTAGTTAAGACACATGCTCACAAATACCTTAACCATATACGCATAACTAGCATCGATATTTGCTTTAAAACATATCTAATTCATGCTTAACTAACTTTTATAGTGTCTAGTAAGGTGTGTCACATACATGACATTTAAAAGCACTGGCATGTATGCTCAAACATATTAGAACACTAATACACTATGATCACGCAACTTAGTTTTCATAAAGTTCGAATCTTAGTTTTGAAACCATTACGACTTAAAACATAAATGCTAGCGTAAACTTAACACTTTTAAATTTACATTTCATGCCTATCTAGACCATGCAATCATGCTAAAAAGTCATAACATAAGCATCAATAGTATATGTCAAGGCTTATTTTAAAACTTTATAACTTTCTTTAGAAATCGCATAATAACGAAGTCAAAATGTTCATGCTATGTCAAGGTACTTACTCATACATGTTAGACCTGATTTCATGCATGTCTAAGTTATTTACACATGCTACAAATATCAGAATACATATATGATATGTTTATGACAAGTTTACTTTAACAAATTCTAAGTTCATTTATAAACTATGAAGCTTTTCATCAATAGTGTATGCTAACATGGCTACACATGCTCATACTACATGAATATACTCATATATGTATGTTACTCATGCTCTTATGCTTGCCTAATGTCGTATTACATGATAACATTCAGTAGGCTATGTAACAGAAACAACAAATTCTGGTTCAGGCCTGGCGCAGCTGTGCCGCTGGCTAGTACAAAACGGGCGTAGCTGCTTAGGGCTCCGGCCAGAAACTGACACATGCTGCTTCGGCAGGTTAACAACCCAAACGCATAACTTTCTTAACCAATCGATTCTATACCAGCCATAATGCAATTCTATCATGCTTATAACTTCATATAACACTTAATAGTCATACTTCACAATTCAATTACCATCTAAAATGTGAAATCTAGTAATTGACATTGAACAACAAGAATAAGAATATACCTCTGTTAAGAAATGGGCTTGCTGCTAAACAATTCCTATATTACTGCTATACTAATTCTTCCTTAACTCAAATGGAAACTCAGAATACTAACTCTTCTTATCAACATCTCAGCAAAAGAAAATGGAAGGAGAAGAGCTTACTCTTATAGACATTTCAATAACCATACAATGTAATTATTTTCCAAATTAAACCCATGGATTTCAAGTTTGTATAATGGTTAAGGAATGGTGGTTGAGAGTTGGTAAATCTCATCATGAATCCCACACCCCTTGCAATCATTAGCTAGCTTGTGATGAAATTGAGAAGAGTAGAGTAGCCATGTGGGTTCATATGAAGAAGAAATGAGCACTCAATGTTGGACAAGGAAAGAACTCAGCAAAAGCAACTAGCAAGTGTAATACACTAATGTTATACACCTATACACCTTATATATACACTTAGGGTACAAGATATATATACAAATTTCATTTCATATAACTTAGTTTATAAATGAATTACAAATGAAATTTCCAATTGTAATGCATTAAGTAAGGTTACACATAGATATACATCACATATAATCCATGTACATTTTCTTAATACCGAATCTAATTCAATTGAGTATTATTATTATTACTCATCATAACTGTTATAATAATTATAATAACTTATTGAAATCATTATCAATTAACAATTATTTATTGATATTAATATAAGGTAATAGGATATACATTAAAGTCTTCCTACACACATCATGCTACATAAGTAATAATATTATGTAACTCACATAATGCCATTAATGTTACTATATAGTCTATACATGTATAATATACATCCATATTAATGCGTCACATTGCCTTACATACAATATAGATAACAACCACATAGTAAAGGTTTAATTAATTAAATAAATAAATATAACCGCATTATATTTATTAATAATTATACGCTTATGCTTTATTATTCTCAATAATAATAAATTCACACGTTATCGATTAATTACCCAACGTATCAACTAATCAATCACATTTGACTACTTATATTCAAGTAAATTGAATATTTAAATACTAATGCTTCTATTAATACCCTGATATAAAACCCTTAGGGTTGGTCCACTAATTTAATAACCCATTAGTGACTCCCTTTAATTAATCCTAGCAATTATACGCATAGTTTCTAACTCACATAACATGTATACTTGCACATAGAAATAATTCTCATAATAATATTAATTAATCTCATTTAATCATTTCTTCAAAACATGATATAATAAGTTTTATTATATTATATCATTTCTAATAGAGGCATTAATCCTAATAAAGTGGCTTACTCATTTCCTCAAGATATTGTTTAAATATAATATCTAAGCATTGATAAAATAGTTACATGTACAACACATGTATACTTTCTTTATAGAAAATAAATCATAAGTTATTTCCTATCAATATATATTACATATAGCCAATATATTAAATATATCTACCCTTATTCATATTACCTTAGTCAAAGACATACAAGGTATTATTAATATTGTTAAATAACTCTCCCACTTTTATTAAAATAATTCAATAACAAATTATTCTAATATTATTTATTAGAAATATCTAATAATTAATTCTCTTTCCACCAATCCACATAATTCAAGATATATATGTAACACATATATACATTCTTTTAATCTTCACTTCTTGTCATGAATTTAATTAATTAATAATTCTCTAACCAATACATATATAATGATATATTGATTTTCTTTCTCTCTCTCTATCAATGTACATATATACAAGTCTAAACCTAGCACACCCCGTGTCTTTACTAGTAGTCTATATAGTACACTGAGTGGTTTCCCACAAACAACCAATAAATTAGTTTTTGTCTCGTCTACACTGTTTTCACAGTGAGTTAGATCGGTTACTAATTCGTATATACCTCCGCTCACTGAAAGAATCGCTTAGCCCAGCTCCTATATAGCAACCATTAAAGGTTACGGCTGCACTGTCATAAACCTAATATTTGCACGAACATATACTCCAGAAAATGGTGATTTATCAAAATATTCAATGTCACCAACTTACCATGATAAATAATTCTATAAATCATTTAATATCGATAGATAAATATTATCCATCTCCCTTACTAATTCATCTTTATAAATATATAGTAATGATATATATTTATTAAACATTAAGAATCACATATTACATAGTTTACATTACCCTATGTAATTCAATACTATTAACCTCACCTCACAGATATATTCATATTCGAATCTATCTCATGCTCTAGGAATTTTATTCATTAAATTCTTATTAATAATGATTCTTGGAAATTCGGGTTCTTACAGAAATGCCATTCACGCTCCTCCAAATGAGTTGCATAACATGAGTTCACCATGGCCTTTCTCTATATGGGGAATGGACGTAATAGGTCTAGTGGAACCCAAAGCCAGCAATGGTCATCAATTCATCTTCACTATGATTGATTACTTCATCAAATGGGTCGAAGCGGCCTCTTTTCCCAAATTCACAAAAGAGGTCATCATCAGTTTCATAAGAAATAATGTCGTCTATCGATATGGACAACCGGAGGTGATCGTATCAGACAACACCAAAAACCTGAATAATAAAATGATGGTGGATCTGTGCAGTAAGTTCCACATCAAACATCTCAATTTCGTCATCTATCGACCCAAGATGAACGGTGCTGTTGAAGCGGCTAACAAAAACATCAAAACAATTATGCAAAAAATGTCCGCCAATCATAAAGACTGGCCTGACCTGCTACTTCTAACTCTATTAGCATACTAGGACGTCAATGAGCACCTCTACTGGGGCTACCACCTACTCGTTGGTATATGGCATGGAAGCAATCCTTCCGATAGAAGTAGAGATGGAATCTTTGCTAGTGTTGATCGACGCTCAAATAAATGAAGATCAATGGTTGTAAGACCGATATCATCAACTGTCTCTGATAGATGAATAGAGAGTTACGACCATTTTCCATGCACAGTTGTACCAGCAAAGGATCGCCAAATCCTACAACAAAAAGGTCTGAATCCAGCAATTCAAAGAAAATGACTTGGTGCTAAAGGAAATCCAGGACAATCAGGATGAAGCCAAAGGAAAATTTTCCCCAAACTAGGAAGGCCCTTTCATTGTCAAAGAAGTGTTGACTGGGGGCGCTATCAAAGTGCAAGAGATAGATGGGACCGAGTTTCCCCAGATCATTAATTCAGACGCCGTGAAAATGTATTACGTCTGAAGCACATGCATACCCGCATTCGGGTCCTACAAATTAAATCAGGTTCAATTTTTAACTAGAAAGTAAGAACTACGAATGACCTGATCTTCCTCAACCCGCGAGTACGTAAGCAACCATTTCTGGTGCGGTCAAACCAAATAAAAACTCAAAAACTCGTCAAACCAGACTCAAAATCCAAGATAAACTATTTTTAAACCTCTCCAACTAAACTAGAAGGAACTACCAATGACCTGATCTCCCTCAACCCGGGAGTACGTAGGCAGCCCCCTATGGCGCAGTTTGACCTTTAAGAAAAAATAATAATAAAAGACCAGTTCCAAGACACCAAAGATAAATAGAAGCTAAATTCTATCAAACTACCTTGGTCAACAGACCCATCTGAGATACTCCCTGACATCTCAACTGTCAGTCCATCAAGGAGAAGCTCAAGATACATCAACAACTGCGAGTCATGAAAGAAGTGGTAATCACTCAGCAATGACAATACATCTCTACTCAGGGAAGTGCATCAAAAATATATTTCTATGATATATAGAACTGCTTTATATACATAATGCCCTGTACATGAAAAAAATGGTTGATCTAGTCTATGCAAGAAAAATAAAGCTAGTCTATGGACCCAAAGATAAGCGGGTCAGCAATGGCAGCATGAAATCTCTCTTTGATGATGGTGGAGCAGTCGTAAGTGCAGTCCACTCAGCCTCCATACGGCTCAGAACATCCACGGTCATCTGCAAGGTGGCACTGTGGTCATCAATATAAGCACTCATCTCGGTGACCAAACCATGAGTGTAAGATCATAGAGCAGTACTATCAGCAATGTGGAAATCACGGGAAGCTACAGCCCCATCCCTCTCTACAAAAGTTGCATCTCGAACAATCAAAGTCTCCTCGATCTCAACATATGATGCATCCCTAGCTGAGCGAATCTAGTCTCGCTATATAACTGCAGTATCCAGAGCAGAACGGAGCTCATCCTACTCAATTAATCCAGTATCCAAAGCAGCCCTGAGACCATCCTGCTCAACAAAAACTAAATCTCTTCCAGACAAGGTAGCCAACATCTGTGCTATATATGAGTCTCGTTGAAAGGTCATCCTGAATAGCGAGTCTTCTAAAGCCGGATCTGTCCCCAAAGGAATGTTCGGGGAATCACTAACTAGAGCAGCGGTCAAACCCATGAACAGCTCATCCTCGGTAAGAGAATCTGGATCCTCCATGGGCTACTCCTCGACAGTGTCCACACTAAGAGATGATGAAGCCTCTGCTACCACTCCTGTCTCTACCTCCAACAATGTAGAATACTCCGGAGAATAACTCGGATGCCTACTGTAGAAATCAGCCCTCTCCCGATGAGTTCAACACTCATATACTCTGACCAAGTTGGCGGATGACATGGAAGAAGTCGACATCCTCTGATCAGCAGACCCCCCAAAATGGTGCAAACTCTGTAGCTGATCAAACTGAAACATGACTGCCAAAGGATGATAGGTAGTCACTCCTCTTAAACCTGCTAGGGGCAAATAATCTAGGCCAGATGCATGAGTGATAAAGCTATATGGGGATGCTAGCCCCGAGCATGGCAAGATCACAAACGAATGCTCAATATCTGACAAAAATGCCGACCAAGACTCTGCATCAATGCACTCCGCAGGCTGAAAAGAGAAAGCTCTGGATGTCTCATGATTAAACTAAAAAACCCTAGGCCTAAAGGATCCAATCGGTCGTATATGGTACATCATCCATATATACAGCAAGACTGAGCTTCCCCTAAACAACCCCTTTGGATGGGTACTACAATACGTGGTGGATCTAAATGTCTCAGCCAATATCATCGGGATGATGGTGCTACCTAGTCTAAGGGCTCTAACCACTACTACCAATCCCACATCTAGATGATCCAATCGCAATAGCATGTAGACATATGCCACAACACATATCAGTAGGATGTCTATCCTGGTTGTATGCCATGCCTCTACTGTACAAACAAAATCTCCGACGTGGCGACCATAACTGTCAAGCTCGCCAAAGCGCTCAATAAAGAAGTCCATAGAGATCACGTGCCCCGAAACAATCTTATCCATGACTACACTTTAACGGAGACCGGGCAGCCTGATAAACGGCCTCCTCATATCACTAATCATCGTCCGAGCGCACGACAACTCTAAATCCAAGCCAGTATATCTCTGGTACTCCTCCAGAGTTAGCGTCAGCTCACGCCGTCCGAAACGGAACACCTGCCTGTTGGTAATCCAGCAGGGTAAAAGTCCCTCAACAAATCTGACCGGAACCCGAAAATTCGCAAGGGCCAATGAATGCCCCAACATCTGGTCCACAATCCCTCTAGCAGGAAACGACAGACTATCATACCAGGACCCTAATGATGCTACCACCGTAGATGGTGGTAAATGCTCAATATGGCTAACTACAGACGATGTCATCTGTGGCACCGTACCACAAGACCGTCCAGAGGTCAAGTCAAAACACAGCTGTCTGAATGCATACACAAGACATAATACATGCATAATGACAGTAATATAAACATGATGCAGAAGATAAGCTATGGCAGGAATATCTATAAAAAGCTATCTGCTGCATACAAGACCTCTATATCCTGATACAAAGTGAAAGGAAGAATACAGGGAAATTGGGGTACCACCACCCAACTACTACAATGGTCTATCAAAATAATGGCACAAACGCTGAATAGCCCAAACAGTGGCTGACCAAAAAGTAAAGCTCCAATAGCTATCAGAAGAATTCGTAGACATCAGTGTCGAATTGATCAACCTGCTCCATCTCCTCTGTTTGCACAAAGCTGCAAGGATCAAGCATATCTGGGCGATATAAGGGAGGATCTGCCTCTATATAGCTGCTGCTAAATTGACCTAAAGAGGGACCTGCTCCTGAGCTGGATGGGTCAAAAGAAGATGCCTCTGATGGATCTCGGCCAAGGTGCCTGATAAAGAAATGAGACTGCTCTAACTCTTTGGTCAGATCTACTATCTGGTCTATATGAGTCGGCTCCCTGAGGTAAGATATCCAATCCGTCATCATCACGAATCCCTCAGCAACAGGGACCTCCATCAAAGTGGAGTGATGCCATCTCCGTCCTTGAGGATAGGTCTCCAGACCTAAAGCAGTAGTGGGCCGTAGGCAAGGAAGCCTCTCAAATGCCTAAAGCTGACCATGCAAATACTAAAAGTCCTCAGTGATCAAGACTGACAAAAATGCTAAAATCAAAAAGGTACAGAAAGATGTACTCACCAGTAAGAATGGGTAAAATCCTAACCAAGCCTCCGTCGTACCCTCTGAAAGCATGCGTATGCCCCAAAGAAAATAGACAAAGGTATAGGAGCCCCAATCATAGTCACTGAGGTGCTCTACATGTCGAGTGGCGCTGATCAAAACGAAGGACACAGTAGACAAGTTGTTCGCCCCGAAACAACCCCTGATGATCGACAAAAATAATCGCCTCATAATGCAATCTCTAGCCCTCTGGTCATCAGGCAGAGGCAACTGCAAAGTCCCATCCTGGGCATCTATAGTCAATGGACCAGATCGGACTGACTGACCCTTGAATGCCGTCGTCGGGACTCCCAGCAGGGACCAAATGATAGCGGGAAAAATGTCCGTCATAACAGGCACTGACTCGCCCTCAAACTCAATGCCGGTGATAAATCTCCAGTCCATAGGAGTCATCATCACCTCACAATCCAGCAAATGAAGGGACTGAGTCTAGTGGAACCAGCGCTCAGACAAAGCCCTCATATACCTCTAGGGGCAACGACAGGGAAGGATCGAGAAAAAGGCCTAAAATCCCCAACCATCTACAATCTCTCTGTAATCCTCATGCAAAGTGTGATACAGGGAATGCACGCTAAACCAGTTCCCTCGAGGCTACGTAAAGTCAGGAACATACATCAAAAACCAACCCAAGTCCCCAAGAATGGCAAAAAGGAAGAAAAGAATCCAAAGAGAAGAAAGACTTCAAGTCACCTCATTGGCGTAAAGATATCTCGAAGGATGGCGACTCAAATCGCCCAGTAGCTCTTGAGTAGGCACAACGCCTGGGACCTCCGCACGTGGAGCCTGAGCGAGAACAGGAGCAACAAAAGGAGCCTCTTCATCATCAATATCAAGTGGCTGATTATCCTGTGCTGGACAAATCCTGCCCTCTACCAGTCTATGAGGCGTCCTAGCCGGACGTGGCTGTGGCACATCAGAAGCCCTCCTATGTCTAACACCCGAGGAGACCCTATTGGAACTAACGGGTCTATCACGATCCATCTACAGCAACAAGTCTCCAAATCACCTCAGAAAGGGTGTCGAAAGCCTAAAACATGTGGCTTATCTTTTTAATCAGTCCAGCATATATCTCTAGGTCCTAAGACATGCATGGGTCAGTCAAAAATACCCAGTAAAGTCAAAACTGTATGTTTTCAAAACCTGGAAACTCAAAACCTGCATGGGTCAGTAAAAAATTTCCCACAGAGTCAAAAATGCATGTTTTTTAAAGCCTACAATTTTGGAAAAAAATTTCCAGAGTCTCCTTTGTAAAATGGACTGTCCACATGCGCACAGGCATGCCTAGGTGGCCATTCAGTAGCACACCTATCCAAAAATAGAAATAGTTCATATTAATGAAGAAAAAAATTAACCTCACATGGTAGCCAAATTACCATGGACATTTTTAGTTGAAAATTCAGGCTCACTAGGCCTCAAAAAGGATGATTAAACTAATCAAAAAGTGAAAAATTGACTGTCTCAAAATCTGAATTTTTTACATCCAAACATGTATTACAGTAAGATATGCATACATATGTAGTCAGAAATTTTTTTACTGGTCATATAGGCATACATTTTTCAAACATTGCGTCTAAAAGCACCCTAGGAGGTTCGCATGCTTTTAAAGGTCAAAAACTCCAAATAAAAAGCTTGTAAAACGTTATTTACACTGCGTTGAACGTGTAGGAACTGACAGATTTAGAAAATAGCTGTCAAAGCTCCGTAGATCTGAAAAAGAAGATCGTAATCCTTCTGAAACTCAAAACGAGAAACTTGCAAAATGAAAATCCTGCAGCACATTAAATAGGCCAGGTAGCAGCACCTCCACCTGCGACTATCGCACCTCCACCTGCGGCAGCCCAGATGGGTCCCACTTCCCCTGGCTAGGTTCGGTTCTAGTCGAAACGGAGTTTAAACGGGCTTCCGAGTTAAATTTGAAGAGAAATCGCTACGCGATTGAGCGTTTTGGCCAGAAATCCTGCGTTTAAGCAGCGTAATCCTAATGGAAAAGGAAATTCCATGAAGACCCTTGGTATTCATCCCAGAGCCATGTTCGGGGATTAACAAACCAAACTGTAAAAAAACTGCGCAAGAATTGCGCAAAACTATGGAAAATTATCATTTTTTGAAGTTCGGGTACTGACTGAAGCAGTTTCAGCCGTTGGCTCATCCCCAGCAAAGTTCGGGTACTGACCAAAGCAATTTTAGCTGTTGGCTCATCCCTAGCGAAGTTCGGGTACTGACCAAAGCAGTTTCAGCCATTAGCTCATCCCCAGCAAAGTTCGGGTACTGACCGAAACAGTTTTAGCCGTTGGCTCATCCCCAGCGAAGTTTGGGTACTGATCGAAGCAGTTTCAGTAGTTGGCTCATCCCAAGTCAACTTTGGGTACTGACCAAAGCAGTTTTAACCGTTGGCTCATCCCTAGCAAAGTTCGGGTACTGACAGAAGCAGTTTCAGCCGTTGGCTCATCCCCAGCGAAGTTTGGGTATTAACCAAAATAGTTTTAGCCGTTGGCTCATCCCCAGCGAAGTTCGTGTACTGACCGAAATAGTTTTCAGCCGTTGGCTCAGCCCCAGCCAGGTTCGGGTACTGACCGAAGCAGTTTTAGCCGTTGACTTATCCCCAGCAAAGTTTGGGTACTGACCGAAGCAGTTTCAGCTGTTGGCTCATCCCCAGCGAAGTTCGGGTACTGACCGAAGTAGTTTTAGCCTTTCGCTCATCCCCAGCAAAGTTCGGATACTGACCGAAGCAGTTTTAGCCGTTGGCTCATCCACAGTGAAGTTCAGGTACTAACCGAAGCAGTTTCAGCCGTTGGCTCAGCCCCAGCAAAGTTCGGGTACTGACCGAAGCAGTTTCAGCAGTTGGCTCAGCCCCAGCGAAGTTCGGGTACAAATCAAAATACAGTCCAACCATTGGCTCAACCCCAATGACGTTTCAATTGTCTGCTCAACCCCAGCCAAGCAACAGAAGGGATCCGGTGACGGAAGCAATTATAATAAGCCATCACAAAGGATGGAATCTGTTATACACATCCTCAAAGGGATCATTGAGTTAGTATCAATCAGATCAACCTCAGTCATAATCTATAAAGCTATCGCGGAGAACGTCACCCCCAGCAAATCTAGACGTGGACAATCTGTGATATCTCATCTTCGACAATCTCATCCCCATTAGAATGAAATAGGTTATCGTGAATGATGTCATTCCCAGCAGGAAATGACAAAATTAGTTTACGGTAACTTCCCAACAACATCAATGGCTGCACATAACAACGTTATCCCCAGTAGAGTGATAACGTAGGCAGCTAACAGAAGCCCCATTCCCCTCACATACGCCCAGTCTTCAAAGCAGCTCTGGCACTTTTTATTTCTAGTGTCTACTAATCTTTATTCTGTCCATTTCATTACATTGCATGGAAATGATAAAGAGGGGCATCTATAGACACTCAAAATTTTTCTTGCCCCAATACTAATACTGTAAGAGGGCAAAACCGTCCTTTAAATCAAATTCGACCGCCAATGCCAGCCCTTTAACTCAAAACCGGCCACCAATGCCGGTCCTTAAACCTAAATCTGATCCCCAATATCGGTACTCTAGCTCTGATCTCTAATTGGACCGTCAATCTAGCTCGGATCTCTACTCGGACCGCCTATCCATCTTCGATCTCCAATCGGACCGTCAATCCAGCTCTGATCTCCAATCGGACCATCTATCCAGCTCCGATCTCCAATCGGACAGTCAATCCAACTCCGATCTCCAATCGGACCGTCTATCCATCTTCAATCTCCAATCGGACCGTCTATCCATCTTCAATCTCCAATCGGACCGCCAATCTAGCCAAATTCGATCTCCAATCGGACAGTCTATCCATCTTCGATCTCTAATCGGACCGCCAATCCAGCTTCGATCTCCAATCGGACCGTCTATCCAAATCCAATCTCCAATCGGACTGTCAATCCAGCTCTGATATCTAATCGAACCGTCTGTCCATCTTCGATCTATAATCAGACCCTCAATCCAGCTCCGATCTCCAATAGGATCGTCAATCCAGCTTCGATCTCCAATCGGACCTTCAATCCAGCCCCGATCTCCAATCGGACAGTCTATCCAGCTCCGATCTCCAATCGGACCGTCTATCCAGCTCCGATCTCCAATCGAAACTTAAATCCAGCTCCGATATCCAATCAGACAGTCTATCCATCTCCGATCTCCAATCGGACTATCTATCCAGCTCCGATCTCCAATCGGACAGTCTATCTAGCTCTGATCTCCGATCGGACCGTCAGTCAAACTCCGATCTCAATATCGGGCCTTCAAGTTAGCCCCGGCATCAACTCGGGAGGTACAGTTCAACCTTGACATCAACCTAGGACATGTCAAGTCATCCTCAGTCTTAGCCCAGGAAGTATAGATCAACCTCGGACGTCAAGCCAGGAAGTGCAGTTCAGCCCCAGAGACAACCCTAGGAAGCCAGATCCATCAAAGGCCGTGCCGACGTCACAGGAAACACTAGGAGGGGAAAAATAATCATTTTATCCAACTCTCAACCGATTTGGTCAAACTCAAGCGGAATTGATGCCATCGAAGTCAGAATGAAACACAATAACGATCCCGAGTGCCAATAGCGCAAAACAGCTCAACGTATAAACTATAGGGAATCGAAGACCTGGTTATTGTCCCATCTTCTTGGACCCAAAAAATGTTTTATCACATGTCATTACGACACTCTCAGTGAGGGCTTTTCGAAAAGGTATCGCACGCCTCAAACGGACGCTCCAATCAAAAGTTTGAAAGTTTTGACTTCGACTACGCGTTGTCCGAAGTGCACGTACTTCGAGATGAGGGAACTCGACACTGCGTGCCCCACTTGGGGAGCAGCACCTCTATCTGTGGCAGTCGCAGATAGAGCTAAGGCTACCTGGCTTATAAATAAACGTGCACCCTCCCTTCATTTTCAAGTTTTTGAAACGCAGCGAAACTTTGCCCTTCTTATTTTCCGACTTTTACACCTCTTCCAAAAAAAATATTTTCACTCCAACGCGTAGATATACCCATATACTACCACATAACAGAAAATAACCGGTAGATTTGGACTTATAGAGCCTACGATTTTGCAAAAAGCCAGTATTACAGTCTATTATCAGAATTTTTACGATCAGAAAGTCAATACTACTACTTTGCACTGTTTTTCACTTGCACACGAAGTTTCATTTTCTAAATATGCCCAAAACTTAGTTTCGTGGCCATTTTCGTCAAAATTTGGTACATTTCTGTACATAAACACAAATTTTTGCATTTTTACAACTCGGATTGGCGATCCGTTAGCTTCAGCAGCCTCAATGCACTAGCACACACATTTTTGGCAACTCCGACGGACTGGGTTGTCTTCCCAGTCCGAGTTTGGCCCTTTTTGTATATATTTAATTGCAAATGGACTAACATTTCAATTCTATCAAGCTCGGCTGTCAAATCCGTGGTAGTTTACTGCTTTTATATATATTTATGCATATATAAGCGAATTTCTCCATCACTGGTACTCATATAAATCCTGGTTGACTACATTTATGTCAATATATATATATATATATATATATATTTATATATTTTCAGTCCGGCCTAAATTACTTCGTGGCCATTTTACTGCTTTTGCACACTTCGCCATACTGCGTGCTCTCCCCAGTCACTAGTTGACTACTTTTCTGTCAATTTTAATTCCATTACGGGCACCGACGTGAAAACCCATTGCCCTTATTACTGTTTTTCTATATATATATATATATATATTTCATTTCTGTCACAACCTGGATTATTTCGTGGCTATTTACAGTTCTTTTATATAAATATATATATTTCAATTCCAGTCCGGGCTTGCGAGTGAAAACCCATCGCCCTTTTACAGCTTTTGTATATATATAATTATATATATTGCTTTACTCAAATTTATTCAACTGTTGCATTTAACATTCATTTGTATATGAATCTACACTAACATATCTGCGGGGAGACTAGATTTATCCAAATCTGGCCAATTCAAGCTTTCAACGGTTCAAACAGGTCCCGATAGAACCTGAAAGATATAATAGCTGAGATTCCTTTAAATCTAGTTATTTTTTATAGTTTCAGCTTTGAAAGCAAACTCGTTTCCCTTAGATCGCTATCTAGAGGGAACGAGACGCTTTATCCACTCGCAGCCAGGATTTATTGATGAATCCTTAGTTCCATGGCGACGTGATGATGTATATATATCCATTTTTGTGCAAATTTGAACTGTACAGGTTTATGGGCTACTCATATTTGAGCTTAAGAATCGTGGGATTCATGATCAAATTGATCGGGATATAATTACCATGATGGAAAAACTCCAGTTTACAGATGTACCCTACCAGTTTTTCAATAAAATGTACATACACATACCTTAAAACGGTTATTCGAATTTAAGGTCTCATCATAGTTAGATGTCAATTGTCGTGTCAGGGTCCCTCTTATGGTTTTCTTACCCATGAGGAGACCGACACATATATATTCTTGTGGTCGAGGATGCTTCGCAGCTCGACAAATCACCATTCACATGCAACTTTAAGGCTATAAAGATTAAAAAAAAATTGACAGTAGCAATACGCTTCAATTCCTATGGCAGCGTAAGTGTTTGATAAATCAGCTTTCAAAACATCATTTTCAATCAAAAGAAAAGCTTTTGTAAATCAAATTAAATGATTTTGCAAATCAAACCATTTGTATATAGGCTCAACGAAGTCTATCAAAGCTTTCAATCAATCAAATCAATAGGCCCAATTTTTAAACAGCATTCACTCACGCATTCACAATTTTAAGGGAAATATTAAAAAGATGCGGTACCGTGTTTACACGGGAGTCGTGGGGTGCCTAACACCTTCCCCACACTTAACCAAGCCCCCGAACTCAAAACTTCAATTTCAAAGATTAAGTTTCGACAGTGTCCAGCAATTGGGTCTTTTTTCAAATCAAACTCGGTTGAGTTGGTACAACTATCGATGTTGGAAAATTTAAGAAATACCGCGGGTCGATTTATAACCCGGTTGTCCTCAAATCGATCTTCCTAAGTTATCTGTGACGCCCCCAGAATAGGTCCAGTCAACCCAACCCATTCTGAGTCGCCAAATACATGGTACATAATTCAAATACAATCTTTTATATCACACGGTCGTGCAAAATACGACCACACAATTGTGAGTGTCAATACAAATATGTAGAAAATATTAACATTCAAACTAAGTCCTCATTACAATTATTATCACACTATTTATTAGAAATAGTGAGGACTACTACTACTCTAACTCGGACCATCACTCTGTCCCCCTACTAATTCCTGCGACATTCTCATTTCCTGAAGAGTACAATAGATGAAAATGGTGAGCTCAACTAGCCCAGTAAAGAATATTATGACTAAGATAATGGAAAATAAATTATCGTTACTCTTCAACAATTCAGATAAATTATTATTGATAACAAGTTTTAGATCAATATTCGCAGCGGAAATAACAATTCATTAGAAAAGTTAAGTAGAGAATGAAGTCTACTATCTTCTATGATTTTAAAGTCCATCATCAATATTTTATCCCTGTAACATCAATCAATATACATCTCGAATCAAATATTCATCTTTGCACTACGGGCCAAAGATATTCATTTGTATCACCAGTTGGTTATGTTCATCTTAACACCTGTCATCTTTGCACTACGACCAAAGATATTCATCAGGTAATCATTCATCTTTGCTCTACAGGACAAAGATATTCAGTTATATCACCATTTAGGACTGAGGATAATGAAAAATAATATAAATAACGAATCTAGTGAGATAAAGGACAAAGATTAGGGATTCGTATTTTAGTTTATCCAAGTTCAAAAATACTCCATAATAATACTTTGTGGATCAAAATTCAAGAATAGAGCTCAAAACTTAGATCCAATCAAAGATAGGAACCTTAACAAGCAACTTGGACATATAGAAAAAAATTTAATTTTCCCGTGAATACTGCCGTATACGTGAATAGTAACCCCGACGAAAAAAGTAAGAATTTCATAATAAAATCTATAACAATATTTTGGTGTAATGATATTGAAAAGAATAACATCATTTACGAAAGAAAATAACATCCCTTATCTCAAAATAATAGTACTTCTGGTTGGAATATCGGATATAATACTGAAAAAAACTTGCACTGAATAGCAACACTCAAAGTATTTAAATACTCACAAAAATATGCTCGATATTATAGAGCGAAAACTTCTGATTCTGGTGTGATTTTCAATTCTAACCTAAGCACCCTATTTATAGAAAAATGTCAGAACACCAAAGCTGACTTACCTGCTACCGGTGGCTTCAACCTTCTGAAATTTCAATGCACACCAACTTAGAATTCAGAATTTTTACACCAAAAAACAAAAGTGGGGCCCACCCACTGTTTTAAAAAACATTTATTTTCGCAACTTTAATAATTCATAATAAATAGCCCTTTTATCAGAAAAATACGAATTCTATGTCTTTTTCATAAGAAATTTAATTCTCTACAACTTTGTAGAAGGAAGTTTTTCTAAATTCCGAACGAAAAATGGTCGAAATCCACAAACGGATGATTTTCGACACCAAAATACTGATAAAAACACCTCAGCACTAATTCATTCTTTTATATCAGCAAAATAAATATTTTCTTATCATATAAATCAATAATTAATTATTCACAAATAATATTACAAAATTACAATATTGACAGCCAGGTCGTTCCCATGAAAGAGGGGGCCTTCCGATAAGGATTTCTCCTTAGTGGCGCGCAATTAAATAACCCCTCCTAGACAAAACTTCCTTAGACATTGTCAATAATGCTATCTAACAATATTATTCAAATAATATGAATTATTGATTTGATAATGTGAAATATTGTGCAGTGACAATTATTGAATTAATAATACAAAATATCAACGGTAGCAATTATTGAATCAATCATATAAAAAATCGAACAGTACTTACTGTAACAATAATTGAGTAAGTGCCTTCTTACATAAGAATCAATAATTCAAAATATTGTACAATACCGTGTGCTACTGTGCAACAACACGTATTACTGTATTTTTATCACCGAGTATTTCAACAGTTTAACGGTAACGATTTTACCGTTATTTATAAAAAGGTTATTTCTGTCGCTTTCTATATCCGGCAATTATTCCGTTGTGGAGCCCACAAATTACTGCGCCGTCGTACGAATATTCCCCGACAACAAGAATATTCCACGACCAAACGAATATTCCCCGACAACAATGAATATTTTATAACCACTTGCTCATTTTGAAATATTTGCGCATTTTACCCACAATTTACTACATTAATTAAATCAACCACTTACTATTTCAAAATAATATATAAAAAAAATTAAATCTTTATTTATAAAATTCGGGGTGTTACATCTTCCCCTCCTTATGAAATTTCGTCCTTGAAATTGACGTACGTACCTGGGGTGTCGAAGAGGTGAGGATACCTCTCTTTCATTTTTGATTCTAACTCCCAGGTCATTTTCTCAATAGCATGGTTTCTCCACAAAACTTTAACTTGAGGTATAACCTTTGAGCGTAGAACATGTTCTTTCCTATCCAAGATCTTGACAGGTACCTCCTCGTACGTTAAATCTTTGGCTATCTCGTCTAGTTCTAACTCAATAATGCGGTTTGGGTCTTTCACATATTTGCGAAGCACGGATATGTGAAAAATGTTATGAACACGAGACATGCTTGGAGGTAAAGAGAGTTTATAGGCCACCTTTCCTACTAGATCAAAGATCTCAAATGGACCAATGAATCGTGGATTGGGCTTTTCTCTCTTGCTAAACCTCGTAACTCCCTTCCACGAAGCAACCCGTAATAACACATGGTCCCCAACATTAAATTCCACGTCCTTTCGATAAAGATCCGCATAATTCTTTTGTCGATTCCGTGCCGTTTGTATAGGTTATCGGATCATTTGGATATTTTCTGTAGTCATACGTACCAACTTCGGTCCTAATAATATTGCCTCACGCACCTCATCCCAACACACTGGAGAACGACACTTTCTCCCATACAATGCCTCGAATGGAGCCACACCTATACTTGCCTGATAACTATTATTGTAGGAGAATTCCACCAATGGTAGGTAATTATCCCAACTCCCTTTGAAGTCTAGAACACAGAGTCTCAATAGATCTTCAAGAGTTTGAATAGTCCTTTTTGATTGTCCGTCTGTTTGAGGATGATATGTCGAACTGAATCGTAACTCCGTACCCATAGCTTTCTGCAAGCTAACCCAAAATCGTGAAGTAAATCTTGGGTCACGATCTGAAACTATAGATACTGGCATGCCATGCAACCTCACAATCTCATTCACGTACATACGAGCAAGACGTTCAAGGGAATAGGTCTCCCGTATCGGCAAGAAATGAGCAGACTTGGTTAATCTATCAATAATAACCCAAATCGCATCTATGCCTTGGGAAACCTTGGGAAGACCTGTAACGAAATCCATCGTAATGTGTTCCCACTTCCACTTTGGAATCTGAAGTGGTTGCAATGGACCTTTTGTCACTTGATGTTCCGCCTTGACACGTTGACACGTTAAACACCTCGAGATGAACTCTGCGATCTCTCTTTTCATATTGCTCCACCAAAATGTATGTCAAAGATCACGATACATTTTGGTACTCCCAAGATGGATTGCAAACGGTGTGTCATGTGCCTCCATCATGATTCTATGCTTCAAGTCAGAATCGTTAGGAACACAAAGTCTGGAGTTGACTCGAAGTATTCCCTCTTCATCGATTCTTGCTTCTGGAATGGCACCTTCTTGAACTTTCTTCTTCATCTTCATCAGCTCTGGGTTTGTAGCTTGAGCAGCTTTAACTTTATCAATCAAAGCTAGTTCTACGCGTATACTTGACATCATCATGTGGTCCCCTAGAGTCTTGAACTCTATCTTTATCTTTTGTAAATCACACAAAATAGGCCTTGATAGCATAGCATTCGTTCTCGCATATGATCTTCTACTCAACGCGTCAGCTACCACGTTCGCTTTTCCAGGATGGTATGATCGTAATCTTTCAACAGCTCAAGCCAACGTCATTGCCGCATGTTGAGTTCCTTTTGAGTGAAGAAATATTTGAGGCTTTATGATCCGTATAGATCTCCACTTTCTCTCTATACAGGTAGTGTCTCCAGATCTTTAATGCGAAAACGACAGCTGACAACTCTAGATCGTGAGTAGGATAATTCCTCTCATATTCTTTGAGTTGTAGCGAGGCATAGGCTATGACTTTCCCATATTGCATGAGAACACATCCTAACCCTTTTCCTGAAGCGTCATTGTAAATGACAAATTCATCCGAACAAGATGGTATCGTCAGAACAGGTGCCGAAATAAGTCTTCTCTTGAGGTCTTGGAAGCTCTCCTTGCATTCCTCGTTCCATACGAATTTTGCATCTTTCCGAGTTAACTGAGTTAATGGAGTAGCGATTCAAGAAAATGCCTCTACGAACCTCCGATAATAACCAGCTAAGACCAAAAAGCTTCGTACTTCGGTCACCGACTTAGGTTGCTCCCAACTTTATATTGCTTCAATCTTCGCCGAATCAACAGATACTCCACGTTTTGATACCACGTGCCCAAGGAATGCTACTTCCTCAAGCCAGAACTCGTATTTCTTCAGCTTGGCATATAGCTTGTTCTCACAAAGTTTTTGAAGTACCAGCTTCAAGTGGTGCTCATGATCTTCACGGCTTTTAGAATAGATGAGGATGTCATCAAAAAAGACAATAACAAACTGATCCAAATATTCCTTAAATACATGGTTCATCATATCCATGAAAGCAGCAAGAGCATTAGTCAATCCAAAAGACATGACTAAGAACTCATAATGCCCGTACCGAGTTCTGAAGGCAGTCTTCGGAATATCCTCAATTTTAATCTTCAGCTGATGATATCCAGAACGAAGATCGATCTTTAAAAAGAATTATGCTCCTTGCAACTGGTCGAACAGGTTATCAATACGAGTTAGCAGATACCTATTCTTGATGGTGACATGGTTCAACTCCCGATAGTCAATACAAAGTCGAATACTCCCGTCTTTCTTCTTTATGAATAAAACAGGAGCACCCCAAGGAGACGTACTAGGACGTATAAAACCGATGTCTAGCAGCTCATGTAATTGGACCTTTAACTCCTGAAGTTTAATAGGAGCCATTCGATATGGGGTTTTAGAAATGGGTTTTGTACCGGGCTCAAGGTCAATAAAGAATTCAACTTCACGTTCTGGGGGTAGACCGGGAAGTTCTTCGGGAAATACATCAAGAAACTCATTAACAATAAAAATATCATTCAAACCTAACTTATTTTGGTTTAGATCAGTGACATGTGCTAAGAAAGCTTGACATTCATTTTTCAATAAACGAATAGCTTTAGGAAAATGACAATAACTGATTTTAGTGGTTTGGTGGTTTAAATTCGCACAACAGGTTGGTTAGGAATATAAAAACTAACAACCTTACGAAAACAATCAATTTTGGCATGGTAAGTGGTTAACAAGTCAATTCCTAAACTCACGTGAAATACAAGTATTTTCAAAGATATAAGATCAACAGATAAGGTAAGGGTACCAATCTGAATCAAGCAAGATTTGTAAACTGTGGATGTAACAAAGGTTTCTCCCAACGGAGTTTCAACCGATAAGTCAAAGTCTAATTTCTCAGAAGTCAAGTTCAAACGTTGAGCACAAATAGGTGAAATAAAAGAATGGGTAGCACCGGTATCAAACAAGGTGTAAACTTTGCAAGAGTTTATGATTAGCTTACCTGTAATCACCTAGTGTGGGTTCCTCTCGTTTTGGGCTGTCAGGACAAACGCTCTTCCAGGAACCACCGAATTTGACTTGTCTGAAACCGCCTTTGGAATCACCACCCCCGCTGGACTTGGTTTCGCTACAGGACAATCTCAAGCTATATGTCCTTCTTTTCCACAGTTATAGCATGCTTTGAATTGTTGTGGGCAGTTTGGGCTAATGTGTCCCTCTTTCCCGCATTTATAGCATACGACTGGTGGTTGTTCTCCTCCTCTAGAAACAGTTGATGCTGGTGCTGATGTCGGCGTCTTCACATTCTCATTGTTGTACCTTCTCTTCTTGAAATCTCCTCTCGATTCACTTTTTCTACTATCATGGCCACGATTACCACCAGAGTGGTTATCGCTTCTGTCATGATACTTTCCTCCCCGCTGGTTGTCATTGTTCCGATGACTGCTACCACCGGTACGACCTTGGTTGTTGTCCCTTAGTTGAACATAATCACTATCACGTTCTAACAACTGGGCCCTGTTCACCACATCGGAATATAGAGAAAATTTGTGAGAAATGAGGTATTGACGAATTTCGGGTTTCAAACCTCTCAGAAACATCCGCATCATACATTCCTCATTCTCCACCAAATGAGGTGCAAACCTGGACAACTCCGCGAACTTAGCCTCGTACTGGAACACAATCATGTTGTTCTATTCCAGTTTGATAAACTTTACCTCCTTCATATGACGAATACTTTAAGGAAAGTACTTGTCATTGAACAGTTTTTGGAATGCTTCCCAAGACATCTTGAGTGCGGCAATCTGGGTACGCTTCACAGATTCCCACCAGTAATCTGCTTCTGCACGGAACATAAAGGTGGCAAATGGAACCTTCTGTTCCTCCGTGCATTCCAAAACATCAAATATCTTGGTAATTTGCTTAACCCACGTCTCCGCCTTGATTGGATTCGGCTTTCCCAAAAACTCTGGTGGTCCCAATTTTGTGAACTGCTTGGCCATCATAATTCGCTTGTTGTTATTATCTCCACCTGTATTTTGCACACGAGTCTCCCTCGTCTAGTTTTGCATGAACTGCAAAAAGCTTCCAAACATCTCATCGTTTATCGTCTGATCAGTGTTGTTTTCAGGATGAACATTGCCTTCCTGTTGCACGTTCTCCTGGTTGGTGATTAAAGGTGTCTCCACGGTCACATTCACTCCATTGTTAACATTCTCAAATGTCATTCGCAAAATCTGCCATAAAACAAGGGTTAATTAAAAAAATTAACATATCACATATTATCCCTATGCTACGACTGACCAATTAAATACCACATAAGCTTAGGTAGGACATACTAGTGAAGGATTTACTCGTCCTTCCCCTCCTAGTTCTATTCTCAGATATCCGCCAGAGACCGTATCCCTAAGCTCTGATACCAACTGTGATGCCCCAAGAATAGGTCCAGTCAACCCAACCCATTCTGAGTCGCCAAATACATGGTACAGAATTCAAATACAATCTTTTATATCACACGGTCGTGCAAAATACGACCACACAACTGTGAGTGTCAATACAAATATATAAAAAATATTAACATTCAAACTAAGTCCTCATTACAATTATTATCACACTATTTATTAGAAATAGTGAGGACTACTACTACTCTAACTCGGACTATCACTCTGTCCCCCGACTAGTTCCTGCGACATTCTCATTTCCTAAAGAAGACAATAGATGAAAAGGGAGAGCTCAACTAGCCCAGTAAAGAATATTATTACTAAGATAATGGAAAATAAATTATCGTTAGTCTTCAACAATTCAGATAAATTATTATTGACAACAAGTTTTAGATCAATATTCGCAGCGGAAATAACAATTCATTAGAAGAATTAAGTAGAGAATGAAGTCTACTATCTTCTATGATTTTAAAGTCCATCATCAATATTTTATCCCTGTAACATCAATCAATATACATCTCGAATCAAATATTTATCTTTGCACTACGGGCCAAAGATATTCATTTGTATCACCAATTGGTTATGTTCATCTCAACACCTGTCATCTTTGAACTACGGCCAAAGATATTCATCAGGTAATCATTCATCTTTGCTCTACAGGCTAAAGATATTCAGTTATATCATCATTTAGGATTGAGGATGATGAAAAATAATACAAATAACGAATCCAGTGAGATAAAGGACAAAGATTAGGGATTCGTATTTTAGTTTATCCAAGTTCAAAAATACTCCATAATAATACTTTGTGGATCAAAATTAAAGAATAGAGCTCAAAACTTAGATCCAGTCAAAGATAGAAACCTTAACAAGCAACTTGGAAATATAAAAGAAAATTTAATTTTTCCGTGAATAGTGCCGTATACGTGAATAGCGTCGTATACGTGAATAGTAATCCCAACGAAAAAAAGTAAGAATTTCATAATAAAATCCATAACAATATTTTGTTATAATGATATTGAAAAGTTTAACATCATTTATGAAAGAAAATAACATCCCTTACCTCAAAAGAATAGTACTACTGGCTGAAATATCGGATATAATACTGAAGGAAACTTGCATTGAATAGCAACACTCAAAGTATCTAAATACTCACAAAAATAAGCTCGATATTATAAAGAGAAAAAACTTCTGCTTCTGGTGTGATTTTCAATTCTAACCTAAGCACCCTATTTATAGGAAAATAGCAAAACACCAAATCTAACTTACCTGCTACTGGTGGCTTCAACCTTCTGAAATTTCAACGCACACCAGCTTAGAATTCAGAATTTTTCCACCAAAAAACAAAAGTGGGGCCCACCCATGTTTTAATAAAAATATTTATTTTTGCAACTTCAATAATTCATAATAAATAGCCATTTTATCAGAAAAATACAAATTTTATGTCCTTTTCATAGGAAATTTAATTCTCTACAACTTTGTAAAAAGAAGTTTTTCTAAATTCCGAACGAAAAATGTTCGAAATCCACAAACGGATGATTTTTCAAACTAAAATACTGATAAAAATACCTCAGCAATAATTCCTTCTGTTATATCCACAAAATAAATATTTTCTTATCATATAAATCAATAATTAATTATTCACAAATAAAATTACAGAACTACAATGTTGACAACCAGGTCGTTCCCAGGAAAAAGGGGGCCTTCCGATAAGGATTTCTCCTTACTGGCGCGCAATTAAATAACCCCTCTTAGACAGAACTTCCTTAGACATTGTCAATAATGCTATCTAACAATATTATTCAAATAATATGAACTATTAATTTGATAATGTGAAATACTGTGCAGTGACAATTATCGAATCAATAATACAAAATATCAACGATAGTAATTATTGAATCAATCATATAAAATTTTGAACAATAATTACTGTAACAATAATTGAGTAAGTGCCTTCTTACGTAAAAATCAATAATTCAAAATAAAGTGCAATACCGTGTGCTACTGTGCAACAACGCGTATTACTGTATTTTTATCACTGAGTATTTCAACAGTTTAACGGTAACAGTTTTACCGTTATTTATAAAAAGGTTATTTTTGTCGCTGTCTATATCCGACGGTTATTCTGTTGTGGGGCCCACAAATGGTTGCGCCGTCGTACGAATATTCCCCGACAACAAGAATAATCCACAACCAAACGAATATTCCCCGACAACAATGAATATTTTATAACCACTTGCTCATTTTGAAATATTTGCGCATTTTACCCACAACTTACTACATTAATTAAATCAACCCCTTACTATTTCAAAATAATATATACAGAAAATTAAATCTTTATTTATAAAATTCGGGTACATTATCTCTACCATTATTCTTTTTTTTTGCAAAAAATATTTTGAAGGGTTTTTTAGGAAAGAGGCCAACATGTGTATATGTCGACGATTTGATTTAAACAGAGTTGCCAGTTGGTAGTTTTGAAAATGGTTGTACCAACTCAACCGAATTTGATTTGAAAAGAGGCCCAATTGCTGGACACTGTCGAAACTTGATATTTGAAATCAGAGTTTTGAGTTCGGGGGCTTGGTTAAGTGTAGGGAAGGTGTTAGGCACCCCACCCACGACTCCCGTGTAAACACGGTACCGCCATCTTTTCAATATTTCCTTTAAAACTGGAATGCGTAAATGAATTCTGTTTGGAAATTGGGCCTTTTGATTGATTGAAAGCTTTGACAGGCTTCGTTGAGCCTATATACGAAGGTTTTGATTTGATTTGAAAATCAATCTTTGATTTGATTTGCAAAAAGCATTATTTAATTTGATTTGCAAAAGCTTTTGAATTGAATTGACAATGATGTTTTGAAAGCTGTTTATCAAACCCCTACGCTGACATAGGAATTGAAGCATATCGCTAATCTCAATTTTATCTTTATAGCCTTAAGGCTGCATGCAACTGGTGATTTGTCGGGCTGCGAGGCATCCTCGACCACAGAAATATAAAGTGCCGGTCCCCTCATGGGTATAATAACCATCGGAGGGACGCTGATACGACAATCCATATTTTCACTATGTTGAGACCTTAAATCCGGATAACCGTTTTAAGGTCTGTGCATGTACATTTTACAGAAAAAAACTGGCAGGTTACATCTGTAATTATAGTTTGTCCATCTTGGGAATCAGATTCTGATCAGTTTGATCATGAATCCCACGATTCCTAGGCTCATATATGAATGGCTAGAAAACCTGCACAGTTCGAATTTGGACAGAAACAGATAAATATCCCAAGATAGCCAGAACCAGGGATTCATTCAGTAAATCCCGGTCCGCGCGGCCGGAGCATCTCGTTCCCACTAGATAGCAATCTAAGGGACGCGTGTAAGAACCCAAATTTTTAAGAAATTATTAAAATGAGAATTTAATAAATAAAATTCTTAAGGCATGTATTGGGTTCGAATATATATGTGTGTGTTATAAGGTAGGAAGTATTGTGTTACATAGGATAACATGAACTATGTAATATGTGACTTTGTGATTGATAAATATATTATTATTATATATTTGTTATAAATTGTAGAGATGAATTAGTAAGAAGATGGATAAGATTTATCTATCGGTATTAAATAATTTATATAATTACTTATCACGGTAAGATTGGTGACATTAAATATCTTTGATAATCACTATTTTCTGGATATATGTACGTTGTTGGAGAGAGAGAGAATAGGACCAATATATATTTGTAGATAAACATTGGTTAGTGAATTATTAGTTGATTTAATATACCGCGAGAAGTGAACATTAACGGAATATACATATGTGTTATATATATATCTTGAATTATGTGGAAGGAATTATATATATATATATATATATATATATATATATATGAGAACGTTATAGTGGAATAGAGTTTGAACTTATAGTTTAAACTTTGAATCATTGAAGGAGGTAATAAAAGCCGTTGGTTAACCAATGTAGCAAGATAGCACATTAAAAAGCATGTTCAAGTATTTAAGAATTGAGATTATGGTTCTGCTATAGCAGAATTTGTCTGCCTATGAACTTGAGGTGGCGTAGCTGCGCCACTTCCAAGCTTATGACCAGCGCAGCTGCGCCGGTCTGTAGAAAGTTTTGAGTAAGTTTTTGAAAAATTGATTTCAAGATATGTATACTAAGGACTCATATAAAAGTCATAATTGGTGATTAAGTGGTCCATAAATGGATTAAATTAGCGAAAACATGACTTGAATAAGAGTTAATTAATTAACCCAGAATAAATATTGGTTAATTAAGTGATATTATGGAATATTATATTATGAAGTTTTGCGTGGTAGTGGCATGATATTAAATTGAATAGAAAGGATAATTCACTTACATAAGATGGTGAATTAATATATGTGTTTAACATAAAGAAAATGGAATTAATATGTAAATTAAAAGGGAATTTTAATATATTACATAATGTAATAATATATGAAAAGATGTTATGAATTAGTGATTATTGTAAGGAAATGACTATTTGGATAAAGATGTTATGTTCATAGTATATAATCATTTAAGGTAATTAAATATTAAGGTAAAGTGTGACACCTAAGCTTTATATTAAATGAATATTGAATAAAGTGGAAATGGAGAAAAAGCAAAACGTGGCCTAGACCCCAGATATTTTATTTTTGAGATTATGAGCTTGAGTTATATAACTCCGGTAAATGAGATAAATGAGCCTTGTGTGGCCTGGATATTAAAGTTAAACCAGACTGAAGGTTTAACTGGAATTATTAAAAAGAGAATTAATGGTAAGGGAATAAATGATTGATATTAGTTAATCATTTTAGTACTTATGTGGGAATAAAATAATAAGTGTGATGGGGAATAATGGATTGAGAGTACCCAACTGTTGTATATTTAGCCCAATTAAAATATTATTTGGACTAGCTTAGTGTAAATGGGATATAAGATTATATTGGTGTATATTTAAAATATAAGTATACTTCCTACATGTGGGTAGGTACATATATATGTGTATTTATGTGCCCATAACTTAATTTAATGTAGTACTGTTAAGTCATTATAATTGATTTAATAAGCCCAAAAGGAATTAACTTTAGTAGAATGGAGATCATTTTACTAATAAGTAAGGAAGTAATATTACTTGTCCCATATTCATAGTCCCAATTATTATATCAGCCGTATGATAGACCAATGGCCTATCCCCCTCTATTGCATATAAACAAAAGAATGAATCATTGCTATATGAATGGTTGGGAAAGTAGTTGGTAACCACTCTCCACCAACTCTCTCTTAACTAATGGCTTCTCCTTCTTCCCGTTAGTTTAATTTCTTGGGCAAACCCCCCAATTGGACAATAGTTTGGCTATATAAGAAAGCCTTCCCCTTCATTCTCAAGGTTGCTAAGTTGCTGAGATTGTTTTTATTGTATAGAGAGATAGAGTCAATGAGTTGAGAGTGAAGAAGAATTCCAAGAAAACTCTTGTATTGATTATTACAGTAAGAGGGAGGAACACCCTGTTAATTGAGAGAAATCATCAAAGGTACTTAATTCTAACTACTCTACTTTTCTAAAAACATAAGTCAGTGATAGAATGGTGAAGCATGAGGATTATTGTGACACCCCCAGAATAGGTCCAGTCAACCTAACCCATTCTGAGTCGCCAAATATATGGTACAGAATTCACATACAATCTTTTATATCACACGGTCGTGCAAAATACGACCACACAATTGTGAGTATCAATACAAATATGTAAAAAATATTAACATTCAAACTAAGTCCTCATTATAATTATTATCACACTATTTATTAGAAATAGTGAGGACTACTACTGATCTAACTCGGACCATCACTCTGTCCCCCGACTAGTTCCCGCGACATTTTCATTTCCTGAAGATGACAATAGATGAAAATGGTGAGCTCAACTAGCCCATTAAAGAATATTATGACTAAGATAATGGAAAATAAATTATCGACTAGTCTTCAATAATTCAGATAAATTATTATTGACAACAAGTTTTAGATCAATATTCACAGTGGAAATAACAATTCATTAGAAGAGTTATGTAGAGAATAAAGTCTACTATCTTTTATGATTTTAAAGTCCATCATCAATATTTATCCCTGTAACATCAATCAATATACATCTCGAATCAAATATTCATCTTTGCACTACGGGCCAAAGATATTCATTTGTATCACCAGTTGGTTATGTTCATCTCAACACCTGTCATCTTTGCACTACGACCAAAGATATTCTTCAGGTAATCATTCATCCTTGCTCTACTGGCCAAAGATATTCAGTTATATCACCATTTAGGACTGAGGATGATGAAAAATAATATAAATAACGAATCCAGTAAGATAAAGGACAAAGATTAGGGATTCGTATTTTAGTTTATCCAAGTTCAAAAATACTCCATAATAATACTTTGTGGATCAAAATTCAAGAATAGAGCTCAAAACTTAGATCCAATCAAAGATAGGAACCTTAACAAGCAACTTGGACATATAGAAGAAAATTTAATTTTTTCATAAATAGTGTCGTATACGTGAATAGTCCCGTATACGTGAATAGTAATCTCGACGGAAAAAGTAAGAATTTCATAATAAAATCCATGACAATATTTTTATATAATTATATTGAAAAGAATAACATCATTTACGAAAAAAAATAAGCATCCCTTACCTCAAAAGAATAGTACTTCTGGCTGGAATATCGGATATAATACTGAAGGAAACATGCACTGAATAGCAACACTCAAAATATCTAATTACTCACAAAAATACGCTCGATATTATAGAGAGAGAAAACTTCTAATTCTGGTGTGATTTTCAATTCTAACCTAAGCACCCTATTTATAGAAAAATGTCAGAACACCAAAGCTGACTTACCTGCTACCGGTGGCTTCAACCTTCTGAAATTTCAACGCACACCAGCTTAGAATTCAGAATTATTCCACCAAAAAGCAAAAGTGGGGCTCACCCATGTTTTAAAAAACATTTATTTTTGCAACTTCAATAATTCATAATAAATAGCCCATTTATCAGAAAAATACGAATTCTATGTCTATTTTATAGAAAATTTAATTCTCTACAACTTTGTAGAAGGAAGTTTTTCTAAATTCTGAACGAAAAATGGTCGAAATCCACAAACGGATGATTTTCCACACCAAGATACTGATAAAAACACCTCAGCACTAATTCCTTCTTTTATATCAGCAAAATAAATATTTTCTTATCATATAAATACATAATTAATTATTCACAAATAATATTATAGAACTACAATATTGACAATCAGGTCGTTCCCAGGAAAGAGGGGGCCTTCCGATAAGAATTTCTCATTATCGACGCGCAATTAAATAACCCCTCCTAGACAAAACTTCCTTAGACATTGTCAATAATGCTATCTAACAATATTATTCAAATATATGAATTATTGATTTGATAATGTGAAATACTGTGCAGTGAAAATTATTGAATCAATAATATAAAATATCAACGGTAGCAATTATTCAATCAATCATATAAAATATTGAATAGTAATTACTGTAACAATAATTGAGTAAGTGCCTTCTTAAGTAAAAATCAATAATTTGAAATACTGTGCAATACCGTGTGCTACTGTGTAACAATGCGTATTAATGTATTTTTATCACCGAGTATTTCAACAGTTTAACGGTAACAGTTTTACCGTTATTTATAAAAAGGTTATTTCTGTCCCTTTCTATATCTGACAGTTATTCCGTTGTGGGGCCCATAAATGGCTTCGCCGTCGTACGAATATTCCCCGACAACAAGAATATTCCACGACCAAACGAATATTCCCCGACAATAATGAATATTTTATAACCACTTGCTCATTTTGAAATATTTGCGCATTTTACCCACAACTTACTACATTAATTAAATCAACCCCTTACTATTTCAAAATAATATATAAAGAAAATTAAATCTTTATTTATAAAATTCGGGGTCTTACATCCTCCCCTCCTTATGAAATTTCGTCCTCGAAATTGACGTACGTACCTGGGGTGTCGAAGAGGTGAGGATACCTCGCTTTCATTTCCGATTCTAACTCCCAGGTCATTTCCTCAATAGCATGGTTTCTCCACAAAACTTTAACTTGAGGTATAACCTTTGAGCGTAGAACATGTTCTTTCCTATCCAAGATCTTGACAGGTACCTCCTCGTACGTTAAATCTTTGGCTATCTCGTCTAGTTCTAACTCAATAATGCGGTTTGGGTCTTTCACATATTTGCGAAGCACGGATATGTGAAAAATGTTATGAACACGAGACATGCTTGGAGGTAAAGCGAGTTTATAGGCCACCTTTCCTACTAGATCAAAGATCTCAAATGGACCAATGAATCGTGGATTGGGCTTTTCTCTCTTGCTAAACCTCGTAACTCCCTTCCACGGAGCAACCCGTAATAACACATGGTACCGAACATTAAATTCCACGTCCTTTCGATAAAGATACGCATAATTCTTTTGTCGATTCCGTGCCGTTTGTATAGGTTATCGGATCATTTGGATATTTTCTGTAGTCATACGTACCAACTTCGGTCCTAATAATATTGCCTCACCCACCTCATCCCAACACACTGGAGAACGACACTTTCTCCCATACAATGCCTCGAATGGAGCCACACCTATACTTGCCTGATAACTATTATTGTAGGAGAATTCCACCAATGGTAGGTAATTATCCCAACTCCCTTTGAAGTCTAGAACACAGAGTCTCAATAGATCTTCAAGAGTTTGAATAGTCCTTTCTGATTGTCCGTCTGTTTGAGGATGATATGCCGAACTGAATCGTAACTCCGTCCCCATAGCTTTCTTAAAGCTAACCCAAAATCATGAAGTAAATCTTGGGTCACGATCTGAAACTATAGATACTGGCATGCCATGCACCCTCACAATCTCATTCACGTACATACGAGCAAGACGTTCAAGGGAATAGGTCTCCTGTATCGACAAGAAATGAGCAGACTTGTTTAATCTATCAATAATAACCCAAATCGCATCTATGCCTTGGGAAACCTTGGGAAGACCCGTAACAAAATCCATCGTAATGTGTTCCCACTTCCACTTTGGAATGCCAAGTGGTTGCAATGGACCTTTTGGCACTTGATGTTCCGCCTTAACATGTTGACACGTTAAACACCTCGAGATGAACTCCGCGATCTCTCTTTTCATATTGCTCCACCAAAATGTATGTCGAAGATCACTATACATTTTGGTACTCCCAAGATGGATTGCAAACGGTGTGTTGTGTGCCTCCATCATGATTCTATGCTTCAAGTCAGAAGCGTTAGGAACACAAAGTATGGAGTTGACTCGAAGTATTCCCTCTTCATCGATTCTTGCTTCTAGAATGGAACCTTCTTAAACTTTCTTCTTCATCTTCATCAGCTTCGGGTTTATAACTTTAGCAACTTTAACTTTATCAATCAAAGCTGGTTCTACGCGTATACTTGACATCATCATGTGGGTCCCCAGAGTATTGAACTCTATCTCCATCTTTTTTAATTCACACAGAATAGGCCTTTGTGTGGGCATTATCGCACTCGTTCCCGCATATGATCTTCTACTCAACGCGTTAGCTACCACGTTCACTTTTCCCGGATGGTATGATCGTAATCTTTTAACAGCTCAAGCCAACTTCGTTGTCGCATGTTGAGTTCCTTCTGAGTGAAAAAATATTTGAGGCTCTTATGATCCGTATAAATCTCCACTTTCTCCCCGTACAGGTAGTGTCTCCAGATCTTCAACGCAAAAACGACTTCTGCCAACTCTAGATCATGATTAGGATAATTTCTCTCATATTCTTTGAGTTGTCGTGAGGCATAGGCTATGACTTTCCCATGTTGCATGAGAACACATCCTAACCCTTTGCCTGACGCATCGCTGTAAATGACAAATTCATCCGAACCAGATGGTATTGTCAGAACAGGTGCCGAAATAAGTCTCCTCTTGAGCTCCTGGAACCTCTCCTCGCATTCCTCGTTCCATATGAATTTTGCATCTTTCCGAGTCAACTGAGTTATTGGAGTAGCGATTCGAGAAAATCCCTCTACGAACCTCCGATAATAACTAGCTAAGCCCATAAATTTTGATACCACGTGCCCAAAGAATGCTACTTCCTCAAGCAAGACTCGCATTTCTTCAGTTTGGCATATAGCTTGTTCTCACGAAGCTTTTGAAGTACCAACTTCAAGTGGTGCTCATGATCTTCACGGCTTTTAGAATAGATGAGGATGCCATCAATAAAGACAACAACGAACTGATCCAAATATTCCTTAAATACACGGTTCAACATATCTATGAAAGCAGCAGGAGCATTAGTCAATCCAAAAGACATGACTAATAACTCATAATGCCCGTACCGAGTTTTGAAAGCAGTCTTCGGAATATCCTCAGTTTTAATCTTCAGCTGATGACGTAACGATTGAGATTTTATATTTAATTTTAAATATTTATTGAATTAAATAAATATTTATGTGAATTATTTATTGAGTAAATAAATAAATTATGTAATTTATGGTAATGATTTAATTGAGTGTTACATATTAATTTAATGAATGTTATTTAATTGATATGTATATATATTAATGTTATATTATAGTTCTAATTTAATTGAGATAATTGAATTAAATGAATTATGTGATGAAGTGTTACATGAATTATAATTAGCGAGTAATTATAATTATGTGGCAAATTTTATGTGATTAATGGATGTTAGATTTTAATTGATTAAATTAGATGATTAATATTTAATTGATTAAAATATGACATTAAAGTATGTGTCAAAATGATTTATTAAAATAAAAAGAAAAGAATTTTTAAATAATTTTTACCAAACAAGGCCCTTGTATTTGTTTTAAACCTATTTCTACCAAACAGGGCCCTAACTATCAAAAAAAGCTGTTTTTAAATAAACTGTTTACCAAACATGGCCTTAGCATTAATAATCAAAATTTGAAAATAACCTTGTTTTTCCAAACAAGGCATTGTGGTTTTTGAATTTTGTAACTTATATAATAAATATATTTATTATATATATTAAGTAATTAGCAGTTACATATATATCATTAGTATACGTATATTATATCAGTTATAATATATCTATACTACGTTAGATTAGAAGTTAGTTTGTAAAGCTAAGAACAAAAAGAGAAAAGAAGAGCAGAGAAGTTAGAGAAGAGAAGGAAGAAGAAACTTGTGAAGGCTAGAATTAGTTATTGTATTCTTCTCCAATCATCAAAAAGGTAATTAATATCTTATAGTTTTAAAGAATTGTGATCAGTTGTTCTTCATTGTTTTGAGTTTCTGTAAATTTAGTTTTCTGTGAATTTCATGAAATTATGTAATCATGAATTTTATATATATGTATTGTATCCATGTGTTGATTGTGGTAATTTTATGACATAAGAGGATTTTCAAAAATCAAATTAGTTTAGAAATATATTTTTAACAGAAAATTCATGTTTATATGAGTTCATATGGAATTTCATGAGTGTGGTTATTGTTAATTGAGAAATTCATGCAATTGGTATGTGTTAATATGCTTATTAAGTAATTTCTAGATGCTATCTTCAACTTCGTATGTAATGCATGTATATAAGTTCGAATTGATGGAGAAAAATAGTTACAGTGAATTATTTTATGAAAAATATGAGTTTTCATGAAAATGGCCAAATTAGATTTTAAAATTTGTGATTATCATTGTTTAGATGGTTTTGTGTTTTAGAAGCATGTTATATATATATATGTATTATTGCATAGGTATGATTTATAATGTTTAAGTTACTGTGAATTGCCGATTGTTGGCTTGTATGGGTTAATAGTGAAGCAGGGTGCCGTTGCTGTCTGCCTCTGTCCGTGTTTCTGTGCAGCTGCGCCGGTAACACAGCCAGAAGCAGCGCAGCTGCGACGGCTGCCTTTCCCAGAATCTTTCCCTGCGCAGCTGCGCCGGTTATAGGGCAGCTGGCTACGCAGCTGCGCCGGGCACAGTGCTTAGGCAGTGAAGGTTAGCTAATTGTGCAGTGTTGATTTTGAACCTAGTTTAATTTTGCTATGACAGTGAGCATGTATCTAGTTGCTACAACATGTTGTTAACATAAATTTGACAAATTTATATTTAGAAAAGGAAAGAGGTTTGAAAACCTTAAAGTATGATTTGAATTATTATTTAAATGTGATATATAATTATAATTTAAATAATTATAATCAAAAGTAAATGTTTATTTTAAATTATAATGAATAAAGGTTGATTTATTAGATGTTAATTTAAATTATAATTTAATAAATGCATGTTTAATTATGGATTTTAAATTGATAATTACATAATTAATTATAAATTATGTAATTATAATGCATGGTATAGTTTAAGTAATTATTAATTAAATTGATAATTACATGATTAATTATAAATTGTGTAATTATAAATGTATGAATGTAGTTTAATTGATTTTAAATCATAATTATTTATAATTTAAATGGTAATTATAATTTGATTAAGTGTTTGAATTATAATTGTTTAATTAATTTAGTTAAATATATAATTAAGTTAATTATGTGAGTATATATGTGATGTGATTAACTATGTGATAGTTAATTATTATTGTTTATTTAATTAGAGTGAGTTAACCACTTATGTGAATTAGTTATGTGTTAACTGATTTAGATTATTATAATTGAATGTGTATAGGAAGTATTAAAGTACGTGAATTGAATTAAGTAGCTTGCGCTTGAGGCAAGTCTTCTAAACCCTAAACTCGTTAATTTTATGCAAGTTTTCTGTACCCTAAACTTGTTGATTATATACAAATTCTTGAATTCATATATTCATTGTTGAGAATGTCCTTTCTATTTATGTATTAGACAATTGTTTATTTAATTGAAATGATCTTAACTTATTGTTCAAGTAAGATCTAGTTATTATTTTAAATGCTTTAGGTTGATTCTAAATCATATTTTAATTCATAATTCTTTTATTTATGAATTATTGGAAGTTGATTCAACTAATCCTTAGTTGATGAACATGAATTCTAAATTACCCTTGTAAGCTTATCCAAACCAAACTTTCTTTGGTGCGGACTTGAATTCAAATTACTGAGTTGAACAACCCTATTTACTTGGGGAGGTTACTACGCATAGCATTAAGATGTTTGTGCACAATACATGGTACGAAGGCCTGATTCCCCTAAGTACGAGTTAAGGTCCATAGTCTTATTGACTGTTAAAGGTTTAAATAGAAATATTTATAACCTAGGATAAGAGTTCAAAGGTCTTATGACCCTCAGATAAATTCTATATTCGAATTTTAATGTTGATAGAGAATTATTATTCAATTCTTTATTATTGAAGCAAGCTAAGTTGTTCAGATTCTTTTAAATATATCCTTTCATGTCTATGTTATTGTTAAACTCCAGTGAGCTGTGGTTTGCTCACTCTTGCATTAAATAACAATTTCAGTTAAGGTTGATAACGCTGATGCTCCGTCTACGAGTAAGGGCAAGGGAAAGCAAAGCAAGTGAAGACTTGTTTTTTTATTATATTGAGAATGATTGTAATAAGACTTGAATGTTATGTTTTTGTTTCCGCACTTTATTATATTCATGTCAGGGTTAGAGTAAACCAGGATTATCTTGAAAAGGTTGTAACCCTTGTTTTAAGGGAGATTTATCTATTCTAATTTAAGTTGTAGTTTATTTTACATTATTCATTGGGTAGATGTATGTTATATTAGAAAGTGAACACCAAATCATATGGAAACGAAGTACCCGGACTTGGGGGTGTCATAGGTTGGTATCAAAGCTATAGGTTATGAAACCTTAGGTGGGGAAAAGCCTTAGGTTAGTAGCCTTATAGGTAAGATCGAAAAGATAGGGGTGATAGGTAAAGATAATAAACTACCTTATGTGCTACGTGTTTACATTATAGTATTCGAATAGTGACGATTCGTTATCACGTAATAATGAACTTTAAAATTCTTTTGTCAGGATGTTGAACGTGGGAGAACCTAGTCAGGCTAGAGAGGATGTACCTCAGGTGCCTAGAGAGGAAGAGCCCCGTGACATACATATTATCTAGGAGCAGCTGGTTAGGAGAGAGCCATCTCCAGTGATCACCGTAGCTGGTCGGGAGCGTGAGCTGACACCTATTCCAGAGGATGAGGACGAGGACGAGGACGAGTCTGAAGAAGAGGAAGAGGAGGAAGAGGATCCCGAAGAGGAATTCCCACCTCACTCTACTAGTGCTGAGATGTACGAGGCAGTCTACGATAGCAACGTGGAGCTTCATGGACGAGTAGAAGATCTCGAGGAGACTATCTAGCAACGAGATGAGACGATCGAGGAAATGGCAAGTGACCTGGGAGATGCACAGTGGAACCTAATACATATGGAGGTTGAAAGAGATGCTGCTCGTTTTGAATTGGCAAAGCTAAAGCAAGACATCCAGGAGGAGTCGAGGAAGCGTTCTAGAGCTGAGGAGTCAAGCTTGAGGGCTAATCAACGAGCTGATCGAGCTGAAGATGAAGCTGAAGCCAAGAGGGCCAAGCTGAGGGAAGTAGAATATGCATTTCATACAGCGATAGAGAGACCTCAGGACCGTATTTTCTACTACCCAGCTCAGTTCCAAGGTTTACCGTGGTATGTGGTGGACCGAAGAACGGCATTTCGGGTAATGGAAGAGGAATGTAGAGAGGCTGTGCGACGTATTAATATGCCTAGGCAGTAGCAGCAGTAGCAGTAATAGTAGTAGTAGCAGTAGCAGTAGTAGTAGTGCTTTTATTTATGTATTGCTTTTTGTATTAAATAAAGTAAATTCCATAATTTGAGATAAGAATGAGATGAGTTAATAATATAATCCTGCAACTTTTCCAGTTCAGGAAGGGTGATGTAAATGGCAGAAATACTATCTGATTGATGTTTTTAAACTACGACTAATGAATAAAAGAAGTTTATTTACGTGCTATGTGTTCTGTGTGCACTGAATTGTTTAAACGTTTAAGTATGCACTGGAGTACTTAATAATTGAATAAAGGGTCTAATAATAATATTTTCTTAACAGAAAATGCCTCCTAGAAGAAGAGTAACACGTCAAAATCCCGAGGGTTCGACAAACAACAACAATAACGAGGGAACGAATCCCAATTCGATTCAGCAGTTGGTGAACCTGTTGACAGGAGCTCTTGCGAATCAGCCGCAGGTGCAGGATACTACTTTCAAGGAATTCAAGGCAGTAGGACCGCCTGAGTTCAAAGGATCGACTAACCCTATTGAAGCTCAGACATGGGTTATGGAAATGGAGAAGGTATTTGACGTGGCTAGGGTAGGAGAAGACCAAAAGACAATGTTCGCGGCTTTCATGTTGAAGTCGGATGATAGCTTTTGGTGGCAGGCTAACAAGACTCGAGAGGGAGAGGGAGTCATCACGTGGGAACGTTTCAAGAAAATGTTCTACGAGATGTATTTTCCAGTGAGTTCGCAGGACCAGATGGAGGTCCAGTTCCTAGAACTTAAGCAAGGAGGGATGACGGTGTCTGAGTATGCCGCTAAGTTTAACGAGTTGGCCAGGTTCGCTACATACCAGGTCAGCACTGACGCTAGGAAGGAGAGAAGGTTTGAGCGGGGACTAAAGCCCTGGCTCTACAACAAGGTTTCCATGTTCCAACTGAATACCTTTGCAGCGGTGCTGGAGAAGGCCATACTTGCTGAGGGAGGAAGCGAAGCGGTGACGAAGTTCAACCAGGATAAGAAGAAGAAGAATGAGGTAGAAACCAAGTCTGGGTGTAGCAGCACTGTGAACCAGAAGAGGAAGTGGTTTGATAATACCTCTGCTGAGAGTCAGCAAGGAAGCCAGCAGAAGAGGAAGTTCGAAGCATGTGCTACATGCGGTAAGAATCACACTGGCGTGTGCATGAAGGGGAAGCGGGTGTGCTTCAACTGTGGTCAGGAAGGCCACATCGCGCCTAATTGCCCAAAACTGAAGAAGGGAGCTTGCTTTACATGTGGATCCAAAGATCACATGGCTCGCAACTGCCCGAAGAAGCTGACGGCAGGGTCAACAGGGAGCGGAGGGAATGGAAGCGGCAGTACCGTTACTATCGCTGCACCATTGCAAGCTGTTCGACCCACTGCACGGACATTCAATATGACGGTGCAGGATGCTGTGCAATCAAAAGATGTGGTATCAGGTATTATTCCGGTCAATAGTATAAATGCATATGTATTATTTGATTCGGGTGCTACTTGCTCATTCATATCTGATGATTTTGCTAGAACCCTAGACTTACCTGTAGAGGAGTTAATTTACCCTTTGAACATAGAGATTGCGAATAGGGAGGTTATTCCTGTTAGGAGCGTTTATAAGAACTGTAGATTGGACATTAAGGGTCAGGAGCTTAGAGTAGATTTGATTCCGATTAAACTTGGGGAATTCGACGTCATACTAGGTATGGATTGGTTATTCAACCATGGGGCGGTAATCTACTGTCAGAAGAAGTCGGTAAACCTTACGACTCCGTCGAAGTTGGTGTTCTATGATAGCAAATCGCCTAGGCAAGCGAGTTATCTGACGGTTATGCAAGCCAAGAAACTTCTAACGCAAGGCTGTGTATGATATCTAGCCTACAAAGTAGATTCGTGTAAGGAAAGCCCGAAGGTGGAGGAGATATCGGTAGTTAAGGAGTTTGTGGACGTTTTTCCAAGCGATTTGCCAGGACTTCCGCCAGATAGGGAGACAGAGTTCGTGATCGATCTAGCGTCGGGAACTGCTCCGATTTTGAAGGCTCCGTACCGAATGGCTCCAGTCGAGATGAAGGAACTGATGGTTCAACTGCAAGAACTGCTAGACAAGAAGTATATTTAACCGAGCGTTTCGCCGTGGGGAGCGCCTGTCTTATTCGTGAAGAAAAAGGATGGGTCGATGCGTCTTTGCATTAATTATAGAGAGTTGAATAAAGTTACGATCACGAATAGGTATCCTTTACCTAGGATCGATGACTTGTTTGATCAACTGAAGGGTGCGAAATACTTCTCGAAAATCGATTTGAGAAGCGGGTATCATCAATTGAAGGTGAGGAAGGAAGATATACCGAAAATGGCTTTTAGAACTCGGTATGGTCATTACTAGTTCTTGGTGATGTCATTTGGTCTCACGAATGCCCCAGCTGCATTTGTGGACTTAATGAACAGGGTGTTCAAGCCATTTCTGGACAAGTTCGTGGTAGTGTTCATAGATGACATCCTGGTTTATTCCAAGACCGAGGAGGAGCATGCTGAACACTTACGACTAACCTTAGAAGCCCTGAGACTAGAAAAGCTTTACGCTAAATTCTCAAAATACAAATTCTGGTTAGAACGTGTGCAATTTCTTGGCCACGTGATCGAAAAGGATGGTATTTCGGTAGATCCGTCGAAAGTTGAGGCCGTAATTAGTTGGGAACAGCCGAAGACGCCGTTTGAAGCGAGAAGTTTCTTAGGATTGGCTGGTTATTACCGAAGATTTATTCAAGACTTTTATAGAATCGCAACTCCGTTGACGAATTTGACTCGTAAAATAGTTAAGTTTGTTTGGACGGAGAAGTGTGAGGAGAGTTTTCAAGAGCTGAAGAAGAGGTTGAGTACTGCGCCTGTATTGTCTTTACCGGATAGTTCGGGGAATTTCGTAGTATATAGTGATGCCTCACATAAAGGATTAGGCTGTGTATTGATGCAGAGCGGCAAAGTCATTGCATATGCGTCACGTCAGCTGAAGGATTACGAGAAGGGGTATCCGACCCATGATCTAGAATTGGCGGCAGTAGTGTTTGCCCTAAAGATTTGGAGGCACTACTTATATGGAGAGAAGTGTGAAATATACACAGATCACAAGAGTCTGAAATATATATTTACCCAGAAGGATTTGAACATGCGCCAAAGAAGATGGTTGGAACTGATTAAAGACTATGATTGCTGAGATACTTTACCATCCGGGTAAAGCTAACGTTGTTGCAGACGCTTTGAGCAGAAAAGGTCGGGAGAAACTGAACGTGTTAACTGATCAGGATCGGTTAATAGAACAAATGACTAGATTGGAGTTGGAACTGAAGTTTCCGAAAGAATCGGATGAGATGTTGTTTCAAGTAACCGCTGGTTCTACTTTAATAGACAAAGTGAAAGAAGCACAACTTCATGATGAAGAATGTGAAAAGATTCGGACGAGGTTAACTGATGGCGAAGAGTTCAAGTTCAAGGTCGATAATGAAGGACTGTTACGATTTGAAGGTAGAATCTGGGTACCGCCAGTACCAGAGGTCAAAGAGGAGATTTTGAGCGAAGCTCATAGTTCTAGATATTCTATTCACCCTGGGAGTACGAAGATGTACCACGATCTCAGACATCATTTTTGGTGGCCGAATATGAAGAGGGACGTGGCTGAATGCATTGCGAAATGCTTAACGTGTCAGAAAATCAAAGCAGAACACCAGAGACCAAGTGGTTTGCTGTAACCGTTAAAAATTCCAAAGTGGAAGTGGGAGCACATCACGATGGATTTTGTGGTAGGACTTCCAACGACTCAGAAGGGATATGATGCGATATGGGTTATAGTGGATCGACTGACAAAGTCAGCCCACTTTCTGCCGATTAGGGTCAAGTACAACCTGGATAAACTAGCAAAGCTCTACGTGAAGGAAATTATTTCTCGACATGGTGTTCCGGTGTCGATTGTGTCCGACAGAGATCCACGTTTCACGTCTAATTTCTGGAAGCGATTGCAAGAATGTATGGGAACGCAATTGCGAATGAGTACAGCGTATTATCCTCAGACCGATGGCCAGAGCGAAAGAACGATTCAAACACTTGAGGATATGCTGAGAGCTTATGTGATGGACTTCAAAGGAAGCTGGGAGGATCATCTACCATTGGTGGAGTTCGCCTACAACAATAGTCATCATGCGAGTATTGGCATGCCGCCTTACGAAGCGTTATACGGTAGAAAATGTAGAACTCCTTTGTGCTGGGATGAAGTCGGTGAACGTCAATTGTTGGGACCAGAATTGGTACAACAAACCGCCGAAATTGTAAAGCTGATCAGAATGAGATTAGTTGCTGCTCAAGACAGACAGAAGAAGTACGCCGATTTACATCGACAGAACCGAGAATTCTTACCAGGAAGTTTCGTGTTCCTGAAAGTATCTCCCTGGAAGGGGAAAATTCGATTCGGTAAGAAGGGGAAGCTGAGTCCCCGATTCATTGGACCTTTTGAGGTACTACGAAAGGTGGGCGAGGTTGCTTACGAGATTGCATTACCTCCGGAGCTCGAGAATATACATAATGTCTTCCATATTTCTGTGTTAAGACCTTACAAACATGATTATAAACATATAATAGAATATGAACCTTTACAGTTTGATAAAGACTTAACATATGAAGAAGTGCCTGCTAAAATAATTGATAGAAAGGAACAAGTACTTAGGAATAAAGTGATACCTTCTGTTAAGGTAATCTGGAGAAACCACAGTGCTGAAGAAGCTACGTGGGAACTCGAAGATATTATGATGAAATCTTATCCGCATTTATTTGCTTAGTTGTGTGTAACCCCTTATATACTGATTCTGGGGACAGAATCCTTTTAAGGAGGGAAGAATGTAATAGACGAGATTTTTTTTTATGTGTGATTTTGGGGACAGAATCCTTTTAAGGAGGGAAGATTGTAACGATTGAGATTTTATATTTAATTTTAAATATTTATTGAATTAAATAAATATTTATGTGAATTATTTATTGAGTAAATAAATAGATTAAGTAATTTATGGGAATGATTTAATTGAGTGTTACATATTAATTTAATGAATGTTATTTAATTGATATGTATATATATTAATGTTATATTATAGTTCTAATTTAATTGAGATAATTGAATTAGATGAATTATGTGATGAAGTGTTACATGAATTATAATTAGCGAGTAATTATAATTATGTGGCAAATTTTATGTGATTAATGGATGTTAGATTTTAATTGATTAAATTAGATGATTAATATTTAATTGATTAAAATATGACATTAAAGTATGTGTCAAAATGATTTATTAAAATAAAAGAAAAAGAATTTTTAAATGATTTTTACCAAACAAGTCCCTTGTATTTGTTTTAAACCTATTTATACCAAATAGGGCCCTAACTATCAAAAAAAGCTATTTTTAAATAAACTGTTTACCAAACATGGCCTTAGCATTAATAATCAATTTTTGAAAATAACCTTGTTTTGCTAAACAAGGCATTGTGATTTTTGAATTTTGTAACTTATATAATAAATGTATTTATTATATAGATTTATTAGCAGTTACATATATATCATTAGTATGCGTATATTATATCAGTTATAATATATCTATACTACGTTAGATTAGAAGTTAGTTTGTAAAGCTAAGAACAAAAAGAGAAAAGAAGAGCAGAGAAGTTAGAGAAGATAAGGAAGAAGAAACTTGTGAAGGCTAGAATTAGTCATTGTATTCTTCTCCAATCATCAAAAAGGTAATTAATATCTTATAGTTTTAAAGAATTGTGATCAGTTGTTCTTCATTGTTTTGAGTTTCTGTAAATTTAGTTTTATGTGAATTTCATGAAATTATGTAATCATGAATATTATATATATGTATTGTATCCATGTGTTGATTGTGGTAATTTTATGACATAAGAGGATTTTCAAAAATCAAATTAGTGTAGAAATATATTTTTAACAGAAAATTCATGTTTATATGAGTTCATATGGAATTTCATGAGTGTGGTTAATGTTAATTGAGAAATTCATGCAATTGGTATGTGTTAATATGCTTATTAAGTAATTTCTGGATGCTATCTTCAACTTCGTATGTAATGCATGTATATAAGTTCGAATTGATGGAGAAAAATAGTTACAGTGAATTATTTTATGAAAAATATGAGTTTTCATGAAAATGGCCAAATTAGATTTTAAAATTTGTGATTATCATTGTTTAGATGGTTTTGTGTTTTAGAAGCATGTTATATATATGTATTATTGCATAGGTATGATTTATAATGTTTAAGTTACTGTGAATTACCGATTGTTGGCTTGTATGGGTTAATAGTGAAGCAGGGTGCCGTTGCTGTCTGCCTCTGTCCGTGTTTCTGTGCAGCTGCGCCGGTAACACAGCCAGAAGCAGCGCAGCTGCGACGGCTGCCTTTCCCAGAATCTTTCCCTGCGCAGCTGCGCCGGTTATAGGGCAGCTGGCTGCGCAGCTGCGCCGGGCACAGTGCTTAGGCAGTGAAGGTTAGCTAATTGTGCAGTGTTGATTTTGAACCTAGTTTAATTATGTTATGATAGTGAGCATGTATCTAGTTGCTACAACATGTTGTTAGACAAATTTATATTTAGAAAAGGAAAGAGGTTTGAAAACCTTAAAGTATGATTAGAATTATTATTTAAATGTGATATATAATTATAATTTAAATAATTATAATCAAAAGTAAATGTTTATTTTAAATTATAATGAATAAAGGTTGATTTATTAGATGTTAATTTAAATTATAATTTAATAAATGCATGTTTAATTATGGATTTTAAATTGATAATTACATAATTAATTATAAATTATGTAATTATAATGCATGGTATAGTTTAAGTAATTATTAATTAAATTGATAATTACATGATTAATTATAAATTGTGTAATTATAAATGTATGAATGTAGTTTAATTGATTTTAAATTATAATTATTTATAATTGAAATGGTAATTATAATTTGATTAAGTGTTTGAATTATAATTGTTTAATTATAATTTAGTTAAATACATAATTAAGTTAATTATGTGAGTATATGTGTGATGTGATTAACTATGTGATATTTAATTATTATTGTTTATTTAATTAGAGTGAGTTAACCATGAGGGTTAACCACTTATGTGAATTAGTTATGTGTTAACTGATTTAGATTATTATAATTGAATGTGTATAGGAAGTATTAAAGTACGTGAATTGCATTAAGTAGCTTGCGCTTGAGGCAAGTCTTCTAAACCCTAAACTCGTTAATTTTATGCAAGTTTTCTGTACCCTAAACTTGTTGATTATATACAAATTCTTGAATTCATATATTCATTGTTGAGAATGTCCTTTCTATTTATGTATTAGACAATTGTTTATTTAATTGAAATGATCTTAACTTATTGTTCAAGTAAGATCCAGTTATTATTTTAAATGCTTTAAGTTGATTCTAAAGCATATTTTAATTCATAATTCTTTTATTTATGAATTATTGGAAGTTGATTCAACTAATCCTTAGTTGATGAACATGAATTCTAAATTACCCTTGTAAGCTTATCCAAACCAAACTTTCTTTGGTGCGGACTTGAATTCAAATTACTGAGTTGAACAACCCTATTTACTAGGGGAGGTTACTACGCATAGCGTTAAGATGTTTGTGTACAATACATGGTACGAAGGCCTGATTCCCCTAAGTACGAGTTAAGGTCCATAGTCTTATTGACTGTTAAAGGTTTAAATAGAAATATTTATAACCTAGGATAAGAGTTCAAAGGTCTTATGACCCTCAGATAAATTCTATATTCGAATTTTAATGTTGATAGAGAATTATTATTCAATTCTTTATTATTGAAGCAAGCTAAGTTGTTCAGATTCTTTTAAATATATCCTTTCATGTCTATGTTATTGTTAAACTCCAGTGAGCTGTGGTTTGCTCACTCTTGCATTAAATAACAATTTCAGTTAAGGTTGATAACGCTGATGCTCCATCTACGAGTAAGGGCAAGGGAAAGCAAAGCAAGTGAAGACTTGTTTTTTTTATTATATTGAGAATGATTGTAATAAGACTTGAATGTTATGTTTTTGTTTCCGCACTTTATTATATTCATGTCAGGGTCAGAGTAAACCGGGATTATCTTGAAAAGGTTGTAACTCTTGTTTTAAGGGAGATTTATCTATTCTAATTTAAGTTGTAGTTTATTTTACATTATTCATTGGGTAGATGTATGTTATATTAGAAAGTGAACACCAAATCATATGAAAACGAAGTACCCGGACTTGGGGGTGTCACAGATGATATCTAGAACGAAGATCAATCTTTGAAAAGAATTGTGCACCTTGCAACTGGTTGAACATGTCATCAATACGAGGTAACGGATACCTATTCTTGATTGTGACATGGTTCAACTCCCGATAGTCAATACAAAGTCGCACACTCCCGTCTTTCTTCTTTACGAATAAAACAGGAGCACCCCAAGGAGATGTATTAGGACGTATAAAATCGATGTCTAACAACTCCTATAATTGGACCTTTAACTCTTGAAGTTCAATAGGAGCCATTCGATATGGGGTTTTAGAAATGGGTTTTGTACCGGGCTCAAGGTCAATAAAGAATTCAACTTCACGTTCTAGGGGTAGACCGGAAAGTTCTTTGCGAAATACATCAAGAAACTCATTAACAATAGAAATATCATTCAAACCTAACGTATTTTGGTTTAGATCAATGACATGTGCTAAGAAAGCTTGACATCAGTTTTTCAATAAACGAATAGCTTTATGACTTGAAATGACATTAACAGATTTTAGTGGTTTGGTGGTTTGAATTCGCACAATAGGTTGGTTAGGAATATAAAAACTAACAACCTTACGAAAATAATCAATTTTGGCATTGTAAGTGGTTAACCAGTCAATTCCTAAAATCACGTCAAATGCAAGTATTTTCAAAGATATAAGATGAACAGGTAAGGTAAGGGTACCAATCTGAATCAAGCAAGATTTTGTAAACTGTGGATGTAACAAAGGTTTCTCCCAACGGAGTTTCAACAGATAAGTCAAAGTCTAATTTCTCAGATGTCAAGTTCAAACGTTGAGCACAAGCAGGTGAAATAAAATAATGGGTAGCACCGGTATCTAACAAGGTGTAAACTTCGCAAGAGTTTTTGATTAGCTTACCCGTAATCACCTCGTGTGGGTTCCTCGCATTTTGGGCTGTCATGACAAACGCTCTTCCAGGAACAACCGACTTTGACTTGTCTGAAACCGCCTTTGGAATCACCACCTCCACTGGACTTGGTTTCGCTATAGGATAATCTCGAGCTATATGTCCTTCTTTTCCACAGTTATAGCATGCTTTGAATTGTTGTGGGCAGTTTGGGCTAATGTGTCTCTCTTTCCCGCATTTATAGCATACGACTGGTGGTCGTTCTCCTCCCCTAAAAACAGTTGATGCTGGTGCTGATGTCGACGTCTTCACGTTCTCATTGTTGTACCTTCTCTTCTTGAAATCTCCTCCCAATTCGCTTTTTCTACTATCATGGCCACAATTACCACCGGAGTGGTTACCGCTTCTGTCATGATACTTTCCTACCCACTAGTTGTCATTGTTTCGATGACTGTTGCCACTGGTATGACCTTGGTTGTTGTCCTTTGGTTGAACATAATCACTATCTCGTTCTAACAACTAGGCTCTGTTCACCACATCCGAATATAGAGAAAATTTGTGAGAAATGAGGTATTGACGAATTTCGAGTTTCAAACCTCTCAGAAACATCCGCATCATACGTTCCTCATTCTCCACCAAATGAGGTGCAAACCTGAACAACTCCGCGAACTTAGCCTCGTACTGGGACACAGTCATGTTGTTCTGTTCCAGTTTGACAAACTCTACCTCCTTCATATGACGAATACTTTCAAGAAAGTACTTGTCATTGAATAGTTTTTGGAACGCTTCCCAAGACATCTTGAGTGCGGCAGTCTGGGTACGCTTCACAGATTCCCACCAGTAATCTGCCTCTCCACGGAACATAAAGGTGGCAAATGGAACCTTCTGTTCCTCCGTGCATCCCAAGACATCAAATATCTTGGTAATTTGCTTAACCCATGTCTCCGCCTTGATTGGATACGGCTTTCCCAAAAACACTGGTGGTCCCAATTTTTTGAACTGCTTGGCAGTGACAATTTGCGTGTTGTTATTATCTCCACCTGTATTTTGCACACGAGTCTCCCTTGTCTGGTTTTGTATGAACTGCAAAAAGCTTCTATTTATCTCATCGTTTATCGTCTGATCAGTGTTGTTTTCAGGATGAACATTGCCTTCCTGTTGCACGTTCTCCTAGTTGGTGATTAAAGGTGTCTCCACGGTCTCATTCACTCCATTGTTAACATTCTCAGCTGCCATTCTCAAATACTGCCATAAAACAAGGGTTAATTAAACAAATTAACATATCACATATTAATCCTATGTTCCGACTGACCAATTAAATACCACATAAGCTTATGTAGGACACACTAGTGAAAGATTTACTCGTCTCTCCCCTCCAAGTTCTATTCCCAGATCTCCTCCAGAGACCATATCCCTAAGCTCTGATACCAACTACGACGCCCCCAGAATAGGTCCAGTCAACCCAACCCATTCTGAGTCGCCAAATACATGGTACAGAATTCAAATACAACCTTTTATATCACACGGTCGTGCAAAATACGACCGCACAACTGTGTGTGACAATACAAATATGTAGAAAATATTAACATTCAAACTAAGTCCTCATTACAATTATTATCACACTATTTATTAGAAATAGTGAGGACTACTACTACTCTAACTCGGACCATCACTCTGTCCCCCGACTAGTTCCTGCGACATTCTCATTTCTTGAAGAGGACAATAGATGAAAAGGATGAGCTCAACTAGCCCAGTAAAGAATATTATGACTTAGATAATAGAAAATAAATTATCGTTAGACTTCAACAATTTAGATAAATTATTATTGACAACAAGTTTTAGATCAATATTCGCAGCGAAAAATAACAATTCATTAGAAGAGTTAAGTAGAGAATGAAGTCTATTATCTTCTATGATTTTAAAGTCCATCATCAATATTTTATCCCTGTAACATCAATCAATATACATCTAGAATCAAATATTCATCTTTGCACTACGGGCCAAAGATATTCATTTGTATCACCAGTTGGTTATGTTCATCTCAACACCTGTCATCTTTGCACTACGACCAAAGATATTCATCAGGTAATCATTCATCTTTGCTCTATAGGCCAAAGATATTCAGTTATATCACCATTTAGGACTGAGGATGATGAAAAATAATATAAATAACGAATCTAGTGAGATAAAGGACAAAGATTAAGGATTCATATTTTAGTTTATCCAAGTTCAAAAATACTCCATAATAATACTTTGTGGATCAAAATTCAAGAATAGGGCTCAAAACTTAGATCCAATCAAAGATAGGAATCTTAACAAGCAACTTGGACATATAGAAGAAAATCTAATTTTTTCGTGAATAGTGAGTGCCGTATACGTGAATAGTGCCGTATACATGAATAGTAATCCTGACGGAAAAAGTAAGAATTTCATATTAAAATTCATGGCAATATTTTGGCATAATGATATTGAAAAGAATAACATCATTTAAGAAAGAAAATAGCATCCCTTACCTCAAAAGAATAGTACTTCTGGCTGGAATATCGGATATAATACTGAAGGAAACTTGCACTGAATAGCAACACTCAAAGTATCTAAATACTCACAAAAATACGCTCGATATTATAGAGAGAGAAAACTTCTGATTCTGGTGTGATTTTCAATTCTAACCTAAGCACCCTATTTATAGAAAAATGTCAGAACACTAAAGCTGACTTACCTGCTACCGGTGGCTTCAATCTTCTAAAATTTCAACGCACACCAGCTTAGAATTTAGAATTTTTCCACGAAAAAATAAAAGTGGGGCCCACCCATATTTTTAAAAAAATATTTATTTTTGCAACTTCAATAATTCATAATAAATAGCCCTTTTATCAAAAAATTACGAATTCTATGTCCTTGTCATAGGAAATTTAATTTTCTACAACTTTGTAGAAGGAAGTTTTTCTAAATTCCGAATGAAAAATAGTCAAAATCCATAAACGGATGATTTTCCAAACCAAAATACTGATAAAAACACCTCAGCACTAATTCCTTCTTTTATATTCTTAAAATAAATATTTTCTTATCATATAAATCAATAATTAATTATTTACAAATAATATTACAGAACTACAATATTGACAACCAGGTCGTTCCCAGGAAAGAGGGGGCCTTCCGATAAGAATTTCTCCTTATCGGCGCGCAATTAAATGACTCCTCCTAGACAGAACTTCCTTAGACATTGTCAATAATGCTATCTAACAAAATTATTCAAATAATATGAATTATTGATTTGATAATGTGAAATACAGTGCAGTGACAATTATTGAATCAATAATACAAAATATCAACCGTAGCAATTATTGAATCAATCATATAAAATATCGAACAGTAATTACTGTAACAATAATTGAGTAAGTGCCTTCTTATGTAAGAATCAATAATTCAAAATACTGTGCAATACCGTGTGCTACTGTGTAACAATGCGTATTAATGTATTTTTATCACCGAGTATTTCAACAGTTTAACGATAACAGTTTTACCATTATTTATAAAAAGGTTATTTCTGTCGCTTTCTATATCCGACAGTTATTCCGTTGTGGGGCCCATAAATGGCTTCGCCGTCGTACGAATATTCCCCGATAACAAGAATATTCCACGACCAAATGAATATTTCCCGACAACAATGAATATTTTATAACCACTTGCTCATTTTGAAATATTTGCGCATTTTACCCACAACTTACTACATTAATTAAATCAACCCCTTACTATTTCAAAATAATATATAAAGAAAATTAAATCTTTATTTATAAAATTCGGGGTCTTACAATTAGAATGAAAGAATGCAAAATTTGTGGGTTTAACAAACTCTTAGAGATTTCATGAGTTATCTGTTAATTGATTTATCAAGTAATGTCAACATGTTATTAGAGTTCATATGTATGTTATGGAACCTATATTGTTAGTCTAAGCCTGCTGAATTGAAGAATATAGTATGAGCATGAGTTTTGGTTTAATATGTGGGTTAGTTAATGTGTATGTTAATTGTTGATTCTTTGGTATGTTGTAGTTCTATGAATTACGAATCCATAGAATCGAAAACGAACTAATTTGGATGAGTATAACTCACGTTATGATGATCGAAAGGAGAAATGGTCTGAGAATTTACGAAGAACCAAGTCTGGAACCTCTTTTTGCCTCTTGTGGCGCAGCTGCACTGACCCTAAGGCCATTTGGGGTGAAGCTGCGCCGGGCATGGTCAGACAAAAAAATCACTATTTTGCCCTGGTGTAGTATATTAGGCATAACTTCCTCATACGAACTCCGATTGAGGTGGTTCAGGATGATTCAAAAAGATAACGAGTAGACCTACAACTTTCATTCTTTAAGTTTTTCGATTTGAAGTCGCTAAGAGGGGTAAAAATATCTATCTTTGTGATTGCTCCGTATTCGAAAGCAATCGGAGGGCGTCGGACATGCACATACGTAATTATAGTTCTCCCGATGATAAAATATGTTATTCTAAGTGATAAAACATAACTATGCATGATATTAGGCATATCATATAACTAAGATTTCCTTACTCATAATGAAATGCTTTAACATGATTTTCTAAAAGAAAACTTGAAGTTTTGAAAATGAAACTTGACGAACTTTGTGTCTTTTAAGTTTCGACTTTGGAAACATGTACGTATAACCTAGTTATGCATGGAAATAGGTATGCCATGTGGTTTCAAACCCCTTTGAATACCATGAACCTCTTACTTGCTTTAATGTATGTTTTCTAAGGAAAACTTGAAGATTTTAAAAACAAACCTTGGCGAACTTTAAGTCATTTAAGTTCTGACTTTGTAGTATATGTATGGTTGAGTTATGTGAGCATGAAATGTGATTTTAAGTTACCTCACATAAGATAACTTTCATAGCTTGGATAATACGTGTTTTCAAAGAGAAATTCAAGTTTTGAAAACTAATATTCATGAGCATGGTGTCGCCTACATTTTGACCTTGTAAGCATGTGTAGAAACATGCACAAATGAGTATGACATATGATTCGAAGTTGCCTTGCATGATTAGTTTGGCATGATATGAGATTTGAAGTTGTCTTACTAGCACAAGTGGTTTTATCTTGGCTTAGAATGACTCTAAAGACCAACTCAAACATTTTGAAAACTAATATCCATGAGCATGATGCTACCTACCCTCTGAACTTGTAATATTTCATGCTAGTACTTGTCGTGCCATTAAACATGGCCTATGAAATGCACTCACCTAGTTTAACACACTAAAAGTTATCCAAGCATGAGTTTAGATATGGTTTAAACTACACTAGTTATGTTTAAATACTTACAAGCGTGCACATTACAAATTATAGGACCTTCTCATATGAAAAGATGGTTAATATAGTTGGCCTTAATTCGGTAGAAATTTCCAACTAGAAACACATTGTGTGAATGTGGACTTGAGGTGACCCTAAGAAACTCTAAGATCTTTTTAGATGTATGTTGCTATGTGTTAATACTCTTGCATGCTAGAAAACTAAAATGAAGCCAAAAATTAAAAGTCAAATCTGGTTTGGACAGGGAGCTGTGCAGTTGCGCCCCTCCCAGGTCTAAATGTGGCGCAGCTGCGCCACAGGGCAATTTTTGCCTGATTGTTTTAAATGTGGTCTGAACCTTGTAATAGGCTTACATTGTTATCATAAGATATAAAACAGAGTCTAAATGATGCTTTGAGTATTGATTTATGTAATGATGATAGGAAACCCAGAATTAATAAATTTCCTAAGGTTTGAGAAACACAAAGATAATGTAAATTGTGAGTTTTAAAATGTGTGTGTTGGACACATGGATAGATAAGGGTGTGATAAATGTTGATGTCGAGTGTGGGTGGTTACGGTAGACCTATACATACCTAGATATTCTAAGAATATGATGAGAAAGTAAAAAAAAAGATTATACAAACCTAGTTAGAAAATAATATACAATTGTTCTTATACTTAGAGCATATGAAATGTATGGAAGTGTATAACTGACGAGTGTGAACCCTATGATTAATATAACTGTGTAAGATTACATGAAGTGCAGATATCTATAAGCAGTTAAGTTGTAGTTGTTAAACTACGAGCCAGGCAAGTCTTTCAGTTCCTATTTGATATATGAATTCAATAACTGCTAGATGAAATATATTATGCTATGTTGATGTTAGCTTATATATGAACTCTATATGAGATATATATGAGATTGAAAGTTGATGTTGATGATATGCTTTTTATATGAGAAATAACATGCGTAGTAAATATTAATTGATTATGAATGCATGAACCGAGTATGAAATTATATGCTATGTGATGTATTAAAACTGTTAGAATTGCTGAGCTGTCGAGCTCACTCTTGCAAATAACCACTTTTGCAGGTTAAGGACTCACGTTAAAAGTTACATGCTACGTGATAGAGTTTGAAGAATACTATTTATTTAAATATATGCTCTTGAACCATGCTTAGGTTCTAGAAAATGTAGTAGATTACAATGTTTTATACAGGTTAAAATTATAAAGTTGTGTTATGAAACACATAGGGGTTTCTAACTGAGATGTATACGTTTATACAGTAATTCGAATATAGTGAATCATATTCTATAACTGATTCAAGGTTATGTAATTGATTCAAGTAATGAAATCAATAAAAGATTTTATTCAAAGAAGATTGAAAAAGTTTAAATTATTTCGTATTTTTATAACATCGAATATGATGTAAGACAGGAATGGTAAATGGCCAAGATCGGAACTCATTAAAGTTCGGGGTCATTATTCAAATCCTGAAAATTGAAAGAAATTATATTCTACATTGTAATAATCAAAGTTATATTCATTAAATTATGAATAAAAGATGTAAATATTCGACTAGTAGTATCGTGACTGCACCAGATCTGAGGTAATAGAAGGGACCCGGATTTGGGGGCATCACAGGTTGGTATCAAAGCTGTAGGTTATAAACCTTAGGTAAGTGTACCTTAGACTATAAACTGGGAGAAGAAAATATAAAGATTTAAATATATACGTGAAGATTCAAAGACGAATCTTGAAGTATCTAGAGAATGAGAATCAGGAGTTACCTAACTTCGATAATAAAAATGTTAAGACGATGTCTATAATATGAATATAACAAAGTGATAAGTGGTTTATTTGAACACTTATTCAGATACTCTCTAACTCGTTATGTTGCTTAAACTCAAGTATTCCTTTGAGTTTATTGTGTTTTTCCTTTATTTTGTGTTTTTCAGGTTTAGGAACTCTTTCGGCGTTTATTGAGCGTTAAAGGATCAAAGGTCGCTTAATTGGGACAAGGAGCTAAAATGATCTTAAAGTATAAGGATGGCATAGAATGAAGTTGTAATAGAGCAAGGCCACAAGGATGCAAGAAGTGCAAGAAGGCAAGAGCGAAGGTGGCAGCCAAATGCACCAGCAAAAGCAATGCAGCAGCATCAAAGTTTAGCAGCCCGCGCGGTTGCGCCGGGACAACGCATCCACGCCCCGCGCCCGCGCCGATACCCAGAGCAGAGGTCAAACTTCAGCAGTCGCGCGAGGAAATAAGTTTGGGCGCACGCGGCCGCGCCAGTCAAGAAATGTTCCAGACTTTGACTTTCACTTAGTAGACACAGGGGAGGATATGATATAAGGGTCTTAACCCTTCATTTGTTCGGCATCTCCAATAGGGAGCTCTCCCTTAGCTTAGCCCTAATTCCTTTCTTCCTTTCCTTTTCATTTCTTGTTTAGATTAGGTTAGTTTTGGAGTAGATTAGGGTTAATTAGGTAGTGTAGTTTCTAGGGTTAGATTAGTTAAAGAAGATTGAAGCAAGGATTGACCTCAAAGATCCAACACTTGGAGAAGATACAAGATTTGCATTTCTCTATCTCTTAACTCTCCTTGTATTCAATTTATATTCTGATAATGTTTATGAACCTTGTGGATGATATATTTGAGTTGTCTGTGACGTAAATCTATTTTGAGGTTCCAATGGAACCTTTTGAGTAGTCAATGTTGATTTATCTTCAATATTGGTTCTTATTGATTGTTATGTGATTGTCTACTGCGATATATGCTTTCATTACTTAATTGAGTCATGGCCAATTAGTGTGATAACCTATGTGGACTTGAAAGACGAAGTGTAGGTTTAGATCGAATCGCGGTGGCGGGCAATTGTATGTTCACATGGCATTGGACGTATGATTTGTGCTTAGGATATACATATACTGAAGCGCCGCTCGTAGTCAATAGAGAACTTGACCTTAAATCCTGTTTATTTGTAAACACCATAGACATATAGGGGTTTAGATAATGTGGGTGTTCACGTGTGTTCTATCTTCTGTGGATTGCACGTGAGATAGATTAGGTACATCGACAGATGGCCTTCTCTCACTTTTGTGTTCTCGACTAGCAACTGTAACTATTAATTTGACCTAATTGGAAGTATGTCGACTTAGACGAATCATTAGGGGAAATTGTAATCTCTTATCTTCATTATCTGATTCTACCTTAGGATTACTTAGTTTAAGTTTAATTCCTTGCCTAGTTAACTTAGTTTTAATTCCAACTCTTTATCGCTCGTTTAAATAAGACTGAGGCGATTATGGACTATTGATTTGGCGACCTTTTATCTGTTCATTCCTCATGGGAACGATGTCTGTAATTTCACTTTATTACTTGTTGACCGCGTATACTTGCGCGAATATATTGACCGACAAATCGGCCAACAAGTTTTTGGCGCCGTTGTCGGGGAATTATTTGGATAACTGGTTGCCAACATTAGTTTAAATCAAATTATTCTTACTTTAAACATTTTATATTTATTTTTGTTTCATTCTCTTCTCATATTCTCTTTTCAGGTACAATGGACTTAAATTTCTATCCATGGAATGGTACAAGGCAAGAGCGACCAAGGGAAGCATACACTGATGGCGTCAACCCAATTGCAACACTTTCAGCACAACTAGAGGTTCTCTCGAGGAAGCTGGATACTGTCTCAGCTCAGCAGAATCGAGAGACGGCAGTGACCTATGACTACGGTGCTGGGAGCTACGTGAGCCATCAGAAGCCTATCAGTTACGGACAGGTGCAGTATGGGGGTGGTTATTCCTACACCGAACCTTATCCCACTTATCAATAAGATTGGGGGTATCACCCAAACCCTTCATCAGACTACTATCAAGACCAACACTGGGATCCAAATCCCGCATACGCCCCAGAATGCACCTTCCAGACTCCAGTTTACGAGCCTAAACACAATTTTGAGGGTAACACAGAAAATGCAAGTTTGGAGGAAGGAAGTGGCATAGAATCACTAAAGGACATCTTGAATGAGCAATAGAAGTCATTCAAGAGTATTCAGAACTGGGCAGAGCAGATTAGTAGGGCCTTGATGATAGAGGATGAGCTAGGGCAGACCCATACTGTGAGCTATCAAGAACAATGCAAGCCAAGTCCAAATTGTGCACCCGAACCCACTTATTAATCCCCATGTTTACAAAGAGAACAATCAACAATGGACTTCATGTATGCAAGCTCAGAAAATAAAGAGGAGTTGTTTGGGAGCCAGGAACCATCAAACCAAAATTTTCAATATCAGATGGCCCTAATTAACTATGCATCTACCAGTGAGCCTCAATACAGGGAGCCCGTGGCTGAAACAGAAAAGGAAGGATTGGACACTATGTGGGGTAGCTCATTAGCATCAACAAAGGAGATCTTGGTCGAACAAGAGAAGTCACTTGAGGATCTTTAGACTTGGGTGGAGCAGATTAGCACGGCATTAAGGAAGAAGGAGGTATGTGAACAAAAGACAACAATGCAAGATCTTGTACCTCCAATGACTGAAGCAGTAAGTTATGAACCCCAAGATACATGGTGCTATGACATGGGTGCAGAGACTGATGAAGAGCCCGAAGTGCACTTGGAACTGGACGAGCGAAAGGCAATGGATATCGAGGAGCCAATTGGAGCTGTGGAGTATGAATGTGAAGCAACAGTGACAATCCCCCAAGAGCCTCCTCCGACTAAGTGGAACAAGCCAGTTAAGTTTGCACACCCTTGCCCCCTTGGAAGCCACATTACAGATACGGATCTCGATGACATGAGAGAGTCCGTGAGCCTCAAACCATGGTGGTCAGAAGAAAAGGGAATAGAAGAAGAGTCCGTTGTGTGGTCTATACCTCCATGCCCCGATCATTTCACCTACACAACGGAACCCTTGCCTAGATCCCCAACCTTTAGGACGGGGAATTCTTTTACTTATCCAATGCTAGGTAGTTTAAATCTGCATCCGCTCCTACTGGGAAGCCGCCAAAGTCACACAGCTATTCTGATGGATGGAGGGGTTCTCCAGTATCGTCGGGGAGTTGGGTAGCAATGGTCAGACACAGTCGAGTTAGAGGACTATAAATCAAGCGCTAGATGGGAGGCACCCCATCATTTCTCTTTCTCCCTCTTTATTTAATTCTCAATTTCCTGCTTTCCATCACACTTCCCTCCCCCTTGTTTAATTCTTATTAGTTTAAGTATTAGTTTAAATTTCTGCATACTTTAGGATTTAGGAGCTCATGCCTACATTTTTGGAGCTTAGGCATTAGTGCATATCTTTTTGGGACTTGAATGCTATTGAACATACTTTTTGATGCACGAGCACATTACATATGTGCTCTTAGAGAATTTTTTAGAAGCAAATACATATATCTTTCCATGTTGGATTCCCTTGATGTAAATAGATTTTATATACTTTTGTTAGTCTAGGAGGGCTTAATTAGTATTATCTGCGTATTTCAGGTCAAAGGCTGCTCGAAATGAATGAAAAGCAAAAGCCAACCTCAGTTCATGCCAAAAATCTGCAGCAACAAAAGCTGATGGTCCGCGCGGCCGCGCCACATGCAGACTGGGCCTGACTTGCAGATTTTGGGGGGCACCAATTCATATCAATTATCAACAGCACCCAAGCCTCAGCCCCTCTAATCCCAAACCCTTAAGTTCCTTCATGCAATCTCCCATCTCTTCCCTCTCATTCAATCCCCCCACTACAAGCCTTAGTTTTGAAAACCTCCTACCTCCTTAATCCAAAGTACCAATTCTCATCCGCCTCATCCTCTCAACCTTATCAATTGGGATAGTGAGTGTGGTATCTCTAGCAGAGCAAGATTGATATGGAGTTGGGTTAGTTCATTGAGTATAGTGTTGAGCGGGGTTTATTTTACCAAGTGTAGAGAGAGACGGGGAAACTTCTGAGAGGATGCCACTTCATTTCATGCAGCATAAGAAGCCGAATAGGGGAGTTTCTTTTCACCTTTACCTTCAATGAGGACATTGAATAGTTTAAGTTTGGGGGTATTGGCTTTATTTTGCATATAGGGTAGTTCGTTTTATTTTGCATATTGTGTTTGTTTATATAGTGCATATAGGTCGTGTTTTGTTAAAATTTGTAAAAATTTTCTTTTGTTTTGCATTCTGTGTTAGAGCATACTGCATGAATCCAGTTTAAGTTGGTTAGTTACGTATTTAGCCTTTGAGGAAACTAAAATCACTCGATTTTTGAACTGATTTGAGACTCAAGCTTGATTTGAAGGTCATATATGTTAATCCTTATCTGTCAGATACTGTGTAGCCAGTCATCACGATAGAGTAAACACCATGATATGCTAAGTTTAAATGTTTACATACTTGTCTTCTGGTGGGAAAACTATGTTTTAATAAAAGAGTTTCAGTTCGCATATAATAATAACTAGACTGTTAAAAGCTTAAGTTTGGGGGAAGCAGGGGGTATGCATGATTTATGCGGGGAGACGGAGCGTAAGACGCATTCCCCTTTGAAAAGAAAAAGAAAAAGAAAATTTTAAGAAAGATTCAGAAAAAGAGAAAAATAGAATAAACACTTCAGCTACGTCAAGTTCTGTGGCCTTTGATATTTGAGCAAGTAAGCCCTTGGGGTGTCTTTACACCCAGCGCTCTAAGGCCGTCTGGTCTGGGAGTCGTTGGTCAAAAGCTAGCTACACGGGTATCATTGAAAAGCCTAAGAAGATTAGGCATTGCACAGTCGATTGTGTACACGAAAAAGTGCGAATACGCCCTCATGAGTAATAAGAGCTTAATGAAAACCCCTGTTGACTTTTAGCTCTAGTAATGCATGGTCTTGGTTAGAACCTATATGATTAACTGCTTTTCTTAAATTAAAACTTGTTTTTCCCCTAAGAAGTATAGTATGTGATAAATTTGTTCAAAATCATGTTTAATGGTTGTTAGGCACACAACGCACAATACATCAGTGCTGACAGTTCGTGATTTACAGAATATGCCTTATGGTCTTGTCTTGGGTAGCTTTTCTGTTTGATTATCTTGTGGTTTTCTGAGGCATTGCTTTGTAAGTTCAATACTGACTGGAACCTGGATTTGCATTCATGATAACGTAGGTTGTATACACTGTATATATACTGCATTGCATCATGTGTTTAGTTTTGTTTTGGTTGCTTGAGGGCAAGCAACATTTAAGTTTGGGGGTATTTGATAAGTGGTTTATTTGACCACTTATTCAGATACTCTCCAACTCGTTCTGTTGCTTAAACTCAAGTATTCCTATGAGTTTAATGTGTTTTTCCTTTGTTTTGTGTTTTTCAGGTTTAGGAACTCTTTCGACGTTTATTGAGCGTTAAAGGATCAAAGGTCGCTTAATTGGGACAGGGAGCTAAAATGATCTTAAAGTATAAGGATGGCATGGAATGAAGTTGTAATAGAGCAAGGCCACGAGGATGCAAGAAGTGCAAGAAGGAAAGAGCGAAGGTGGCAGCCAAATGCACCAGCAAAAGCAATGCAGCAGCATCAAAGTTTAGCAGCCCGCGCGGCCGCGTCGGGACAACGCATCCACGCCGCGCGCCCGCGCCGATACCCAGAGCAGAGGTCAAACTTCAGCAGTCATGCGGCCGCTCGAGGAAATAAGCTTGGGCTCGCGCGGCCGAGCCAGTCAAGAAATCTTCCAGACTTTGACTTTCACTTAGTAGACACAGGGGAGGATATGATATAAGGGTCTTAACCCTTCATTTGTTCGGCATCTCCAATAGGGAGCTCTCCCTTAGCTTAGCCCTAATTCCTTTCTTCCTTTACTTTTCATTTCTTGTTTATATTAGGTTAGTTTAGGAGTAGATTAGGGTTAATTAGGTAGTGTAGTTTCTAGGGTTAGATTAGCTAAAGAAGATTGAAGCAAGGATTGACCTCAAAGATCCAACACTTGGAGAAGATACAAGATTTGCATTTCTCTATCTTTTAACTCTCCTTGTATTCAATTTGTATTCGAATAATGTTTATGAACCTTGTGGATGATATATTTGAGTTGTCTATGACGTAAATCTATTTTGAGGTTCCAATGGAACCTTTTGAGTAGTCAATGTTGATTTATCTTCAATATTGGTTCTTATTGATTGTTATGTGATTGTCTACTGCGATATATGCTTTCATTACTTAATTGATTCATGGCCAATTAGTGTGATAACCAATGTGGACTTGAAAGACGAAGTGTAGGTTTAGATCGAATCGCGGTGGCGGGCGATTGTATGTTCACATGGCGTTGGACGTATGATTTGTGCTTAGGATAGATATATACCGAAACGCCGCTCGTAGTCAATAGAGAACTTGACCTTAAATCCTATTTATTTGTAAACACCATAGAAATATAGGGGTTTAGATAATGTGGGTGTTCACGTGTGTTCTATCATCTGTGGATTGCACGTGAGATAGATTAGGTACATCGAAAGATGGCCTTCTCTCACTTTTGTGTTCTCGGCTAGCAACTATAACTATTAATTTGACCTAATTGGAAGTATGTCGACTTAGACGAATCATTAGGGGAAATTAGAATATCTTATCTTCATTATCTGATTCTACCTTAGAATTACTTAGTTTAAGTTTAATTCCTTGCCTAGTTAACTTAGTTTTAATTCCAACTCTTTATCGCTCGTTTAAATAAGACTGAGGCGATTATGTACTATTGATTTGGCTACCTTTTATCTGTTAATTCCTCGTGGGAACGATACCTGTACTTTCACTTTATTACTTGTTGACCGCGTATACTTGCGCGAATATATTGACCGATAAATCGGCCAACACAAAGATAATGAGAATGAACTCGAATGGAGTTTAGTTGATAATAGGGAAAGAACCCTAAGGTAAATCGATGATCACGACGTGATCGGATTGAACTATAAAATGATAGATAGTGTGTATAGCTTGGTGCTATGAGAGAATGTACTATGAAATGGTACAAAAAGAACTCATGAGGAGTTGTATGTGATGAAACATAGAAAGTTTGTAATGAGCGAAGAGCAAGTTAAGAGTAAGATAGAGTTAAGTGTTGGACTTCCATTGAGGACTCATGTGATGGCTTAGTTATACAAACTTTTGTATGGGTAGAGGTTTTGTGCTTACGCTAAGTGCATCACATTGATAATCATTGGAATGCTGGTGTCGCGCTATCATTATACATATGGCGAAAAGGTGATTCTTTTCTCAATGCTTATTTTGATAGATAGATATTTCTAAGATTAAATTAGATAATATTAAGATTAGGTGTGAGTTCTTAAGACTCATGCCTATGACAAGTTTGTGACTAATAATCATATGAATTTTTGAGCCTATAAGCATATGGACAGTCCCTGATTGGTTCTTGGACTACGTATTCCTAGGACAAGTTCCTAAAATCGTATTATTATAGTAAGTTCCTGAACTTCCATGGTGTGGTAAGTTGATGAACTATACTGGGAATAGATATATTATATATCAAGAATTAAGAGTTTTGGAATAGTGAGCATTGATGGTAGTAAGAGATTGACGTGATGAAGAAATTTGGATTCTTCTAAATCTTCTAGCTATGCAAGATTTTTAAAATTTATTGACTTCGTGCTAGTGTTTGCACTTCGATTTTTGGTATGCTGTCGCAGACAACCAAAAATAAAACCTTACTACGAACGATAAATATGTAGTAGTGCAAGTAAGAGTCGATCCCACAGAGACTGAATAATCTACTTTTATACCTTGTATTCCAAAAGAGGGGATTTTTTTATTGTTATTAATTAAAGCAAACTAATGTGTAAAATATTGTAACGAATTAAATCAAGAGAACAAACCTTGGGTTAAGTCAACTTCCACCTTAGAAACATACACTGATCATTGACTCAAGCATACACAATTAATACCTTGAATATTCATCGTTAGAATTAATTCACCAATCAGAATTATTCCGTGTCTTTCCTTATTTTTAGTTAGATAGAAACAAGTGATCTAAATAACCCTAACTACTAAACAACTTCAGACAAACGCTAAAAGTTTAATATAAATAACCCTAAGATATAATAATCTAGTGATCTGCAGTCAATTATTAATCTTAGTTGTTTCGCAAATTAAAGTGACCAAACAATTACGGATTCAATATCTAATCTAGTAGTAAATTTCAATGAATAATAAACTAGTTTGCATCCTAGCAATTAAACAAATCAATTATATAATTCAAGCACAGAAGAATAATCAATACTCACAATATTAATTGAACAAATAAACTCAATTAGATCTCACAATGTATTTAATCCAAGGCTTCCGTCTCTTTAATCCAAGAACAAAAGCTTAGCCACACATGGCTATAGAAAACACCAAAGAATTATAGAGAGAAAAAGTATTTCATTAAATAGATGATATGAGATATGTTTGCTTAAGTCTCTGTTTATAACACAAGAAACCTAACCTCTAAATATGCCCTACCTGCCTTCCTTAGTTATGTCGAATCCTATTCGCAAAAGGGAAAGCAGCTACTGTGTTTCGCCTCCCCGTTGGGGCGGGAGTCTCTAATTGCAAAGCCCCGCTGGGGCAGGTTAAGCTACTGTTTAGCACTCCTTTATTTCGTGTGTTCCTCTTTTTCTTTCATACTTGCTTCCTTTATTTTCTTAGCAACATGAATTGTGGGCCCATCCTATGCAAGCCACTCATCCAAACCGTTAGCCCCCATGTTACCTATGCAAGCTGCTAATTTCCTTTATTTCGTGGGCCCATTATGATGTTAATGTTGTGCATGAAATACTTTTGCAAACTCTTCAATTCGTTCTATGTCAAAGGCGTGGCCCCCACTTTACGTGCTTGGGCTGCATACAATTCAATTCTCCAAACCGTGGCCCACTAATATATATATGTTGTAGGAACCCAACCCGTGAGCTGCTTCAATCTTTGCAAGCCGGGCTGCTACATTAATTTGTAATGAATAAAAGGTTTTGTGCCTTGTTTTTTTCCTTGATACAATTGTACCTAAAATAAAAATATAAGAACAACGAATATATTTAGGAACAAAATAAATATAAAAGAATAAGTATTAAGGGAATAAAATATAACATATTTCGTCCTTATCAAATTCCCCCACACTTATCTTTTGCTCGTCCTCGAGCAAAATAAAGATAAACTATAACACCAAAATTCAACTAAACAAATACACCAAACTTGAGCCACGAATTAATACGAACTTCAACATAGACCTCAAAGTTTCAAAACAATAACTCTTGGGAAACATCAAAACAATATATCATCTGAAACCCAAATTTATCTATAAATCTTACTTTATTCTCAACCCCTTGTGCGTGTGTGAATCCACCTAGATCAAACCAATCAGACTCTAGAAAAAATTATAAAATTGAAGCCTTAAAGGAGAAAGATAAACTCAACCACTTGTTTTCCCACCAATCTCAGTTAACACCAGCAGATAACATTAGATGATCAAATCGCTTTTCTTTGTTATTATTATTGTGACACCCCCGAATCCGGGTTCTCTGACCCTGGTCCGGTCCCCACGATACAATACTAACATCCACCTCTAACAACATACGATAACTAAAAATGCAGAATATAATAAACGTACGTCATTCATTCAAAAGGTGTTACTAGTCCCAAGATTCGATAACCTTAATACATCAATACAAACATACCCTAGAATAAATATTAGGGTTCATATTACATTAACAGTAATTAAACTAGACATAAAGATAAAGTCTGCTCCTTGCAAACCATCCTAAATCTTTCCTTTACCATTGTCCTTCCCTGAGGGCTCGGGCTTAACTGCAATATAAGTCATGATATAGCAAGAATGAGCAACAAGTTTGCTCAGCAAGTTTAGATACAATAATAAAGGATATATCATGATGAATGGAAAAATATCTGACAACGATTTCAACAAAATGAATATCTTAAAGATTCAACAATATGAATATTAGAACGATTCAATAATATGAATATCTGAACGATTCAACAATATGAATATCTGAACGAATCAGTACGAATAATAGAATGATTCAATAATATGAATATTTGTAAGGTTCAACAACCTGCATGATTCAACACTATGAACATCTGAACAATTTAACAATATGAATATTAAAAGCAAAGATAATAATTGCCTTTAGAATGACTGATAGTCGAGTAGACTCTGAACTATAACTTTCTAATGGGTTCAATAGCTAATTGACCCTTTTTAGAATTATTGGCTTCTGGCTACAGAAACTTAGTACCTCGAGGAGATCAGCCTCGGGCACAACGTGAATATGCATAACACTTAAATCTGCTTACTCGTATCATAAATATTAGATACCTGGGCACACTCCTACATATGAGGGGTGTTCTGTTCCGTCTAAGAATCCTTACCATCAATTGGTTTGGATAGCTTCAAAGAAAACTTCATACACTAGTCTGACCGAGCAAAGGTTCAGAATCTTACTGACATGGTTCAAGAAATTTAGAACCTTGAATAATGTACAAGTCCAAGACTGTACGAGCTCAAATGCACTAGGTGCGGACATCAATAATATCGATGTGGAATAATTGATAAGTAATTAAACCACTAAATAACATGCTTGGAAATAAAGTTCAAGCGATTAAGTAAACAACTTTCGATTCAACAATAACCTACTCAATACAATATGAGAAGGATAGAGAACTTGCACAAAGTGAAGTTTAGAATTTGCACAATATAGAAATTTATGTAAGTTCAGGGAACTTGCACAATACTCAACGTGTGAAGTTCAGGGAACTTGCACATACTCAGCGTGTGAAGTTCGGAGAACTTGCACAATACTAGATTTCCTTGCATAAAATAAATGCATAGGCTTAGACATTTACAACATCAAAGACTGAAATTCGGGGAATTTCACCATAATAGATCCCTTGCATAAAGTAAATGCATAGGTTAGGACATTTGCTTACAACGTTCTTTGAGTAAAGTAAACACAAAGATAAGATACTTGCACAATATACGAGTTTGTATAAGTTTAGAGAACTTGCATAATAAAGAAATGGAGTTCGGGAATTTGCAAAATAATCAAAGTGTGAAGTTCGGGGAACTTTGACAATACTCAAAAATAACCTGCTTGATACAATATGAGAAGGATAGGAAACTTTCACTAAAAACAAGTGAAGTTTAGAAACTTGCTTACACGGTTCATTGAATAAGGTAGTACAAGAATTTAGGATACTTGCATTCAATATAACAATCAACTGAAGTTAGGAAACTTGCTTACAATATCTGTTGAATAAAGTAATGCAAGGGTCTAGGAAACTTGCTCAAATATAACTTGAGGAAGATAGGGAACTTGCAAATAATACAATAACGGGTTAAAAAGAACTTGCACAATCAAAGAGTGAAGTTCGGGAACTTGCCTATTTGCTCAGCTACAAATAAATTCTAGCTTTAATAAAACTGCGTTGGAACGACCTAGCATTAACAAGTCGGCCTCTCCAATTAGTATATATAAACTAATATAAGTTCACACATACAAGACTCTAGTCATTATATAATTCTACAACGTAGTTCACGTAAGTCAATCTAATCCTGTCTTAGATTTAATAATTTTAGATTGTCTAGTTCATAAGCATCAACAAAGGCTTGAACACATAGCACTTCCAATTACTGATATAAATCAACACATATGTTTATCAAGTTTATCTAACTCAAGTTCGAAAGCTAATATATTTATTCTATGTCCACTTCAAGACCACATGTTTGTATGTCGAATATTCACATACTTTAAACAATATAAGTTCATGCTTCAAGATTGGTTACTAAAGTCATGTTATTGCATAACAAGGTCAAACAATACATAAGTAGTTATGCTTGTGCGTATACTACAAGTGTACACTTTAATCGTCATAACTCATGCCTTAAGAATCCACTTTCTATGAGTATGCGCGCATAGTTAAAATCTGTGTTTAACCAAGTGCGGTTCATGTTAATATGTCTATAGGCATAATGACATCCTAATAAACATCCTTCCATGCACACAACATGACTCACATGGTATTTAACTTTCAAATCTTAAGTTCTCTTTTGAAATAGTTGAAATCTTGCAATCGTGCATGCTAGTGTGTTCAACACTTTAAACGTACATATATAGACCATACGGTCAGGTTCATAAAATCAGAATTTATATCTCAATGTAACATGCCAAGTCCATGTTCAATGCTCACGTTTCGTTAGTAAGTTTTCCCTAATGAGGTCTAACATGACCGTGCACATTTTTAAACATGTATATACCAATTATCATGTTCTTCATGCCTATCTAGGTCATACTAATATGCTCGTTAAATTAGAATGCATACACAATATCTACATGTTAAAGTTCACCTTTGAAACTTATATGTTTCGCTAGAAATGTTTAATAGTGGGGTTCACATGCTCATATTCTATTATGAAACCCGTATACCAAAGTCAACATGCCTCCCATACAATTCTAAGTCATACTATCATGCTTGCAAGGTCAGAATACTATCATGGCAAGTATACATATCGAGTTTGTTTCCATATTCGAAGTTAGTTTATGAAACGCTAAGTTTATTTCAAACTATAATTACTTGTGCAACTATTAGTGAAACATGCTTACATTGCCTCAATACATCCATATATATATATATATCACTCATGCTAGTATGCTTAATCCAAACTAGTACCATAAGTTAGCATGAGCAGAAAGTAAAACAGAAAGCAAAACTGCAGACAGGCACTGGGCAGCTGCGCCGCTGGCCAGTGCAACACTGGCGCAGCTGCGCAGGCTGGCGGCCAGGCCTGAGGCAGTGCAGTTTTCGGCATACTGTAAACCCAACTCAAATTTTCTCCAACGAAAATCATTCTAACAATTTCTAACATAATTCTAACATGATTATAACTCCATATAACAAACATATATCACAATTCAATTACCATCAATCCTTGTTCAATCAAGAATTCAAAAATCAAGAAAATTGCAGAGAATGAGATAGGGAGAGCATGAATTGGAATTTATACCTCTATCAAAGGAATGGACTGCAATACTAATTCTCCCTCACTGATAACTCTCTCAACTCAATTGAAAACTCAGTCTACTAGCTCAATTTTATACTTTAGAGAAAATCTCAGCAATGTTAATTATGAAGGAGCAGAGCTCTTATATAGACAAATGGATAACCAGTCCATGACTTTGCAAAACAATGGAAATCCATATTATACAATGGGCAAGGAATGGTTGGTGAGTAGTTGGTGATTTCATCATGAATCCCACACCTCTTGAAATCATTAGCTAGCTTTGTGAAGAAATTGAGGAGAAGTAGAGTAGTGTAGTAGCCATGTGGGTTCACGTGTGAAGAATGAAGAGAAGAGGGGCTCTCATATTAACTCAGCAACTTGCATTCCATGTACTAATGTTATATATATGTATACATATAGTATATACTTAAGCTACATGTATCCATTCCATATATATTTAAATGGGAGCTACAATGTTATTTCTAATGAACAAATAATGATATAATGCATCAAGTAAGGTATATACATATAATCCATGTACATTTTCTATTAACACCGAATATAATACAATAGTGTATTGCTCATTATTTTACCGTAACTGTTATTATTATAATCATAACTTAATGAAATCATTATCAATTAATAATGTTTTTTTTGATAAAATATAAGGTGATAGGGTATTCATAATAGTTTTCCTACCCTCATCATGTCACATGCTCTACGTACACATTACACTTATCAATCTCACATAATTCAATTAAAATTACTACATATTGATGAGGCATACATGAATGTTTACTTACACAGTTCAAGTCACATAAGCAATATTATTGTGTACTCTACTAATGTAAATAAATCTTACTATATAGTCTATATGTATAATATAAGCCACATTAATATGTTACCTTGTACTATATAAAATATATAGTTAACTACCATATACATAAAAAGTTTACATATCACATGCTTGTATAAAATAATTAATCAATTAACCAAGTAAATATAATATTATTATATTTATTAGTTCTCTTACTCATTAATTATTATTTATTCATAATAATTATAAATCAATACATAATTAATTAATTACTCCCAATTCATTAATTATTATTTACTCATAATAATTATAAATCAACAACAAGAATAATTTCATACGTTATCAATTAATTACTCAAATATAAATAATTAATCACGATTAAATCTCTACACTATATTCAAGAAATTTGAATATATAATTTACTAACACTCTTATTAATATTCTGATATAAAAGTCTCAAGGTTAATCTACTAATTTGAATAACTATTAGTGATTCCCTTTAATAAAAATCCTAGCATTTATTAGCATAGGTTAAATCACATAAGCACATAACCACATAAGGTTTAAATAAGTTTGAAAAATTAACTCTCAAAATTTTTAAATCACAGATAAAATTAATAAGAAGCTTAAAATTCCTGGTCGTTACAATTATTATTATTATTTCTTTCTTTGGTAAGTGCATTTTATGCTCCATCTTACCAGCGAGTGCGTTTTACGCTCCATCTCGCTTGTCATGTGTTTATAAGTGAGTGCGTTTTACGCTCCATCTCATCCCACCACATGAATCATTTCTTGATTACTTTTTTTTCTCTTTTTTTTTCAAGCTTACAACTTTGCCTAAATCATTTCCCTTTTCTTAAATAATACCTCATATCAACTTCAAGTGGTGATCAAACAATTGAGAGAGTTCAAAGTTTCTTCCCTATACATTTAATCAGATAAATTCATTCCAAGTCAAAACTGGTTCGAATGGATATGTGCTCAATAGTGAGGGGTCTCAAATAAAGTAGTGATCAACAAAGAAAACCAAATTTAGATTACCCAATGTCTATCAGTCCTCCCAGAAGTTATCACAAAGAAATCAAAATTCTATGATTGGTCAAAAATCAAAGTCCAAATTAACTTATTTCTCAAGTGACACATCCTAAAACTACTCCATTTTCGTAGGAAACACAATTGTACTTAGCACGTGCAACAAGCCTTTAAACCCCAAGGTTAACCCAAGTGGACGAGTTTTGTCTCATGAGGGTTTGCAGTGAATATACCCACAAAATTAAAAAAAAATAAAAATTTTTGGAAAATATCTAAATTCTTCCCCCCACACTTAAAACTGACATTGTCCCCAATGTAAACTAAAATGCAAAGAAAAGGAGAGAGATACTCCTCTATGGGTTGCCTCCCATGCAGCGCCTTTGTTTATGGTCTTTGGCTCGACTCGATATTGCCTTTGAGTTAATCTGTATAAACCGGATCCTCAAGGTCCACATTCTCCACCTTTTCTTCTTGGAAACCCTCATGAAAATATTTAAGTCGATGACCATTCACCTTGAATACTTTAGAAGTTGCTAAACATTTGATTTCAACTGAACCATGCGGGAAAATATTAGTAACAACAAAAGGTCCATTCCAACGAGAATGTAACTGACCTGGAAACAAATGAAGTCATGATTAGTAGAGCAAAACTTTTTGACCAATTTGAAATTCTTTTATCATGAAAAGCTTTCGTTTTTTCCTTGTAAATCCGTGCGCTCCCATACGCGTCATTACGAATTTCCTCTAACTCCTGTAGTTGAAACTTCTGGTGTTCTCCACTTTCATCCATATTCATATTGAAGCTCTTAATAGCCCAATAAGCTTTATGTTCCAACTCAACGGATAGGTGATATGGCTTCCCAAACACTAATCTATAAGGTGACATACCAATGGGTGTCTTGAATGTAGTTCGGTAAGCCCATAAAGCATCATCCAAGCACAAGCTCTAATCTTTTCTGCTTGGGTTAACTGTCTTTTCAATGATTGCCTTGATTTGTCTATTTGACACATCTGCTTCCGTTGGTCTACAGGTGATAAGCAGTCGACACCTTATGAGTCACATGATACTTCCTCAACAATGCTCCCACTGTTCGATTGCAAAAGTGAGTCCCTCGATCACTGATTAGAGCTCTTGGAAAGCCAAACCTAAAAAAAATGTTAGACTGAATAAAATCTACAACCAATTTAGAATCGTCAGTTCTGGTGGCTTTGGCTTCCACCCATTTCGAAACATAATCAACAGTGAGTAAGATATAAGTACAACCGAAAGAGACAGGAAACGATCCCATGAAATCAATTCCTCAAACATAAAAAATTTCACAATATAATATGGGAGTTTGCAACATCTCAATTCGTTGAGAAATATTACCTATCTTTTGACAATTATAGCATGACTTACAAAACAGATATGAATCTTTGAAAAAAGATGGCCAAAAGAAACCACATTCCAATACTTTCCATGCTGTTCTCTTGGTTCCAAAGTGACCTCCACAGGCATAAGTATGACAAAAAGTGAGAATAGAAATAATTTCACTTTCAGGGATGCATCTTCGTATCACTTGGTCGGCACAGTGCTTCCATAAGTAAGGATCATCCCACACATAGTTCTTGGCATCACTTTTGATTTTATCTTTTTGAGCCTTAGACAAACTAGAAGGTAAGATGTTAGTAGCCAAATAATTCACAATATTTGCATACCATGGCATGGTTGTGCTTGTAGAAAATAATTGTGCATCGGGAAACTCTTCTTTCAGTTGAAGTTCATCATGCACATTCACTAAGCGACTCAAGTGATCCACAACACTATTCTCCGCTCCCTTTTTGTCCTTAATTTCCAAGTCAAATTCACTCAAGAGAAGTATCCATCTTATCAATCTTGGTTTTGCCTCTTTCTTCGTCATCAAGTAACGAAGAGCTGCATGATCAGAATATACAATGACTTTAGTACCAAGCAAATAAGATTGAAATTTTTCTAAAGCAAAAATAACAACTAAAAGCTCTTTTTCTATAGTAGAATAGTTTCGTTGGGCATCATTCAAAGTTCTCGATGCATAATAAATGGCATGTGATGCTCTTCCGATTCTTTGGCCCAAAACAGCTTCTATGGCGTAGTCACTTGCGTCGCACATTATCTCAAAAGGCATGGTCCAATCAGGTGGTTGAATAACTGGAGTGGATGTCAGTGGTTCCTTCAATTTATCAAATGCCTTGCGACACTTCTCGTCAAACTCAAACTCGACATCCTTTTGTAGTAGACTGCATAGGGGTGATGCTATTTGGGAAAAGTCCTTGATGAATCTCCGATAAAAACATGCATGTCCAAGAAAAGAACAAACTTCCCAAACACTAGTGGGATATGCAAGCGATTGTATAATGTCAACTTTAGCTTTATATACTTCAATTCCCCTAGATGAAACAACATGACCCAAAACTATACCTTGTTCAAACATAAAATGACATTTTTCAGAGTTTAAGACAAGGTTAGTTTCTATGCATCTTTGAAGAATAAGTGTAAGGTTATGCAAACATTTATCAAATGAGTCTCCATAAACTATAAAATCGTCCATAAAAACTTCCATGATATGCTCAATATATTCTGAAAATATGCTAACCATACACCTCTGAAAAGTAGCCGGTGCGTTGCAAAGTCCGAAAGCCATGCGGCGATATGCGAAGGTACCAAATGGGCATGTGAAAGTAGTCTTCTCTTGGTCCTCTGGGGCAATTGCAATTTGGTAGTAACCTAAATAACCATCAAGAAAATAATAATAAGAATGTCCAGCTAATCGTTCAAGCATTTGATCAATAAAAGGTAATGGAAAGTGGTCCTTGCGGGTTACAACATTTAATTTTCTATCATCTATACAAACCCGCCACCCATTTTGAACTCGAGTGGGGACCAACTCGTTATTCTGATTCTTCACAACAGTTATTCCAGTCTTCTTAGGGACCACTTGAACTGGGCTAACCCAACTGCTATCTGAAATAGGATCACTCCGACGTCAAGAAGTTTGAGAATTTCTTTCTTTACGACATCCATCATAGGAGGGTTCAATCTCCTTTGTGGTTGACGGGAAGGTTTCACTTCATCCTCCAGCAAGATCCAATGCATGCATGTAGAAGGGCTTATTCCTTTAATATCAGCTATCGTTCATCCAATGGCCTTCTTATGCTCTTTTAAAACATGCAGGAGTTTCTCTTCTCGGGATGCACCAAGTGTACTGGAGATAATCACTGGTAATGTTTCTCCTTCTCCAAGGAACACATATTTGAGATGACTAGGAAGTGGTTTCAAATCGAGAATTGGTGCCTGCAAAACAGAGGGCAAAGTCTTCTCGTTAGAAATTAACAATTCAGCATAAGATATGTTACCTATTTTCTTAGCGTCATTCAACGCTATTACAGTTGCTTGTAACTCGGTGCTAAAATTCCAATTTTCACTTTCTTCATGAATGTTCATGCTAAGTGTAATTTCTAATTCATCCTTACCTTCAATTTTAAAGATTTCCTGTGCTAAAGAGTCAATTTCATCAACCGAATAAACATTATTATCATCAGTGGGGTAACGCATGGCATCATAAATATTGAACTTAACAATTTCGCCATCAAATTCCTTTGAAAATGTTCCACTATGAATGTCTATTTTAGTCTTTGATGTTTTTAAGAATGATCTTCCTAACAAAATAGGGGCATTTTGATCACCATTTTCCATATCAAGCACATAAAAATCTGTATGAATGATCAAATTATTGACTTGCACAAGGACATCCTCAACTACACCTTTGGGATAAGCATTAGACCTTGTCAGCCAGTTGTATTACAATACCAGTTTTACTCAATGGTTCAAGTGATAAAGTAGCATATATAGAGTATGGCATGACATTTATAGAAGCTCCTAAGTCAAATCTGGCTTTCTCAAATCTAGTGTTACCTATCGTGCATGGAATTATGAACATACCCGAATCTTGGCACTTAGTATGTAGTTTTGTTTGAATAGCTTGTAAGACATTCTCCCCTACCCTTACCTTTTCATATTTTTTTAATTCCTATTTTTTCTTGTGTGTACACAGTTCTTTCAAAAATTTGGCATAACAAGGTTATTGTTTGATAGCATCTAACAATGGATTAATTACCTCGCATTTTCGAAAAGTTTCATACAAATCTGAATTTTTTTCATATGTTCTATTTTCTATTAAAGCAAGAGGGAAAGGAAGGTACCGATTTATATCCAGAGAGAGGGGGAAATTTACGCTTTGGTTCATCCTTGTCATTCATAAGACTGCTGTCTGCTGCTTCTTGTTCCTTATTTGTATTGCCTTGATCTTGTGGTGTAGCCACTGTCTTTTCTGGAATTGTTATCTCCTTACCATTCCTCAAAGTGATTGCACTTGGATTATCTTTTGGATTCACCATTGTTTGGGAGGGTAATTTTCCTGAACTTTGTGCCTCAAATCGACTAAACGCAGTCGCCATTTGTCCCACTTGCGTACCCAAATTCTGAATACTTGCCCTCATTTTTTGTTAAAAATTTAAAGTGTTTGTGCCAAGTATTTTAACAATATCTTCTAAAGACATACTAGGGTTAGAAGATTGGCCCTGCTGTTGTCTATTAGGGATACGATGGTTTGTACTGCTGCTGATTTGGAAAAGTCTGAGTTGCGGGTTTAGTTGTTTGTGGATTTTCGTAGCTAAAATTAGGATGATCCCTCCATCTAGGATTATATGTGTTTGAAAAGGGATCATATTTTCTTTGTGGTTGTCCAGGAAATCCTCCTGCTGTATTTGCCTGCTCAACGGATTCCTCTTGAAGAGTTGGGCATGCATCTGTCAGATGTCCTACTACATCACAAATCCCGCAAGCTTTTACCTTCTGTGTGTTACCTGCACCCATTTGACGAACAAGAGAAGTTAAACTCACAAGTTGTTATTCAATAGCAGAAATTTGTACCTTACTAGCATTCCTAGGTGCAGAAATAAGTCTAGTGCCAAATTGTTGAGAGTTGGCTACCATATTTACAATTAGATTTCTTGCAGCCTCGGGGGTCTTATCCACCAACACTCCGCCACTAGTAGCGTCAATTATGCTTCTATCTGTACAACTAAGACCTTCGTAGAAATATTGGAGAAGCTGATCACTGATTTGATGATGAGGGCAACTAGCACACAATCTTTTGAAACTGTAACGATTGAGATTTTATATTTAATTTTAAATATTTATTGAGTTAAATGAATATTTTATGTGACTTATTTATTGAATTAAATAAATAAATTAAGTGATCTATGGAAATGATTTAATTAAGTGTTATATATTAATTTAATGAATGTTATTTAATTGATGTGTATATATTAATTTTATATTATAGTTCTAATTTAATTGAGAAAATTGAATTAGATGAATTATGTGATGAAGTGTTACATGAATTATAATTAGCGAGTAATTATAATTATGTGATAATTTTATGTGATTAATTGATGTTAGATTTTAATTGATTAAATTAGTTGATTAATAGTTAATTGATTAAAAGATGACATTAAAGTATGTGCTAAAATGATTTATTAAATAAATTTTTAAATGATTTTTTTTACCAAATAAGGCCCTTGCTTTTGTTTTAAAAGACTGTTGTCAAACAGGGCCCTTACACTAGTTTAAACCTAATTTACCTAAACCATGCCTAAGTTAGTAAAACTAGTTTCTAATTTTCTTGTAGCCAAACAAGCCAAGTTGGCTTTTGAATTTTGTAACTTACGCAATTAGTAGTAGTTAGTGTATAATTATGATATGGGAGTTACCTATTCTATTATATGTATATTGTATATACGTTAGTGTTATAATCCTAAGTCTAAACAAAGAAAAGAGAATGAGAGAAAGAGCAGAGAATATCATAGAAGAAAAGAAGGAGAAAGAATTGGTAGAACTCAAGCTCGTAATAATCTTTTCTTTATACTCATAGCTAAAAAGGTAAGAATTCTATATTCTTTATATTTTATTCTCTGTCAAAAATTAAGTTTTCATGAAAGTTGTAATCATGAATTTTATAAATATGATTGTGTTCATGTGTTATTAGTAGTAATTATATGAAAGGATTTTCGAAAATCAAATTGTTGTTAAAACATGTTTAATGAAAAACTTGTATTCTTATGAGTTTATATGATTTTGGCAAATTTTAGAGTAAAAGTTATGATTTTATTGTGTTAATATGCCTATTTAGAATTGTTGTGATAATATCTTTAATTTCAAATATAGTGCATGTGTTATAAGTTGAATTGATTAAGAATTTGATTACAGTGACTTATTTTGGAAAATATATGAGTTTTCATGAAAATGGCCAAATTGAATTTTTAAAACTTGTGATTATCATTGTTTAGATGGTTTTGTGTTTTGGAAGCATGCTATGTATATGTATAATTGCATATGTATGATTTACAATGTTTAAGTTACTGTAAATATCCAATTGTGGGCTTGTATGGGTTAATCGGTGAAGCAGAGTAACGTGGCTGCCTGCGTCTGGCCGAGTCGCTGCGCCGGCAGCAAGGCCAAGAGCAGCGCATGTAATATCCGAGGTTATTATGTCATTTAACAATTATCAATAAACGAATTTATGTGAAATTCTTGGGTGTTTTCTTTTATTAGATGTATCTATGTTATACATACATGTGTTATTTTATGATATATGATGAGGAGTATTTAAATGGTTGGTTCAGTTTAATTCAACTATTTAAATTGGATAAGTATGGAGTTAATTTTATTAATTTCGTGGGATGGCTTTAAATAATGATTTTGAGTTCGGAATAGAATTTAGAGACGCGGACTGCGTATTTGAGTCCGAAACGTTAAAATTAGTCAGGATAGACTGTAACCACGAAAATGTGTCACGGTTGACTTTTTGGTCAAAGTCAACCAGTTGACTTTTTGGGTAAAAAGTCAACCACGAATTTTGGAAGTGAATTTGACGAAACGGATAGTCCCATGACGTCCGGGACGTCGATTTTAGTAGGAATTGATATAAGTATCGCAACGTTTGGCTACGGAGGGCAAAATGGTCAAAATGGTTATTTAATTGATTATAATATTATTTTAATATGTTGATCAGCAGCTGGAGTGGGCCCACATGACAACTGATTTGGGACAAGGGAGTATACGTTTTAGAAGATTTAGAGAGGAAGGGAGTTATAATCCTTTACACCCACACACTCTTCCATTCTCTAACTCCTCTTTTCATTTTAATATTAGTTAATCATGCAATATGTGTATAACCGTTATGAGAACATGGAGGGGCTGATGATATCAGCCTCTATCAAGCTATATCAATCTCTATTTATACTCTCCACCCAAAACACTACCTCTTTTGCTAAAAACTTCATCCCGTGAGAGAAATTGAGAGTAATAGTTAGTGTGGAGTTATTCTGGAAATTTGCAAAGTCTAAACTAACAAGGGGGAAGGATTATCAGAGTTAAAACAAGGAAGAAATTCGTCTAAAAAAGTAAGCATGAACTCTCTTTCATATGTTCTTAAGAAAATAGTAAGAAAAAGCATGTATAGCCATGGTAAATGATTTGTTTTGATTTTGTGAGGCTATGTTCATGTTGGTTACTGATATGTGGATGTAGAGAACGAAAGTTCTGGTTTAATTCATGTCTCTTACACATTGAATCGTATGAATTTATGCCATGCATGCTAAGTGTTTGCTAAAATGCTTCATAGATGTCAAATTACTCAAAACATAAAAAGTTAGTGAGTTTGATTATTGTAACATGTGTATTTATGTTAGTATATATGTTCTGGACAATAGGAACCAAGTCCTTGCATGCTAGAATCAAAATCATGAATTTTTGTCAAAGTGGGTTAACTTAGAATCTGTGACTTTTTGGGTTTTTCGGAGCCTTGGAATCATAGCTTCTGTGACTCGTTGGTTGTATGTGTTAATTTTGTAAAATACTATGTAGTATGATGTCTCACCTGACCAATTTTCAAAAGAAACGGAGTTAAAATGAGCAAGTTATGAATTTCGTAAGCAAACATGTTGGTATAAAAATCTGCAGAATTCTGGGAATTTCCAGAAATTTTCTAAGTCTGGAAGGCAGTCTGGCACGCTTATCTAGACTGCTGGATCGAGGTCTTAACATGTTAGTTTCATGTATGTTGTATTTTTGTAAAATACTGTGATGTATAGAGTGTATGGTGTCCAAATATCATGGTCATACAACTTGTAAACAAGTGGGAATTAAATCGGGAAGTAGGCTGTTCGGCAGGAAAAAACTTTTCTAGGCATGAAGAGCAGCGCAGCTGCGCCATTCATACGGCTTAACGCTGCGCAGCTGCGCCACTCAAAGTTGGAGTCCGGGTTTTCCAGGCAGCGCAGCTGCGCCGGTAACACGGCTTGAGGCTGCGCAGCTGCGCCAGTCCGGGTCGGTCCGGGTCAGGTCTGATCCGGGTCGGGTCGGGTCGTGTCAGAAAAATTTCCAGAAACTTTATTTTCCCAGATTTTTATATTTAACCACTGGACCTATAAGTTGCAACCTGTTTATGTAATTGAATGGTATTGTGTAATTGAATTGCATTGTTAATTGATTACATGTTAAATGATAATCCAATTGAGATAAAAGGAAACCATTATATTTCAGAGTCGTGTTCGAGAACCTAATTGCTTAACATGACACATATGAATAGGTTACGTGAAGAGCTAGTAGATAGAGTTAATTGTAGCAGACGTATCAGGCAAGTTTCCTTACTCGGATTTGATTATGCAAGTTTCTTACCGTATTTTTCATTGATAAATTATTCAAGCCTTACTTCTTTGATTACGGTAAGGGTAAGTACCGAGCTTGTATTTATTCGTTGACATGTACAAATTCCTTTGACGTAAATTTCTACAACTTCAATTATCGTGCAAGTTTTATTGTTGATTACTCAGTTATTAATTCAACGGCTATGCTTTAAAGTTCTATCGATTTAAAAGAACTGCTTCCAATTATGCTTTCTAGCTTTTGTTTCAGCTAGAGATTATTGATGACAAATGATTTAATTCAAATCTTTTGAAGCTATTTAATGTTTACCAATCCAAATTATTTTGGTGCGGTCTCGCATGAATACTAAGATGAACAACCCGAATAAACGGGCAAACAGATGTCGGGCATATAGTCCCATTTATGCTTATGCAATTTAAACTTTATACTTGTGCACAATGTAGGGTACAATAGGCTGATCACCTGGAGTACTTGTAGAGACTGTTTACAATCTATTTGATTGTTAAACCGTCTGATGATTTTTCGATGAAACAAAGTAATGTTCAGGGTGTTTTATGCCCCTTAGTATGATATTGAGAATTCTTAAACTCTTATTCTTGATATTTCTTTTTAACACTTGATAATTCTTTCAACTGTTATAGCTATTCAGATGTTTCTACTCCTGATGTGTGTTTTCAAACTACTTTATATACTTGCTGGGCAATTTGTGCTCATTCTTGCTTAAACCTTTCAGTTAAGGATGAGAAGGCTGAGGGCTCGGGCAAGGACAAGGGGAAGTCTAAGATGAAATGATGCTAGTTACCTTATGTAATAAGTTTATATTTCCGCATATGATGTAATGTAACGATAAACGCTAAGTTTAAGTTGTGGTTTATTAAAGGTTGTAAAGACTTGGGATTTTATTTGGAGTATGTACGTAATAGTTATAATGTTATTATTTTTATGGGAATTTACTTAGATAGATGATGATGTATGTTGTATCGTGATCACCATGTCCTGTAATCGATGTTACACGGATTTGGGGGCGTCACAGCGCAGCTGCGCCGCTTGTCCTTCCCAGATCCTTACCCTGCGCAGCTGCGTCGATGCCAAGGCCTGTGGCTGCGCAGCTGCGCCGTGCACAGTGCTTGGGCAATGTGTTTTAAATAATTGTGTAGATTGTCTTCATGCCTAAGTTACATTATTGCTAAGATAATGAGCATGTATCTAACTGCTATAACGTGTGTTAACATAAAGTTGATAAATTCATAATTTGAGAATAAAAGAAATTTTGAAAACCTAATATGGTATTTAAATTATAAACTGTAATTGTTTAATTGTACAATAAGTTATCTAATTATAATTTTTTTAATTATAATTAAGAGTAAATGTTTAATTTAAATTATAGTTCTGTGAAATTATAATATATAGAAGTTGATTTATTTTAATCAATTAGATGTTAATGTAAATTATAATTTAATTAATTATAATTTAATAAATACATGTTTAATTATGGATTTTAAATTGATAATTACATGATTAATTATAAATTGTGTAATTATAATACATGTTATAGTTTAATTAATTATGGATTATAATTGATAAATACATGATTAATTATAAATTGTGTAATTATAATACGTATTATAGTTTAATTAACTATGGATTATAATTGATAAATACATGATTAATTATAAATAGTGTAATTATAATACATGTTATAGTTTAATTAATTATGGATTATAATTGATAAATACATGATTAATTATAAATAGTGTAATTATAAATGCATGATATAGTTTAATTGATTATAAATTATAATTTGTTTATAATTTAAAAGGTAATTATAATTTAAGTAATTATAATTTGATTAAGTGTTTAAATTATAATTATTTAATTATAATTTAGCTAAACACATAATTAATTTAATTATGTGAGTATGCGTATGATGTAATTAACTATGTGATAGTTAATTATTATTATTTATTTAATTAGAGTGAGTTAACCATGAGGGTTAACCACGTATGTGAATTAGTTATGTGTTAACTAATTTAGGTTATTGTGATTAAATATATATGTGTAGGAAGTATTAAAGTACGTGAATTGAGTTAAGTAGCTTGCGCTTGAGGCAAGCTTTCTAAACCCTAATCTTGTATTAATTTTTATGCAAGTTTTCTAAACCCTAATCTTGTATTAATTTTTATGCAAGTCTTCTAAATCCTAAACTTGTCAAATATATACAAATCCTTGAATTCATATATTCATTGTTGAGAATGTCCTTTCCGTTTCTGTATTGGGCAATTGTTTATTTAATTGAAATGGTCTTAACTTATTGTTCAAGTAAGATCCAATTATTATTTCAAATGCTTTAAGTTTACTTCTAAAGCATATGTAAATTCATAATAATTTTATTTATGAATTATTGGAAGTCGATTCAACTAATCCTTAGTTGATGAACGTGAATTCTAAATTACCCTTGTAAGCTTATCCAAACCAAACTTTCTTTGGTGCGGACTTGAATTCAAATTACTGAGTTGAACAACCCTAATTATTAGGGAAGATGATTACGCATAGCGTTAAGATGTTTGTGCACAATACATGGTACAAAGGGCTGATCCCCCTAAGTACGAGTTAAGGTCCATAGTCTTATTGACTGTTAAAGGTTTAAATAGAAATATTTATAACCTAGGACAAGAAGAGTTCAAAGGTCTTGTGACCCTCAGATAAATTTTATATTCGAATTTGAATGTTGATAGAGAATTATTATTCAATTCTTTTTTATTGAAGCAAGCTAAGTTGTTCAGATTATTTTTAAAGATATTCTTTCATGTCTATATTATTGTTAAACTCAAGTGAGCTGTGGTTTGCTCACTCTTGCATTAAATAACAATTTCAGTTAAGGTTGATCACGCTGATGCTCCGTCTACAAGTAAGGGCAAAGGAAAGCAAAGCAAGTGAAGACTTGTTTTAATTTAATGATTGTAATGAGACTTGAATGTTATGTTTCCGCACTTTATTATTTCATGTCAGGTTTAGAGTAACTCGAGATTATTTTAAAAAGGTTGTAACCCTTGTTGTAACGGATATTTAATTATTTTAATTTATGTTGTACTTACTTTGCGTTATTCATTGGGTAGATGTATGTTATACTAGAAAGTGAACACCAAATCATGTGAAAACGAAGTACCCGGATTTGGGGGTGTCACAGGTTGGTATCAAAGCTATAGGTTATGAAACCTTAGGTGGGGAAAAACCTTAGGTAGTAGCCTTATAGGTAAGATCGAAAAGATAGGTGTGATAGGTAAAGATAATAAACTACCTTATGTGCTATGTGTTTACATTATAGTATTCGAAGAGTGACGACTCGATATCACGTAATAATGAACTTTAAAATTCTTTTGTCAGGATGTCGAACGTTGGAGAACCTAGTCAGGCTAAAGAGGATGTACCTCAGGTGCCTAGAGATGAGGAACCCCGTGACATATGTGTTTTCTGGGAGCAGTTGGTTAGGAGAGAGCCATCTCCAGTGATCACCGTAGCTGGTCGGGAGCGTGAGCTGACACCTATTCCAGAGGATGAGGACGAGGATGAGTCTGAAGAGGAGGAAGAGGATCCCGAAGAGGAATTCCCACCTCACTCTACTAGTGCTGAGATGTACAAGGCAGTCTACGATAGCAATGTGAAGCTTCATGGAAGCGTAGGAGATCTCGAGGAGACTGTTCAACAGCAAGACGAGACGATCGAGGAAATGGCAAGTGACATAGGAGATGTACAGAGGAAACCTGATGCATATGAAGGTTGAGAGAGATACTGCTCGATTTGAACTGACGAAGCTGAAGCAAGACATCCAGGAGGAGTTGAGGAAGCGTGCCAGAACTAAAGAGTCAAGCTTGAGGGCTAATCAACGAGCCGATCGAGCTGAAGGTGAAGCTAAAGCCAAGAGAGCTAAGCTGAGGGAAACGGAATATGCTTTTCATACAGCGAAAGAGAGAGCTCAGGACCGTATTTTCTACTACCCAGCTCAGTTCCAAGGTTTATCGTGGTATGTGGTGGATCGAAGAATGACATTTCTGGTAATGGAATAGGAACGCAGAGAGGCTGTGAGACGCATTAATATGCCTAGGCAGCAGTAGCAGTAGTAGCAGTATCAGTAGCGGTAGTAGTAGAGTTTTGTTTATGTATTATTGTTTTGAAATAAGTAATGTAAATCCCATAATTTGAGATAAGAATGGGATGAGTTAATAATATAATCCTGCAACTTTTCCAGTTCAGGAAGGATGATGTAAATGGTAGAAATGCTATCTGATTGATGTTTTAAACTACGACTAATGAATAAAAGAAGTTATTTGATGTGCTATATGTTCTATGTGAACTGAATTCTTTAAAATGTTTAAGTATGAACTTGAATACTTAATAGTTGAATAAAGGATCTAATAATAATATTTTCTTAACAGAAAATGCCTCCTAGAAGAAGAGTAACACGTCAATACTCCGAGACGAACAACAACAATAACAATGGGACGAATCCCAATTCGGTTCAGCAGTTGGTGAACCTGTTGACCGGAGCCCTTGCGAATCAGCAGCAAGTGTAGGGAACTACGTTCAAGGAATTCAAGGCAGTAGGACCGCCTGAGTTCAAAGGATCGACTAACCCTATTGAGGCTCAGACATGGGTTATGGAAATAGAGAAGGTGTTTGACGTGGCTAGGGTAGGTGAAGACCAGAAGACAGCATTCGCGACTTTCATGTTGAAGTCGGATGCTAGTTTTTGGTGGCAGGCTAATAAGACTAGGGAGGGGGAGGGAGTCATCACGTGGGAACGTTTCAAGAAAATGTTCTACGAGATGTATTTTGCAGTGAGTTCGCAGGACCAGATGGAGGTCCAGTTCCTAGAACTTAAGCAAGGAGGGATGACGGTGTCCGAGTATGCCGCTAAGTTCAACGAGTTGGCCAGGTACGCTACTCACCAGGTCAGCACTGATGCTAGAAAGGCAAAAAGGTTTGAGCGGGGACTGAAGCCCTGGCTTTACAGCAAGGTTTCCATGTTCCAGTTAAATACCTTTGCAGCGGTGCTAGAGAAGGCCATACTTGCTGAGGGAGGAAGCGAAGCGGTGACGAAGTTCAATCAAGATAAGAAGAAGAAGAATAAGGTAGAAACCAAGGCTGGGGGTAGCAGCGCTATGAACCAAAAGAGGAAGTGGTCTGATAATACCTCTGCTGGGAGTCAGCAAGGAAGCCAGCAGAAGAGGAAGTTCGAAGCATGTGCTACATGCGGTAAGAATCACACTGGCGTGTGTATAAAGGGGAAACGGGTGTGCTACAACTGTGGTCAGAAAGGCCACATTGCGCCTAATTGCCCAAACCCAAAGAAGGGAGCTTGCTTTACATGTGGATCCAAAGATCACATGGCTCGCAACTTCCCAAAGAAGCTGATAGCAGGGTCAATAGGGAGCAGAGGGAATGGAAGCAGCAGTTCTGTGACTATCGCTGCACTATTGCAAGCTGTTCGACCCACTGCACGGACATTCAATATGACGGTGCAGGATGCGGTGAAATCAAAAGACGTGGTGTCAGGTATTATTCCGGTCAATAGTATAAATGCATATGTATTATTTAATTCGGGTGCTACTTGTTCATTCATATCTGAATATTTTGCTAAAACCCTAGACTTAACTGTAGAAGAGTTAGTTTACCCTTTGAACATAGAGATTGCGAATAGGGAAGTTATTCCTCTTAGGAGCATTTATAAGAACTGTAGACTGGACATTAATGGTCAGGAGCTTAGAGTAGATTTGATTCCGATAAAACTCGGGGAATTTAACGTCATATTAGGTATGGATTGGTTGTTCAACCATGGGGCGATAATCGACTGTTAGAAGAAGTCGGTGAACCTTACGACTCCGTCGAAGTTAGTGTTCTATGGTAGCAAATCGCCTAGACAAGTGAGTTGTCTGACGGTTATGCAAGCCAAGAAACTTCTGACGCAAGGTTGTGTGGGATATCTAGCCTACATAGTAGATACGCGTAAGGAAAGCCCGAAGGTGGAGGAGATATCGGTAGTTAAGGAGTTTGTGGACGTTTTTCCGAGCGATTTGCCAGGACTTCCGCCGGATAGGGAGATAGAGTTCGTGATCGATCTAGCGCCAGGAACTGCTCCGATTTCGAAAGCTCCGTACCGAATGGCTCTAGTTGAGATGAAGGAACTAGGAACTGGTGGTTCAACTACAAGAATTACTGGACAAGAAGTATATTCAACCAAGCATTTCGTAGTGGGGAGCGCCTATTTTATTCGTGAAGAAGAATGATCGATCGATGCATCTTTGCATTGATTATAGGGAATTGAACAAAGTTACGATCAAGAATAGGTATCCTTTACCTAGGATCGATGACTTGTTTGATCAACTGAAGGGTGCGAAGTACTTCTAGAAAATTGATTTTAGAAGCGGGTATCATCAGTTGAAGGTGAGAAGATAAGATATACCGAAGACGGCTTTTAGGACTCGATATGGTCATTACGATTTTTTGGTGATGTCATTTGGTCTCATGAATGCCCCAGCTGCATTTATAGACCTAATGAACAGGGTGTTCAAGCCATTTTTGGACAAGTTCGTGGTAGTGTTCATAGATGACATCCTGGTTTATTCCAAGACCGAGGAGGAACATGCTGAACACTTACGACTAACCTTATAAGCACTGAGACGAGAGAAGCTTTATGCTAAATTCTCGAAATGTGAATTCTGGTTGGAACGTGTGCAATTTCTTGGCCACGTGATAGAAAAGGATGGTATTTCGGTGAATCCGTCGAAGGTTGAAGCTGTTATGAGTTGGGAACAGCCGAAGACGCCGTCTGAAGTGAGGAATTTCTTGGGATTGGCAGGTTATTACCGAAGATTTATCCAAGACTTTTCTAGAATCGCAACTCCATTGACGAATTTGACTCGTAAAATAGTTAAGTTTGTTTGGACGGAGAAATGTGAGGAAATTTTTCAAGAGTTGAAGAAGAGGTTGAGTACTGCGCCTGTTTTGTCGTTACCGGATAATACGAGAAATTTCGTAGTATATAGCGATGCCTCACATAAAGGATTAGGCTGTGTGTTATGCAGAACGGCAAAGTCATTGCCTATGAGTCACGTCAGCTAAAGGATTATGAGAAGGGGTATCCGGCCCATGATCTAGAATTGGCGGCAGTAGTGTTTGCCCCAAAGATTTGGAGGCACTATTTATATGGAGAAAAGTGTGAAATATACACAGATCACAAGAGTCTGAAGTATATATATTTACCTAGAAGGATTTGAATATGCGCCAAAGAAGATGGTTGGAATTGATTAAAGACTACGATTGCGAGATACTTTACCATTCGGGTAAAGCTAACGTTGTTGCCGACGCTTTGAGTAGGAAAGGTAGGGAGAAGCTGAACGTGTTAACTGATCAGGATCGGTTAATAGAACAAATGGCTAGATTGTAGTTGGAAGTGAAATTTCTGAAGGAATCGGATGAGATATTGTTTCAAGTAACCACTGGTTCTACTCTAGTAGACAAGGTAAAAGAAGCACAACTTCATGATGAAGAGTGTGAAAAGATTATGAAGAGGTTAATTGATGGCAAAGAGTTCAAGTTCAAGATCAATAATGAAGGTCTGTTACGATTTGAATGTAGAATTTGGGTGCCGCCAGCATCAGAGGTCAAAGAGAAGATTCTGAGCAAAGCTCATAGTTTTAGATATTCTATTCACCCTGGGAGTACGAAGACGTACCAGGACCTCAGGCATTATTTCTGGTGGCTGAATATGAAGAGGGATGTTGCAGAATGCGTTGCGAAATGCTCAGAAACTCAAAGCAAAACACCAGAGACCAAGTGGACTGCTCCAACCGTTAGAAATTCCAAAGTGGAAGTGGGAGCACATCACGATGGATTTTGTGGTAGGTCTTCCAACGACTCAAAAGGGATTTGATGCGATATGGGTTATAGTGGATCGACTGACGAAGTCAGCCCACTTTTTGCTGATCAGGGTTAAGTACAACCTGGATAAGCTAGCGAAGCTATACGTGAAGGAAATTATTTCTCGACATGGTGTTCCGGTGTCGATTGTGTCTGACAGAGATCCGTGTTTTACGTCAAATTTCTGGAAGCATTTGTAAGAGTGTCTGGGAACGCAATTGCGAATGAGTACAGCGTATCATCCTCAAACTGATGGACAGAGCGAGAGAACGATTCAAACGCTTGAGGATATGCTTAGAGCTTGTGTGATGGACTTCAAAGGAAGCTGGGAGGATCATCTACCGTTGGTGGAGTTCGCCTACAACAATAGTTACCATGCGAATATTGGCATGCCGCCTTACGAAGCATTATATGGCAAAAAATGCAGAACTCATTTGTGCTGGGATGAAGTCGGTGAACGTCAATTGTTGGGACCAGAATTGGTACAACAAACCGTCGAAATTGTGAAGCTGATCAGAACGAGATTAGTTGCTGCTCAAGACAGACAGAAGAAGTATGCCGATTTACATCGACAGAACCGAGAATTCTTACCAGGAAGTTTTGTTTTCCTGAAGGTATCTCCTTGGAAAGGGAAAATTCGATTCAAAAATAACGGAAAGCTGAGTCCCAGATTTATTGGACCTTTTGAGGTACTACGAAAGGTCGGCGAGGTTGCTTACGAGATTGCATTACCTCCGGAGCTCGAGAATATGCATAATGTCTTCCATATTTTCGTGTTAAGACCTTATAAGCACGATTATAAACATGTAATAGAATATGAACCTTTGCTATTTGATAAAGACTTAACATATGAAGAAGTGCCTGTTCAAATAGTTGATAGAAAGGAACAAGTACTTAGGAATAAAGTGATACCTTCTGTTAAGGTAATCTGGAGGAACCACAGTGGTGAAGAAGCTACGTGGGAACTCGAAGATGTTATGATGAAATCTTATCCGCATTTATTTGCTTAGTTGTGTGTAACCCCTTATATACTGATTCTGGGGACAGAATCCTTTTAAGGAGGGAAGAATGTAATAGACGATAAATTTTTTTTTGTGTGATTCTGGGGACATAATCCTTTTAAGGAGGGAAGATTGTAACGATTGAGATTTTATATTTAATTTTAAATATTTATTGAGTTAAATAAATATTTTATGTGATTTATTTATTGAATTAAATAAATAAATTAAGTGATCTATGGAAATGATTTAATTAAGTGTTACATATTAATTTAATGAATGTTATTTAATTGATGTGTATATATTAATTTTATATTATAGTTCTAATTTAATTGAGAAAATTGAATTAGATGAATTATGTGATGAAGTGTTACATGAATTATAATTAGCAAGTAATTATAATTATGTGACAATTTTATGTGATTAATTGATGTTAGATTTTAATTGATTAAATTAGTTGATTAATAGTTAATTGATTAAAAGATGACATTAAAGTATGTGCTAAAATAATTTATTAAATAAAAGGAAAAGAATTTTCAAATGATTTTTTTTACCAAACAAGGCCCTTGCTTTTGTTTTAAAAGACTGTTGCCAAACAGGGCCCTTCCACTAGCTTAATCCTTACCCTGCGCAGCTGCGCCGGTGCCAAGACCTGTGGCTGCGTAGCTATGCCGTGCACAGTGCTTGGGCAGTGTGTTTTAAACAATTGTGCAGATTGTCTTCATGCCTAAGTTACTGTGACGCCCCCAAATCCGTGTAACATCGATTACAGGACATGGTGCTCACGGTACAACATACATCATCATCTATCTAAGTAAACTCCAACAGTAATAATAATAATAATATAACTATTACGTACTTACTCAAAAAAAAAATCCCAAGTCTTTACAACCTTTAATAAACCACCACTTAAACTTAGCGTTTATCGCTACATTACATCATATACGGAAATATAAACTTATTACATAAGGTATCTAGCATCATTTCATCTTAGACTTCCCCTTGTCCTTGCCCGAGCCCTCAGCCTTCTCATCCTTAACTGAAAGGTGTAAGCAAGAATGAGCACAAATTGCCCAGCAAGTATATAAAGAAGTTTGAAAACATACATCAGGAGTAGAAACATCTGAATAGCTATAACAGTTGAAAGAATTATCAAGCGTTAAACAGGAATATCAAGAATAAGAGTTTAAGAATTCTCAATATCATCCTAAGGGGTGTAAAATACCCTGAACATTACTTTGTTTCATCGAAAACCATCAGACGGTTTAACAATCAAATAGATTGTAAACGGTCTCCACAAGTACTCCAGGTGATCAGCCTAGTGTACCCTACATTGTGCACAAGTATTAAGTTTAAACTGCATAAGCATAAATGAGACTATATGCCCGACATCTGTTTGCCCATTTATTCGGGTTGTTCATCTTAGTATTCATGCGAGACCGCACCAAAGAAATTTGGATTGGTAAACATTAAATAGCTTCAAAGGATTTGAATTATATCACTTTTCATCAATAATAACTAGCCGAAACAAAAAGTCTAGAAAGCATTCTTAGAAACAGTTCTTCAAATAAACAGAACTTTAAAGCATAACAGTTATAGTAATAACTGAGTAGTCAACAATAAAACTTGCAAGATAATTGAAGTTATAGAATTTTATGATAAAGGAACTTGTGCAAATAGGTAAACAATCACACGTCCGAAGCTTACCCTCGCTGCAATCAAATGATTAAGGGTTGAATAATTTCTCAACAAAAATAAGGGTAAGAACTTGCACAATCAAATCTGAGTAAGGAAACTTGCCTGATATGCCATCTATCGTTAAAGCTAGCAATTAACCTTCACGTAACCTAATCATATGTGTCAAGTTAAGAAATTAGGTCCTCGAACTCTAATTTGAAAGTAAATGGTTTCCTTTTAATTTAATTTTATTATTAAACTATCATGTATGCTATGATCAAGCTAATTTAATCATTTAACATGTTGCGTCATATAGGTAAAGTGGTTCAATATGAGAATCTGAGTAAAAATAAGTTTTTGGAATTTTTTCTGACTCAACCCGACCCGACCCGGATGACTTGGACCGGCGCAGCCGCGCAGCCTCAAGCCGTGTTACCGGCGTAGCTGCGCTGCCTGGCAAACCCGGAACCCAACTTTGAGTGGCGCAGCTGCGCAGCGTTAAGCCGTATGAACGGCGCAGCTGCGCTGCTCTTCATGCCTAGAAAATTTTTGCAATTTTGAGCAGCCATCTTAGCGAATTAATTCCGATTAAACCATACATGATATGACCATGAAACTTGGACACAACATACTTCATATAGCATACTATTTTACAAAAATACCACATTCCAGAAAATAGAAAATTAAGACCATGAACCGGCTGCCTTGGAAAGCTTTCCAGAACAGGTTCTAACACTTAGAAAAATTCTGGAAAACCCAGATTTTCTGCAGATTTTTATACCAACATGATTGCTTACGAAATTCATAACTTGCACAATATAACTCTGATTCCTTTGAAATTTGGACAGATTGGACTTCATACAACATACTATTTTATAAAATTATTAGCTACCATAAACGGGTCACAGAAACCATGATTTCAAGGCTCCGAAAAACCCAAAAAATCACAGATTCTAAGTTAACCCACTTTGACAAAAATTTATGATTTTGATTCTAGCATGCAAGGACTTGGTTCCTATTGTCCAGAACATATATACTAACATAAATACAAGTGTTACAATAATCAAACTCACTAACTTTTCATGTTTTGAGCAATTTGACATCTAAGAGGCATTTTAGCAAACACTTAGCATGCATGGCATAAATTCATACGATTCAATGTGTAAGTGACATGAATTAAACCAGAACTTTTCATTCTCTACATCCACATATAAGTAACCAACATGAACATAGCCTCATAAAATCAAAACAAATCATTTACCATGGCTATACATGCTTTTTCTTACTATTTTCTTAAGAACATATGAAAGAGAGTTCATGCTTACCTTTTTGGACGAATTACTTCCTTGTTGTAACTCTGATAATCCTTCCCCCTTGTTAGTTTAGACTCTCCAAAACTCCATAAATCGTCACAACACTCAAACTCTCCTTCTTTTAATTTTTTCTTCTCTTGGTGGAATTTTGTAAAAAGGAAGGAAGTATAGAGGTGGAGAGTATATATATATATTATAAGCATTGGTTTCCCTTGCCTCTTCCATTCCCATCTCAGGAGTTACACAAACTTGCAACAAATACACAATTAAAAGAAAGAACTAACTTGGGAGTTAGAGAAAATGAAAGAGTTCTTGGTTTAAAGAGGAGAATGAAGTACTCCCTCCTTAATATCATTGTTATATACATATATACTCCTCCATGTTGTCCTATTTCAATTGTCACCACCAGCTGCTGACTAATTAAAATATTAGTATTTTAATCATTTAATCAACTAATATATCATTTTGACCATTTTGCCCTCCGTAGCCGAACGTTGCGATACTTATATCGATTCCTACTAAAGTCGACATCCTGGACGTCATGGGACTATCCGTTTCATCAAATTCCTCTCCGAAATTCGTGGTTGACTTTTTTTCCCAAAAAAAATCAACCGGTTGACTTTGACCAAAAAGTCAACCGTGAAACATTTTTGTGGTTACAGTCTATCCTGACTAATTTCGACGTTCCGGACTCAAATACGCAGTCCGCGTCTCTAAATTCCGCTCCGAACTCAAACTCATACTATAAAGTCATCCCACAAAATTAATAAAATTAATTCCATACTTAACCAATTTAAATAGGTGAATTAAACTGAACCAACCATTTAAATACTCCTCATCACATATCATAAAATAACACATGTATGTATAACACATACACATCTAAATAAAAGAAAACACGTAAGAATTTCACATAAATTCGTTTATTGATAATTGTTAAATGACATAATAATCTCGATATTACATTCACCCTCCCTTATAAGGATTCCGTCCCCGGAATCATTACACATCAAATAAAAAGATTAGGGTAACTTTTCATCATTTTCTCCTCGAGTTCCCACTAGCCTCTTCGGCGTTGTGGTTCCTCCATACTACCTTAACAGAAGATATTATCTTATTTCTCAACACTTGTTCTTTTCTATCAATTATCTGTACTGGAACCTTTTCATAGGTTAAGTCCTTTTCCAATTGGATGGGTTCATACTCTATGACATGCTTGTAATCCTGTTTATAGGGTCGTAAAACTGATACGTAGAACATGTTGTGTATATGTTCTAACTCCGGAGGTAAAGCTATTTCATAAGCTACCTCACCGACTCGCCTTAGCACTTCAAAGGGTCCTATGAATCTGGGACTAAGTTTTCCCTTCTTCCCAAACCTCATTTTCCCTTTCCAAGGTGAAACCTTTAGAAACACATAAGTGCCGACGTCAAAGTCTCGTTGTTGCCGATGTTGATCAGCATATTTCTTCTGTCGATCCTGAGCTGTCACTAATCTCGCTCGTATCGTTTTGATCACATCTGCAGTTTGCTGCACTAATTCTGGCCCTAGCAATTGACGTTCTCCCACTTCATCCCAGTACAATGGCGTTCTACATTTCCTTCCATATAAAGCTTCATAAGGTGGCATCCCGATGCTCGCGTGGTAACTGTTGTTGTATGCAAATTCCACCAACGGTAGGTGGTCATCCCAGCTTCCGTTGAAATCCATAACACATGCTCTCAGCATGTCCTCTAACGTTTGGATAGTTCTTTCGCTCTGCCCGTCTGTTTGAGGATGATACGCGGTGCTCAACCTCAGTTGCGTTCCCATGCATTCTTGAAAGCTTTTCCATAAATTAGCTGTGAACCGCAGATCGCGATCTGACACAATTGATACAGGTACACCGTACCTGGTAACGATCTCCTTAATATAAAGCTTTGACAACTGATCCAAGGTATATCTGATTTTGATTGGCAAGAAATGCGCTGACTTGGTCAATCGATCAACGATTACCCAAACTGCATCGTAACCCTTTTGTGTATTTGGAAGTCCAACCGCGAAGTCCATCGTGATATGCTCCCATTTCCATTCCAGAATTTCTAGAGGTTGAAGTAACCCGCTCGGTCTTTGATGTTCCGCCTTAACTCTCTGACATGTCAAACATCTGCTGACACATTCTGCCACTTCTCTCTTCATACTGGGCCACCAATAATGTTGGCGAAGATCCTGATACATCTTTGTGCTTCCCGGGTGAATTGAGTAACTTGAGCTATGAGCTTCCTACAAGATTTCTTCCTTTAACTCGGATACCGCTGGCACCCAAATTCTCCTCTCAAACCTTAATAATCCATCACCACCCACATTGAACTTAAGCTCCTCTCCATCTAAAATTATTTTCCTCACCTTCTCGCATTCTTCATCGCTGCTTTGTTCGTCTTTGATTTTGTCCAATAGAATCGGTCGAACCTCCATTGCGAATAACTTCTCATCTGACTCGCTCGGACTCTTTACCTCGAGTTCCAAACTGGCCATTTCCCTAATCAACTCCTCTTGAGCCGTTAGCATTGCCCACCTACCACTGCCCTTTCTGCTTAGCTCATCTGTGACCACGTTCTCTTTCCCCGGATGATTTAAGATGTCGCAATCGTAATCCTTTATTAGTTCCAACCATCTTCTCTGTCTCATATTCAACTCCTTCTGCGTGAAGATATACTTCATACTTTTATGGTCCGTGTATATTTCACACTTTACACCATATAAATAGTGCCTCCAAATCTTCAGGGCAAATACTACCGCTGCCAATTCCAGGTCATGGGTAGGATATCCCTTCTAATAATCCTTCAACTGACGCGATGCGTACGCAATAACTTTACCATATTGCATAAGCACACAGCCAAGTCCTCTGTGCGACGCGTCACTGAAAATTACAAAATTACCAGTATCGTCTGGTACAGACAACACCAGTGCCTCACTCAATCTTTTCTTAAGTTCCCGAAAACTTTCTTCACACTTCTCCGTCCAGACAAATTTTACAGACTTCTTCGTTAAATTCGTCAACGTTCCTGCTATCTTTGAAAAATCTTGGATAAACCGTCTATAATAGCCTGCCAATCCTAAGAAACTTCTTACTTCAGTTGGTGTCTTTGGTTGTTCCCAATTCTGCACCGCTTCCACCTTTGCTGGATCCACGGAGATTCCGTCCTTATCGATCACGTGACCCAGAAATTGAACTTTCTCCAACCAAAACTCGCACTTTGAAAATTTTGCGTATAACTTATCCTTCCTCAATGCCTCCAATACCAACCTTAAGTGTTTAGCATGATCCTCCTGAGTCTTGGAATAGATCAGGATATCATCTATGAACACGACCATAAATTTATCTAAGTATTGATTGAATACTAGATTCATCATGTCCATAAATGCTGTCGACGCGTTCGTTAATCCAAATGACATCACCAGGAACTCGTAGTGACCGTAACGAGTCCTGAATGCTATCTTAGGAACATCTTCCTTCCTCACCCTCAACTGGTGATATCCCGTCCTCAAGTCGATCTTGGAAAAATACCTCGCTCCCCTCAACTGATCGAACAGATCATCTATCCTAGGTAACGGATACTTGTTCTTTATCGTCACTTTGTTTAACTCTCGATAGTCGATACAAAGTCTCATCGATCCGTCCTTCTTTTTCACAAATAAAACTGGTGCTCCCCAAGGAGACACACTCGGTTGAATATACTTTCTATCCAATAATTCCTGCAACTGTACCATCAGTTCCTTCATCTCTGCCGGTGCCATTCTGTATAGGGCTTACGAAATCGGGGTCGTTCCGGGTACTAAATCTATAACGAATTCGACCTCTCTGTCACGTGGAAGTCCTGGTAATTCTTCCTGAAATACATCAAAAAATTCATTCACTACTGGTATATGTCCCATTCCTACACCTACTTTCTGTGTATCGACAATATGGGCCAAATATCCTACACATCCCCTCCTTAGTAACTTCCTCGCTTGCATCATCGTCAGACAACTCGAGTGCCTCGGCGACTTACTCCCGTAGAACACTACCTTAGACTTATCTGGAGTCATAAGGTTTATACACTTCTTCTGGCAATCTATCATCGCTCTATGGTTAAATAACCAATCCATTCATAGAATTACATCAAATTCCCCTAATTAAATCGAAATTAAATTCACAGGCAACTTATACCCCCTGATATCTACAACACAATTCCTATAGACATGGCTAACGGGAATAACTTTCTTATTAGCGACTTCTATGTTCATAGGATATTCTAGTTCTTCCCGAGGTAAGTTTAATCGTTGGGAGAATTTATGCGATACGAAGGAACAAGTAGCACCCAAATCAAATAATACGTAAGCAGATATATCATTGATCGGAATGATACCTGAAACCACGTCCTTGGATGCGATCGCATCCTGAACCGTCGTGTTAAAAGTCCTTGCTGTTGGTCGATTCTGAGTTGGTGGTCCAATAATTGTGAGATTTCCACCGCTTGGTTCCCTTCCTCCATTTCCTCCTACTGAATTCTTCTTTGGGCAATTCCTTGCCTGATGGTCCAATGCTCCGCAGTTGAAACATCCATTTCTCTTTAGTGCAGAGCAATTGGGAGAGATGTGCCCCTCTTGCCCGCAATTGAAACAAACATTCTTCCCTTTTAGACATGCACCCGAGTGATTCCTCCCACACTCCTTGCACGCCTCAGTTCTCTTCTTTGCTTCCCCTGGTTTTCCCCTAGAGTTTCCCGAGTTGAAATTGTTATTGTTGTTGTTGTCGTTCCACTTCCTCTTGTTTGCACCACTGCTGCTGCTACCTTCCTCGCGATTCCCTCCTTCATTCGTCTTCTTTTTCTCCTTATTAAACTTCATTAGGGCTTCACTTCCGCCCTCAGCAATTATAGCCTTCTCCAGGAGAGTCGCGAAGCTATTCGTCTGCAACATCGAACGTCTACTATATAACCATGGTTTGAGACCCTACTCAAACCTCCTCATTTTCCTCTCCTCAGTGTCGACCTGATGAGGCGCGAACCTTGCCAGTTAGTTGAACTTTGCGGCGTACTGGGGTACGGTCATGTCTTCTTGCTTCAGCTCCAAGAATCGCATCTCCATACTACTCTGCATATCTCGCAGGGAAATAGTTTTCGAAGAAGATCTTCTTAAACCCTTCCCAAGGTATCACACCTTCTCCCGCCCTGGCCTGGTTTGCCTCCCACCAGAAATTGGCTTCACCTTTCAGCATGTAAGTGGCGAAGATTATTTTCTGATCATCTCTTACTCGGGCGATAGCGAACGCCTTTTCGATTTCCTTGACCCAAGTTTGGGCTTCAATAGGTTAAGTAGTTCCTTTGAACTCAGGTGGTCCCATGCTCTTGAAGTCTTTAAAGTGTGCCACCTGGCCCGTTGGAGGGTTATTGGTATTCGGGGTTCGATTCTGAAGTGCCCCAGCTAACATGTCTACGAATTGTGGCATGGGGTTCGGTGGACCCCTAGCATTACCGCCTGACCCTTCTGGTACTCGACGACGTCTTCCTCTAGCCATCTATCTGTTTAAATAAACTTAATGTTATCATCTCATAACTTATTCCTACAGCATATATAATTCATATAAAAACTTAATCATCACATCGCATATGTAAATAAAAGCATATTTATTTATAAACATAATACCTAAAGTATTTCATCGTCTTATGACATTAAGCCATTTATATCACTTTAACCATCATATATTAGTAAAACTGGAAACCAAGTTTTATTTCATAGATAAGCCTTCTACACGCTAGTAGAAAAGTTTAACACAGATAAACTAAAGACCCCGCCTAATGGCGTCTTCATGCTCTTCATCCGCTATCTCCAGCACCAGCCCACGGCTTATGGTATGTCTAGACCGGTACTCCTCATGTGGAAAGTGATACACCCTATGCTGGAACCTCCCATGTGCTGACTTAAATGCGTACTTCATTCTATCCATCCTAACCTTCTTATCTCTCACTTCTCCTTCCAACTCGCCACTTAGCTTCTCGGCCTGAACACGGCCTCTCCTCTCATCTCCCCAGAATGTGGTAATGATCTGCTTGTCAGTTTGGAGACTTTGAATCCTTGACTCTAGCCCATTAATGGTATGTCCCAAGTGGGTCCTGATAGCTTCTTTCTCATCCTTCAGCCTATCCGCCTTCTGACCTGCTACTCGCAGCTTGTCAGCCAGATCCCCGTTCCTAATTATCAGGTGGTGCACCAATGCCTCAAGCAATGCTGCAGCCTGCTGTTCCCCCTGATACAGCTCCTCTAACTCATGGACCTTGTCATCTAATTCTGTAATCCTATTCATCAACTCATCTAGTAGACCATCCTCAGGTGTTTCCTCGGAGTCCTCCTCGGGCTCCTCTTCCTCTTCAGGATACTCCTCTGTGTCTGACTCAGCTGCTGCCTCAGCTATAGGCTCAGGTACAACTGTCACCAACTGCTCACTCAATACGTGGATATCTCTAAGTTCCTCTTCTCCTGACATCCTACAATCAAGACAAACAACTCGATTAGTATTTTAAAATAGATGTTGATTTTTTTTGTAGAAAAATAGATTTGACACTACACTTAGAACTCTACGTGAGTGCATCTCCTTATTACCACCACTAACTTTCCTAAGGTTATAGTCTAAGGTTCCCCACCTAAGGTTTATAACCTACGGCTTTGATACCAACTTGTGACGCCCCCAAATCCGTGTAACATCGATTACAAAACATGGTGCTCACGGTACAACATACATCATCATCTATCTAAGTAAACTCCAACAGTAATAATAATAATAATATAACTATTACGTACTTACTCAAAATAAAATCCCAAGTCTTTACAACATTTAATAAACCACCACTTAAACTTAGCGTTTATCGCTACATTGCATCATATGCGGAAATATAAACTTATTACATAAGGTATCTAGCATCATTTCATCTTAGACTTCCCCTTGTCCTTGCCCGAGCCCTCAGCCTTCTCATCCTTAACTGAAAGGTGTAAGCAAGAATGAGCACAAATTGCCCAGCAAGTATATAAAGATGTTTGAAAACATACATCAGGAGTAGAAACATCTGAATAGCTATAACAGTTGAAAGAATTATCAAGTGTTAAACAGGAATATCAAGAATAAGAGTTTAAGAATTCTCAATATCATCCTAAGGGGTGTAAAATACCCTGAACATTACTTTGTTTCATCGAAAACCATCAGACGGTTTAACAATCAAATAGATTATAAACGGTCTCTGCAAGTACTCCAGGTGATCAGCCTATTGTACCCTACATTGTGCACAAGTATTAAGTTTAAACTGCATAAACATAAATGGGACTATATGCCCGATATCTGTTTGCCCATTTATTCGGGTTGTTCATCTTAGTATTCATGCGAGACCGCACCAAAGCAATTTGGATTGGTAAACATTAAATAGCTTCAAAGGATTTGAATTATATCACTTTTCATCAATAATAACTAGCCGAAACAAAAAGGCTAGAAAGCATTCTTAGAAACAGTTCTTCAAATAAACAGAACTTTAAAGCATAACAGTTACAGTAATAACTGAGTAGTCAACAATAAAACTTGCAAGATAATTGAAGTTATAGAATTTTATGATAAAGGAACTTGTGCAAATAGGTAAACAATCACACGTCCGAAGCTTACCCTCGCTGCAATCAAATGATTAAGGGTTGAATAATTTCTCAACAAAAATAAGGGTAAGAACTTGCACAATCAAATCTGAGTAAGGAAACTTGACTGATACGCCTGCTATAGTTAAAGCTAGCAATTAACCTTCACGTAACCTAATCATATGTGTCACGTTAAGAAATTAGGTCCTCGAACTCTAATTTGAAAGTAAAGGGTTTCCTTTTAATTTAATTTTATTATTAAACTATCATGTATGCTATCATCAAGCTAATTTAATCATATAACATGTTGCGTCATATAGGTAAAGTGGTTCAATATGAGGATTTGAGTAAAAATAAGTTTCTGTAATTTTTTCTGACTCGACCCGACCCGACCCGGATGACCCGGACCGACCCGGACCGGCGCAGCTGCGCAGCCTCAAGCCGTGTTACCGGCGCAGCTGCCCTTCCTAGAAAACCCGGAACCCAACTTTGAGTGGCGCAGCTGCGCAGCGTTAAGCCGTATGAACGGCGCAGCTGCGCTGCTCTTCATGCCTAGAAAAGTTTTGCAGTTTTGAACAGCCATCTTAGCGAATTAATTCTGATTAAACCATACATGATATGACCATGAAACTTGGACACAACATACTTCATATAGCATACTATTTCACAAAAATACCACATTCCAGAAAATAAAAAATTAAGACCACGAACCGGTTGCCTTGGAAAGCGTTCCAGAACAGGTTCTAACACTTTGAAAAATTCTGGAAAACCCAAATTTTCTACAGATTTTTATACCAACATGATTGCTTACGATATTCATAACTTGCACAATATAACTCTGATTCCTTTGAAATTTGGATAGATTGGACTTCATACAACATACTATTTTATAAAATTATTAGCTACCATAAACGGGTCACAGAAACCATGATTTCAAAGCTCCGAAAAACCCAAAAAATCACAGATTCTAAGTTAACCCACTTTGACAAAAATTTATGATTTTGATTCTAGCATGCAAGGACTTGGTTCCTATTGTCCAGAACATATATACTAACATAAATACAAGTGTTACAATAATCAAACTCACTAACTTTTCATGTTTTGGGCAATTTGACATCTAAGAGGCATTTTAGCAAACACTTAGCATGCATGGCATAAATTCATACGATTCAATGTGTAAGAGACATGAATTAAACCAGAACTTTCATTCTCTACATCCACATATAAGTAACCAACATGAACATAGCCTCACAAAATCAAAACAAATCATTTACCATGGCTATACATGTTTTTTCTTACTATTTTCCTAAGAACATATGAAAGAGAGTTCATGCTTACCTTTTTGGATGAATTTCTTCCTTGTTTTAACTCTGATAATCCTTCCCCCTTGTTATTTTAGACTCTCCAAAACTCCAGAAATCGTCACAACACTCAAACTCTCATTCTCTTGATTTTTTCTTCTCTTGGTGGAATTTTATATATATATATATATATATATATATATATATATATATTATAAGCATTGGTTTCCCTTGCCTCTTCCATTCCCATCTCAGGAGTTACACAAACTTGCAACAAATACACAATTAAAAGAAAGAATTAACTTGGGAGTTAGAGAAAATGAAAGAGTTCTTGGTTTAAACATGAGAATGAAGTACTCCCTCCTTAATATCATTGTTATATATGTATATACTCCTCCATGTTGTCCTGTTTCAATTGTCACCAAGTCCCACCAGCTGCTGACTAATTAAAATATTAGTATTTTAATCATTTAATCAACTAATATATTATTTTGACCATTTTGCCCTCCGTAGCCGAACGTTGCGATACTTATATCGATTCCTACTAAAGTCGACGTCCTGGACGTCATGGGACTATCCGTTTCGTCAAATTCCTCTCCAAAATTCGTGGTTGACTTTTTTTCCCCAAAAAAAATCAACCGGTTGACTTTGACCAAAAAGTCAACCGTGACACATTTTTGTGGTTACAGTCTATCCTGACTAATTTCGACATTCCGGACTCAAATACGCAGTCCACGTCTCTAAATTCCGCTCCGAACTCAAACTCATACTATAAAGCCATCCCACAAAATTAATAAAATTAATTTCATACTTAACCAATTTAAATAGGTGAATTAAACTGAACCAACCATTTAAATACTCCTCATCACATATCATAAAATAACACATGTATGTATAACACACATATATCTAAATAAAAGAAAACACGTAAGAATTTCACATAAATTCGTTTATTGATAATTGTTAAATGACATAATAATCTCGGATATTATAGTTACATTATTGCTAAGATAATGAGCATGTATCTAACTGCTATAACGTGTGTTAACATAAAGTTGATAAATTCATAATTTGAGAATAAAAGAAATTTTGAAAACCTAATAGGGTATTTAAATTATAAACTGTAATTATTTAATTGTACAATAAGTTACTTAATTATAATTTTTTAAATTATAATTAAGAGTAAATGTTTAATTTAAATTATAGTTCTGTGAAATTATAATATACAGAAGTTGATTTATTTTAATCAATTAGATGTTAATGTAAATTATAATTTTAAGTAATTATAATTTAATAAATACATGTTTAATTGTGGATTTTAAATTGATAATTACATGATTAATTATAAATTGTGTAATTATAATACATGTTATAGTTTAATTAATTATGGATTATAATTAATAAATACATGATTAATTATAAATTGTGTAATTATAATACATATTATAGTTTAATTAATTATGGATTATAATTGATAAATACATGATTAATTATAAATTGTGTAATTATAATATATGTTATAGTTTAATTAATTATGGATTATAATTGATAAATATATGATTAATTATAAATTGTGTAATTATAAATGCATGATATAGTTTAATTGATTATAAATTATAATTTGTTTATAATTTAAAAGGTAATTATAATTTAAGTAATTATAATTTGATTAAGTGTTTAAATTATAATTATTTAATTATAATTTAGCTAAACACATAATTAATTTAATTATGTGAGTATGTGTATGATGTAATTAACTATGTGATAGTTAATTATTATTATTTATTTAATTAGAGTGAGTTAACCATGAGGGTTAACCACGTATGTGAATTAGTTATGTGTTAACTAATTTAGGTTATTGTGATTAAATATATATGTGTATAAAGTATTAAGGTACGTGAATTGAGTTAAGTAGCTTGCGCTTGAGGCAAGCTTTCTAAACCCTAATCTTGTATTAATTTTTATGCAAGTTTCATACTTGTGCATACCACATGGAATTCCTTCAAGTGTTTGTGGGGATCTTCACCTGCCAACCCATGAAAAGAAGGTAGAAGATGTATCAATCCATATTTCAATTCAAAATGAGTATTTGTATCAAGATTAGGGAAAGTTATGCATAAGGGTTGTTGGTTCAAATTAGGAGCTGAAAGCTCTTCTAGTGTTCGATTTGCTGCCATGGCTTCCTGTTCTGCATGATTTTCCCGAGCTTCCTTCCTTAATCTGCGACAAGTTTTCTTTATCTCTTGATCAAACTTTAAATCACATTGATTAGTAGATCGAGTTTCAGGCATAAACAATCAAGGAAATTCAAATTACATATAAAAAATTAAAAATAAAATAAGGATTACAAAAAAATAAACTAAAATCAAACCCCAGCAGCGGCGCCAAAATTTGGTATGTTGTCGCAAACAACCAAAAATAAAACCTTATTGCGAACGATAAATATGTAGTAGTGCAAGTAAGAGTCGATCCCATAGAGACTGAATAATCTACTTGTATACCTTGTATTCCAAAAGAGGGGATTTTTTATTGTTATTAATTAAAACAAACTAATGTGTAAAATATTGTAACGAATTAAATCAAGAGAACAAACCTTGGGTTAAGTCAACTTCCACCTTAGAAACATACACTGATCATTGACTCAAGCACACACAATTAATACCTTGAATATTCATTGTTAGAATTAATTCACCAATCAGAATTATTCCGTGTCTTTCTTTATTTTTAGTTAGATAGAAACAAGCGATCTAAATAACCCTAACTACTAAACAACTTCAGACAAGCGCTAAAAGTTTAATCTAGTAGAAGCTTTAAGAATTAGAAAAACCAATAAAGCTAAACAACACAAGCACAAGCAGTTGCATTTAATTTAGTTGAATATTCTCCCTAAGATATAATAATCTCATGATCTGTAATCAATTATTAATCTTAGTTGTTTCGCAAATTAAAGTGACCAAACAATTACGGATTCAATATCTAAATTATGAGTAAATTTCAATGAATAATAAACTAGTATACATCCTAGCAATTAAACAAATCAATCATATAATTTAAGCACAGAAGAATAATCAATACTCACAATATTAATTGAACAAATAAAATCAATTAGATCTCACAGTGTATTTAATCCAAAGCTTCCTTCTCTTTAATCCAAGAACAAAAGCTTAGCCACACATAGATGATATGAGATATGTTTGCTTAAGTCTCTTTATATAACACAAGAAACCTAGCCTCTCAATATGCCCTAGCTTCCTTCTTTAGTTATGTCGAGTCCTATTCGCAAAAGGGAAAGCAGCTGCCGTGTTCCGCCTCCCCGCTGGGGCGGGAGTCTCCAATTGCAAAGCCCCGCTGGGGCGAGTTAAGCTACTGTCCAGCACTCCTTTATTTCGTGTGTTCCTCTTTTTCTTTCATACTTGCTTCCTTTATTTTCTTAGCAACATGAATTGTGGGCCCATCCTATGCAAGCCACTCATCCAAATCGTTGGCCCCCATGTTACCTATGCAAGCTGCTAATTTCCTTTATTTTGTGGGCCCATTATGATGTTAATGTTGTGCATGAAATACTTTTGCAAACTCTTCAATTCGTTCTATGTCAAAGGTGTGGCCCCCACTTCACGTGCTTGGGCTATATGCAATTCAATTCTCCAAACCATGGCCCACTAATATATATATGTTATAGGAACCCAACCCGTGAGCTGCTTCAATCTTTGCAAGCCGGGCTGCTACATTAATTTGTAATGCATAAAAGGTTTTGTGCCTTGTTTGTTTCTTTGGTGCAATTGTACCTAAAATAAAAATATAAGAACAATGAATATATTTAGGTACAAAATAAATATAAAAGAATAAGTATTAAGGGAATAAAATATAACATATTTTGTCCTTATCAATTTTCTCGAGAAAACATTGGGTCGGGTGACTGAACCAATGGGTTTTAAAAACAACACCGTTATTCGTATGTCTAAGCTATTTGTTTCGGCTAAGACAAAAATGATTTGAAAATCTTTCAAAATGTATTTTGACCATGTGCATCATTTGATATGGTGTAGGATGGTAAACGATGGAGTCATCAATGCAATCGAACCTAGTGTCGAAAGTGATCGTAAATCGTCAGCCCACTATGGTAAGATGTAATATGGCAAAGTCACAAAATGACGGAATCTTCAAGGTACTACTAAGTGGGTGCGGCATTTTGACGTCATAAAATGATTTTTTTTTTCTTTCGAATTATGAAAAGTTGACTAAATTATTTCGATTGATGTCCGAATTGTTGATAAGAGTCGAAGCTATTTGATTCGACTAGGCGACTGTTGAAAAGTGATTATAGAATTCAAGCATTCTTGTGTATTTATGCCAAACCAGATTGCTCTAGTGCGGATTTAGATGTTGAAAAGATGAGGTGAACAACCCTATAAAGGGGACATGTTTTCGGGAACAATGGTTCCGAACATAACGCGTATAGTTGTTACAAAACACTACGTTGTGGCTCAACGTAGTGGTATAATAGGCTAGCCACCTAGAGTATGCGTGGAGGGTGTTTTCAGTCTTTGTGATTGATAAACACTCTAGTTACAGTGTGGGGACTCGTGTTGAGGCATTTGTAAACGTGGAGAAAAGTTCACGGTCTTGTGATCCCTCGGCATAATTTGGAATCTGAGTTATTCATAGTACTTCCCGATTATTGAAAATCGTAGAAGATTCTTATTCTTCTAAAGGATGAATGTAGTAAGTAGAATGTTCCTTAGAAATGAGAAAATGGTAGAATGCGATTGAGAAGGTTATAATAATAAAACTTCCAAAAAGAGAATGAATAAAATTATTCAAGAGAATATGTAATATTTGGAATAGCACCAAAAAGAGGAGGTTTCGGTGATTCCGAGGACGAAATCCTTATAAGGGGGAGAGGATCTAAGAACTCGAATTTTCAATAAATTATTAAAATGAGAATTTAATAAATAAAATTTTTAAGGCATGTATTGGGTTCGAATATATATATATATGTGTGTTATAAGGTAGGAAGTATTGTGTTACATAGGGTAACATGAACCGTGTAATATGTGATTTTGTGATTGATAAATATATTATTATTATATATTTGTTATAAATTGTAGAGATGAATTAGCAGGAAGATGGATAAGATTTATCTATCGGTATTAAATAATTTATATAATTACTTATCATGGTAAGATTGGTGACGTTAAATATATTTGATAATCACCATTTTCTGGAGTATATGTACGTTGTTGAAGAGAGAGAGAATAGGACCAATATATCTTTAGATAAACATTGGTTAGTGAATTATTAGTTGATTTAATATACCGCGAGAAATGAAGATTAACGGAATATACATATGTGTTATATATATATATATATATCTTGAATTATGTGGAAGGAATTAGATATATATATATATATATATATATATATATATATGAGAACCTTATAGGGGAATAGAGTTTGAACTTATAGTTTAAACTTTGAATTATTAAAGGAGGTAATAAAAGATGTTGGTTAACCAATGTAGCAAAATAGCACATTAAAAAGCATGTTCAAGTATTTAAGAATTGAGATTATGGTTCTGCTATAGCAGAACTTGTCTGCCTATGAACTTGAGGTGGCGCAGCTGCGCCACTTCCAAGCTTATGACCAGTGCAGCTACGCCAGCCTGTAGAAAGTTTCGAGTAAGTTTGTGAAAATTTGATTTCAAGATATGTATACTAAGGACTCATATAAAAGTTATAATTGGTGATTAAGTGGTCCATAAATGGATTAAATTAGCGAAAACATGACTTGAATAAGAGTTAATTAATTAACCCGAAATAAATATTGGTTAATTAAGTGATATTATAGAATATTATATTATGAAGCTTTGCGTGGTAGTGGCATGATATTAAATTGAATAAAAAGGATTAATTCACTTACATAAAATGGTGAATTAATATATATGTTTAACATAAATAAAATAGAATGAATATGTAAATTAAAAGGGAATTTTAATATATTACATAGTGTAATAATATATGAAAAGATTTGATAGTTGAGATATGTTAATGATAATAAGTGTCTGATAAAAGAAGGGGGACCAATATATTTAAATATTGGATAGAGATGAATATATTAAGTTAATGCATTGAGATGTTGTTAACTGAAAATGTTGTGGAATAATTTATGGAAGAAATGAAATGGAAGAATTATATTATATGAATTAGTGTAGTACATACTAATTTACTAATTATTGTAAGGAAATGACTATTTGGATAAAGATGTTATGAGTATAAGTTCATAGTATATAATCATTTAAAGTAATTAAATATTAAGGTAAAGTGTGACACCTAAGCTTTACATTAAATAAATATTGAATAAAGTGGAAATGGAGAAAAACCAAACGTGGCCTAGACCCCTGATATTTTATTTTTGAGATTATGAGCTTGAGTTATATAACTCCGGTAAATGAGATAAATGAGCCTTGTGTGGCCTGGATATTAAAGTTAAACCAGACTGAAGGTTTAACTGGAATTATTAAAAAGAGAATTAATGGTAAGGAAATAAATGATTGATATTAATTAATCATTTTAGTACTTATGTGTGAATAAAATAATAAGTGTGATGGGGAATAATGGGTTGAGTGTACCCAACTGTTGTATATTTAGCCCAATTATAAAAAAACAAATTGGACTAGCTTAGTGTACATGGGATATAAGATTATATTGGTGTATATTTAAAATATAAGTATACTTCCTACATGTGGGTAGGTACATATATATGTGTATATATGTGCCCATAACTTAATTTAATGTAGTAATGTTAAGTCATTATAATTGATTTAATAAGCCCAAAAGGAATTAACTTTAGTAGAATGGAGATCATTTTACTAATAAGTAAGGAAGTAATATTACTTGTCCCATATTCATAGTCCCAATTATTATATCAGCCGTATGATAGACCAATGGCCTATCCCCCTCTATTACGTATAAACAGAAGAATGAATCATTGCTATATGAATGGCTGGGAAAGGAGTTGGTAACCACTCTCCACCAACTCTCTCTTAACTGATGGCTTCTCCTTCTTCCCGTTAGTTTAATTTCTTGGGCAAAACCCCCAATTGGACAATAGTTTGGCTATATAAGAAAGTCTTCCCCTTCATTCTCAAGGCTGCTAAGTTGCTGAGATTTTTGTTATTGCATAGAGAGATAGAGTCAGTGAGTTGAGAGTGAAAAAGAATTCCAAGAAAACTCTTGCATTGATTATTATAGTAAGAGGGAGGAACACTCTGTTAATTGAGAGAAATCATCAAAGGTACTTAATTCTAACTACTCTACGTTTCTGAAAACATAAGTCAACGATGGAATGGTGAAGCATGAGGATTATAATGAAAGAATGCAAAATTTGTGGGTTTAACAAACTCTTAGAGATTTCATGAGTTATCTGTTAATTGATTTATCAAGTAATATCAACATGTTATTAGAGTTCATATATATGTTATGGAACCTATATGGTTGGTCTAAGCATGCTGAATTGAAGAATATAGTATGAACATGATTTTTGGGTTAATATATGGGTTAGTTAATGTGTATGTTAATTGTTGATTCTTTGGTATGTTGTAGTTCTATGAATTACGAATCAATAGAATCGAAAACAGACTAATTTGGATGAGTATAACTCGCGTTATGATGATCGAAATGAGAAATGGTCTTAGAATTTGCGAAGAACCAAGTATGGAACCTCCTTCTGCCTCTTGTGGCATAGCTGCACTGCCCCTAAGGCCATTTGGGGTGCAGCTGCGCCGGGCATGGTCAGACAAAAAAAACACTATTTTGACCTACTGTAGTAAATTAGACATAACTTCTTTATACGAACTCCGATTGAGGTGGTTTAGGATGATTCGAAAAGATAACGAGTAGACCTACAAGTTTCATTCTTTAAGTTTTTCGATTTGAATTCGTTAAGAGTGGTAAAAATATCCATATTTATGACTACTCCGTATTCGGAAGCAATCGGAGGGCGTCGGACGTGCACATACGCAATTGTAGTGCTCCCGACGATAAAATATGTTATTCTAAGTGATAAAACATAAATATTCATGATATTAGGCATGTTATATAGCTAAGATTTCCCTACTCATAATGAAATGCTTTAACATGATTTTCTAAATGAAAACTTAAAGTTTTGAAAATGAAACTTGACAAACTTTGTGTCTTTTAAGTTTCGACTTTGGAAACATGTACGTATAACCTAGTTATGCATGGAAATAGGTATGTCATGTGGTTTCAAACCCCTTTGAATACCATGAACCTCTTACTTGCATTAATGTATATTTTCTAAGGAAAACTTGAAGATTTTGAAAACAAACCTTGGCGAACTTTAAGTCATTTAAGTTCTGACTTTGTAGTATATGTATAGTTGAGTCATTTGAGCATGAAATGTGATTTTAAGATACCTCGCATAAGATAACTTGCATAGCTTGGATAATACGTGTTTTCAAAGAGAAATTCAAGTTTTGAAAACTAATATTCATGAGCATGGTGTCGCCTAAATTTTGACCTTGTAAGCATGTGTAGAAACATGCACAAATGAGTATGACATATGATTCAAAGTTGCCTTGCGTGATTAGTTTGGCATGATATGAGATTTGAAGTTATCTTACTAGCACAAGTGGTTTTATCTTGGCTTAGAATGACTCTAAAGGCCAACTCAAACGTTTTGAAAACTAATATCCATGAGCATGATGCTACCTACCCTCTGAACTTGTAAGATTTCATGCTAGTACTAGTCGTGCCATTAAACATGGCCTATGAAATGCACTCACCTAGTTTAACACACTAAAAGTTATCCAAGCATGAGTTTAGATATGGTTTAAACTACACTAGTTATGTGTAAATACTTACAAGCGTGCACATTACAAATTATAAGACCTTCTCATATGAAAAGATGGTTAATATAGTTGGCCTCATTACTTCATTTTGTTGGCCTTAATTAGGTAGAAATTTCCAACTAGAAACACATTGTGTGAATGTGGACTTGAGGTGACCCTAAGAAACTTTAAGATCTTTTTAGATGTATGTTGCTATGTGTTAATACTCTTGTATGCTAGAAAACTAAATCGAAGCCAAAAATCAAAAGTCAAATCTGGTCTGGACAAGGAGCTGTGCAGCTGCGCCCCTAGGGCCTTGTGATAGGCTTACATTGTTAAAACAGAGTCTAAATGGTGCTTTGAGTATTGATTTATGTAATGATGATAGGAAACCTGGAATTGATAAATTTCATAAGGTTTGAGAAAAACAAAGATAATGTAAATTGTGAGGTTTAAAATGTGTGTGTTGGACACATGGATAGATAAGTGTGTGATAAATGTTGATGTTGAGTGTGGGTGGTTAAGGTATATCTATACATACCTAGCTATTCTAAGAATATGATGAGAAAGTAAAAAGAAGGTTATACAAACCTAGTTAGAAAATAATATACAATTGTTCTTATACTTAGAGCATATGAAATGTATGGAAGTGTATAACTGACGAGTGTGAACCCTATGATTAATATAACTGTGTAGGATTACACGAAGTGCATATATCTATAAACAGTTAAGTCGTAGTTGTTAAACAATGAGCCAGGCAAGTCTTTCAGTTCCTATTTGATATATGAATTCAATAACTGTTAGATGAAATATATTATGCTATGTTGATGTTAGCTTATATATGAACTGTATATGAGATATGTATAAGATTGAAAGTTGATGTTGATGACATGCTTGTTATATGAGAAATAACATGCGTAGTAAATATTAATTGATTATGAATGCATGAACCGAGTATGAAATTATATGCTATGTGATGCATTAAAAGTGTTAGAACTGCTAAGCTGTCGAGCTCACTCTAGCAAATAACCACTTTTGCAGGTGAAGGACTCACGATAAAAGTTACGTGCTACGTGATAGAGTTCAAAGAATACTGTTTATTTAAATATATGCTCTTGAACCATGCTTAGGTTCTAGAAAATGTATATGATAGTAGATTACAATGTTTTATACAGGTTAAAATTGTTAAGTTGTGTTATGAAACACATAGGGGTTTCGAACTGGGATGTGTACGTTTATACAGTAATTCGAACATAGTGAATCATATTCTATAATTGATTCAAGTTATGAAATCAATAAAAGATTTTATTCAAAGAAGATTGAAAAAGTTTAAATTATTTCGTATTTTTATAACATCGAATATGATGTAAGACAGGAATGGTAAATGGCCAAGATCGAAACTCATTAAAGTTCGGGGTCATTATACAGATCCTGGAAATGGAAAGAAAATATATTCTAGATTGTAATAATCAAACTTATATTCATTAAATTATGAATAAAAGATTTAAATATTTGACTAGTAATATCGTCACTGCACTAGATTCGAGGTAATAGAAGGGACCCGAATTTGGGGGCGTCACAACGCGAGGTTGCTTTTGAAGATGAAACTATAAAAATAACTAGATTTAAAGAAATCTCAGCCATTATAGCTTCCAGGTTCTGTCGGGAACTGTTTGAACCGTTTGAAAGCTAGAAGTGGCGAGATTTGGATAAATCTAGTTCGCCCGCAGATATGTCAGTGCAGATTCATATACAAATGACTATTAAATGCAACTGTTGAATAAATTGAGCAAAGCAATATATATAGTTAAATATATATAAAAGCTATAAAAAGGGCGATAGGTTTTCACTCGCAAGCCCGGACTAGAATTGAAATATATATATTTATAAAATAACTGTAAATAGCTACGAAATAATCCAGACTGTGATAGAAATGAAATATATATATATATATATATATATATATATATATATATATAGAAAACAGTAAAAAGGGCATTGGGTTTTCACGCCGGTGCCCGTACTAGAATTGAAATTGATAGAAAAATAATCACCCAGTGACTGGGGAGAGCACCCAGTATGGGGAAGTGTGCAAAAGCAATAAAATGGCCACGAAATAGTCCAGGCTGACTGAAAATATATAAATATATAATTATATTGACAGAAATGTAGTCAACCAGGACTGATATGAGTACCAGTGATGGTGAATATCGCTTATATATGAGTAAATATATATAAAAGCGATAAACTACCTCGGATTTGATATCCGGGCTTGACAGAATTAAAATATTAGTACATTTACAGTTAAATATATATAAAAGAGGGCCAAACCCAGACTGGGAAGATAACTCAATCCGGTGAAGTTGCCAAAATGTGCGTGCTAGTGCGTTGAAGCTACTAAAGCTGACGGATCGTCAATCCGAGTTATAAAAATGTTGAAAACGGAGTTTATGTACAAAAATATATTAATTTTTCATGAAAACGGCCACGGAACTATGTTCTGGGAATATTTAGAAGATGAAACTTTGTGTGCAAGTGAAAAACAGTGCAAAGTAGTAGTATTGACTTTCTGATCGCAAAAATACTTACAATGGACCGCAATACGGGCTTTTTGCCAAATCGTAGGCTTTAAACGTCCAATTCTACCAGTGGTTTTTTGATATGTGGTAGTATATGGGTATATCTACGTGTTGGAGTGAAAATATTTGGGATTGGAAGAGGTGTAAAAGTCAAAAAATCAAACTGGCAGGGCTTCGCTGCGTTTTTGAAATTTTTTTAAATGAACAGGGGGTGGGGTGGTGGGGGTACATTTATTTATAAGCCAGGGAGCCTTCACTCTACCTGCGGCAGCCACATGTAGAGCTGTAGCTCCCTTAAGTGGGGCCCACGTTCTCAACTTGGTCGTCTCGAAGAACGTGCACTCCGAGCAATGTGATGTCCGGTCGAAAACTTTCTAACTTTTGATCGGAGCGTCCTTTTGAGGCGTGCGATACCATTCAGGAAAGCTCTCACCAAGAGTGTCTCAATGACATGGGAAAAAACATTTTCCGGGTCTAGGAAGACGGGTTCATAACCAGGTCTTCAATTCCCCGCAGTTTATCTATTGAGCTGTCTTGCGTAGTTGCCACTCGGGATCGTCGTTAGGGTTCATTCTGACTTTGGCGGCATCAATTTGGCTTGTGTTTGATCAAGTCGATTGAGAGTTTATGAAATAACCGTTGTACCCCTCATGGGGCTGCCTGTAGTGTCGGCATGGTCGCTAGATGACTTTCGAGAGTTGATTCCAAGACTTGGATCCCAGTCTAGTCTTTTGACCTCAGGGTTGTCTCTGAGGCTGACGTGGTCTTTCCAGGTTTTTCTATAGAGTTGTTGTGATGCTTTAGGTTGATGTCTGAAGTTGACCTGACGTCCCGGGTTGAGATCGGGGATGACCTGCACTTCCCGGGTTGAGACCGGGGTTGAGTTTGACTTCTCGGGTTGCTGCAGGGGATGAACTGTGTTTCTTGAATTGAGACTGGAGATGGGTTGACATGTCCTCGGTTGATGTTGAGGTTTCCTTGACTTCCCAGATTGAGACCAGGGTTGACTTTGACTTTCTGGGTTGAGACCGGGGTTGATTGATACCTCCCGGGTTGAGACCGGGGTTGATTGATACCTCCCGGGTTGCTGCCGTGGTTGAATTGACTTCCCGGGTTGAGATCGGGGTTGATTTTGACTTCCCGGGTTGAGACTAGGGTTGAGCTTAATGATCCAATTAACTGTCGGAACTTGATTACCAATATTGGGAATCAGATTTAGGTTGAAGGACCGGCGTCGGTGGCCGGATTTGGATTGATTGACGGTTTTGCCCTCCTACCAGGTTAGGATTGGGGCAAGGAAAATTTTGAGTGTCTACAGATGCCCCTCTTTATCATGTCCACGTAACGTGGTGGAATGGACAGGATAAAGATTAGTAGACACTGGAAATAGAGAGTGCCAGAGCCATTTTGAAGCTGGGCGTCTTGGAATAGAATAGGGCTACTTTTGCTGTGTGCGTTATCACTTTCTGAGGATGACGCTACCCAATACAGCCATTGATGGTATTAGGAAGTTATCGCGAGCCAATTTTGTCATTCTCGGTTGTAGATGACATCATTCGTGATAATTTGTTTGACTTTGATGAGTTCGTTGAAGATGATTAATCATAGATTTTCCCGTCTTGATCTGCTAGGGATGACGTCCTCTACGATAGCTTTGTAGATTTTGAGATGGTGAGCTATCACAAATTTTCCCGTCTTGATCTGCTGGGGATAACATCCTTTGAGATAGCTTTGTAGGTATTGAGGAAGTGTCCAGGATTGATACTACCTCAATGATCTTCTTTGAGGATGTGTATAACAGATTCCATCATCTGTACTTTGTGAAGATGGATTATTATATGAGTCTCAACCGTAGATCGTCTCCCGACATCTCATGGGACTAGTCTGAAAGTTGAAATTGACTTCGGTCAGCACCCGAACTTCGTTGGGGTTGCACCAACAGCTGAGTTATCACCGATCAGTACCCGATGCTTCGCTGGACTGGAACCAACGACTGAGTTATCATCAGTCAGTACCCGATGCTTCGCTGGACTGGAACCAATGGTTGAGTTATCACCGGTCAGTACCCAATGCTTTGCTGGAGTGGAACCAATAGTTGAGTTACCACCAGTCAGTACCCGATGCTTCGCTGGACTGGAACCAACGGCTGAGTTGTCACTGGTCAGTACCCGATGCTTCGAAAATGGCAGTTTTCGGTAATTTTGCGCAATTTTTGCGCAGCTTTTCCGTAGTTTGATCTGTTGACCCCCGGACATAGCTTTGGGCTGAATGTCAACGGTCTCTGTGGAGTTTGCCTTTTTGTCAGGATTGCACTGCTTGAACGCAGGATTTCAAGATAAATCGCTCAATCGCGTAGCGATTTCTCTTCAGATTTGATTCGGCGGCCCGTTTAAACTCCGTTTTAACTCAAATCGAACCGAGCCCAGGGCAGGTGGGACCCACTTGGGCTGCCGCAGGTGGAGGTGCGGCAGCCTTAGGTGGAGGTGCTGCTACCTGGGCTACTTAATGTGCTGCGAGATTCTTTATTTTGCAAGTTTCCCGTTTGAGCAACGAAAGGATTTTCGATCTTCTTTTTCAGATCTACGCAGTTCTGGCAGTCAGATTCTAAATCTGTCAGTTCCTACGTGTTCAGCGCGGCGCAGGTAACGTTTTCCATCCTTCTTTCACAGTTTTTAACTGTTAAAAGCATGCGAACCACCTAGGGCAATGTATGAAAAATGAATGTCTATATGACCTGTGAAAATTTTTCTGTCTACATATGTATGCATATCTTACTGTAATGCACGTTTGGATGTAAGAAAATTTAGGTTCTGAGATAGTCAATTTTTCAACTTTTTGATCAGTTTAGTCATCCTTTTTGAGGCCTAGTGAGCCTGGACTTTCAACTAAATATGCCTATGATATTTTGGAGACAATGTGAGGATGGTTTTTTTTTTGGATATATATGAACTATTTCTATTTTTGGGTAGGTGTGCTACTAAATGGCCACCTAAGCATGCATGTTTGCATATGGACAGTCCATTTTACATAAGAGACTCTGGCGAAATTTTTCCACATGCATTTTTGACTCTGTGGGGAGTTTTTTACTGACCCAATGCAGGTTTTGAGCTTCTTGGATTTTGAAAACATGCAGTTTTGACTGTACGAGGTATTTTTAATGGACCCATGCATGTTTTAGGACTTAGATCTGTATGCTGGATTGATTGATTAATAAGCCAAAGGTTTTAGGCTTACCACACCGTGTCTGAGGTGATTTTGAGTACTGGTGTATGCAACGGATCGCGATAGACCCGGCAGCTTTACCGGGGTTTCATCAGGCGTTAGACGGAGGAAGGCTTCTGTCGTCCCACAGGCCTGTCCAACCAGGACGCCTCGCAGATTGGTAGAGAGCAGGATACGTTCAGTACAGGACGAGCAGCCCATTGACATTGATGACGAGGAGGCTACTTTTGTTGCTCCTGTTCCGGCTCAGGTTCCACGTGCGGAGGTCCCAGGCATTGCTGTGCAAACACAGGAGTTGCTGGGTGACTTGAGTCGCCATCCTTCAAAATATCTTCAGGCCAACGAGGTGACTTGAAGTCTTTCTTCTCTCTGGATTCTTTTCCCATCTTCTGGTCATTCTCGAGCCACAGGTTTTTGACATGGGTTAATTTTTGATGCAGGTCCCTGGCATGACACAGCCACGAGGGAACTTGTTTAGTTTGCACTCCCTCTATCAGACTCTGTACGAGGATTACATGGAGATTATAGATGGCTGGGGATTTTAGGCCTTCTTCTCGATCCTACCCTTGCTCTTGGGGGTATATGAGGGCTTTGTCTGAGCGCTGGTTCCACCAGACTCAGTCCCTTCATCTGCTTGATTACGAGGTGATGATGACTCTTATGGACTGGAGATTTATCACGGGCATTGAGTTTGAGGGCGAGACAGTGCCTGTCGTCTCTGGCATTTTGCCCACCGCAATTAGATCCCTGTTGGGACTCCCTCAATCGGCATTCAAGGGTCGGGCAGTTCGATTTGGTCCCTTGAGTATAGACGCCCAGGACGGGACTTTGCAGTTGCCTTCGGCTGATGATCGGAGGGCTAGAGATCACATTATGAGGCTATTGTTTTTGTCCATCATCAAGGGTTATTTTGTGGTGGACAACTCGTTGACGGTATCCTTTGCTTTAATTAGTGCCACTCAGCATATAGACCACCTCAGTAACTTTGATTGGGGCTCCTATACGTTTGCCTATTTTCTCCGGGGCATGCGCCTGCTTTCGGAGGGTGTGACGGAGGCTTGGTTAGGATTCCATCAGTTTTTTCTGGTGAGTACATCTTTCTGTACCTTTTTTATTTCTGCACTTATTTTTGGCAGTCTTGGTGACTAAGGACTTTTGATATTTGCATGGATAGCTTTGGGCATTTAAGAGGCTTCCTTGCCTACGGCCCGTTTCAGGATTAGGTCTGGAGACCTATCCACATGGTCGAAGATGGCATCACTCCATTTTGACGATGGTCCATGTTGCTGAGGGATTCACTCATGCCCGTCTGCAGTTGGAGCTTTTGACGGCGGCCTCGATCACCTGGACACCGTACACATCCGAGCACTTGACTGTCGGATTTGATGGAGGTTTCCCCACTGGTCGGGAGTTTGATTTATCGACCCGTAGAGTCCCTATATTGACAGAGGGAGACTAGGAGCTCTATCTTAGAGAGCACGCTATTCAGAGCATCACAGGGGATATCCGCATTCCCATTGCTCATCCTACTTAACATCATTGGCCATTATCCGTGCCTTTGACAGCCATCCCTTTGGAGGGTATAGACAGCTTTGATTTATCAGAGGGCCCATACAGCCAGACAACCTTTTATAGTTGGTGGAGTACTTGAACTATCGGGGCTCAGACTCGTGCCACCCATTTTATGGCAGACATGGATAGCTTGTATTAGAGAGCCTACTCATGTAGACCAAATAGCACATCTGACCAGGGAGTTGGACCAGGCTTATTTCTTTATCAGGCACCTTGGCCGAGATCCATCAGAGGCTTCTTCATTTGACCCATCTAGCTCTGGAGCAGGCCCCTCTTCAGGTCCATTTAGTATCAGTTATGCAGGGGAAGATCCTCCCTTATACTGCCCAGATATGCCTGATCCCAGCAGCTTTGTGCAGACAAAGGATTTGGAGCGGGTCGACCGGTTTGATATCAAGGTCTTTGACTTCCTGTGATAGCTATGGCAGCTATATTTTTGGTCAGCCACTATTTTGGCTATTCGACGTTTGTGCCATCTTTTTGATAGACCATTGTATTAGCTGGGTGGTGATGCCCCATTTCCCTATATTCTTTATTTTACTTTATACCAGGATATAGGGATGATGTATGCAGTGGATAGCTTTTTATAGATATTTCTGTCATCTTTATCTGTTGCATCATGTTTATATCATTGTCATCATGCATGTATCATGTGTATGCATTCAGACAGCTGTGATTTGACTTGACCTATGAACGGTCTTGTGATACGGTGCTACAGATGACGACGTCTGCAGTTAGCCGTATAGATCACTTGCCACTGTCAGAGGTGGCGGTATCATTACGGTCATGGTATGTTAGTCTGCCCTTTCCAGCTAGGGGGACAGTTGACCAGATGGTGGGGCATTCGATGGCCCTTGTAGATTTCAGGCTTCCAGACAGCTTTATTGATAGCGTCCTACCCTTGTGGGTACCGGAGAGACAGCTATTCCGCATTGGGCGGTGTGAGCTTTCGCCTACTCTGGAGGAGTACCAGAGATTTACTGGCTTGGATTTAGAGTCGCCATGTGCTCAGACGACTATCAGTGATATGTGGAGACTGTTTACTCAGCTGTCTGGTCTTCGGCAGAGCATAGTCATGGATGAGATCGTTCCAGGTCATGTGATCTCCCTTGACTTCTTGATAGAGCGCTATGGTGAGCTTGATAGCTACGACCGTCACACTGGAGATTTTGTCATTTTCGCAGAGGAGTGGCAGACAGCCAGGATAGACATGCTGCTGATGTGCATTGTGGCGTATGTTTACATGCCATTGCGTTTAGATCACCTTGATGTGGGATTGGTTGTCATAGTCAGAGCTTTTAGGCAGGGTAGTACCATTATCCCAATGATCTTGGCGGAGACTCTGAGGTCGCTCACCTATTGCAGTACCCATCCAGCGGAGTTTTTTTGGGGTAGCTCGGTCGTGTTGTATATGTGGTTGATGTCACACATACGACCGATTGGATCCTTTAGACCTCATGCCTATTGTTTTAGCCATGAGATATCCTCAGTTTACTCCTTTCGTCGGCTTGATTGCGTCGACTAATCGTCCTGGTTAGCATTTTTATCGGATATTGTGCATCCATTTGCAGTTTTGTTATGTTCAGAGATGGCGACCCCGTTCAGCTTCATTACTCATGCATCTGGCATGGATTATTTGCCTTTGGCAGGATTGAGGGGTGTGACTACTTATCATCCCTTGGCAGTTATGGAGCAGTTTGATCAGTGGCAGAGTATGCACCATTTTGAGGATTCTGCTGATCAGAGGATGTCGGCTTCGTCGATGGCACCGGCCGACTTGGTTAGAGTTTATGAGTGTTGGACTCACAGGGAGAGGGCTGAGTTCTCTAGTAGACATCCGGGTCGTTCTCCAGAATATTCTGCATAGTTAGAGGCAGAGACCGCAGTCGTAGTAGCAGAGCTTCATTTACCTCCGCTTGCAGATTCTGACGAGGAGGAGCCCATGGAGGTTCCCGATTCTCCTACTGAGGATGAGATGTTTGCATATTTGGCGGTAGCTTTGATTAGTGATCCCCCAGTTATTCCCACAGGGACAGATCCAGCTTTGTCAGATTCTCTATTCAAGATGACCTTTGAAAGAGATTCAGCTAGAGCGCAGCTGTTGGCTGCCCTGTCTGGCAGGGATTTAGTATTTGCTGAGAGGGATGATCTCAGGACCGCTTTAGATACTGGATTGATTGAGCGAGAGGAGCTTCGCTCTACTTTAGATATTGCCATTGTGGAGCGAGATGAGGTTCGCTCAGCCAGAGATGTAGCATATGTTGAGATTGAGGAGACTTTGATTTCTCGGGATGCATCTTTTGCAGAGAGGGATGAGGCTATAGCTTCTTGTGATTTCCACATTGCTGATAGTATTGCTCTTCGATATTACACCCATGATTTGGTTATCGAGATGAGGGCTTACATTGATGACCATAGTGCCACCTTATAGATGACTGTGGATGTCCGTAGCCATATGGAGGCTGAGTGGACTATTCATACAGATGCTCCTCCATCTTCAGAGAGAGATGTCGTGCCGGCATTGCTGACCCGCTTGTCCTTGGGTCCATAGACTAGCTTTATTTTTCCTGCACAGACTAGCTAAGCCATTTTTGACATGTACAGGGCACTATGTATATAAAGCAGTTTATATATCAGAGAAATATATTTTTGAGATACTTCCCTGCTTAGATATGTATTGTCATCGCTGAGTGATTACCACTTCCGTCATGACTCACAATTATTGATGCATTTTGAGCTTGTCCTTTATAGACTGATAGTTGAGGTGTCAATGGAGTTCCTCAAATGGGTATGGTAACCAAATAGCTTGTCAGCATTTAGCTTTTATTTGTCTTTGGAGTCTTGGAACTGGTCTTCCATTTTTTTGTTTTTTCTTAAAGGTTAAACCGCGCCGTAGAGGGCTTCCTACGTACTCCCGGGTTGAGGGAGATCAGGTCATGCGTAGTTCTGGTTGAAGAGGTTTGCAAAAAGTTTATCTGGGGTTTGAATTTGGTTCAATGAGCTTTGGAATTTGATGCTGGGATTTGCAAGTTCTTTAGACTTTTGCTTGGTTAGGCTGCACCATAGATGGTTGCCTACGTACTCCTAGGTTGAGGAGATCAGGTCATTTATAGTTCATGCTTCCCTAGTGAAAAGCCAAACCTGATTCGATTTGTAGGACCCGAATGCGGGTATGCATGTGCTTCAGGCGTAGTACTTTTTCACGGTGTCTGAATTAATGAGTTGGGAAAATTTGTTCCCGTCCATTTCTTGTAGCATGATGGCTCCCCCTGTCAGCACTTCCTTGATAATGAAAGGGCCTTCCTAGTTTGGGGCAAATTTTCCTTTGGCTTCATCCTGATTGGCCAAGATTTTCTTTAGCACCAAATTATTTTATTTGAATTACCGGACTCAGACTTTCTTGTTGTAGGACCTGGCGATCCTTTGTTGGTATAACCGTCCATGGAAAATGGTTGTGGCTCTCTTTTAGTCTATCAGGGACAGTTGATGATATCAGTCTTGCAATCATTGATCTTCGTCCATCTGAGCATCTATTAACACTCGTAAAGACTCCATCTCTACTTTTATGGGGAGGACTGCTTCCATGCCATAGACCAGTGAATAGGGGGTAGCCCCAGTAGAGGTACACATTGACGTTCTGTAGGCTAACAGGGTGAGAGGCAGCAGGTCAGGCCAGTCTTTGTGATTGGCAGACATTTTCTACATAATTATCTTGATGTTTTTGTTGTCCGCTTCGACAGCACCGTTCATCTTGGACCGATAGATGACGGAGTTGAGATGTTTGATGTGGAACTTGTCGCACAGTTCTACCATCATTTGATTGTTCAGGTTTTTGGTGTTGTCTGATACGATCACCTCCGATTTACCATATCGACAGACGACATTGTTTCTGATGAAACTGATGATGACCTCTTTTGTGACTTTAGGAAAAAAGGCTGCTTTAACCCATTTGGTGAAGTAGTCGATCATGGTGAAGATGAACCAATGACGGTTGCTGGCTTTGGGTTCGACTGGACCTATCACATCCATTCCCCACATAGAAAAAGGCCATGGTGCACTCATGTTATGCAGCTCATTTGGAGGAGCGTGGATGGCATTTCCATGTGGATGGCATTTCCATGTGTTTTTCATTGTAAGCATCTCTTGACATGATCATCGCAATCAGCTTTAAGCAAGATCTAGTAATGTCTTGTTCTGATTTTCTTATTGGCCAGCAGATGGCCGCTCATGTGTGGACCACAGACTCCGCCACGGACTTCATCCATTAGTATTTGGGCTTGATCCTTGTCGAGGCATCTTAACAGGCCTATTCCAGCATCCCTTTTGTAGAGTGCATCTCCACTTAGATAGAATTTCATGGCCATTCTGAGAATCTATTTTCGCTCTGATTGGCTTGCACCAGCGGGTGTAGATCCATCACAGAGATATTCCTTGATGTCTTGAAACCAAGGTTGCTTGATAGGAGGTATTTCGTCTGATACTTCTCCAATGTAATTCCCATATGTTGGGGCTTTTTGATTTATAAACTGGATGTTGGGAAACCCGCCCTTGTTGGATATACGAATTAATGAAGCCAACGTTGCCAGTGCATCAACAAAGTCATTTTGATCCCGAGGAATATGGACGAAGGTTATTGCTTCAAACTCCTAGGACATTTTGAAGACTTGCCTATGATATGGCGGCAGATGTAGTTCTTTTGTGAGATACTTGTCGATGGTTTGTCTGATGACCAACTCGAAATCTCCAAAGACCAATAAGTGTTTGATACCCATGGATTGGGCTAGTTTCAACCCCAGTATATAGCCTTCGTACTCGGTCGTGTTGTTGGTGTTGCCAAATTGAAGTTTGGTAGCCACAGGATATTGATCACCTGTACCGGAGATAAGGACCACCCCAGCTCTGGAACCTTCCATGTTTACCGCTTCGTCGAAATACATTTTCTATGGTTGGACTATATTCTCTGACTGGACTTATTGAATTGTCATAATCCCATCATCTGGGAAATATGTCTCCAGGGACTCAAACCCTCTTGAAGGTGCTTCTGCTAATTTATCTGTAGTGCCTTGGCCTTTGATAGACTTCTAAGTCACGTAGATAATATTGAACTGCTGTAGAATCAACTGCCATTTGGACAGTCGGTAATTTAACATTGGTTTATTGAAGGCGTATTTTAGTGGATCCATACGGGATATAAGATACGTCGTGTGCCCATGGAAATAGTGTTGCAAACTCATGGCGACCCATGCTAATGCACAGCATGTCTTCTCGATCAGGGTGTATTTTTGTTCCCCAATGCTGAATATTTTGCTGATGTAGTAGATAGCTATTTCTTTACTACTATCATCCTTCTGTCCTAGCATACAGCCCATGGCATTGTCATTGACGGACAGATACATAAATAAGGGGACTCCATCCCTTGGAGGTACCAAAATAGGTGCTTCGACAAGCTTCTTTTTAATGGCAAGGAAGGCTTGTTGACAATCCTCATTCCATTTGATGGAAGAATTCTTCCTTAACAGCTTGAAGATGGGTTCACAGGTTGCTGTGAGCTGTGAAATGAATCGACTTATGAAGTTAATTTTTCCTAGGAATCCTCGTATCTCCTTCTCTGTACGAGGCACGAGAATTTTAGAAATGGCTTTGATCTTAGCATGGTCTAACTCAATGCCCCGATTGCTCACCAAGAATCCTAGCAGTTTGCATGCCTTGACGCCAAAAGCGCATTTGGCGGGATTTATCTTAAGGTTGTACTTGCGCAACCTGTTGAACAGCTTCCTGAGATGGTCTATATGATCATTCTCCCTCTGGGATTTGATGATGATGTCGTCAACATAGACTTCTATTTCTTTGTGCATCATATCATGAAAGAGGGCCAACATGGCTCGCTGATACATTGCTCCGGCATTGATGAGGTCGAAGGACAGTCGTCGGTAGCACAAAGTTTCCCCGGGAGTGATAAAAGCTATTTTCTCCCGGTCTTCTTCAGGAACCAAGATTTGATGGTAACCAGCAAAGCATTCTACGAAGGAATACATGTCGTACTGCACAGTATTGTCAATCAGGATGTGGATAAAAGGTACAGAGAAATTGTCCTTGAGACAGACTTTGTTTAGATCCCGGTAATCCACGCAGACTCGTACCTTCCCTCCTGGTTTAGGCACGGGGACTATGTTTGATAGCCATTCAGGATATGTTGATACCATGATGATCCCGACTTTGAATTGCTTAATGATTTCTTCTTTGACTTTGAGACTCCACTCAAGTTTCAATCGTCTGAGCTTTTGTTTGACTAGTTTGAACCCTTCTTTGATGGGCATTCGATGGATGAAAATGTATGTGGATAAACCGATTATGTCTTCATGCGACCATGCAAATACATCCTGGTACTGTGTCAGGAGCGCGATCAGGTCGGCCTTTTGATCTGATGTGAGGTCTAAACCTATTTGGATTTCTTTAATGGTTTCGGAGGTTCTTATGTTGATGGTGGAGGTTTAGTCGAGGTTTGGTTTGGGTTTGTCTTTGACCAATTCCTTGTTCTCCTCTGGAACCTCATAGTCATCTTCCTCCTGTTGATCAAGATCCGTCAAGTCGAAGCTCAATCTTGCATCATGGTTGGAGTTATGTTGACTGGTTGGCATCTCATCAGCAGAGACACACACATCCAATGCTTGGGTCCTGAAAACAAAAATGCTTTCATTAATATATACAACTGCTTAAATACACATAGCATTTGTAAAGCATGATAAAAGTGACTGCTCCAGCTGTGCAATCAAAAGTAAGTAGTAAATGAAAGCATGATTAAGGGCAGATTGGCTGTCTTCCCCTTTACCCTTTTTGACTGAGCAACGGACACTGCTCTAATTGTCCAATGTTAGACCCTCATCGATAGGGAGGATGCTGGAAGTGTGTTCGTCTGTCTCGTTATGAATGACAACTAAGACATCCTTTAGGATACTGTCGAGGCTTTTCTGGGAATTGTTCCTCTGTTTGCAGCGAGGAAAGTGAGCACGATCTTCGTCGTCACTATTTGGGAGTTCATCATTCATCCCCTCGTAGTTGATAATGACTTTCATGTTAGCAAACGAGTTTTGTCCTTCGTACAGGATCTTTTCTATTCCCTTTTTGCTATCTTCTTCAGGTTTGAGGGCTTTCCTTTCATGGACAGGTATGAACGGAGGAAACAACATGGCTGATACTGCAGTTTTGATTTTTCTCATAGGTTTCATCCATCCGGCACTCGTGAGGTCTGGGAGCAGAATTGTGGAGGCATGAGCCTTGGGATGTTTGTGTGGATTTTGGTGGTTTGATCCGGATAAGTATCCCAATCCTGCTCTTCCCATCTGACTTGGGATTTGAATTGGCATTTTAATGTCGTGCTTTCCTAACCCTTCTCCAGGCTGGAAACCCGCAGCTACCTTTTCTTGGCCCACTGTCATTACTTCAGTGGAATTTTAGGCCTTAGGGCTGGTGCCCCAATTGGTAGATATTAAATATCACTTACCTCGAGAGCTTGAAAACTTGGAGGCTCAACCCCGACGTCCAGGCTAATCACTGGCATGTCCCCATGTATGTGGGTTAGGTATTCCGGTTCGGCATTTACTGTGTTGAGACTGCCGTTGATAATGTACTTGAGTTACTGATGGAGGGTGGATGGAACAGCCCCGGCCATATGGATCCATGGCCTTCCCAATAATAAGTTGTATCCAGTAGCTATGTTGAGCACCTGGAAAGATACGTAGAAGGTGTGTGGACCAATTTCTAGAGGAAGCTCGATTTCCCCCATAGCCTGGCGGCGAGATTCATCGAAAGCCCGAATAACCATGTGACTGGCTTTAATCCGATTTGGATTGATCTTCATCCTTTCCAACGTGTCATATGGACAAATGTTGAGGGAAGATCCTCCATCAAAAAGCACTCCTTCGATCACGTATTTGGAGGACATAACGGCTATATGCAGGGACTTGTGGTGACCCCTTCCCTCAGCCGGGATGGAAATCACATTATTGTTGAAAATGTGTTCTATCACATGACAGAAGTTCTCTGTGTCTACCATGTGTGGCAGCTGGGCTTCTTTGAATACCTTCACTAGGATGTTACGGTGATCCTCTGATGATAGGACCAAGTTTAGTATGGATATTTGCTTGGCTGCGTCTTTCAAGCTTTGCACTATCTTGATTTCATTGTGTCCCATCTTTTTGAGGAACTTTTTTATCTTTTCTTCAGCCACCCTTTCTTTTGCTTTGGTAACTGGTTTAATCACCCACTGAGGCAGGTACAATGGATTATCCTTTGACAGGATGGAAATGTTGTTTGCCACAGTGCCTTCAACGTCCCCGTAGTTCCATGGGACCTTCTTCAGACTAAGGAATGGGTACTGAGGCCTGAAGGGCAAAATTAGAGGCTAAGGTGCAGCCACCTTCACAGGATTTTGTTTGTCTTGGACCGCTTTACCTATCAGTATCAGGGGTGTGATGATTGATTCTTTATCGCAGGATATGATAGCCACTGTGTCCTGATACCATGCATCGGGGATCCAAAGGCTATCTTTATCTGTTATGTCGAGGATTTGATCTCCTCTGATTACGTCACCTTTCTCAATCAGGTCTTGAATTAGGTTACGAAGTGCCCAGCATTCTTCTGTATCATGGCGGGGAGAGTTGGACTGGTACTGACATATTTGGTCAGGTTTGAATTTTTTGGATTGAGGGTTCAGCGGAGGTAGCAATGATAGTAGTGTGCATACAAGCCAATCATGTATGATGATAAAGCACATACTTTGTAAACAATGTTAGTTATTTATTAATAAAATATTAATTTAAGGCATTTAATTATCTACATGGTGCTGTTTTTATAATATGTAAATAACCCATAGTTTTGAGCAATGCTTTTAGAATCATGATGAGATCATGCTAATGAGATCTAAATTCTTAGAAAGCTTAAAAACTAAAATAGTTCCCCATTGTGGGATTAATAAAATGGGGATTAGTAAATCCGGATAGATTGGTACATATGTTGCTTGCTCATTGGATGAGGATGACTGATCTCATGGTCATTTGTGTGGAGACACTAAAGCAAGTATGTAGGTGCTTATTGGAGAATAAGTTCACTGAACGTGACTCGCTATGGAATACCTAATGGAGTTTTACTCGCCTGTCAATAGAAATTATTAATGTTATAGTAGTACAACAGATCCTTGGACTTGAGATCATCATAGCATTTTGTATTTAAGATATTTTACTTTGACTTATTCCTTAAGCCTTTTAAGGCATATATAGGGTATTCTTGGGTATAATGAGTTGCATATGGAGATAATGTATGATCAATAAAGAATCTACCACCTCTAGTAAAAGAGGGGATATGTCCTATGTGATTCGTTAAATGACAACCCAGGAATCCTTGGCCACGGTAGAATGATATTAGAAAGAGGTTTCTAATTTGCATTATTTGGAGTTGTGCGTTTTCTAATCGAAATACATATGATTAAATAAATTAAGACTTGACAGTAAATCTATCTTATATTTAATTGGGACACTTTATGGTGGAAGGATTGAATTGTACGGTAACTATTAACTCACAGGTTCTTTTATGATTAATGTTGAAATCTATATTATCTGGAAAGTCGTTGATAGCTAGGGAGGCTTATCCTATTGTAGAATAAATGTTATTTATTTAAATAGATTATTAGTTTAATTTATTTATTTAAATAAGATTAGAATTGTTCTAATTGATTTATTCACAACCGGTTTAATATGGAGAACCTAAAGGGTCACACCATAAAAGGAAGAAGAATTATTTAAGAAGAAAATGGCATGATAGTAATAATGCATTAAGTGTAATTAATTTAATCTATGATGATAGAATAAATTAAATAGCTTAATATTTATTATTTAATATTTTAGAAATATTAAATATAAATTAATAAGAGGAGTCTTATTAATATTATTATTATTATTTTAATTCTAAAGGAGTTTAGGAAATAATATAATATCAGTACTCTCTCTCAATCCTAAAAATATTAGGATATAAATTAATTAAAAGTGTTTAATTAATTAATTAAATAAAAACCTATTCTAATTGGATTAGGAGGGTTAACCTAATATCTATATAAGAGAGTCTTATATCAGAAATAAGGTACGTGAATTTTTCCAAAGGATGGGAGTACACATATTCTATAGAGATAGAAACAAGGGTTAAGCCAATAACCCATCTTCCTGAGTTCTTCATCTTCCTTGGTGGATCACCGTTAGAGGCCAAACACTTGGGTGGCTGACATTGATCAAGGGAAGTAGCCACTACATAGGAATGAAAGGAATCAAAGGAGTAAAACTTGTACCTTAGGAAGCTTGGATCTTCAAAGGTATAATTCTATGTTCTCTCTTTTCTGTTATTGATAACTAGCACAAAGCATGATATTGGTTATGGGTTTGTATAAATTTTTGAAAACATATGTTTCGCACTTCTGCCCTATTTATGTGATTTGATTGCATGATTGCATTACGTACAAACCCAACAGTGGTATCAGAGCCTAACTTTGTGCTAATTATCAATTTTATGATTCCATGTATGAATTGTTGTGAGAATTGGATCAATTTTTCTAGACAAAATCGTTTTCTGCAAGTTTCTGCGACGAACGGTGCAGCTGCGCAGCTGCCCAGTTCATTACTGGCGCATCTGCGCCTGTCTGCAAAAACTAGCGCTTCAGGCTTCCTGCACAGCTGCCCAGTTCATTACTGGAGCAGCTACGCCGGTTCCTAAACAGACCCTGAAATTTGATTTTTATTAATTAAGTAAACTGTTTATTTAATTAATAAAGTTTAAAATAAAGATGTTTATTTTATCTGAAATATGATTTCAGATTGCTAAAAATAAAGGAGTTTAATTTGGATTTTTTTTTGATTAAAATAAAAGAGTTTATTTTGTTTCAAAAAATAAAATTTAGCAAAACTTTTCTCCTTTAAATGACATCGATCCATATATGGAATAGCTTTATTATTCATGAGATGAATGGATATTTATTGATGCATATGTTGATGTGTATGATAATAAATTGGGTTGATTATGGACTATGACCAATGTGATTAGATTTTATTTTGGATGAATGCTTGAATGAATGGATTTTATAAAATGGGGTCTGCGTACCTCGTCTTCTCTAGTTTTATTCTCGATGTAAATTCTATCTCCTTCCTATGTACTTCCCCTTGACTGCTGATCAAGGTTTCTATTTAATTATAGTTTATGTAATAGAAATAGTTAGAATTATCTTGAAGAAACTGGAGACCAAGGAGCAAGGAGCGCGTGAAGACCCATTTGTATGGAGCCCGGGTTTAAATGTAATAGTTATATTTAAATTTAAATTTTTGCACTCCTAGGTTTGACCTTTTGGTTCACTTGGTGGCTCTAGTGAACCAAACTAGAATAAAAGTCCATAATCAATCCAGGTAGAATATAGTATTTTATATTGCATGCTAAATATTATATATATTATATTTTATGCAAACATGCTTCGCATGTTTAATAACATGACGCGTATTTTATATATATATATATATATATATATATATATATATGTGCATGCGCGTTAAACAAGATGAGACAAATAATAACAAACCCCTCAAAGAAATAATATTAAGTCCGAAGTGTTCAAATGATATTTGGAATATCGAACGTCGCCTTTTAGCATGATTAATTAATAGAGTATTAAATATTTAATATGAGTTTGTTGTGCTATCCACAAGGTTATATACATTTGAAATGAGATCCTTAATCTCACTAGCAAATCTTTAATTAGATGTTGCCGAACTATATAAGTGAGGGTAATATAGTTTGATGAAAATAGTGGGAGATACCAATTTAAAATAAAGACCTAAATTTATTTTGGTATGCAAAGTTAATAAAATGAATGTTTGCTAAAAATATTATCTTTTCACATGCAGAATTTTAAAAATGTCAAAATTACTAATCTCACTGCGAAGCATACTTGATGCAAATAAGCTTACCGGCCCGAATTATGAGGACTGGCTAAGAAATCTGAGAATTGTTCTCACTGCAGAAAAAATTTCTTATGTCCTAAATTCAACTATCCCTGAATCTGTTTCAAAAACAACCTCTAAGGAAGAGATTGCCACTTTTAATAAATGGCAAAATGATGCATCTATGGCTCAATGCATCATGCTCGCATCCATGAATAACGAGCTTCAGCGTCAGCACGTAAATATGGATGCTCCTGCTATGCTGCTTCACCTCAAGGAGTTGTATGGTGAACAGAGTAGGACTGCTAGATATGAGATATCTAAGGAGCTCTTCCAATCTCGGATGACCGATGGCACTGCCGTCGAGACTCATGTTTTGAAGGTAATCAATTTGATTGAACGCCTTGGACAGCTTGGGTTCGTCATGGATGGTGATTTGTGTCAAGACTTGGTCTTGCAGTCACTCCCTGAGACCTTCTCGCAGTTTGTGGTTAATTTTTACATGAATAAGCTAGATGTCAGCTTGCCTGAGCTACTTAACATGCTGAAAACTGCAGAAGGTCACTTCTCATCCAAGAAGAACCATATCTTGATGGTGGATTCTTCCAATAAAAGGAAGAGGCCCAAGGTGTTTTCTGAAAAGAAGAAATCCAAGAAGGCTAAGGGAAAGGGGAAAGAAAAGGAACAAAAGAAACCTGAACCAGCTAAAGGAATGTGCTTTCATTGCAACGAGCCGGGACATTGGAAAAGGAACTGCAAGAAGTATCTGGCAGAGAAGATGCTTGGAGAAGCTTCGACTTCCAATCAAGGTTTGTTTATGATTGAAATTAATTTTTTTGAAAGTCATAAGTCTACTTGGGTATTGGATACCGGCTGTGGTTCTCACATATATAATACTGTGTAGGGACTGGTCAGAAGTAGAAAGCTGAACAATGAAGAGGTGATCCTACGAGTGGAAAATGGAGCAAAGGTTGTTGCATTAGCTGTAGGAACTTATTGTTTAGCAATGCCCTCAGGCAAGACCATTTATCTTAATAATTGTTATTATGTTTCGAATATTATTAAAAATATTATTTCAATTTCTGTATTGGATATGGAAGGATTTGACGTTATTATAAAGAACAATGGTTGTTCTATTTATAAAGACGGTGTTTTATATGGTATTGGAAATTTGCGAAATAGACTTTATATACTTGACTTGCAAGAAAATATATTTCAAATTGAACAAACTAAGAAAAGGAAAAGAGATGATATTAATTATACCTACATGTGGCATTGTAGACTCGGTCATATCAATGAAACAAGATTATCCAAGTTGCATAAGGATGGGGTCTTAGAGCTATCCGATTATGAATCATATCCAACTTGTGAATCTTGTCTCATGGGTAAAATGACTAAATCTTCTTTTAGTGGAAAAGGAAAAAGAGTTACAGAGTTGTTGGCATTGATTCACTACAGACGTTTGTGGACCTATGACAACAAGTGCACGGGGTGGGTATTCTTATTTTATTACTTTCACTGATGATCACTCAAGATTTGGATATGTGTATTTAATGAAATACAAATTAGAATCATTTAAAAAGTTCAAAGAGTTCAGAAGTGAAGTAGAGAAACAAACGGGCAAGAGTATTAAGATACTTCAATCAGATCGAGGTGGAGAATACTTAAGTGGTGAGTTTCTCAATTGTCTCAAAGAAAATAGTATAATCTCACAATGGACTCCTCCAGGTACACCACAATTAAATGGAGTATCTTAAAGCAGAAATTGAACACTGTTGGACATGGTTTGATCCATGATGAGTTTTACCGACCTTCCAATTTTCTTCTAGGGTTATGCCCTAGAAACGACTGCATACCTACTTAATAAGGTACCTACCAAATCCGCCCCAAAGACTCCATATGAGATGTGGAAAGGGAAGAAACCAAATCTTAAGCATGTTAAGACTTGGGGTTGTCCAGCTTATGTCAAAAAGTTTGAAAATGATAAGCTACAAACTAAATCCGATAAGTGTAGATTTGTGGGATACCCTAAAGAAACCGTAGGGTATTATTTATATCATCCTACTGATCAAAAGGTGTTTGTTGCGAAACATGCTACCTTCTTGGAGAAAGAGTTTATCCATGAAGGGGTCAGTGGGAGTAAGATACATCTTGAAGAAGTTCAAGAACCACAAATTACCACGGATCAAAGTCAGGTACCTAACCAAGTAGAAGAACCTACTGTACCACACCCTGTTCGTAAATCTGGAAGAGTACCGAAGATACCTGAGAGGTATAGATTCGTTATAGAGGATGACGATGAGGTACACATCATGAATGATGATGATCCATTGAATTACGAACAGGCTATGAGTAATAAAGACTCAGAGAAATGGTAGATGACCATAAAATCTAAAATGGATTTGGAAGCTATGCTCAAGTCCATTTGGATTTTTCTTGCGATTGCAGCTTATTTTTACTTAATCTGGCAAAATGGACGTGGAGACGCCCTTCCTCAAATATACATTATTAGAGGAGAATGTGTGTATGATATAGCCAGATGGTTTTTGTTTCAATGGTTGAAACAAATCATGTATATGAGCTACAACAATCCATTCGTGGATTGAAGCAAGATTCTCGTAAATGGAACTTTCGTTTTGATGAGACAATCAAAGAGTTTGATTTTATCAAAAACGAGGACGAACCATGTGTGTACAAGAAGGTTAGTGGGAGCGCTATTTTATTCCATGTATTATATGTTGATGATATATTACTGATACGGAATCAAATTCGTATGATAAAATCAATCAAAATAAAGTTGTCTAAACATTCCTCTATAAATGATTTGGGTAGAACATCCCGTATTAGGGATATAAATCTGTATTAATAGATTTAAAAGGATATTCGGCTTAACCTAAGAAAATGTATATTCATTAGATGCTAAAGGCGTTTAGGATGGAAAACTCCAAAAGAGTGCCTCATGATGATGAGCCATGGAGTGTATCTCTCTAATATTGTCCTCAGTAACAGAGAGATCGCATGAGTTACTATCATGTATACATTGAAATATACGAGACTTGATGTTGATCAGTCAGATTCTAGAGAAGATCACTGTGAGACAGTGATAAACATCCCAAAGTACTTAGCTGACACTAAGGATGTCATCATGACACGTGATGGGTCTGAATAAATCTAGAGTGCTAAACAGACTCAAGTTTTTAGACTAACCAAGACGACAGTAAATCCACTATAGGGTAAGTCGTTACCTCTGGAAGGTGGTGCAGTGAATTCGAAAGGTTTCAAACAGTAAAAGGTTGCTGATTTAGTGACAAAGACAAAGTATATAACTGTAAGTGAAGTTGCAAGTTGATGTTTCAGATGAAAAGTTCATTACAGAACTAGGAATAGTTCCTAAGTCTCATCTTGAATCTAAAACGTGTGTTACGGCACTTTGATTAAAAAAATCATTGAAAGAAGAGCATATAGACTCTCAAGATAACATTGCAGATCCATTTACTAAAGCTCTAACGCAACAGCAGTTTGATCATCACTTAGAGAAGATGGGTATGAGATACCATAGGCGATTGGCTTTAGTGCAAGTGGGAGATTGATAGTAGTGTGCATACAAGCTAATCATGTATGATGATAAAACACATACTTTGTAAACAATGTTATTTATTTATTAATAAAATATTAATTTAAGGCATTTAATTATCTACATGGTGCTGTTTTTATAATATGTAAATAATCCATAGTTTTAAGCAATGCTTTTAGAATCATAATGAGAGCATGCTAATGAGATCTAAATTCTTAGAAAGCTTAAAAACTAAAATAGTTCCCAATTGTGGGATTACTAAAATGGGGATTCCGGATAGATTGGTACATACGTTGCTTGCTCATTGGATGAGGATGACTGATCTCATAGTCATTTGTGTAGAGACACTAAAGCAAGTATGTAGGTGCTTATTGGAGAATAAGTTCACTGAACGTAACTCGCTATGGAATACCTAATGGAGTTTTACTCGCCTGTCAATAGGAATTCCTAATGTGATAGTAGTACAAGTGATCCTTGGACTTGAGATCATCATAGTATCTTGTATGTAACAAATTATACTTTGACTTATTCCTTGAGCCTTTTAAAGCATATATAGGGTTTGCTTGGGTATAATGAGTAGCATATGGAGATAATGTATGATCAATAAAGAATCTACCACCTCTAGTAAAAGAGGAGATATGTCCTATGTGATTCATTAAATGACAACCCAGGAATCCTTGGCCAATGTAGAATGATATTAGAAAGAGGTTTCTAATTTGCATTATTTGGAGTTGTGCGTTTTCTAATCGAAATACATATGATTAAATAAATTAAGACCTGATAGTAAATTCATGTCTTATATTTAATTGGGACATTGTATGGTGGAAGGATTGAATTGTACGGTAACTATTAACTCACAGGTTCTTTTATGATTAATGTTGAAATCTATATTATCTAGAAAGTCGTTGATCACTAGGGAGGCTTATCCCCTATTGTAGAATAAATGTTATTTATTTAAATAGACTATTAATTTAATTTATTTATTTAAATATGATTAGAATTGTTCTAATTGATTTATTCACAACCAGTTTAATATGGAGAACCTAAAGGGTCAGACCATAATAGGAAGAAGACTTATTTAAGAAAAAAATGGCATGATAGTAATAATGCATTAAGTGTAATTAATTTAATCTATGGTGATAGAATAAATTAAATAGCTGAATGTTTATTATTTAGTATTTTAGAAATATTAAATATAAATTAATAAGAGGAGTCTTATTATTATTATTATTATTATTATTTTAATTCTAAAGGAGTTTAGGAATTAATATAATATCAGTACTCTCTCTCAATCCTAATAAGATTATGATATAAATTAATTAAAAGTGTTTAATTAATTAATTAAATAAAAACCTATTCTAATTGGATTAGGAGGGTTAACCTAATATCTATATAAGAGAGTCTTATATCAGAAATAAGGTACGTGAATTTTTCCAAAGGTTGGGAGTACACATATTCTATAGAGATAGAAACAAGGGTTAAGCCAATAACCCATCTTCCCGAGTTCTTCATCTTCCTTGGTGGATCACCGTTAGAGGCCAAACATTTGGGTGGCTGACATTGATCAAGGGAAGGAGCCACTACAGAGGAATCAAAAGAATCAAAGGAGTAGAACTTGTACCTAAGGAAGCTTGGATGTTCAAAGGTATAATTTCATGTTCTCTCTTTTTTGTTATTGATAACTAGCACAAAGCATGATCATGGTTATGGGTTTGTATAAATTTTTGAAAACCTATGTTTCGCGCTTCCGCCCTATTTATATGATTTGATTGCATGATTGCGTTACATACAAACCCAACAAGCAAGTCTTCAACTATTCCCTCGTTGATCATCATTTGCAAGATTTCTTCTATTGACTTGTTCAAATTGGTGAAATTCCTTTAAAATAGGAACTTCCTACCTGCTTGGACACTTGCTTCTTCGATCCGCTTGTCAGTCCTGGGTGTAAGCTCACAAGTCTGGCTATGTTCTTGATTGGAATTGACTTCCGCTGGAGGAGAGCGACTACCAATAGATTGATGGATTTGCTTCAACATCTTCCTGGTGAGTTGATGTTGGTAGACGACCAGTTCAACCAACTGCTCGATTTGTTCCTTGATAGACTTCATTTCTTGCTATATCAGGAATTATTTTTCAAAAGCCTTTCAACTCATTGGGCTGATGTCGTTGGATTGAGTGGATTCTTCAACATAGTGGAGGTATTTGGATCCTTCTCCACTTGAAGTGTTGATCATGTTGACACTCTCCTCCTTGTGCTGTGGGAGAGGGTTATCTTAGACATGGGGTTGATCGGTCTTTGTGACCACAATCTCTCCATTATCAATCAAATCATTGATTTTGTGCTTGAGGTACCAACATTTTTGAGTGTCATGGCCGGTGATCCGGAATGATAAGCACATTTCTTGCAAGGGTCGAAGTTCCTGGCATTAGTGTTAGTTGGCGGAAGGAGTTGGCCAATCTTCTTCTGAGCTGTCAGAAGTTTGAAGACGTTCTCGAGTGAATCCCCTAGTGGGGTGAAAGTCCTTCTACGTCTGACCTCCATGTTTTTCTAGAATGAAGGATTTGAAGGCTGTGTTGCAGCTTGGAAAGGGGTATAGTTCTTCCTTTGAATGGGTGTATTGTTTGAATTACCGCTTAAATTTTGTCCTTGTAACACTAAGGAAACTTCTTCATCTTTCTTTTTGTGGACCCTCCGGGGATTACTCCCGTAATTTCCAGATTGGATATGCTCAGCAACGGCTTCGAGTGCCGTTAGGTCTTTTATTTTTTCGGACTTGAGTCCCATTTCGGTCATTTCGCCGTGTTTGATCATTTTTTAGAAAGGTTTTCCTATGCCTGCTAGGACCCTTTCATAATAAGGAGCTTCTTGAATATCGATAAAAGTCATGACTATTTTAGATTCAGTCATGGCAGGGGTGACTTGTGCTGCCACCCGTCTCCATCGCTGGGCATATTCTCTGAATGATTCAGTGTTCTTTTTCTTGATTTTGGTAATTTGATACCGATCTGGAGCTAGCTGAGATTGGAAACTGTACTGGCTGAGGAAGGCATGGGCCAATTCTTCCCAATCGTGGATTCTGGAGTTGTCCAGATGGGCATACCAGGCTCTGGCTTCTCTAGTTAAACTCTTCTGAAATAGCTGCATTCGAAGTTTCTCATCCTTAGCATAGGATCTGAGTTCTCCGATGAAAACTTTCAGGTGTGTATAAGGATCCCCTAATCCGTCATATTTCTCGAAATCAGGGACTTGGAATTTTTCGGGATATCTAGCCCCAGGAAACAAGCATAGATCTGAGTAGTTGACACTGCCAAATGCCCCAGTCCCTTTGATGGACCGGAGGGTTTCTTCCATTTGTTAGATTTTCTTGAGAAGGTTACCAGCTTCCTGTTCGTTGCCTAAGATGGTGATTTCTAGAGTTTTGTTGATTGCATCCTGATTCTTGGGTCCAAGAATCTGAGTTTTGGCTTTTTCTGCATCTTGACCGCCAGCACCACTACCAGATGCTCCTGGTTCTGGATGAGTTTGAGATTGTTTCTCTTTGAAGGCCTTGCTTTTCTCTCTAAGGAAACTGGCTAGCTTGGCTATCTGATTTTTTAATCCTTCAAATTCTTCCCTAGACATAGGGGTGGATTCTGGTGGAGCACTTGAAGCCATGTCCGTAGATGAACTAGGTACTTTTCTGGCCATTGATCTGGTGATAGGACCAATTTTTCCCTACCTACACCAAAAAATATGTGTCAGTTTCCTATATTAGGTAATGACTGGATGCATTTATAATGTATGTTTTTTAAGTTTATCCTGCAAAACCGAGGTTAGATGTTTTGATGGCAGGATGACAGGATATTTGACAAGAAAGTAAATATTTCATTATTGTCATTTACATTGCGCTCCTCAGTAATTGGAAACTTGACATGGAATTGAAAGAGGAATGCATGACGAAGCATCCCGTCAGATTTGGTAGATCAGAAGCTGACCTATCCTAGGTTACCCTCGCGGCTTTTGTTTTGGCATGAAGGTTCCTAGAGCATCGTGATAAGTGGTCTTTATAACCACTTATTCGGATAGTAACCGACTTTTTTCGTGCCTTAAACTTAAGTAATCCCGTGCTTTTAATGTGTTTTTGCTTCGTTTTATGTTTTACAAGTTTAGGGACTCTCCGAGTGGTAATTGAGCTAAAAAGGGGCAAAAGAACGCTAAATAGAACAAAGCACAAAAATTGGCTTATAGCATAAGACATGTGTGTAGGAGCAATGAATGTGATGCTACGTGGCTGGAAGGCAAGAAGCCAAGCTATGAATGATGGCATGATGCTAGAGGCTATAACAAAGAAGGTTTTATGAAGGCAAGAAGTGCATGTGAAGGAAGCAAGGAAGCCTATGCAGATGCTAGCCTTGAAAAACCAGCAGAAAAACCAGCATCAGTGGTCCGCGCGGCCGCGCCGGGACAAAGCAGCAGGCACGCGCGCCCGCGCCAATGCCTAGAACAAGAAACCCAAATTTAACAGCCGCGCGGCCGCGCCAGGAAGAAGGTTTGGGCACGCGCGGCCGCGCCAACCCCCAGCTTGACCAAATTTGACTTTTCACTTGAACGGGGCTTGGCTTGAGAATGAGATATAAGGGGGGCTCGGTTTAAACAGAGAAACAATCACATTTTGGGCCTTAAGCCCTAGCCCTAGCTTTCTTCCATTTCCTTTACATTTCTTGTATAGCTTAGGAGTAGATTAGTGTTAGATTAGTTGTTAAATAGTTAGATTCTAGGGTTTAGTTAGTTTTTGAAGATTGAAGCAAGTGTTTTGACATCAAATGATCCAAGCTCGGAGAAAGATTTGCAATTTCTATCCTTAATCTCTCCTTATTATCATTGTATATTCGAATGATGTATATTGTACTTGTGGATAATATATTTGGGTTGTCTATGCCTTAAATCTATTTTGAGGTTCCAATAGAAATTTTTGAGTAGTCAATGTTTATTTCCCTTCAATGATGGTTCTATTTGATTGTTATGTGTTTGTCTATTGCGATGTATGCTTTAATTGCTTAATTGAGTTGCAACCAATTACTTTGATAACCTATGTGGGATTAAAAGATAAAGTGTAGGTTTAGATCGAATCGCGGTAGCGGGCGATTGTAGGTTCACATGGCGTTGGACTTATGATTTGTGCTTAGGATAGACATATACCGAAGCGCCGCCTGTAGCCAATAGAGAACTTGACCTTCAACCCTAATTATTTGTAAATCACATAGACATATAGTGGTTTAGGCAATATGGGTGTTCACGTGCGTCTATCACCTATGGATTGCACGTGATACGGATTTGGTTCATCGAAAAATGGCCTACTCCCACTTTCATGTTCTCGACTAATATCTGTAATGATTGATTTGACTTGACTTGGAGTGTGTCGACTTGGGCGAATCATTAAGGAAAATTGGGATCTCTTATCTTCATTATCTGACTCTACCTTAGGATTATTTATTGCATGTTTAAATTCCTTACCTAGTTTAACTTAGTTTTAATTCATTCTCTTTACCATCCGTTTAAATAAGACCGAAATGATTATGTGCTAGTGGTTTGGTGTCTGTTATCCTTTAATTCTCCGTGGGAACGATCTTTACTTTAACTTTATTACTCGTTGGCCGCGTATACTTGCGTGTTAATTGTGTCATCTAATTGGACCAACAAGTTTTTGGCGCCGTTGCTGGGGAATTATTTGGATAGCTGTTTGCCAACATTAGTTTCAATCAAATTAGTCTTAATTTAAACTTTTTATTTTTGTTTTAATTCTTCCTATATTCTCTTCTTAGGTACAATGGACTTAAATTTCTATCCATGGAACTATACAAGACAAGTGCAACCAAGGGAAGCAAGCACTGATGGACTCGACCCAATTGCCACACTCTCAGCACAGTTAGAGGAGCTCTCGAGAAAGTTGGATACTGTTTCAGCCCAACAGAGTCGAGAGTCAGTGACTTCATATGACTATGGTGCTGGAGCTTATATGAGCCATTAGGAGCCTATAAGTTATGGACAGGAGCAGTATGGGGGTGAGTACTTCCACAGTGAGCCGTACACCAATTATCAGCAAGATTGGGGGTATCACCCGAGCCCTTCCGGAAACTACTATCAAGACCAATACTATGAGCCGAGTCCAGTTTTTACACCCGAACCCACTTATCCATCCCCATGTTTACAAGGAGAACAATCTACCATGGACATCTTGGATAGAGCCTTAGCGAAGCAAGAGGAGATGATTAGGAGCCAAGAAGAATCGAACCAAAACTTTCTGAACCAGATGGCCCTAATCAACAATCCTTCAACAAATGAGCCTCAGTACATGGATCCCGAGACTGAAACTAAAAAGGAAGGATTGAACAATTTGTGGGGAAATTCCATAGCATCAACACAGGAGACCTCAGTTGATTAATAGCAGTCAAGCGAGAATCTCCAGAATTGGGCAAATCAGAATAACATGGCCTTGATGAAAGAGGAGTTGATTGAGCAAGGGATTACAGACTCGGAATCTTCAGAATCAGCTCTCTCAAGTAGTAGAAGCTGTGAGCAAAGGACCTCAAAACTCTAGTGAGTTTCAGTACATGGATTCTGAGGATGAAGCAGAAGAGGAGATCTTGATTGAGCAAGAGTATTCAATTGAGGGTATTCAGATTTGGGTGGAGCAGATTAGCACGGCATTAAATAAGGACAAGGTATATGAACAAGAGACAACAATGCAGGATCCTGTATCTCCAATGAATGATGCCATGAGTTACGACCCTCAGAAAGATTAGTGCTATGACATGGGTGCAGAAACTGATAGAGAATCTGAAGTGCAATTGCAACTGGACGAGCCGAAAGCAATGGAAATAGAGGAGCCAATTGGGGATGTGGAGTATGAATGTGAACCAACAGAGAAAATCCCCCAAGAACCTTCTTAGCCTTCATGGAACAAGCCAATCAAGTTCGCACACCCTTGCCCCCTTGGAAGCCACATTGCAAAGACGGATCTTGATGATATGAGAGAGTCCGCCAGCTTCAAACCATGGTGGTCAGAAGAGAAGAGAATAAAAGACGAGTCCGTTGTGTGGTCTATGCCTCTATGCCCTGATCATTTCACATACACAGCGGAACCATTGCCTCGCTCCCCGACCTTTTGTCCGGGGAATTCATATACATATCCGACGCTAGGTAGTTTAAATCCAAGTCCTCCTCTATTAGGAAGCCTTCAAAAGTATATAGCAATTCTGATGGATGGAGGGTTCTCCAATATCGTCAGGGAGTCAGATAGCAGTGGTCAGACACAATCCAGCTAGAGGACTATAAATCAAGCGCTCGATGGGAGGCACCCCATCATTTCTCTTTCTCCCTCCTTGTTTAATTCTCCATTTCCTGCTTTCTATCATACTTTCTTCCCCCTTATTTAATTCTTATTAGTTTAGTATTTAGTTTAAAATTTTTGAATGCTCGTAGATTTAGGAGCTCATGCCTTCATTTTTGGTTTTAGGCATGAATGCATATAATTTTTGGGAACATAAAGCTTATAACATACTTTTGATGCACTTGCATTGCTTATATGCACCTTTAGAGAATTTTTGGGAATTTAATGCAAATATCTTTCCTTGGTTAATTCTCTTGATGTAAATAGATAATATACTTTTGATAATGTATGAGGGCTTAATAAATGTTATATGTCATTCTCAGGGTCAATCCATGTTGCAAGAAGCAAAGCTCAAGGGCCAATCAAGTGCACAGAGCAAAGGCTGCAGAAACAGAAAACAGCAAGCCGCGCGGCTGCGGCCATTTAAGCCTGCATCCGCGCTCGACCGTGCCTAGCACAAAAAGGGCCTGACTTAAGGAAAATTCTTGCAGATTTTGGGGGGGCATCGCTTAATGTAAATTATCAGCAGCACACAAGCCTCTTATCCCAAACCCTCAAGTTCCTTCATGCAATCCCCCATCTCTTCCATATCATGTAATCCCCTCCACTACAAGCCTTAGTTTTGAAAACCTCCTACCTCCTCAATCTAAAGTAACAATTCTCATCCACCTCATCCTCTCAACCTGATCAATTGAGATATTGAGTGTGGGATCTCTAACAGAGCAAGATTGATATGGAGTTGGGTTGGTTCATTGAGTATAGTGTTGAGCGTGGTTTATTTTACCAAGAGCAGAGAGAGACGGGGAAACTTCTAAGAGGATGCCACTTCATTTCATGCAGCATAAGAAGCCAAATAGGGGAGTTTCTTTTTACCTTTACCTTCAATGAGGACATTGAATAGTTTAAGTTTGGGGGTATTGGCTTTATTTTGCATATAGGGTAGTTGCATTCATATTGCATATTATGTTTGTTTATTTAGTGCATGTAGGTTATAAATAGTTAAAATTTGTGAAAATTTTAAAAAAATTCTTTTATTTTTGCATTCTGTGTTAGAGCATACTGCATGAATTCAGTTTTCAGTTGGTTAGTTATGTATATTGCATGTGAAGAAACTAAAATCACTTGATTGTTGAACTGATTTGAGACTTAAGCCTGATTTCATGGTCATATATGTAAATCCTTACCTATAAGATACTGTGTAACCAATAAGCACGAGAGAGTAAACACCATGATATGCTAAGTTTAAATGTTTACATACTTGTCTTCTGGTGGAAAAACTATGTTTTAATAAAAGAGTTTCAATTTGCATATAATAATAACTAGACTGTTAAAAGCTTAAGTTTGGGAGAAACATGGGACATGCATAATTTATGCGGGGAGATGGAGCGTAAGACGCACTCCCTTGCAGAAAAAGACGCACTCCCTTGCAGAAAAAGAAAAAGAAAAAGAAAAGAAAAGAAAATATTAAGAAAAAGAAAAAAAAAGAATAAATACTTCGGCTATGTCGAGTTCTGTGGCCTTTCATATTCGAGCAAGTAAGCCCTAGGGGTGTCTCTCCCAGTGCCCTAAGGTCGTCTGGTCTGGGAGTCGTTGGTTGAAAGCTCGCTACATGGATATCATTAAAAAACTTAAGAGAACTAGTCATTGCACGGTCGATAGTGTACACGGGAAAGTGCGAATACGCCCTCGTAAAGAATAAAAGCTTAATGAAAACCCCCTGTGACTCTTAACTTTAGTAATACATGGTCATAGTTAGAACTTATATGATTTACTGTTTTTCTTAAGTTAAAGCTTGTTTTTCTCCTAAGAAGCATAGTATGTGAGTTATTTATCTGAATGCATGTTTAATGGTTGCTAAGCATATAATGCACAACACATCAGTGCTGACAGTTTTGGATTTGCAAGAATATGCCTTATGGTCTTGTCTTAGGTAGCTTATCGGTTTGACTATCTTGTGGTTTTTCTGAGGCATTGCTTTGAAGTTCAATACTAACTGGAACTTGGATTTGCATTCATGATAGCGTAGGTTTCATACATTGTATATACTACATTGCATATGTTGTTTAGTTTTGTTTTGGTTGCTTGAGGGCAAGCAACGTTTAAGTTTGGGGGTATTTGATAAATGGTCTTTATGACCAATTATTCGGATAGTAACCAGCTTGTTTCGTGGCTTAAACTCAAGTAATCCCGTACTTTTAATGTGTTTTTGCTTCGTTTTATATTTTACAGGTTTAGGGACTCTCCGAGTGCTAATTGAGCTAAAAAGGGGCAAAAGAACGCTAAATAGAATAAAGCACATAAATTGGCTTATAGCATAAGACATGTGTGCAGGAGCAATGAATGTGATGCTACGTGGCTGGAAGGTAAGAAGCCAAGCTATGAATGATGCCATGATGCTAGAGGCTATAACAAAGAAGGCTGCATGAAGGCAAGAAGTGCATGTGAAGGAATCAAGGAAGCCTATACATATGCTAGCCTTGAAAAACCAACAAAAAAACCAGCATCAGTGGTCCGCGCGGCCGTGTCGGAACAAAGCAGTAGGCACGGGCGCTCGTGCCAATGCCCAGAACCAGAAGCTCAAATTTAACAGCGGCGCGGCCGCTCCAGGAAGAAGGCTTGGGCGCGAGGCCGCGCCAACCCCCAGCTTGACCAAATTTAACTTTTCACTTGAACGGGGCTTGGCTTGAGAATGAGATATAAGGGGGGCTTGGTTTAGACAGAGAAACAATCACATTTTGGGCTATCTTCCATTTCCTTTACATTTCTTGTATAACTTAGTGTTAGATTAGTTATTAGTTAATTAGATTCTAGGGTTTAGTTAGTTTTTTGAAGATTGAAGCAAGTGTTTTGACATCAAATGATCCAAGCTCGGAGTAAGATTTGCAATTTCTATCCGTAATCTCTCCTTGTTATCATTGTATATTCGGATGATGTATATTGTACTTGTGGATAATATATTTGGGTTGTTTATGCCTTAAATCTATTTTGAGGTTCCAATGGAACCTTTTGAGTAGTCAATGTTGATTTCCCTTCCATGATGGTTCTATTTGATTGCTATGTGTTTGTCTATTGCGATGGATGCTTTAATTGCTCAATTGAGTTGCAACCAATTACTGTGATAACCTATGTGGGATTGAAAGATGAAGTGTAGGTTTAGATCGAATCGCGGTAGCGGACGATTGTAGGTTCACATGGCGTTGGACTTATGATTTGTGCTTAGGATAGACATATACCGAAGCGCCGCCTGTAGCCAATAGAGAACTTGACCTTCAACCCTAATTATTTGTAAATCACATAGACATATAGTGGTTTATGTAATACGGGTGTTCACGTGCATCTATCACCTGTGGATTGCACATGATACGGTTTAGGTGCATCGAAAGATGGCCTACTCCCACTTTCGTGTTCTCGGCTAATATCTGTAATGATTGATTTGACTTGACTTGGGAGTGTGTCGACTTGGGCGAATCATTAGGGGAAATTGGGATCTCTTATCTTCATTATCTGATTCTACCTTAGGATTATTTATTGCATGTTTAAATTCCTTGCCTAGTTTAACTTAGTTTTAATTCATTCTCTTTACCATCCGTTTAAATAAAGACCGAAATGATTATGTGCTAGTGGTTTGGTGTCTGTTATCCTTTAATTCTCCGTGGGAATGATCTTTACTTTCACTTTATTACTCGTTGGCCGCGTATACTTGCGCGTTAATTGTGTCATATCTACTAGAAGGGAAGTTAATCCGATCGTTCAACTTGAGCGAATCTGGGTGGTGCATTTTCAGAAGGCAGCCCCTGAGACTTAGTCGTCCCCAGAGTCCTTATCACTGACCGGGTTAGCCTTCTAGTGGAGGGACTCACAGCATACATTCACATACATCGGCCTTACCGCTTATGCATGAAATGACAGTTCGTGTGAATCACTAATATGGGTGCGAAGCACTAAAGCATTCATTCTCATTCATTCAATGTAAAGGCATAGCATTCATACATTCAATAAAAGACGCAGCATTCACTCATCTATTGACTGTGGGGACGCAGGATTTCACGCATTCAATAGTTTTGAAAGGGAAATATTTAAAAAGATTGAAAGCGGCCTAAGCCCTCTACTGTCCCTAGCAGGGTCGCCACCTATCGACGTTGGAAAATTTAAGAAATACGGCGGGTCGGTTTATAACCCAGTTTTCCTCAAATCGATCTTCCTAAGTTATCTCTACCCTTATTCATTTTTTTGCAAAAAAGGTTTTGAAGGATTTTTTAGGAAAGAGGCCAACATGTGTATATGTCGACGAATTGATAAAACAGAGTCGCCAGTTGGTAGTTTTAAAAATGGTTGTACCAACTCAACCGAAATTTGATTTGAAAAGAGGCCCAATTGATGGACACTGTCGAAACTTGCTCTTTGAAATCGGAGTTTTAAGTTCGGGGGCTTTGATAAGTGTGGGGAGGTGTTAGGCACCCCACGACTCCCGTGTAAACACGGTACCGCAATCTTTTCAATATTTCCTTTAAAACTGGAATGCGTGAATGAATGATGTTTGGAAATTGGGCCTTTTGATTGATTGAAAGCTTTGACAGGCTTCGTTGAGCCTATATACGAACGGTTTGATTTGATTTGAAAATCAATCTTTGATTTGATTTACAAAAAGCATTATTTAATTTGATTTGCCAAAGCTTTTGAATTGAATTGACTGTGATATTTTGAAAGCTGTTTATCAAACCCCTACGCTGACATAGGAAATAAAGCATATCACTACTCTTAATTTTATCTTTATAGCCTTAAGGCTGCATGCAACTGGTGATTTGTCGGGCTGCGAGGCATCCTCGACCACAAAAATATAAAGTGTCGGTCCCCTCATGGGTATGAAAACCATCGAGGGACGCTGACACGACAATCCATATTTTCACTATGTTGAGACCTTAAATTCGGATAACCGTTTTAAGGTCTGTGCATGTACATTTTACAGAAAAAAATTGGCAGGGTACATCTGTAAATCGTAGTTTGTCCATCGTGGGAATCAGATTCTGATCAGTTTAATCATGAATCCCACTATTCCTAGGCTCACATATGAATGGCTAGAAAACCTGCACAATTCGAATTTGTACAGAAACAGATACATATCCCAAGATAGCCAGAACCAAGGATTCATTCAGTAAATCCCGGTTCGCACGGCCGGAGCGTCTCGTTCTCACTACATAGAGATCTAAGGGACGCGAGGTTGCTTTTGAAGCTAAAACTATAAAAATAACTAGATTTAAAGAAATCTCAGCCATTATAGCTTCCAGGTTCTGTCAGGACCCTGTTTGAACCGTTTGAAATCTAGAAGTGGCGAGATTTGGATAAATCTAGTTCGCCCGCAGATATGTCAGTGCAGATTCATATACAAATGAATATTAAATGAAACAGTTGAATAAGCTGAGCAAAGCAATATATATAGTTAAATATATATATAAAAGCTGTAAAAAGGGCGATGGGTTTTCACTCGCAAGCCCGGACTAGAATTGAAATATATATATTTATAAAATACCTGTAAATAGCCACGAAATAATCCAGACTGTGACAGAAATGAAATATATATATAGAAAACAGTGAAAAGGGCGATGGATTTTCACGTCGGTGCCCGTACTAGAATTGAAATTGAGAGAAAAATAGTCACGCAGTGACTGGGGAGAGCACCCAGAATGAGGAAATATGCAAAAACAATAAAATGGCCATGAAATAGTCCAGGCCGACTGAAAATATATAAATATATATATATATATATATATATATATTGATAGAAATGTAGTCAACCAGGACTGATATGAGTACCAGTGATGGTGAATGTCGCTTATATATGAGTAAATATATATAAAAGCGATAAACTACCTCGGATTTGACATCCGGGCTTGACAGAATTGAAATGTTAGTACATTTGTAGTTAAATATATACAAAAGAGGGCCAAACCCGGACTGGGAAGATAACCCAATCTGGCAAAGTTGCAAAAATGTGCGTGCTAGTGCATTGAAGCTACTGAAGCTAACGGATCATCAATCCGAGTTGTAAAAATGTTGAAAACGGAGTTTATGTACAAAAATATATTATTTTTTTATGAAAATGGTCACGGAACTATGTTCCGGGCATATTTAGAAGATGAAACTTTGTGTGCAAGTGTAAAGCAGTGCAAAGTAGTAATATTGACGTTCTGATCGCAAAAATACTTATAATGGACCGCAATACGGGCTTTTTGCCTAATCGTAGGCTTTAAACGTCCAATTCTACCAGTGGTTTTTTGATATGTGGTAGTATATGGGTATATCTATGTGTTGGAGTGAAAATATTTGGGTTTGAAAGAGGTGTAAAAGTCAAAAAATCAAACTGGCAGGGCTTCGCTGCGTTTCCAATTTTTTTTCAAATGAACGGGGGGCACGTTTATTTATAGGCCAGGGAGCCTCCACTCTATCTGCGACAGTCGTAAGTAGAGTTATGGCTCCTCTAGGTGGGGTCCACGTGCCCGTCTTTGTCGTCTTGAAGTACGTGCACCCCGAGCATACGATGTCCGGTCGGAAACTTTCTAACTTTTGATCGGAGCGTCCGTTTGAGGCGTGCGATACCTTTCCAGAAAGCTCTCGCCGAGAGTGTCGCAATGACATGGGAAAAAAAAAAATTTTGGTTCCAGGAAGATAGGTTCATAACCAGGTCTTCGATTCCCCGTAGTTTGCCCGTTGAGCTGTCTAGCGTAGTTGCCACTCGGGATCGTCGTTAGGGTTCATTTTGACTTTGGCGGCATTGATTTGGCTTGACTTTGACCAAGTCGGTTGAGAGTTGATGAAATGATCGTTGTACCCCTCCCGAGGCTACCTGTAGTGTCGGTATGGTCACTAGTTGACTCTCGGGAGCTGATTCCAACACTTGGATCCCAGTCGAGTCTTTTGACCTCAGGGTTGTCTCTAAGGCTAAAGTGGTCATCCCAGGTTTTGCTCTAGAGTTGTTGTTATGCTTCCAGTTGATGTCTGAAGTTGACCTGACATCCTGGGTTGAGACCGGGGATGACATGCACTTCCCAGGTTGAGACCAGGGTTGAGTTTGACTTCCAGGGTTGCTGCCGGGGATGAACTGTGTTTCCTGAATTGAGATCAGAGATGGCTTGACATGTTCTCAGTTGATGTCGAGGTTTCCTTGACTTCCCGGATTGAGACCAGGTTGACTTTGACTTCCCAGGGTTGAGACCAGGGTTAATTGATACCTCCCGGGTTGAGACCGGGGTTGATTGATACCTCACGAGTTGCTGTCGGGGTTGAATTGACTTCTCGGATTGAGATCGGGGTTGATTTTGACTTCCCAGGTTGAGACCAGGGTTGAGCTTGATGATCCGATTGACTGTCAAAACTTGATTGATGGTCCGATTGACTGTCGGAACTTGATTGATGGTCTAATTGACTGTCAAAACTTGATTGATGGTCCGATTAACTGTCGAAACTTGATTGATGGTCCGATTGACTGTCGAAACCTGATTGATGGTCCGATTGACTGTCGAAACTTGATTGATGGTTCGATTGACTGTCGGAACTTGATTGATGGTCTGATTGACTGTCGGAACATGATTGATGGTCCGATTGACTGTCGAAACTTGATTGATGGTCCAATTGACTGACGAAACTTGATTACCGATATTGGGAATTAGATTTAGGTTGAAGGACCGGCGTCGGTGGCCGGATTTGGATTGATTGACGATTTTGCCCTCCTACCGGGTTAGTATTGGGGAAAGAAAAATTTCGAGTATCTACAACAACCATTTTCAAATCTACCAACTGGCGACTCTAAACGTTCAAATCGTCGACATAAACACATGTTGGCCTCTTTCCTAAAAAACCCTTCAAAACCTTTTTCCTAAATAAAAAGAGTGGGGGTAGAGAGAACTTAAGAAGATCGATTTAAGGAAACTCGGGTTACAAACCGACCCGCGGGGTTCTTAAATTTTCCAACGTTGACAAGCGCTATACCAGTTTCACAGTTGACCCGGATCCGGGTCAAACCGGGTCGGGTCATGGTGAGCCGGGTCAGGTCGGGTCAAACTGGATCAGAAACTTAATTTTTCTTAAATAAAATAAAATAATAAAAATAAATAATTAAATAATAATAATACTTAATTAGGTTAATATTAAGATATTTTATTAATCAAAGATAATTAAACAATTAAAGTAATTTAATTGTGAATTAAATAAATATAATTTGTGATTAAAAGTTTAAGATTTATTTTACTTGAAAGAGGGTTAAACAATTAAAATAATTTTAATTGTAAATTAATAAGTGATAATTATTCTAATATTAAGGATTTCTTTAAAATTCCTAAATTATAAATAATTAAAACTAAATAAGGTTTTAATTATGAAACAAACAAACAATTAAGATAATACTTAATTGTAAAACTTAAACCATTTGATATTTATGTGGTAATAATGAAGACTATTTCTAATTGTGTAAATAATCAAGTATGAACAATTAAAGTGGCATTAATAAATATTTTAATTGTGAATGATAATTACTAAATAATTAAATACTTTCGAAGATTATTTAATAGTGAACTAATGAGACATGAATAATTAATATAAATATCCCTAATTATGATTAAGGGAATTACTCAGAGAATAATGAAGTACTAGATTAATGATAGAATGATAGAGATAACGATTAAAAGGAACAATGAATAATTGTTTCGAGAAGTCTTAGATATCTATGACTAGTGTGTTAGACCAATTAAGATTTATATGTTTATGAGTTGATAGAGATTAACCGTTACGATAACAATAGGTTAATCAAGGGATAAGAAGTCAAAGTCGAAATTAGCAAATGACTCAGGCAAGTATCTGAACTATACTCTTTTATTGAGCAAGTATCCGAACTATACTCTTTTATCTAGCAAGTATCCAAACTATACTATTTTATTGAGCAAGTATTAGAACCTTACTCTTTATTGAACACGTACTTCAGCTTGTACTATTATTGATCTTACAAGTAAATATTTGATAGTATAATTCTTGTCTTGTAAATTAATATTTCATAGCTTGATTTAAATCACGATTATATTCTTTGAATCAGGTTGCGAGTATTGAACTTATAAATTGTTCTTATATACATTGTAAAAGTTGTCTACGCCATTTGATTCGAATAGACCAATATCATAAATTATAAAGCAATCCAAACCAATTGCTTTGGTGAGGAATCTTATAAATCTACTTAGATGAACTACCCTCATTGAAGGGGAAACTATATAATTGTCGGGGAACCGACGTGCGCACAAATAGCATGTGAATATTATGCATAATATAGGGTACTTTAAGCTGATCACCTGTTGTACTAGTTTATATCGGATTTTCAGTTAAACACTATTAATTCTAGCAGGAGTTCTTGGTTCTTAGTGACTGCTCAGTATTAAACTTTATCTTTTGAAAAACTTTGAAACATTTGAATCCTTTTGATAATGCTTCGGTCTATAATGACCTTCTATTTACAATTCAAAGGACAGTTTTGGAACTATTGATATTTCCTTCGTTTACAACATTATTCCTTGAACTCTTGAGTTATCCTTTGACATCATACCTTGGATATTATTAAGCTTTATAATTATGCTAACCCTTATTGCTATATTACTTGCTGAGCAAATTTGTTGCTCATTCTTGATTTTCTTAAACATTTTAGTTAAGGCAGAACAGTGTGGACCCTCTGGCATGGATAAAGGCAAAGACAAGACTACGGCGTAGTTTTGTTCTCCTTTAGGATTATTATTATGTTATAATAAGACTTATTTTATATTATTTATTAAGTTATATTATGGTTTAAGATATGTTTAAGTTAGTCATAGTTGTGAGACCGTGGGACGCGAAGATATATATTAAGTCAATGTAAATTATTCTATTATTCCATTGCATGAGATTTTAGTATGTTATTAGAAATAGATCGTGGTGTACCGAATTCGAGATATGAGTGTCTGAATTTGGGGGCGTCACAATAAAGACATCCCCTAAGGTTTACATACTTGAGTAACAAAGGCCACAGAACTAAACTAGTCAATGTGTGTATTTATTTATATATTTATTCTCTTTTTTTTCTTTTTTTAAGTAATAGACATATGACCCCTGTTTCTCCCCCAAACTTAGGTTCTTGTATCATCCTTAGACCTTACTGCAAGTTTGTCGATTTTCCTTCATTAAAACCAAAGTTTCCCTTAAGAAGGCAATTATGTGATTATTCTAACTAAGTTAATCAAAATGGTAATCATTAAGTGCTATCTGGTCACGTCCATTTCAAACAGGCAAAGATTTATATTAGGCTATGAAATTACATCTATGTAATGGTTATCACTACTAGTCACTGTCTATATAATTCCCATCTCATCATAGGCCAAATCAACTTCAAACTATCTAACAAGCTAGAAACATGTAATATGCCCTAACTATATGCAACAGATATAAAAAAAATAACTAAACTATCAAATAATTTTTTTTGTGATTTTTAAATTTTCAAATTTTTTATATCAACTAAATGAACTACTATGCACTATACAATGCAATGCAATGCCTACCAATGAAACCAACTACTACGAATGCAACACAAACCAACCCCCAAACTTAATATAAGCAATGTCCTCATTGAGAAAGAAATAAAAACTTGAAGTACAACGGACTTCTTAGAATGGCTAAGCGTCATGCTCAACCACCTCTACGTCTGAATCAAAAAGGGGTTAGGCTGGCAATGGTTGAGGAGCAGAAAAGTGGAACGGCTCAGCAGTTGGATTTAAGCGTGCAAACATGTCGGCCAATGATGCATTGAAACTGTTTTGAGTGGCAAACATGTGGTCCTGGCGTTCAGCTAGCCTTTTCATTCGTTTATCCTCTATTTTGTTTCAAGCATCTATGTATTGCTGAAGACTTCAAAATTGAGTGTTGAAGGTTGTTTTTGTGCGGGATGTGTCGGATGGTTCGTCTTGATCTTATTCGTGGTCTTCCTCAGCAACAAAGTCTACATCTTTTTCATCATCCTCATCATCTTCTGACCCAAAAGAAAAAGTAAATCCAAGACCACGTGGGTGAGATCTCCCCCCTTCCCAAGACAAATAGCGTTTTATCATCTTATGATCTAGGAGTTGTAACGGTTGTTGAACTGGCTCATCCGATCACCATTTCACCCCAGCCCGTGCACACAATCCACAAATAAGAGAAGGATGGGGGAAATCCTCCTTGAAGAGGACCCCGAAGACAACATCGAATGAAATGATGAATTATTAGCCCTATATTGATCTGAGACAATCCTTGATGATAATGTATAACAGTGCAACCTTCTCCTTTGTAACATCACTCGTGTGCATCGAGGGTAACAATTTGGAACAAAGAAATGCATGCCATATCTTTCCATAAAGGCTGAGATCTTTGTTGTGAAAGTAATTACCCGTCGAAGACCAAGTAGAGTCGGGCTTGCACAACTCACTCAGTATTTGATCATAATTCGGGCCTCTTTCCTTGTATGTCATGTATGCACAAACAGATGGAGACTAAATATTATAATAGTCATTGATTTCTTGCATGGTAAATGGTACCATCTTACCCCTAACGAATGCAAAGAATGGTGCTTTGTCTTTAACATTGGCATAAAACTCTTTTACTACCGCCACCACAGCTGCTTATAGTTGTTCTGTAAATGTTTCCCATCTTTTTTCTCATATTTGGTAACCCATCTCACCATTGAACTCTTCGGGGCAGAGTCCGCGCTCCGGAGTAAGTGCCTTGGAGGTAAGGTACTCAAATCTCTCAGCTACCGCTGCATTTAAGAATTTTTGTTTATTAAACTGTCTGACGGGGGTGGTTGGACCCTCACCCCGTTGTCTTTTCTATGTTCTCGGTGGCATGGTGCTTTATGTTAATCAAACTTACCAACTGCCTAAACTGTGTCTATCAACTGAACTAGTGCCCCAAAATAAACTGAATGGTCATTGAGATAATTTGTCGAACACTAAGTGTGCAGAGATAAGTTCTTCACAAATTCCCCAAAACTAAGTGCAATGATAGTGCCCTAGCAATTATCCATATTTTCTACACAATGCAAATCGATACAATCTACTGGAACCAAAAATTTGGTTAACCAACCCAATTTGACATTAACAGTACCCTACCATGAATCCGGATAAACACTCTTACCTCAAATTTCTTGCCCAATATTGGGTTGATTGATTTACAGTGGGGGTAATGATATTTATTGTGATAGTTTTGAAGTGGAGGCACCCTTCTTTGATGACGATCTTCTCTGATTATTACTGAAAACTACCTTCAAATTTGCTTGGAGCCCTTACTTCGAATTTATTATAATTGGATGCTCAATTAGGTTGAAAATCCCTTAAGTCGAATTGGAGTTATGAGTTGCTAGGGAAATCTGTACTTGAATTTGGATTGAAAGAGGTTGAGGATGCTTATTTGTGGGTAGGGCAAAAATTGGAATGAGAAGGATATGAAATTGACTAAAGGAGTTATTTTTGCTGGTGATGGCTAGGTTACCTAAGTTGGAATGGAAAAAGTGTAGTCGGACGATTGAGGAAAGTGTTATTAAAAAATGAAAATCGCATATCTCGCAAGGGCGGAATTTTTTATCATCAAATTGCGCCGGGGCGAGATTTGGTAGAGAGGTCTGCGCCTCGGCGTGGTGAAAAGCCCGCTGGGGCGTATTTTAGCAGAGCACTCTGCGCTGGGGTACAGTTTCCTTTGTTAATTTTTCCACCGGGGCGGAGGTCTAGTTTTGCTAAAAAAAATTCCACTTGTTTTCTGCTCCACTCGACTGCCTAGAAACTTATCCAACACCCATTTTACTTCCGCCTCATGATTCCTAGTGTAGATTGCCCTCCGAATACTATTGTGTACATCTTGTTGAATTACTTTGTAGTGTTGCTTGTGTGCTCACTACCCAGACAGTCAGAGCCTCACCTAATGACTGTCTCATGATTACTTTTTGTGAATGTAAATCTCAAACCTGTAACGATGTCAGTTAACCATATTAGTGTCCATATAAAGGATCGAACCAAGAAATCTTTTACTAGAGCAATACTATCCTAAACTACTACTAATCTAGTCAATTAAAATAGTAAAATCTAATAATAAAATTAAATAATGATTGGGTTGCCTTTCATTAAGCACTTGATTTTGAGTCTTTCAGCTTGACTACTCCCTGTTTCATGCTGGATCGGCGAGAACGATTGAGGATGTCAGGCGATCGAAATCAGAACCCCAATAGTGCTTTAGTTGCTGACTGTTGACTTTGAATGTTTCTTCCAGATTCTGAACAACTAATTCAACGGCGCAGTGTGGAAATACTGTTTTGATTGTGAACGGGCCCGACCATCTGGATTTAATTTTCCTGGGAAAACGTTTCAATTGAGAGTTGAATAAGAGAACTGCTTGGCCCAGTTCTAATGTTCTTTCCAAAATTTTCTAATTGTGCCACCGCTTGATCTTTTCTTTGTACAATTTTGAGTTCTCATATGACTACAAACGGAATTCATCTAATTCGTTGAGTTGGAGAAGTTGCTTCTCCCCCACAGCCGTGAGATCAAAGTTCAACTTTAGGATGGCTTTATGCTCAAGTTCCACTGGGAGATGGCATGCTTTGCCGTACACAAGTTGATATGGAGACATGCTAATTGGCGTTTTGTATGCTGTTAGATATGCCTATAGAGCATCATCCAACTTTATTAACCAATCTTTTTGGTTTGGATTCACTATTTTTTCCATAATTCTTTTCACGTCCCTATTAGATAACTCTGCTTGGCCACTGGTTTGAGAGTGATATGTTGTGGCAATTCTATGTGTCACCCTGTACTTTGCTAGGAGAGCTGAAAAATACTTATTGAAAAAATGGCTCCCCTCATCACTGATAATAGCTCTTAGTGTGCCAAATCTCGTGAAGATGTGTTTCTGCAAAAATTTCAAGACAAACTTGGCGTCATTTGTCGGTAGAGTGACAACCTCGACCCATTTAAAAGCGTAGTCTACTGCCAACAAAATATACAAATTATTATACGATGACGAAAAAGGTCCCATGAAGTCGATCCCCCAAACATCAAAGACTTTCACTTCCAAGATCATGTTTAGTGGTTTTTCATTACGCTTGGAGATGTTGCCCACCCTTTGGCATCTATCACACTTTCAAACAAACTGGTGGGCATCTTTGAATAAAGTGGGCTAGTAAAATCTAGCTTGTAACACTTTGACGGCTGTCCTCTCACTTCTATAATGTCCCCCCTATACAAAGATGCGTGACAATCATGTAAAATACTCTTCGTTTCACTTTGGGGGATCAATCGTCTGATCATCTTATCTGCACATTGCCAGAGTAGGAATAGTTCATCCCACATATACCTTTTCACATCAAGTAGAAACTTCTTATTTTGTTGCCGTGTCAAGTCCAGAGGGAAGATATTACTCACAAAATAATTGGCAAAATCAGCATACCATAGAAATTCGTCGTGAACCACAAATAGTTGTTCATCCGGGAAAGACTCGTTGATCAATACTTTATCTTCCTTGTCTTGATCCGAATTTTTGAACCTCGAAAGATGGTCAGCCACCTAATTCTCAGTCCCCTTCCTATATCTGATTTCCAAGTTAAATTCCCGGAGAAGTAGAATCCATCTAATCAATCTAGGTTTCGCATCCTTCTTGGAAATTAAGTATCGTATGGCAGAATGGTCCGTGAACACCACTACTTTTGTTTCAATCAAGTATGGACAAAATTTATCAAACGCATATACCACTGCTATTAAATCGTTCTCTGTAGTTGTTTAATTGAGTTGCGCATTTGTCAATATTTTGCTAGCATACTAGATGGCATTAAAGATCTTGTCCTTGCGGTGGCCCAAAACATCCCCTACTGCGTAGTCACTAGCATCACACAATAATTTAAAAGGTATGGACCAATCCGGTGCAATAATCACAGGTGTTGTTGTCAGTTTCTTCTTTAGCTGCTCAAAGGATGACAAACATTCCTCGTCGAAGTTAAAAGGTACATCTTTCTCGAACAAACTGCATAAGGGCTTTGTGATTTTGGAGAAATCCTTTATAAATCGACGATAGAATCCAGCATGTCCAAGGAAACTGCGAATACCCTTTACTGAGTTTGCGGTGGAAAATTTTCTATTGTTTCAAGCTTTGCCTTGTCTACTTCCAGCCCTTTGCAAATACTTTGTGATCGAGGATAATCCCTTCTTGCACCATGAACTGTCACTTCTCCCAGTTAAGCACTAAGTTGGTTTCCACACATCTTTTCAGAACCATGATAAGGTTTTCTAAGAAATAATCAAAAGAATCCCCGAACACTGAAAAGTCATCCATGAAAACCTCAACATTCCGCTCTACCATATTAGAGAAAATTGCCATTATGCATCTTTAAAAAGTTGTTGGTGCATTACACAACCCAAACGACATCCTTCTAAATGCAAAGGTTTCATACGGGCATGTGAATGTCGTCTTTTCTTGGTCCTCCGAGGCAATAAAAATCTGATTATAACACGAATACCCATCCAGCAGACAATAATACTCGTGTCCCGCTAACTATCCAATATCTGATCAATGAATGGTAGATGAAAGTGGTCCTTCCGGGTTGCTTTATTGAGTTTTCGGTAATCCATACAAACCCTCCATCCGGTTACTGTCCTAGTCGATATTAGTTCATTATTCTCGTTTGCCACGACTGTTGTACCACCCTTCTTTGGGAGAAATTATACCGGGCTTACCCATGCACTATCGCATATAGGGTAGATAATTCCAGCATCAAGCCATTTCAAAATCACCTTCTTAACCATCTCTTTCATGATTGGATTGAGTCTCCGCAACTGTTCCACTTTAGGTTTAACATCATCTTCCATAAAATATCTTGTGCATACAAAATGAAGGGCTTATCCCCTTGAATCAGCAATAGTCCATCCAATCACAGTTTTGCATTCCCAAAGAACCCTCAATAGCTTACTTTCCTGCAATTCGTTAAGCGCAGATGCAATAATTACAGGTAAAGTAGATGAATTACCTAAGAACGCATACCTGAGGAGTTTAGGTAAAGGCTTGAGTTCAAGTGTGGGTGGTTCCTCTATTGATGTTTTAATCCGAACCGCCAATTGTTTTGCAGATTCCAATGGCTCAACTGGTATTTTGAATCTACTCACTCTAGGCAATGCATCCAATGTGTGCAAATACTCTATCAATTCTAGATCATCCCTCTCATTATCCCCTAACATTGTTGTTTCCAAAAGATCAGTAGTCATCATCCGCATAAACTCCTCATCCATTGATTTCTGAATCACATCCATGCGGTAGCATTCCTCATCATCCTTAAGGAATTTCATGGCTTTAAATACATTGAATGTCACCTCTTAGTCTAGAACCCTCATGGTTAAGTCTCTCTTCTGTATATCTATGAGTGTTCTACAAGTTGCCAAAAAATGGTCACCCAAGTATGATAGGAATATCTTTGTCATTTTCATAATCCAAAATGATGAAATCAGATGGGAATATAAATTTGTCGACTTTTACTAGGATATCCTCAACAATTCCCCTCGAATATGTCATTGATCTATTTGCAAGCTGTAGAGAAATATTTGTTGGTCTCGGTGCTTGCAATCTCAACTGAGTATAGATAGACAATGTCATCAAACTAATGCTCGCACCAAGATCACATAAACATCTGTTGAACGACAAACTACCTATAGTGCATGGAATGGTAAAGCTTCCTAGATCCTCCAATTTTGGAGGAAGCTTCTTTTGTAAGATAGCGCTACACTCTTCAGTTAGAGCCACTGTCTCAAAATCCCCTAGCTTCTTTTTCCTTGATAAGTTATCCTTTATAAATTTGGCGTAGCTAGGCATCTGCTCTAAAGCTTCTGCAAACAAAATGTTGATCTGTAATTTCTTGAACACCTCCAAAAACTTGGTAAACTGCTTTTCCAATTTCTGTTTCTGGATTCGTTGTTGAAAAGGCGGTGGTCGAAAAACTACTAGTGCAACAACTGCCTGTTCCTTAACCACTGGTTCCTCTCATACCTTTTTACCCTCAACTGTTTCCTTTGCTTTTTCCTCAATAACTGTCTCCTTAGCCAAAATTTCTGCACTTTGCCCATCCAACTGTTTTCCACTCCGAAGCATAACAGCTTGGCACTGCTCTTGGCCACCCCTAGGATTCTTCTCGGTATCACTCAGAAGAGCCCCTTGAGGACTATTGTACAAAGCACTAGCAAGCTGTCCCATTTGATTTTCTAGATTTTTTATTGCAGCCGCCTGAGTTTTCATTGCCACCTCATTACCCATTATGTATTTCATAAGCAACTCCTCTATATCTATTTTCTTTTTGGGTTGCGAAACTGACTGTTATTGATGATTTTGAAATCCGAAAGGATATGATGGTTATAGAGCTTGCTGATGATTATGGTTATTGCTCCATAAAAAGTTAGGGGTGGTTCCTTGCCCCCAGATTATAAGTGTTTTAATACGAATTTGGTGGCCGAGTATAACTACCCACATAATGTACTGCTTTCGGGTTGATTGCACACTATTTTGTCAGATGCTCCCCCACACACAACTCACACACAAATGCTACTTGTTGCATATTTACTCCTATGATTGCATCCATTTTCTTTAAAAGGGCTGATATCTGAGTTGCAAGAGTTGTCACTAAATCCACTTCCAACACTCCAGCTACCTTAGGTTGTGTTAATCTAGAAGTCGGCCACTGATAGTTGTTAGCTTCCATGGTTTCTATCAATTCGTATGCATCCTCAAACTTCTTAGCTATGAAAGCTCCTCCCGCAGCCGCGTCGATGCTTGTCCGAGTATTACTGCCCAAACCATTGTAGAATGTATTCATCTGCAACCACTTGGGTAGTCTATGATGTGGACATTTCCTCAACAGCTCTTTATACCTCTCCCAAGATTCATACAATGATTAGCCATACAGTTGTTTAAATGTAAAAATATCATTCCTCAACTTAGCTGTCTTTGCTGGCGGGAAAAATTTAGCAAGGAATTTAGGAGCCAAATCGTTCCATGTAGTAATTGAACCCGGTGGTAAAGAATGGAGCCAACGCTTAGCTAGCCTTATCCCTAAGAGTGAACGGAAATAACCTCAATCTAATAGCATCATCTGTTATACCATTGCACTTGAAAGTATCGCAGATTTCTATAAAATTGACTATGTGATCGTTCGGGTCATCATTTGGTAACCCTCCAAAGTGACAAGAGTTCTGCACCATTTGAATTGTAACAGGCTTAATCTCAAAATTGTTGGCAGTAATGGTTGGTCTAGTGATACTTGACTGAATTTCTGTAACCCGCGGAGTGGCAAAGTCCTGTAGTGTTTTCTGATCATCTTCGGCCATATTACCCGGTGTTTCTATTGTATCTCGAGTCTCTTTAATCCACTTACTCAACCGCTGAAATAGTTTTTCGATGTCATCCTCGTAAGGCAACAATTATGGTTTCTTTGATCGAGTTTGCATACACTTCTTGAGAGTACCTGAAACAGAAAGTAAAACAAAAACAAAAACAAAAATGTTTAACTACAACTAATTTAATTAAACTGATATTGAAAGTAATAAAAATAGTTATAGTCCCCGAAAACGGCGCCAAAAACTTATTGGGTAAAATCTAGTTACGCACAACACGCTAGTATACGTAGTTAACAAGTAATAAAGTGATGAGTAAAGTATCATTCCCATGAAAAAAAATAACTGAAATTTATCCTAACAACTACAAATTTTATATTATCTCAATTTTATTAAACAAATAATCATGTTTGTGAAATTTATTGAAACTACTAATTAATTAACAACCAACTAATTACCACAAGATTTAATCAAGAATTGGAGAATTAAACCTACAACTTTACTTAATGGTTCACTTAGATCGACACACTTTCTTTTAATTTAAATTAACTTATTCCAAATTGTTAATCAAGAACACAAACGTAAATATAACCATCTCTCAATGCATTATACCCATATCAACTTAAATCCACAATTAATAGAATTAAGATGAACACCCTAATTAACTAATCCACTATATCTCTATGTGAATTATAATTCAAAGAGGGTTTAAATATAAATTCTTATTAGATTACGTGCGATGCATATGAATATCTTTATTTGTAAGCATAAATTATGAATCCCGCAATCATGTAAAAACCACAATCACACGATACTATAATTAGATCTTACTGCATTTATCATATTTCCAGTGTTTAGCAATCTTTATCATGTTCATCCTATTGCATTGTATAAACATGATAAAGAGGGGCATCTGTAGACACTCAAATTTTTGTATTCCTGTTACTAACCCTGCAGGAGGGAAAAATTATCTTTTATCTTCCGGAGACAACCCTGGAAGTCTACAATAGAAATCAAACCCCCAGAGACAGCCGTGGGAAACATCAAGTCAAACCCCGGAGACGGCCCCGAAAAACATTAAATCAACCTTGAGGACAGACAGAAGTCAACAGCAATCAAACCCCAGAGATGACCCTGAGGGAAGACAGTTGTAGCGGCATCAAGTCCGGAGGTAACCCCGAAAGGGCAAAATAGTAATTTGGACAACTCAACATCAATACTGATCAAACTACTGTGCATAAGGACATACAAAGCCATCACATCAATCCCGAGTGCAAACTGCGCCAGATAACTCAACGGACTAACTACGAAGACTTGAAGATCTGGTCATGGACCCATCTTCTCGGATTCAAAAAAGGTTAAGCCCCATGTCATTGTGTAGCTCTTGAAAAGAGCTTTCCGAAAAGGTATGGCACACTTTTATAGGATTCCTGAATTACAACTTATGAAGGTTTCAGGCAGACTGCGAAGCGATCGAGGTGCACATACTTTGAAGCAGCGGATGTGACACCCCCAAATTCGGATACTTCGTTTTCACATGATTTGGTGTTCACTTTCTAATATAACATACATCTACCCAATATACTTCAAAATAAAATACAACCTTTATTCAAAATAATAAAGTCTCCCTTAAAACAAGGGTTACAACCTTCTTAAAAATCAATCCCAGGGTTACTCTAACCTTGACATAATAATAATGTGCGGAAATAAAAACATAACATTAACGTCTATTACAATCATTTCAAATAATAAAAACAAGTCTTCACTTGTTTTGCTTTCCCTTGCCCTTACTCGTAGACGGGGCGTCAACATTATCAACCTTAGCTGCAATTTTTATATAATGCAAGAGTGAGCAAACAACAGCTCACTGGAGTTTAACAATAATAAATACATGAAAGGATATCTTTAAAAAGAATTTGAATAACTTTGCTTACTTCAATAATAAAGAATTGAATAATAATTCTCTATCAACATTAGAATTCGAATATAGAATTTTATCTGATGGTCATAAGACCCTTGAACTTTTGTCCTAGGTTATAAACATTTTCATTTAAACCTTTAACAGTCAATAAGACTATGGACTTTAACTCCTACTTAGGGGGATCGGCCCTTCGTACCATGTATTATGCACAAACATCTTAACGCTTACGCATAGTAACCTCCCCTAATAATAGGGTTGTTCAACTCAGTAATTTGAATTCAAGTCCGCACCATAGAAAGTTTGGTTTGGATAAGCTTACAAGGGTAATTTAGAATTCATATTCATCAACTAATGATTAGTTGAATCGACTTTCAATAACTTGGAATAATTCGTAAGTGAAAGAACTACGAACTATCATATGCTTTAGAAATAAATTTAAAGCATCTCAAAATTATATTCAAACCTTGCTTGAACAATAAGCCAATGTTACTTTAACTATACCATGAACTTTCAATAATTACTTGTCCAATAAAAGAACAATCTCAAACAATGAATAATTGAATTCAAACAAATAAACGAGTTTAGGGTTTAGAAGGCTTGCACAAAAATTAATACAAGATCAGAGTTTAGAAAACTTACCTTAAGCGCAAGCTACTAATAAAATCACGTTCTAACAATTCCTACACATATATATTTAATCACAATAATCTAAATTAGTTAACATGTAACTATTTTACATAATTAGTTAACCTATCTAGGTTAACTCATTTTTATTTAATTATTAAGTTTAATAATTAATAACCACATAATTTAATTACATCACATAGGCTTGCTCACATAATTAAATCAAATAATAATTATGTAATTCATATTAGTTATAATTAAATGAATTATAATTTAAACATTTAATCTAATTATAATTACCCAAATTATAATCACATCTTATTTAATTAAATTATAAATAAATTATAATTTATAATTAATTAACTACATCATGCATTTACTAAATTATAATTACACAAATTATAATTTATAATTAATCATGTAAATATTGAATTATAATACACAAGATTATAATCTATAATTAATCATACATTAATTAAAATTTAAAAATTATCATTCACTTGATTAAACTTAATCAACTATAATCATTATAATTTAACAAAATTATAATTTAAATTAAACCTTTACTCTAATTATAATTATTCAAAATTATAATCATAAATTATATTTTATTAATATTCATTTAGCATTTTAATATATATTTAATCATGCTGTAAAAGTTATTACATAAAATTAGCTTTACAAAAATACAAAAGAAAGCAAGTTTCTTTTTTTTTCCTGCCACCCCCTTGCAGGGGCGGGGGTTTCCTTCTTGATAGGCCCGTCGGGAAGGGCCCCTTCCAGCGAACGCAGACAAGTTCGCGAACTGTGCAAAGAAAAAGCCAATTTGGCTTATTTCTCCATACCAAATTCTAATTCCAGTTCATGCAATTCATATTAATTAATAGAAAACACAAACTTACAGCTTCTAACATGATTCTAACATACATAAACATTATAACACATCATCAAACAACCAATTTCATGATTTTTTTGAAGAAAAACCATTGTTAAGTGTTCTTCATGAAATTGAACACTGCATTTTTGTTTTTAAATCAATTCACTCAATTTCAATCATAGTAAATCAATTCTTAAACATGCTATCATCATCCACAATTAATTTAAACAAAGATGAACAATCAAACATGAACTCCTTTGATTTTTTAAAGAAAACCATATATATATAAAATTTCATAATACTTTCACTGTAATTCTTTGAAGAACATGAACTCCTCATGTTTACTATATAAGCATGAATTAAATAATCCAATTTATCATACTAATCAATTACAAACAACTTATATACACCATATCACTTTCATCCATCAACATCACCATGTTCATGAAGAATTAAACTTTTACAGAGAACTAAATATTGGTGAAGAACATAAAGAAACATAATTTAAATTTAAGATTAATACCTCTTGTTTAAAGCTAGGAGAAAAGATGAAGATGATGGTGTAAAGCTTTCCTTTAGATTTTTCAAAAGTCCTCTTCTTCTTCTCTCTTCTTCCTTTTCTCTCTATCTTTTCTCTGTTTTCTTTTCTCTCTTTTTCTAACACTGACTATCTCTATAACTAACGTAATATAGCATATACATAACTGATATATGTATATAATATAAAACATAATTATATAATATATAACTGCTAAATAATTATACATCTACTTAATATATAGCAATTACAAAACTTTTGAAAATCAAAAGCCATAAGGCTTTGTTTGGCAACAAATTAATTTAGAAAATAGTTTTATTAACTAAGGCCTTGTTTGGGTAAAATGGGTTTAAAGCTAGTGCAAGGGCCCTGTTTGGCAAAATCTTTTAAAATAATAAAACCATTTAAAAACTCTTTTCTTTATTTTAATAAATTATTTTAACACATACTTTAATGTTACACTTTAATTAATTATATCTTTTAACATCTAATTTAATCAATTAAAATCAAACATCAATTAATCACATAAAATTTTGCCACATAATTATAATTATTCGCTAATTATAATTCATGTAACACTTCATCACACAATTCATCTAATTTAATTATCTCAATTAAATTAGAAATGTACTAAAAATTAATATACATCAATTAAATTAAATATTAAATATTCATTTAATTAATATATAACACTTAATTAAATCACTCCACAAAATCACATAATTTATTTATTCAACTCAATAAATAAATCACAAAAAAATATTTATTTAACTCAATAAATATTTAAAATTATTATATAAAATCTCAATCATTACAGCGGAGCCCACCAGACCTAGTCGTATGTCTACCTGCGGCTGTCGCAAGTAGAGTCGCCGCTGGCCGGGCCTATATATACCCCCTCCCCCCTTAGCTTCTAAAAGAAGATTAGGTAGAGAAGAGAGAGAGAGAGAGAGAGAGAGAGAGAGAGAGAGAGAGAGAGAGAGAGAAAGAGGCCATGGAAGAAATAATCAGTCAGAAGGAGCTTGTATCTTACTCCAATTTCTATAAAACTTTTTGTAAACAATCTTATACATATATACTACAACATATAAACTTTTCACTGGTGGAAACTGAGTTTTGAGGCGCCAAAAGTCGTTCAATAGCTATTCTCGTGCAATATTGTAAGATTTCGTCAGATCTGCTTTCTTCGCTTACTCTAATATATATATATATATATATATATATATATATATAATTAGTAGTTAATATTGGTCAGATCTAATTTTTTAACCGTTCATTTCCTATATAGTCGATATTTATGCTTTGTTGACTAGATTTGTACTAGATCTAGCCAGATCTAGTTTTAACCATTTCAAAAGTTGTAAAACTTGAACCTGAAAGCTAGTATGGCTAAAATCTGTACAGATCTAGTTTTCTTTCTAGTTTTTATAAGTATTTAGCAACCATGTGACCCTAGATCTGTATCTAAAGGAGGCTGCAAGCTTTGGACTACTCGCTTACGAGGATATAACTGTTGAATCCTTCGTCCAGCGATGTCTAGAGTAGATATATATGTTATTGCAATATATTCTGCATGTTGTTTATGTGATATCCTATGAGCCTTGGAGCTACAATATCTATGATTCAATCAATGGATCTAGATCCAGTTCCCATGATGGACTTTTTTGATTTGTACAGTTAGCTTGCAAATCTTTATACTTGTAAATCCAGGGCCTTAAAATGTTTATACAAGTTTAAGGCTCCGAAATTGTAAAAATTATGGTTTGTGGTGCTCGGGCTCACTTCGATGGCTTTCATGCCCATAAGAAGCTCGACACTTATATATATAATATTTATATATTGTTGAAGATTCTTCGCATCTCGAGAATAAAATCAAATCAAGCCGAATATGAAATACAATAAAAGTATCAAAGGGCTTCAGTTCCTATACGAGCAAAAGGGTTTGAAAACCTCTTTTCAAAACATCACTTTCATATTCTTGCTTAAAAATGAACTTTTTAACAAGTCAAACCCTTCGTATATAGGTCCAACAAAGCACAACACTACTTTTTAAATAAATCATGTCAAGAACATTTAACTATATCGCACACACTTCACATGTTTAGGGAATGAAAAGATGCGATAACAGTATTTCATAGAAGTCGAGGGGTGCCTAAAACCTTCCACTCACTTAAACAAGCCCCCGAACTCTATGAATCTTGGTTTTCAAGACCAATTAAATGGAGTCATATATTGGGCCATACTGCAAAATCTTTTAAAATTCAGTTGAGTTGGTACAACCATTTAAACTTATTCCAACTGGTAGTTCTGTCTAATTCGCCCCAATCATTAAAATCAATCTTTTTAAATCGTCGACATTGTATGTCTGTCTTTCACAAAATCTCACCATTTAAAAGATAAAATCAACATAGAACATAAAAAGGGTAGAGAACAACTCACGGACATTTTCCCGGCGTCGACAACATATCAACATATACATCAATAAATAGCATTTATATCATGAATAATAAATTCATTACATATATGCATCGATATCATTTAATGGGCAAAAGTTTTGCTAATATTTAGTTTTGAAACAAAATAAACTCTTTTATTTTAATCAAAAACCAAATCCAAATTTAATAAAACCCATACATTCATTCATCCAACTAAAATAAAATCTAATCACATTGGTCAATAGTTTATAATCAACCCCATTTATTATCATACATATCAATATATGCATTAATAAATAACATTCATATCATGAATAATAAATTCATTTCATATATGCATCAATATCATTTAATGGGCAAAAGATTTGCTAATATTTGGTTTTGAAAACAAATAAACACTTTTATTTTAATCAAAAACCAAATCCAAATTAAATTTCTTTAATCTTTAGCAATCTGAAATCATATTTCAGATAAATAAACTATTTTATTTTAAATTTTTATCAATTAAATAAACCATTTATGTTAATTAAAAAACAAAAAAAAATTGGATTCTAACCAATGGCTCGGCCGCGCTGGAAAGCCAGATTCGTTTTCATGAAGACCCGCGCCTCGAATGAACTGGGACACAGCGCAGCAACGCCGCGACGCATAATCAAAAAACTTTTTAATTGCCTAGAAAATGCGATCCAATCCATACAAATTCATACATGGAATCATCAAAATCGATAATAAACATAAAGTTAGGCTTTGATACCACTGTTAGATTTGTATGCAGCGCGATTACATAATCAAATCAAATAAACATAGCGGAAGCGCGACAAAATAAGAATTTAAAATTTTATACAAACCATCACCATTATCATGCATTATGCTTAACTATCAATTCAATATGAAAGAGAAGGAGATCAGATTCATACCCTTGTAGATCTAGTTTCCACAAGTATTAGTTCTTCTCCAATTCCTTTTCATGTTCAACTTGAATCCATGTGATTGATTCATTCCTTTAATTAACGTTAGCCACCCAAGTATTTGGCCTCTAGAGGTGATCCATCAAGGAAAAATAAATATTTAAGAAGATGGGTGTTTGGCAAAATCTTAATTTTGTACTCTCCCAATTCTTGGAATTAAATGTGTAACTTGTATAAACCTAATCTATAATAAGACTTCTTATTTATAAATGTAGGTAACCCTCCTAACTAATTTAGGATTAGGGTTTCATTTAATTAATTAAACTTTTTTAATTAATTTGGCTTCCTAATATTATTAGGAATAATTAAATAAACTTTTTTAATTAATATGGCTTCCTAATCTTATTAGGAATAATTAAATAAACTTTTTTAATTAATTAGCCTCTTAATCTTATTAGGAATAAATAAGTGTACTTTTATAATAATAATAATAATAATAATAATAATTCTAAAATATTTCTAAAATGTTAAATAATAAATATTAAGCTATTTAATTTATTCTATCACCATAGATTAAATTAAATATACTTAACTTATTATTATAATTATGTCATTTATTTCTTAAATAAATATTATTATTTTTATGGTGTGACCCTTTAGGTTCTTCATATTAAACCGGTTGCGAATATATCAATTAAGACAATTCTAATCTTATTTAAATAAATAAATTAAACTAATTTATTTATTTAAATAAATAGCATTTATTCTACAATAAGGGTAAACTCCCTTAGCGCTCAACGACTTTCTAGATAATATAGATTTCAACATTAATCATAAAAAAATCTTTGAGTAAATAGTTACCGTACAATTCATTCATTCCACCATACAATGTCTCAATTAAATATAATATATAAAATTACTATCAAGTCTTATTTTATTCAATTATATGTATTTCTAGCGTAAATGCACAAACTCTGATAATACAAATTAGAAACTACTTTCTAATTTTATTCTGCTTTGGCCAAGGACTAATAAGTTGTCATTTATCGAATCACATAGACCATTCTCTTTTTTTACTATAAGCGGTAGATTCTTTATTGATTATTCATTATCTCTATGTATAATTAATTATACCCAAGCATACCTTTTGATATACCCTTAGGGTCTTAAGGGACATGTCAAAGTATAATTCATCATATACAAGATACTATGATGATCTCAAATCTAAGGATTATTTGTATTACTATCACTAAAGGAATTTCTATTGATAGGCAAATAAAACTCCATTAGGTATTCTTTAACGAGCCACGTTCAGTGTACTTATTCTCCAATAAGCACCTGAAAGTAGTATGCATACAAGTCAATCATGTATGATGATAAATTATATACTTTGGAGACGATCTTATTTATTTATTAATAAAAGTATTAATTTATTAAAGGTATTTAATTATCTACATGATGCTGTTTTTATAATATGTAAATAACCCATAATTTTAAGCAATGTTTTTAGAATCATGATGTTGATTATGCTAATGAGATCTAAATTCTTAGAAAGCTTAAAACTAAAATAGTTCCCAATCGTTGGATTACTAAAGAGGGGATTAGTAAATCCGGATAGATTGGTACATATGTTGCTTGCTCATTAGATGGAGATGATTGATCTCATGATCATTTGTGTGGAGACATTAAAACAAGTATGTAGGTGCTTATTGGAGAATAAGTTCACGGAACGTGACTCGCTATGGTATACCTAATGGAGTTGTACTTACATGTCAATAAGAATTCCTAATGTGATAGTAGTACAAGTGATCCATGGACATGAGATCATCATAGTATCTTGTATGTAATGAATTATACTTTGACTTATTCCTTAAAAATCCTTAGGGTATATCAAAGGGTATGCTTAGATATAAGGAGTTACATATGGAGATAATGAATAATCAATAAAGAATCTATCACTTCTAGTAAAAAAAGATATATGTCCTATGTGATTCGTTAAATGACAACCCAGTAGTCCTTGGCCAAGGCAGAATAAAATTAGAAAGGAGTTTCTAATTTGCATTATTTTGAGTTGTGTATTTTCTAATCGAAATACATATAATTAAATAAAATAAGACTTGACAGTAATTCCATGTCTTATATTTAATTGGACATTGTATGGTGAAAGGATTGAATTGTACGGTAACTATTTACTCACACCGGTTTAATATGGAGAACCTAAAGGGTCACACCATAAAAGGAAGAATAATTATTTAAGAAGGTAATGACATAATCGTAATAATGCATTAAGTGTAATTAATTTAATTTATGGTGATAGAATAAATTAAATAGCTTAATGTTTATATTTTAAAAATATTAAATATAAATTAATAAGAGGAGTCTTATTAGTATTATTATAATTATTATTATTTTAATTTCTAAAGGAGTTTAGAAATTAATTTAATATTAGTACTCTCATTTATTCCTAATAAGATTAGGAGGCAAATTAATTAAAGAAGTTTAATTAATTAATCCCAATATGTTGGGAAGCCTAATTAATTAAAAGAGTTTAATTAATTAAATAAAACCCTATGTCTAATAGGATTAGAATGGTTGACCAATATCTATATAAGAGGAGTCTTATGTTACATATTAGTTGATGCAATTTCAATTGTTGGAGAGTACTCCTTTTCTATAAAGGATAGAAAATTAGGGTTTAGCTAACCACCCTCCTTCTTGATAATTTCTCTTCCTTGGTTGATCACCTTTATAGGCCAAACACTTGGGTGACTAACATTGATCAAAGGAAGGAATTTTATCCAAAAATTCAAGAAGATCACGAAGAACAAGGAGTTGAACTTGTACTTGTGGAAGCGTCGTTCTATAAGGGTATGATTCCATAACTTCTTATTTATCGTTTTAAATTAATAATTTGCATAAAGAGTGATCTGGGTAATGGTTTTGTATAATTTTTTTATACTCTGATATATCATGCTTCCTCTAATTTTTATAATTTGATTGCGCCATAATTTCGTACAAACCCAACAGTGGTATCAAAGCCAAACATTTATGCGAGTTATTAATTGTTTTATACATATGGGTATGTATTTAGAATAATTTATTAGGCATAAATAGTTTTATAAAATTATTTTTTTATGATAGAAAAAAAAAACAAAAAAAACATAAACCAATTGGGATCCTGTTATTAAAAAAAAGGGGCTTAGTCACGTTTTCCTTCTCTCTTTTTTCGCTGGGCTTTGATCCTTTTGAAAAAGAAAACGCAGCAGGTAATATATATATATATATATGTGTGTGTGTGTGTGTGTGTGTGTGTGTGTGTGTGTGTGTGTGTGTGTGTGTGTGGGTGTGTGTGAACAGGTGACATGTTCATGGTTACTTAGTAACATATATATATATATATATATATACACACACACATACACACGTAAAAATTATATATATAATATTTTAATAATTTTATAATTAAAATAAAGAGTTTATTTTAATTTTGAAATTGGATTTCATGCAACTTAAAATTGTCCATTAAATGATACTTATATACATGGAATGTTTTAATTCATGAAATGAATATTTATTTATTGATGCATATGGTGATATATATGATAATAAACGGAATTGATTATGGACTATTGACCAATGTGATTGAATTTTATTTTAGTTGAGTGCTTGAATGAATGAGTTTTATTAAATGGGGTCTGCGTACGTCTTCTCTAGTTTTTTCTTGATGTAAAATTCTATCTCCCTCCTATGTACTTCCCCTTGACAGCTGATCAAGGTTTCCATTTAAATTAAATAGTTTAATGTAATAGAAATAGTTAGAATTATCTTGAAGAAATTGGAGACCAATGAGCATGGAGCGCGTGAAGACCCGTTTGTATGGAGCCCGGGTTTAAATGTAATAGTTACGCTTAAATTTAAATTCTTGCATTGTTGGTCGTTATCCCGATCAATATATGCGTGGAAGTATACACGTTCAATAAGTAATAAAGAGTAAGTAAAGTATCGTTCCCACGAAGAATTACTTAATAAAATTCACCAAGCACTAACCCATAATCATCTCAATCTTATTTAAACGAATGATCTAATATATTGAATAATACTGTACAATTAAACTAATACTAACTATCCCAAGAATGAAACTAGATAATGAAGACATGAGACTATAATTTCACCTATTGTTTCATCTAAATCAATACACTTCCCTTTATGCCAAATTATTTATCACCGAATTGTTAGTCGAGAACACGAAAGCGAAACATAACCATCTCTCATTGTACTAAGTCCATATCACATATAATCCACAAATGATAGAATGCACGTGAACACCCAAATTACATAAATCACTATATGTCTATGTGACTTAACATTATTAAAGGTTTAAGCACAAGTTCTCAAATGACTACAAGTGGTGCTTCGGTATATGTCTATCCAAATCACAAATTATGGAGTCTAACACCATGTAGAATCCACAAACACATGCTATTATGATCAGATCTAAACCCATAATTCGCTTCTCAATTTCATATGGATTATTACGGTAATTGATGGCCAATCAAGTAAGCAATTAAGTATGAATCATAATAGACAATCTAATAATGATTAACAAGTCTAACAAGGAAGCATATCAAAGTAAACTACACAACAAGATCCATTATAATCTCTAAATGAAGTTTAATTCATGATTGAAGTGAAATCCATAATCCATAATTGAATAAACATTGAAAGATACACAAAAAGAAGGAGAGAATTTAGGGTTTAGAGTAAGCAAATATAAATTCTCTTGCTTCCAATATGAATTTCCAATGATCTTCAAGAGCTTCAATCTCCAACTCTAATTTATTCTAGGGTTTTTCTAATCTAATGGAAGAGTAGACTATCTAATAATGATATATACAAGATGAGGATTCCTAAAGGGCGGAATACCCTCTCTACATACTAATATATCTCTATTTTTAAGACCTAATATGACTCTCCTTCATGTTACGCTTCAATTGCACTATTTAATGAAAATGTCAACTCTGGTCAGCTTCAGGAGTGGCGCGGCCGCGCTCCAAATACACTATAAAATGGCGCGGCCGCGACACGAATTTTTTGCTGCCGTGCCCACTGGTAGAAAAGCCATAACTTTTGATCCGGGAGGAGTTACGGGGCCTGCGACCTGTCAAATCAAAGATATCAACGAGATATACAACTTTCATTCTTTAAGAATTGAGAAATAATGGACGAATGAAGGTTGAAATTGAGCTTGAAGTGACAGCTTGTGCAATGGCAACCCAAAACATTGAAGTTCAACGTCCGTTGGTACAAAGGTCATAACTCTCGCCTCCAAACTCCGATTGGGATGATTCAATATGTTCCAGAAAGCTAAGAAGACGCTCTACAATAAAACCCAAGTTTTAAGCCAAGAGCATGAAATGAAAATGAAAGTCCAAACGATGTTCGGATTGCATTTCCTTGCCTTTTCATACCAATAGCCGCTCACACAATTCCCAAGCATAAGATCTACAAAATGAACACAAAATGCATAAAAAGTAACTATGAAACATAGGTTTATGCAACTAATTCAAGTAGTAGATACCTGATAAGTAGGTATAAAACCTATTTATCAAATACCCCCAAACTTGAACCATTGCTTGTCCCCAAGAAACACATATAATGCAATGCAATAAACTAAACAAAATGCAATCTAATCTAAATGCCAACGAATCCAAATACTAGGCAGATATGAAGTTCACAAGAATTGCCTTAGAGAAACTACAAAATCTTCAAACAGAGAATCCAACCAAGAACTAGGCCATAATGCATATTATTCTGTAAATTAAAATCTATCATCACTGATGTAGTGCGTGTGTGTGTGTGTGCTTAGCAACCATTAAACTTTCTACAGAACAAATACTTCACATAATATGCTTCTTAGAGGGAAAAACACAGTTTCAACTCAAGAAAGGAAGTAAGCAAATTAAGCTCTAACCAAGACTATGAATCAACCAAGCTAAGAGTCAACAAGAGGTTTATTATGCTTTTATTCACTCACGAGGGCGATATTCGCCCATTCCCGTGATTACACCATGTGACACCCCCAAATCCACGTTCCTTCGAATCCTCGGATTCGGTGCAGTCACGATACTACTATCGTCAAACTATTACATCTTTTAATCATTAGTAAAAGAATACAACTTTGTTTATTACAATTTAAAATATAAATTCTATTTATATCTAAGATCTCGTCTTTACATCATATTCGATGTTACTAAAATGCGGAATAATTTAAACTTTTTCAGTCTTCCTTAAACAAAATCTTTTATTGATTCCATAACTTAAATCCATTACATTTTCCTGAATTAAACTATATCATAATTCACTCTATTCAAATTTCTGTATAATCGCATATATTTTAACTTAATATCCTCTATGTATTATCTAATACATCTTTACAGTACGACAAGCATTAAACCTCGTAAACAAATATCAAGTGCAACTACTAAAACCTAAACATGGTTCGAGTTATAATCTAAACAGTATTCTTCATTGCGATACTATCTATCTTTATCAATCAAGAAGCACGAAGTCTTTATCGTAAGTCCTTAACCTGCAAAAGTGGTTATTTGCAAGAGTGAGCTCGACAGCTCAGCAATTCTAACAGTTCTCATGCATCACATAGCATACAACATAACACTCGGTTCATGCATTTATAAATAATTTATATTTACTACGCATGTTACTTTCACATAACAAGTATATTATCAAAGATCAACTTTCAATCTCATTTATATCTCATATACAGTTCATATATAAGTTTACATTATCACAGCATAATATAATTCAACTAACAGTTATTGAATTCATATATCAAATAGGAACTGAAGGACTTGCCTGATTCGTAGTTTAACAACTACGACTTAACTGTTTAAGAATCTCTGCACTTTGTGTAATCCTACACAGTTATATTAACCATAGAGATCACACTCATTAGTTATATGTATCCACACATTCTCAATGTAATAATAAAGGTTGCATTGTTTTCTAACTTGGTTCTTAGTACCTTCGTCTTACTTTCTTATCGTATTCTTAGAATAATTATGTACGTATAAGTATATTTTAACCTTACGTACTTACTACCATCCTTCACATACACACGCCCGTCTACCACTAATCTATTTACATATAGCTAGTGTAGTCCATCTTTTGAGTTAGTCATTCTCATATATCATTACTAACACATAAGACCATAACAAAGTAAATATACTTTATTAACCATCGAAATCGGATTTAAGTATTAATTTATGATCTGACATACAATGTATACCTATAAAAAGGCACTCCCATGATTGTCTAACCTTTCTAAGTTCAATCTTTCATGATATAGGTCATAAGTCAACATTTCAACAATTTAAGGCCACTCGAGGTCATGAACATCTCAAAGTTCATCATGCTAGCTCTTTAAACACATAAAGTATTCATGTAACTCATATTGGGCATGTTCATGAATATTCATATTTCAGACATGTAACTATTATAGTTATTAGTTTGAAAACATGCTTCGTTTATGCTAAACTTGGTTTCACGACATGTAGTCATGGTGTATATACATGCATGATACATGAGAGAGTCCAAGAGTGCTATTACATATGTTTATAAACATCAAAATCCAAATTTCAAGGTAACATGTTAACGTGCACGACCACAGCTTATATTTTCATTAGTAAGCTCACTAATAAGGCTCGTATGTTCACATTACATTGTGAAACATATGTATGTAAGTTAACATGCTCTTTATGCATTCTTAAACCATACCAATATGTTTGCAAAATCAGAACGTTAGCATGGTATATACATGTTAAAAGTTCGTTTTGTAAAACTTACATTTTTGCTACTAGTGAGGTTTGCATGTTCGTATTTCATTATGAAGCTTATCTACGCAAGTGAACATACGAATCATGTATTTCCTAAGTTATACTCATATGCTTGAAGGGTCAAAATGTTAAAATAGATATAACATGTCAAAGTCCCTTTTTGAAACTCTAAGTTCATTTTGAAAACCACAAGTTATTTCATCACTCGTGCATGTAAACATAGCAACACATGTGCATGTCATGTTAATATACTCATATAAGCATGTTAAACCTTCTAGCATGCTTGTTTAAGCTACTTTAAACTATTATTACTTAACAGAATCTGCAGCAGACTGTAGAAAAAGTTTCAAGTTTTAGGGCCCTACACAGCTGCGCCGCTGGACGGCCAGAAATAGACATGGCTGCTTCGGCAGTTTAATAACCCAACTCAACATTTTCTTATCAATTCGATTCTGTATCAGCCACATAATAGTTTAAACATATCTATAAACTAGTATAGCAACTAAGGAGCAATTAACAAACATTGCTTGATTACATAATCATGGATTCCATGCTCAATTTCAAGAATCAACATCTTAACAGTAATTTGAAGGAAGAACAAGAATGAAAATTTGTATACCTCTGCTATGCATTAAGCTAGCTCAAATTGGATTCCCAATTCTCTGAAAACTATCTTGCTATCCAACTCACAACACTCTCAATTCAATACTTAGACAAAATTCTCAGCAAATGGATTAGAGAAGAGAATAGCTATTATTTATAGAAGAATAAGAATCCAGACAATGTAAATTTCCACTAATTCAAACCAATGGGAGTAAGGATTGCATGTTGGTTATGAGGGAGTTGGTGATTAGTTGTTGAACTTCACTATTTTGCCCACTCCCCCATGACCATTGTCTATACATTGCTGAGTTTGAGAAAGATATAGAGTAGTAGGCTAGCAATTGAGTTATTCACGTGAAGAGAGAAATGACTCTTCCAACTTGGGACAAGGCAATTTACAAAGCTCAGCACTAGCCACTTGCAAATGTAGTATATATATAAACACTTAGGTTATATACTATATATACTCATTTCATACACTTAGGATATAATATAGTCACAATGTACTTTTAATAAGTAACTAATATTACAATGTATCAAGTAGGGGTACATGTAGATATATCCCATTTTATTAACACCGAATATAATTCCATTGGATATTATCACATTATATTGTCTCCATTACTATTAAATTTTATTAATTCAATAATTGTTTACAAAATATCCATGATATAATATTTTATTTTATACTCATATACACATTGTCACATACACATTTCGTGTAACTCATACAACTTTATAAACTTTACTATATAGTTTATATTCATAAATAACATAGTCACATCGCACTTTTCACTTCGTATAACATATAGTTAACTATCATACGTTATACTTTTAATATCGCATGGTTGCACATAGAAATTAATAAATTACTTATCTTATCAATTAATTAACAATAATATTAATTAATTCCTTCCTCGTAAATCAATTATTAATCTCTATAACAATTGATTAATATAAATCTTATAATTCATTTATTCATTAATCAACATATTATCAAATAATTACTTGATAATAGTATATTGCCTATAACGATTATAAGACAATATATCTCATTCTTCATCAATACGATTTCGATTATATTTATAATCAATTTCCTTATTATCATACTATCACAAGTTATAATAAATCAACATATTATTATAATAACAATTAATATAAATTAATTGTTTAATTAATAATTCTTCCATCCTTGAATTAATCAATTCATTACCGAATCTATTATCGTGCCACACAAGGCATTTCTCACAAGCTTAATCTCAAGCTTATTATTATTCACATCACTTACTACTTATAACATGTTCAATAAAATTAGAACTATTAAATCACAAGGTTCACATATATAAATATATCGTGAATGGAACTATTTAAGTATTCTATATAACCTTTACGGTAATATAATAACTCAAGCTATTAAAATACTAAACTACCTCAATTAATTATACTTATAATAAGTATAACTTTTACGCTTATAATAATTAATATATACTCTATTAATTATTCAAATAATAATATTCACGATCAAATAATAACTTAAATTATTTAATATATTAAAATAACTTAGTTTCCTTTCATTAATTAAAATCCTTTTGAAAATACATTAGAAATTATGTATTTAGCCATAACATAAAATATTATGTTTTCTCCAAATAAGGATATCCTTTATTAGAAAATAATTTACTTATTGTCTCAAGATATTATTCTTAATATAATATCTATTAAAAGTATGTACGGCACATGTACATATATTATTTATAGAAAATAGACAACAAGTTTATTTTCTATTATAATAATTTATTTCCATCAATTTATTTACATATACAAATATGTTTTAATATATTTACCGTATTAATTAATCATACCTATTACCTCATACAAAAACATATAAGGTAATATTATTATTCAAAAATAACATTTCCTTCTTTATTAAAATAATTCAATATTATAATTTTTTTTAATATCCTTTATTAGAAATATATAATAATTATTTCTCTTTCTTTTCTATAAATTGTTTCCCCAAAATAATTTCTTCAAATATTAAATATTTATTTAAAGATATAATGATTTCCATCCTCTTTTAATAACATATATATATATATATATTTAACGTTATTCACACATTAGACTTTTTCACATATTACCACTCTAAGTAATATATATAAAAAGTATCAACTATAATTACATAATCAACACACATATTAATTCACTCCTTTACGTAAGTAAATTAAACACTGTATTATATCATCATAGTTAATTAAGGTTCAATACTCTCATTATATTATTCCATAATATAACTCCCAACTTAAATTAACTAATATTTATTCTTATTAGTTAATTCCTTAACTACTCATGCTTCACTATCCAAACCTATTCACGGATAGCTTAAGTGCTATTAATAACCTATATTATAAACATACTAGTTATTAATACACATACACAAGAATATGGTGATTATACATTAAGGATATTTAATGTCACCAACTTACTATGATAAAATAATTCTATAAATTATTTAATATCGATATGAATTTATCCACTTCCTTTATCTCAACTGAATCGTCTCTACGCTAATTAACAAATATATATTAATAATATATTTATAAATCACAAAAACACATATTACATAGTCTATATTATCCTATGTAATATAATACCACATACCTCATATCACATATATATATTCTTATTCGAACCTATCTCACGGTTTAATAATTTTATTTATTAAATCTTTATTTAATAATTTCTGAAAATTCGGGTTCTCACACACCCAATTGTGCAATGCCTAGCCCTCTTAGGCTTTTTAATGATATCCGTGTAGCGAGCTTTCGACCAACGACTCCCAAACCATAAGGCTTTAGGGCGCTGGGTGTAAAGACAACCCTTAGGGCGTACTTGCTCGAATATCAAAGGCCACAGGACTCGACTAGCCAAAGCGTTTATTCAACATTTTTTTTTTCTTTTCTCTTTTTTTTTCATTTTTATTTTTTATATAGCATGCATACCCCTTGTTTTCCCCCAAACTTAAGCTTTTGCATCATCTAGCCATTGGTAGCTGTCTACTAAATCTCTATCATTAAAACATAAATTTTCCAAAAAAAGACAATTATGTGACCATTTAAACTGAGAAAATTGTAATGTATACTCTAAAGTGTTATTCTAATACATCAGTTTCAAACAGATTAAAATTCACATCATGATATAACATTACAACCAAGCCTAAGTAATCAAAACTGGTCAAAAATCATGTAGTTCCAATCTCCTCATAGGCCAAATGAATTTCACACAAATTGAAAACTTGGATTCATGCAATATGACCTAACTAAATGCAACAATTAAAAACAAATATTAACAAATATTTTTTTACTTTTTTTTAATTTTCTCAATTTATTAGATGCAACATATGAGTAAAAACTAAACAATATGCAATACACATGAACATACTAATATGAACCCTAAAGAAGAACAATCCCCCCAAACTTAAAATGAACAATGCCCTCATTGTAATAAAAAGTGAAAGACTACTCCCCTAAGTGGCATTGTCATCTCCGTTTGCCTCCTCATGATCCGATGGTGTATCAAGCGGTGGCTAAGTCTGGATGGATCCAAAAGTTGAGAACTGAGCGTGGACTTCTCTAATGCTTTGGGAATTTGACCTGCAATCCCCCCAAACTTATTTGGCACTCCAATTTAGTCTTTGAACCCTTTTTTGAAACACTTGCAGTGCGCTTTGTTTTTGAATTCTATTCTGACCATTCATCCTCATAGAAATTGAATTGAACCGATTCTGCAGAATTTGAAAAGAAAAATTTTCTAGAGATTGGGGCGGGCGCGCCGTGACTTACGTCATCTGGGGCGCGGGCGCGCCTAGATTTGGAACACACTGCATAAAAATATGATGGCGCGGGCGCGCTGCCTTTGGCTTGGCAAACTGCGCAACCGCACTGCTCTGGTCCTGATCCTGATGCTTCTGCAGCACTTATCAACTCAGCAGCTCTCTAGCATATGAACCCTTTCCTGCACAGAGGTGTATCTAAGATGAGACATATTCTTATTCCACTAAATCAAAATTGAACTATTTGAACTAAATGTATCTACTCTTAAAAAAGTAATATTTAAAATTTGCTATATTATGTCAAAATGGACTTAAACTCAAAGTATCCAAGAATTAAACATGGGGGGGGGGGGGGAATGATAGATAAGTAACAAGAATTAAACAAGAGAGAGAATAGTGTGAATATGCAAATAATAATTAAACATAGAGGGAGAAAGATTGATTGGATGGGGTGCCTCCCATCGAGCACTTGGTTTAGCGTCCTTTAGCTGGACTTCTTCTTGTCAAGGCTATCCGATTCCCCTACGATAAGTGAGGAACCCTCCATCCATTAAGACCGATGTATGCTTTGAGAGGTTTCCATTAGTGATAGCCTTCAAATTTAAGTCACCTAGCTTGCTTCTTGTAGATAAGTTTCCAATTTCCAAAGTCGAATAGCTAGGCGCTTCCTCCGTTATGTTTATAAACAGATTGGGGCATTGGGGCATGAAAAACACAACTGGCTCTTCTTCTATTTTATCTTCCTCGGACCACCATGGTTTCAAGGTTTGGCCATCTCTAATGTCATAAAGAATATTGTTGTCGACGTAACTACCAAGGGGACATGGTTGTGCAAAACTGACTGGATTCTTGAATTTTGGCGGAGAAGGCACTTGGGGTACTAGCAAGATCGGCTCATATTCGTTGCAACTTACAATTAGCTCTTTGATGGCCTCATTTTCCTTATCCCCATTTGTCTCATCGGTTTCAAATTCTTGTTGCTCATCCAGTTGCATATTCCACTCGGGCTCTCCATCAGTATCAGAATCCATGTCATAGCACCAATTATGTTCAGGACAGTTGTTCAAAGCTTTGAACATTTGATCCATCTGATCCTGACGATTTTGAATTGACATCTCTTGCTTAATCAAGCTCTTCTTTATCAAGGTTTTGAACATTTGATCCATCTGATTTTGAAGATTTTGAATTGACATCTCTTACTCAATCAAGCTCTCCTTAGTTGACTCTATGAACTTGAGCCACAAATCATCCAATCTTGAATTTTTTGTTTCAACCTCGGAATCCATATATTGAGGATCATTAGTTGGAGTGCTGATGAGTTGTTCCATTTTCTGTTTTAAAAACTTGTTGGTCGTTTCGGTGTTAATCAAATTAAACATACACGTGCAAGTATACACGGTCAACAAGTAATATAGAGTAAGTAGATAATCGTTCCCACGGAGAAAAATGAATATTTATAATCTAACATGCAACAGTTTTGTAGTTGTTTCGGGCTGCTTAAACGATTGATTAAAATGTGATTTATCCAACACTAAAGATTAACAAATACTAACTAATTATCAAGTAAATGATTTAGAAAAGGAAGATATGGGATTCTAACTTCACCTAATGCTTCATTTAAATTATACACTTCTTATTAAGCCTAATTGATTACTTCGGATTGCTAGTCAAGAGCACGAAAGTAAAACATGGCTGTCTCTCGATATACCATGCTCATATCACACACAATCTACAAAAGAGATAGAATATATGCGAACATCCAATATTACATAAACCACTATATTTCTATGTGACTTAATAATAATATAGATTTAAGCATAAGCTCTCTCAAGTGACTACACATGGTAATACGGTATATGTCTATCCGGATTACAAATCATGAAGTCTATCACATGTAAAAATCATGAACACATGCTAATATGGCCATATCTCAACTTATAATTCATTTTTCAATTTCATACAAGTTATAACGGTAGATGGTGATCAAGCATCTAAACAAACAAAACAACCATATTAGGCAATCCATACACAATCAACTAGAGCTTAACATAGAAGCATACAAATTTGAAATCAAGAAAAAAGATCCATTAAAATCCCATAATGGAAATTAGTTCATAACAGAAGTGAAAACCATTATCATAACTTGTTCATACATTGAAAAACAATTAAAGAAGTAAAGAGAAGCTAAGAGATAGGAAATGCAAATCTGAAATCTCTACTTGAAAGATTAACCATCAATGTGGAGCCAAGTTCTTCAATCATCCAATCCAAACCCTAATTTATGCAAAATGTAAGAAAATCTAAGAGAAATCAAGAGAGAAGCCAAAATGTAGGAAGAGTAGGCTACAAGCTCTCTATCCCTCTCTAAAACCCTAAAACAGTAAGAATAACGTTCAAAAGATAAGTCTATAACATCCAAATACACCCCTATAAGGAAAAACATGCAAACAGAATTTTAAGTGAAAAAGTCATTCTGCCATTGACCACCTTGGCGCGGCTACGCTGCCCCATAAGCCAATTGGGGTGCGGGCGCGCCGGCTGCTAATCTGCGCCTGGTGTGGCACGGGCTCGCTGTGTTTATGCCTAAAGAGGGCGAGGCCGCGCTGCTGGGTTTCTCTGCAGATTCTGCTAGCTTCCTGCTGGTGCTTTTGGTGTGCTATTACTGCTTTCATATTTCTTCTTCTTTTCACTTCCATACTACTTCTACATGCCCTGCTCACTTTCATTCCACCACAATCCTCAAGCTCGCCATCAAGTCGGTTCCATGCCATTTCCACCACTATGCCATCGAGAGAGTTTCCAAAATGCAATCTACAAAATGAAGATAAAAATGCATAAAAAGAACTAAAATACGTGAGATTAAGCTATAGTTATAGTAAGTTGATAGTCAATAAGTAGGTATAAAACCTACTTATCAAATACCCCCAAACTTAAACTATTGCTTGCCCTCAAGCAACAAACACAAATGCAAACTACATGCTATGCAAAATATGCTACCATAAAGATGAATCCCAAATTTTCAGTCAAGTTATGAATTCCAATAAGAGCTGCCTAAGAGAAATCACAAGATATATATGAACAAAGCATCAAACCAAGCTAAAGTCATAAAGACATACAATCTGAAAATCAAAACTTATTGACAATGATATAGTGTGTGTGTGCTAATATCCACAAATAAGCTTGATAAAGGTAAAAATTCCACATGATATACTTTTAAGAAGTAAAAATAAGGCTTTTAGTCAAGAAAATTGAGAACATATGAAGCAACAACCAATCCAACACATCAATCCAAACTAAAGGTCAACAAAGGGCTTATTATGCTTTTATTTACACACGAGGGCGATATTTGCACAATCCCATGGTTACACCCGACTGTGCAACGCCAAGCCCTCTTAGGCTTTTAAATGATACCCATGTAACGAGCTTTTGACCAACGACTCCCAAACCAAAAGACTATAGGGCGCTGGGTGTAGAGACAATCCCCTAGGGCGTACTTGCTCGAATATCAAAGGCCACATGACTCAACTAGTCATGGCGTTTATTCTATTTTTTTTTATTTTTCTCACTTTCTCACTTTCTTTTCTTTTTCTTTTCCTTTTCTTTTTAGCATGCATACCCAATGTTTTACCCCAAACTTGAATTTCTGTGTCATTATGGTCATTACTCATTTTCTATAAAATTCTATTATTAAAAACAGATTTTCCCCTCAGAAGACAAGCATGTGCTAATCTAAACCAACAAGCAGATAATAACAATACCGTGCTATCCGGTAACATCAAAGCAGTAGGTAAAGATCACATTATGTATGAAACTATGACTAAGCTTAAGCTATCAATAGTGTTCAAAAATCTAAACAATTCCAATATCATCATCGGCCAAACTGGAATTCAACATACTAAAACATGGGATTATGCAATGCAATGCAACTAAACATATAACTAAGAAAACAAACAAAAGAAAACTGAAAAAAATTCATGCAAAATTAACTAACAAGTAATAAAATGCAAACTAAAATGTAACCTAAACATGCACTACTATTATATGTAACTAAATCCAATACCCCTAAACTTAAGATATACATTGTCCTCAATGGAAGTAAAAAGTTAAGAAAACTCCCCTAGGCATCCTCATGGCCACCCGACTGTAACTCGGGTGGTGAATCTGGTGGTGGATACGGCATGGCAGAGCCGAAGACTGGAAACTGCACAATCGTCCTGTGCTGAGCAAAAGCCTCGACTAGGGCACCTGACATCCCATCAGCATAGGCTTTGAAGTTGAAGTGCAAAGCATCCATCCTCGCCTGCAGGTGGCTCATCTGGCTATCCTGTCTCCCTGTACTGGCTGGAGGAGGTCCTTCTGCCTCGGAAGACTGTGGTGGTGGAGCTATAGTACGAGCTGGAGGATGAGGCAAAATGAAACCACGGCCTCTAGGATCCGCTTTGCCACAGCCCCATTCAGAGTACTTCTTGATCGTGGTATGGTCTATGTCCTTGCTAGGCATCTAAACCTGCTCATCGTCCCACTCAACCCCTGCTTGTGCACATAGCTATGACACAATCGATGCATGCAAAATCCCACCTGTCGTACCTCCTTGCATATAGCAGAGCATCGACAGATGAATCAAGTGACCGACGTCGATATACTTGCCGGTGATGATCCCCCATAGAATAATGGCTCTATCATCCGTAACGTCATGCTGGTGGGTGGAAGGCATCAAATTTGCGTAAATAAAATTATTCCATGCCTTGGCATATCGATTCAGTGCAACATGTGTGAAGTTTATATTTGTATCTGTGCTTGGCTTGATGGACCACTTGGTGCCTGGCACACACAGTTCTCTGATCACCATGTCCAAATCGGTCTCAAACCACTCAGGAACAACACAATTTTCTTGGCCAACAGGGAGGTCGGGCAAATGGAACACGTCACGGATCGCTGGCGGAAGATAATTGACTTGCTTGCCCCGTACGAATGAGATGTCGCTCTGTGTCTCCCTGAAGTTTGCATAGAATTCCCACACTATAGCCGAAGGTGCAGCCAAGGGAGTTGCCACAACTCCGATCCAACCCCTCTCTCTGATCATTGCTAACATCTGCCCATCCTCTTTGGTCGGCTTCAGACCCCTTTCCTGCACAAAGGACTTGGGCACCATCTTATAATACTGAGTCTGCACCGATAAGTTGATGAACCTGGACATGTCCAAAATATCCTCACTTTGGCTACTGTTGGAAGACGAGGATGGAGTGACTGATCGAGCCCTTTTTGGTCCCATGATGTTCTGTAGAACATATAATTTTAAACCCTAACTTGACCAATTCAAAAACCCCCCAAACTTTCTTATGAAATCTTTTCTATGCAAACCCTAACTGATGAAGATGGAATATGGTGTATTGATATGATAGTGGGTAGGGCTATGGTGTGTGGAGAATTGTAGATGGAGGAATTTTTCTGTAGTGGATATAGTGGAGGGCTAGGGTTTGAAGGAGATTGTGGGAGAGAATACATGAGAGAAATGATGAAAAAGGAGTGAATATGGTTTAGAATTGGTTAGGTTTTGAGAGGGTCTTTTGTAATAGGAGTCTAAGTTACGTATGTTATATTTTGGGAAGAGAAATTGATCAAATGAATATAACATAAAGGGTCTGGGTCAACCTCTGCCGAAACTTTTTAAAACTTTTTCTGGATATTAGCTCGGGCGCACCGGGATGTAAGCTGTGGTGGGGGCGGCTGTGCTAGGGTATGGGAAGCTACTGTGAGAAAATTGGCAGGCCCGGGCACGCCTTTTTTGGCCTGGTGGACCGCACGGTAGCGCTACCTTGGTGCCTGCACTGAAATTTCTGCAGCAATCTGGAACTAAGTAGCTAACTGACATGTGAGTTACTTCCTACACAAAGGGGCATTCAACATGAGATATACTTATATTCCATTACTCAAAATTGGACTATGTAAGCTATATGTATCTTTTATCAAAAATGCCATATTTGAAAACTTTTCTATGCTATATGCAACATGTACTCAAATTCAAAATTTTTTAAGAATTAAACATGGGGGAATGAAATACAGACATGTAACAAGAATTAAACGAGAGGAAGAAGAGAGTTGATGGGGTGCTTCCTATCGAGCGCTTGTTTATAGTCAATTAGCTCGACTTTCTCAGACTTGCTCATGTAGTGGAAAGGATCAAGGAGGCCTTTTTTCGGTAGACTTTGCCCCCAAAATAGTGCTTCAATCTCTGCCGATTGACCTTGAACGGCTTGTCCGAGTCTTGACCTATAATCTCAACTGCACCGTGAGGATACACAGTCTTCACCGTGAATGGCCCCGACCATTTAGACTTAAGTTTGCCTGAGAAAAGTCGAAGACGTGAGTTAAACAACAACACGGCTTGCCCCGGCTCAAACTTCCTCTAAATAATTTTGTGGTCGTGTCACTTTTTCATCTTCTACTTGTACAGTTTCGAGTTCTCATACGCCTGCATTAGGAATTCATCAAGTTCATTTAGTTGGAGAAGTCTCTACTCCCCTGCAGCTTTGAGGTCAAAGTTCAGCTTTTTAATTACCCAGAATGCCTTGTGCTCAAGCTCCATGGGATGATGACAGACTTTCCCACATACTGTAAGAACACGAATTTTTAGATATTATTAAATAAGGATTTAATAAATAAAATTCTTAAATTGCGAGATGGGTTCGAATAAGAATATATATATATATATATATATGTGTGTGATATGAGGTATGTGTATTATATTATATAGGATAATATGGACTATGTAATATGTGTTTTTATGATTTATAAATATATTATTAATATATATTTGTTATTTAGCGTAGAGACGATTCAGTGGAGATAAAAGAAGTGGATAAATTCCTATCGATATTAAATAATTTATAGAATTATTTTATCATAGTAAGTTGGTGACATTAAATATCCTTAATGTATAATCACCATATTCTTGTGTATGTGTATTAATAACTAGTATGCTTATAACATAGGTTATTGATAAATCTTAAGCTATCCGTGAATAGGTTTGGATAGTGAAGCATGAGTTAGTTAAGGAATTAACTAATAAGAATAAATATTAGTTAATTTAAGTTGGGAGTTATATTAGAAAATAATATAATGAAAGTATTGAACCTTAATTAACTATGATGATATAGTACAGTATTTAATTTACTTAAGTAAAGGAGTGAATTAATATGAGTGTTGAATATGTAATTATAATTGATACTTTTTATATATATTACTTAGAGTGGTAATATGTGAGAAAGTTTGACGTGCGAATAGCGTTAATAAATATATATATACGTTATTAAAGGGAGATGGAAATCATTATATTTTAAATGAATAATTAATATTTGAAGAAATTATTTTGGGGACAATTTACAAAAAAAAAGAGAAATGGTTTTTCTAATAAAGGATATTAAATTAATTTCTAATGTTGAATTATCTTAATAAAAGGAGGAAATGCTATTTTTGAATAAGAATATTACCTTATATGTTTTTGTATGAGGTAATAGGTATGACCAATTAATATGGTAAATACATTAAAATGTATTTGCTATATGTAAATAAATTGATAGAAATAATTTATTATAATAGAAAATAAACTTATTATCTATTTTCTATATATAATATATGTACATGTGTCGTACATATAGTTATTTGATATTATATTAAGAATAATATCATGAGACAATAAGTAAATTATTTTCTAATAATGAATGTCTTTATTTGGAGAAAACATAATATTTTATGTTATGGCTAAATACATAATTTCTAATGTATTTTCAAAAGGAGTTTAATTTATATAAGGAAACTAAGTTATTTTAATAATTTGAGTTGCTATAGTACCGTAAGTGTTATAATTTTTTTTGAATATTTCTATTCGTAATATATTTATATGTGGACCTTGTGACTTAGTAGTTCTAATTATATTGAACATGTTATAAGTAGTAAGTTATGGGAATAATAATAAGCTTGAGATTAAGCTTGTGAGAAATGCCTTGTGTGGCACGATAATAGATTCGGTAATAAATTGATTAATTCGAGGATGGAAGAATTATTAATTAAATAATTAATCTATATTAATTGTTATTATAAAAATATGTTGATTTATTATCGTGGCTAGTAATAGTATAGTAATAAGGAGATTGATTATAAATATAATCGAAGTTGTACTGATGAAGAATGAGATATATTATCTTATAATCGTTATGGGCAATTACTATTATCAAGTAATTATTCGTTAATATATTGATTAATGAATAAATGAATTATAAATATTATAAGATTTATATTAATAAATTGTTATAGAGATTAATAATTGATTTACAAGAAAGGGATTAATTAATATTATTATTAATTAATTGATAAGATAAGTAATTTATTAATTTCTATGTGCAACCATGCGATATTAAAAGTATAACGTATGATAGTTAACTATATGTTATACAAAGTGTAAAGTGCAATGCGACTATGTTATATATGAATATAAACTATATAGTAAAGTTTATTGAGTTGTAAGAGGTACATGAAATGTGTGTGACAATGTGTATATGAGTGTACAATAAAATAATATATCATGGATATGTTGTAAACAATTATTGAATTAATAAAATTAATAATAAAGGAGACAATACCATGTGATGGTACCCGATAGAATTATATTTAGTGTTAATATACATGGAGTATGTGTTGATATTTATATATGTACCATACTTGATACATTATAATTGGAGATTACATTCATAACCTAAGCTATATGTATGAATGTGTATATGTGTATATATGTATATATATTTTATAACCTATGTGTTTATAAAATAAAATTTGTATATCATGTACCCTAAGTGTATATATAAGGTGTACAAGTGCATGACATTAGTGTATTACACTTGCTAGTTGCAAATGCTGAGATTACCTCTTGTCCCTAAATGTGAGTCCCTCCTCATTTCTCCTCACGTGAATGGCTAGAAGCTATGCCTATTGATGCCCCTCAATATCAACAAAACTAGCTAATAATTGCAAGGGGTGTGGAATTCATAATGAATTTCACCCACTCTCAACCACCATTCCTTAACCATTATACAAACTTGAAATACATGGGTTTGATTCATGAGGAAATTGGATTGTCTGAATATTTGAAATTCTATAAATAAGGCTTCCTCCTCCTTCATTTCAATTGCTGAGAAATTCTAATAAGTATAAGATATAGAGGTAGTATATGGTATTAGCAAGGAGTCTGTGAATCAAGGAAGTTGATGTAACAGACTTGCAGAGGTATAATGCTCATAAAATCATATTCTCAGTGACTTTCTAAAGTTCTTGATTTTGTGGAAATGGGATGTTAATTGATTTGAAATATGATTTATTTAGTAGTATATAAGATCACATGTATGTTAGAAATAATATCAGAGCCATATTATACCATGGCTAGAATAGAATTTATGTGAATTTTCTGAGATGGGTTTCCAGTCTGCCCAACAGGAAGCTATCTCTAGACTGGCCGGACACTAGCGCAGCTGCGCCGGGTTAATACCTGGGCGCAGCGCAGCTGCGCAAGGTCCTGGATCCTGTTTTCTGTTTTATTAAAAATTTGCTATGAACTAACATGTGGTAGATAACTAGAACAAGCATACTAGCATGAATAAATTGTATATATGAATATGTAGACATAATATGGGCATGTTCTACTATGATTTTATGCATGATTAACTAACGGTTATAATTTCCAAAAGTAAACATAAAGTTTTGTAAACGAAAATGACTTATACGAACCATGTCGACATTCTGATTTTTCAAGCATGACTGTATGATTTAGGAATGCATGAGAAGCGTATTAACTTACGAATATATGTTTCGTAATATAACATGAGCATGCCGTACCTCGTTAGTGAACATTTCCAACGAGAATATAAGTTTCAAAGGTGAACCTTGGCACGTAAATGCCATGAATACATTCTGATTTTGCGAGCATGTTTAGATGACTTAGAAATGCGTGTCAAATATGTTAAGATAGCATGGACATATTAGACCATGTTAGTGAGATTTACTAGTGAAAGTATACGTTTTGCACGTGAGTCTTGACATGTATATTGAGATTTGAATTCTGATATTTGTCAACATGTTTGATAGTACTCGTAGACTCGATCATGTATCCTACATGTATATATACCTTGATTAGTTGTTGTGATTCAAATGAAACATAAATGAAGCATGTTTTCAAAACAAAACGATGTTAGTTGCATGAATGTGATATAATTATTCATGAGTATGCCTAATACAAAGTATATGAATACCCCATGTGTTTAAAAGGCGAGCATGTTAGACTTTATGACTTTATAGCCTTGAATGGACTTAAGTTTTTATGGGTATTAACTTAGAACCTATATCGTGTAAATTGAACGTGAAAAGGTTAAACGAGCATGAAAGTATCCTTTAATGTGTATACATGCTATGCAGGTCCTTAAGTTAATACTTGAATCCGATTTCGACGGTTAATAGAGTATATTTGCTTTGTTATGGTCTTATGTGTTAGTAATGATAAATGAGAATGATTAACTCAAAAGATGGACTACACTAGCTATATGTAAATAGATTAGTGGTAGACAGGCATGTGTATATGAAGAATGTTAGTAAGTACGTATGGTTAAAGTATACGTATACTTACATAGTTATTCTAAGAATACGATAAGAATGTGAGACGAAGGTTCTAAGAACCAAGTTAGACAACAATGTAGCCTTTATTATTACATTGAGAATGTGTGGATACATATAACTAATGAGTGTGATCTCTGTGGTTATTATAACTGTGTAGGATTACACGAAGTGCAGATATTCTTAAGCAGTTAAGTCGTAGTTGTTAAACTACGAATCAGGCAAGTCTTTCAGTTCCTATTTGATATATGAATTCAATAACTGTTAGTTGAATTATATTATGTTGTGATAATGTGAACTTATATATGAACTGTATATGAGATATAAATGAGATTGAAAGTTGATCTTTGATGATATACTTGTTATGTGAAAGTAACATACGTAGTAAATATAAATTGTTTATAAATGCATGAACTGAGTATGATGTTTTATGCTATGTGATGCATGAAAACTGTTAGAATTGATGAGCTGTCGAGATCACTCTTGCAAATAACCACTTTTGCAGGTTAAAGGATTCACGGTAAAGATTTCGTGCTTCTTGATTGATAAAGATAGATAGTATCGCATTGAAGAATACTACTTAGATTATTATCTAGACCGTGTTTAGGTTCTAGATAATGTACTTGATAGTTGTTTACACTGTTCAATACTCGTTGTACTGTAAAGATGTATTAGTTAATACATAGAGAATATCGAGTTGAGGTGTAAACCTTTATACGGTAATTCGAATCATATTATATAGTTGATTCAAGAATTGTAATTGATTCAAAGTTATGGAATCAATAAGAAGAATTTATTCAAAGGATATTGAAAAGTTTAAATTATTTCGCATTTTAGTAACATCGAATATGATGTAAAGACGAGATCTTGGATATGAATAGAATTTATATTCTAAATTGTAATAAGCAAAGTTGTATTCTTTTACTAATGATTAAAAGATATAATAGTTCTGCGTTAGTATTTGGTTAGTGGTATCGTGACTGCACCGAATCTGAGATTTTGAAGGAACGTGGATTTGGGGGCATCACAGGTTAGTATCAAAGCTGTAGGTTATAAACCTTAGGTAAGTGTACCTTAGACTATAACCTGAGAGAGTGAAAGATAAGATTAAAATATATCTATGTGAAGATTCAAAGAAGAATCTCGAAATATCTAGAGAATGAGAATCAGGAGTTTCCTAACTCCGGTAAGAAAAATGTTAAGACGATGTCTATAAGATGTATATGACAGAGATAATGAGAATGAACTCAAATGGAGTTTAGTTGATAGTAGGGAAAGAACCCTGAGGTAAAGCGATGATCACGACGTGATCAGATTGAACTATGAAATGATAGATAGTCTGTAACGACTAAGTATGTATAGCTTGATGCTATAAGTGAATGTACTATGAAAAGTACGAGATGAACTCGTGAGGAGTTGTATGTGATGAAACATAGAAAGTTTGTAACGAGGAAGTGATAGAGTAAGATAGAGTTAAGTGTTGGACTTCCATTGCGGACTCATGTGATGGCTTAGTTATAAAAACTTTTGTATGGGCAGATGTGACGCCCCCAAATCCGGGACCGCCACTTGGGCTCTCGAATTCGGTTCGTCACGTGCTCATGGTAATACATCACAACAATAATACGACTAAATGTCGCATCGCACAACGAAATAATACACAACTAATATCGAATAAATTACATTTAAATAATATAATTATTCACGTCCCAAGGTCTCGTAACTTAAACAGTGATTACATAGCTTAGACATGTCTTAAGCATAAATAACCTTAACTAGTACATAATATCACAAGTTCTTTATTACAATCATAAGTCCTACATAATATAAGCTACTCAGTAGCCTTTCCTTTGCCCTTATCTGTGCCCGAAGGTCCGCACTGCTCTGCCTTAACTGAAATATTTTAGGGAAAGCAAGAATGAGCACAAATTGCTCAGCAAGTAATATACAATAAGGGTTTGTAATATAATTCTCAAATCTAGAAAGGGTATAGAAAGGTTTGATAGTTCAAGGATAACAAGAATATCAACAGGTTTCAATAACAGTCGCTAAGGACAGAATAATATCAATGTGATTCAATAATAAATCAATTCAAGATTTCAAGATAACTGAATACTTAGCAGTCACTAAGGACTATGAACTTCCACAGGAATTGACAGTAATAAACTAAAAATCCAACAAAAATAGGTACAACAGGTGATCAACCTAAAGTACCATCGTTATGCATAAAAATCAATCATACTCAAGTGCGTGCATCGGTTCTCCGACAGTTATATTTTGTTCTTCTCTAGTCAAATACAAGATCAATCACCAGTCATTTGGTTTGGGTCGCTTTTCAATAATATAAGTCTAGCCGAATCAAATGGCATAGACACTTTCACAATATTCAAGAACAATACTAAGTTCATCATGAATAATAGCTTTAATGAAATAAGAGTTCAAGTATGCTAATTCAATTCAAACGAGTAAGTAAAGAAACTAGCTCGCAATATACAAGGATAGAATACTTGCACCGAAAAAAAGTATAAGTTAGGAAACTTGCATCCAAAGAGATAAGGTTTAGATACTTGCCTTAAGCGTAGTCTATCCACGTAAAGTTAGCCAACACTTTCGAATTCCTATCGTAATATAGTTACGTATATATATGATATTCATTAGTCATATAATTAAACTTCACATTTTATCTTCGAATATACGATCAACACATAAGCTAAGTTTTAACCTAGCTACACAGTTATATAGAATATAATTTCTATCCTTAACGTTCCTCCTTTAGAGTTTAAACACATTCTCATATCTTATAAGATTGCAACAATTAGCAAACATGCTCTCATATTATTAATATCACATAAAACTACAAGCAATAATAAAATATATTTCATTTTAGCAAGTTATGGCATTCTCATAAGTTAACCGTCAAAATCGGATTCACATATATCACATAGTATATATACATGTTAAAGAGTCTTTTTATATTCGTATAACCTTTCCTCTTTCCAAACAGAGGTGACATAGATTCTAGGTCGACACTTACGGTTATTCAAGGTCATGAAATTTACAAAGCCTATCATGCTCGCTTTCAAAACACTTAAGGTATTTATATTAAGCATACTTATGAGTATTCGCATTCCATACATGTGACTATCACAGTTATTAGTTGAAAACATGCTTTGTTTATGCTAAATTTGAGTCACGACATCTAGTCATGGTATGTATAAATGTATGGTGCGTGAGTAAGTCTAAAAGTACTATTTCATATGTCCATAACATCAGAATTTAAATCTCCACGTATCGTGTTAATGCTCACGTGCAAAGCTTATTTTTTCATTAGTAAATCTTACTAATAGGGCCTAACATGTTCATGCTTCCTTACGAACCATATAAACACAAGTTAACGGTTCATTCATGCATTTCAAAGTCATCTAAACATGCTCATAACATCAGAATGTATATATAGCATTTACATGATCATATCCACCTTCAAACTTATATTTTTGTTAGGAATGAGCACTAGTTAGGTTCACAAGTTCATATTTTTATTACGGAACCAATATAGATAAGCTAACATGCACTTCATGTATCTCTAGGTCATACTAACGTGTCTCAAAAGTCAGAACATAGTCATGGTTCACACATGTTAAAGTCCGCTTGGGAAACTTTAAGTTTATTTCAACGCTATACGTCGCTTCATTAATCTTGCATGAAATCATAGTAAAACATGTTTGCGTTAACTCCATGTACTCCTATAGGCATGCTACTTATGTTTTCAAACTTGTTCCAAAGTGTTATCATAAGTTCCCACGTAACAGCCTGGATCAGAAGCAGAATCTAGAACCAGTGACTGGCGCAGCTGCGCAGCGCCCCAATTCAAAACTGGTGCAGCTGCGCAGGGCCTTGGCCATCAAAACACAAGTCTAGCATTGGCGCAGCTGCGCAGCACCCTACTATAACCAGGGCGCAGCTGCACCGTTACCTGTACAGAGCTGGAAGCTCCTGCTTCGGCAAACATCAACCCAATTCATAAAATTCATTTCTTGAAAACAACCACATTGTATTCCAACATGCTTATAAGTTTATTATAACAACTAAACAATTGTTCTATACCCCAATTACAACCCAATTCAACATGATCAAGAATTAAAAATTTCAAAAATAGAAATTTTGACAAAGACAAAATGAAGAACAATAATCATGGAATTATACGTCTGTAATGCAATCTGACTTGCTGCTACTTCCCACTCACAATGCTACTATACTTATATGTATTACTCTCAACTTAACTTAAGCAAATTATCAGCAAAAGAATTTGTGAAGAGAAGGACTATCTATATAGGAGAATTATGAACCAGTCAATGGATTCCTCCATTGAATCAAACCAAGTGATAAAAGATTTGCATGAAGGTTAATAGAGAGTTGGTAATTTAGTTGGCGAGCTTCATCATTTGTCGCACTCCCTTGCTCATCATGAGCTATGGAAATGCTGAGTTTGAGGAGAGGAGTAGGCTTAGGATAGCTTGGAGTATAACATGTGAAGGGAAATGTGTCTCTCATTATGGGACAAGCAAAGTAAATCTCAGCATTTTTACCAATGGACTACATGCTACACTTGTATATATACACCATATACTTATGTTATATATTATATGTACTCTTAGGTTATAATTTAAATCACAATGTACTTCACATAATGTAATAAGTGTGACTTGCACACATATAATCCATGCACATTTTTATCATACGGGTATAATTTACTCGGATATACTCACATCACATTATTTCCTTTATTATTAAATTCTATTAATCAATTCTTGTTTACAACACTTTTAAGATGTATTAATTTAATGTATACTTGCATACATATTGTCACATACACATAATTCATGTAGCTCACATAGTTTAGTTGATCATAACATATAGTTTCAATATGTTCAATCACATTGCACTATATAACATAGTTTAGGTATAGTTGCATGGTCACACTTAAGTGTTTCTCTACACTATCGAATAGAGTGGTATCCCATATATTTTATATTTAATACTTGCACACTTGCACATAACAATCAATATAATCTCATCATATTAATAACTTACTTATTTATTTTATTATTCATAATGTCAAATAAATAAATTATTCATCTTATTGATAATATTAATTAATTCATTCCTCATTGATTATTAATTTCCATAATAATTGATTAACACTTATGTGATTAAATATCACATTAAATGAATATAAATCTTATTATATTTATAAACACGTTGCTTATTATTACTATATTTCTTGCAATAATAATAATCACGTATTATTAATCAATCATAGTTAATATTCCATAACCATTATTCTACGATGACAATTAATTAATATTCTACGATTAACAATTAATATAGATTAATTGTTCGCTTAAATTAATATAATCATTCTTATATTACGTCACTGTGCCACACAAGGCTATCAACGAGTTTATCGCAAACTCCATAAGTTTCTCAATTATTATTATAATTATTCAATTTTATATAATTGAATTAATCCTTCTCATAACACAAAATCATTTATATTAAATAAATTCTCATTTCCATTAATATATTTATTTAATAATATTAAAAAATTCTCGGGTATTACATCCTCCCCCCCTTATAAAAATTCCGTCCCGGAATTGCTACAAGGTTACACAAATAAATGGGGATAATCCCTCATCATCTTATCTTCTAACTCCCACGTTGCCTCCTCGACATCGTGGTTACGCCAAAGCACTTTTACAGATGATATAATTTTATTTCTCAAAGTTTGTTCTTTCCTATCTAATATCTGGACAGGAATCTCTTCGTATGCCAAGTTCTTCTACACTTGAATGGGCTCGTAAGAAATCACGTGCTTATAGTCGGCCTTGTACGGTCGCAACACAGAAATGTGGAACACGTTGTGGATGTGCTCCAACTCGGGTGGTAACGCAACTTTGTATGCCACTTCGCCCACTCGCTTCAGTATCTCAAACGGTCCTATGAATCTTGGACTCAATTTTTCTTTCTTGCCGAAACGGATTTTTCCCTTCCATGGAGATACCTTCAAGAATATAAAACTGCCAACTTTGAAGTCTCGGTCCTGCCGATGCAAATCTACGTATTTCTTCTGGCGATCTTGAGCTGCTACAAGTCTGGCTCTTATCAGTGTCACCACGTCTGCGGTTTGTTGAACTAACTCTGTTCCGAGTATTCGTTGTTCTCCGACTTCGTCCCAACATAGTGGCGTTCTGCACTTTCTCCCATAAAGAGCTTCGTACGGTGGCATGCCGATACTCGCATGGTAGCTATTATTATATGCGAATTTTACTAAGGGTAGGTGGTCGTCCCAATTTCCCTTGAAATCCATTACGCAAGTTCTAAGCATGTCCTCCAGCGTTTGTATTGTTCGCTTACTCTGTCCGTCTGTCTGAGGATGGTAAGCCGTACTCAACCTCAACTGTGTTCCCATTCTTTCTTGCAAACTCTTCCAAAAATTGGACATGAAGCGCGGATCTCGATCAGAGACAATAGATATCGGCACTCCATGTTGTGAGACAATCTCCTTTATGTATAGACCCGCTAACTGATTCAAACTATAGCGGATCTTGATTGGTAGAAAATGTGCAGTTTTGGTTAGTCGATCCATGATAACCCAAATAGCATCATAACCTTTCTGTGTAACTGGAAGTCCTACCACGAAGTCCATCGTAATATGCTCCCATTTCCACTCTGGTATTTCTAACGGTTGTAGTAAACCACTTGGCCGTTGATGCTCTGCTTTAACGCGTTGGCAAGTCAAACATCTACTGACGCACTCTGCGACTTCCCGTTTCAAATTGGGCCACCAAAAATGTTGCCTTAGATCTCGATACATCTTCGTGCCTCCCGGATGAACGGAATATATCGTATTGTGTGCCTCGTGCAAAATCTCTTCCCTTAATTTGGTTACTGCTGGTACCCACACTCTTTCTTCAAATCTCAAAATATCGTCTTTATCCATTCAAAATTTCTCTTCCTCATTTTCTGTGATCCTCTTTCGGATTTTCTCACACTCTTCATCCTTTTCCTGGGCTTCCTTTACTCTATCCAACAACGTGGGATGAGCTTCTACCACAAACAACCTTTCTTCAGACCTCTCGGGTCCCTTAACTTCTATTTCCAATTTCTCCATCTCTCTTATCAACTCTTCCTGAGTCGTCAAATTAAATAATTTCTCCCTTCCTTTCCTGCTCAGAGCGTCGGCAACCACATTTGCCTTCCCCGGGTGATAAAAAATATCGCAGTCATAGTCTTTAATTAATTCTAACCACCTTCTCTGTCGCATATTCAACTCCTTCTATGTGAAGATATATTTTAGACTTTTGTGGTCCGTGTATATCTCACATTTTTCCCCATACAAATAATGCCTCCATATCTTTAACGCATAAACTACTGCCGCTAACTCTAAGTCGTGAGTAGGGTATCATTTTTCGTAATCCTTTAATTGTCGTGATGCATACGCAATGACTTTGCCGTGCTGCATAAGCACACAGCCAAGTCCCTTGTGCGATGCATCACTATACACCACAAAATTTCCCGCATCATCTGGTAATGATAACACAGGTGCTTCGCTCAATCTCCTTTTCAGTTCTTGAAACTTTCTTCACATTTGTCGGTCCATACAAATTTCACCATCTTTCTAATCAAATTGGTCAATGGGGTTGCAATCTTAGAAAAATCTTGGATGAATCTTCGACAGTACCCAGCTAACCTTAAAAAGCTTCTCACCTCCGTCGGTGTTCTCGGTTGTTCCCAATTACTTACTGCTTCTACCTTTGCAGGGTCTATAGCGATTCCATTCTTATCTACCATGTGGCCTAATAATTGAACCTTCTCCATCAAAAATTTGCACTTTGAAAATTTCGCATACATCTTCTCCTTCCTTAGTGCCTCCAAAATAATCTTCAGATGTTCTGCGTGTTCTGCCTCTATCTTCGTGTAGATCAAAATGTCGTCAATAAAAACCACTACAAATTTATCCAAGTATGTCTTGAAAACTCAATTCATCAAGTCCATAAATGCTGCCGGAGCATTAATCAATCCAAATGACATTACCAAAAACTCGTAGTGTCCATAACGGGTTCAAAACGCAGTCTTTGGTATGTCCTCATCCCTCACTTTCAGTTGATGATATCTTCTTCGTAGGTCAATTTTTGAGAAACACTTTGCTCTATTCAGTTGATCAAACAGGTCGTCTATCCTCGGTATCAGATATCGGTTCTTGATCGTTACTCTGTTCAATTCTCGATAACCGATACAGAGCCTCATCGATCCGTCCTTTTTCTTAACGAATAACATTGGTGCTCCCCAAGGAGACACACTCGCTCGTATGTAACCCTTATCCAATAATTCTTGCAATTGTATCATCAATTTCTTCATTTCTACTGGCGCCATACGGTTGGAGCTTTCGAAATCGGTGCAGTTCCTGGTGCTAAGTCTATTACAAATTTGATTTCTCTGTCTGGCGGAAGACCAGGCAGATCGTCCGGAAACACATCTTGAAATTCATTAACTACAGATATATCCTTAATTTCTACTCCCTTTTTTCGAGTATCAACGATGTAAGCTAAATAACCTACACATCCTTTCCTTAACAATTTCTTGGCCTGCATCATCGTAACGCAACACGATTGCTTAAGCGATGAGCTACCATAAAACACTACCAAAGTCTTATTCGGAGTCTGAAGGTTCACACACTTGTTCTGACAGTCAATAATCGCAGTATGGTTATATAACCAATCCATCCCCAGTATCACATCAAATTCTCCCAGTCTAATAGGAATCAAGTCTACGCTCAGTTCATGTTCTCTAATGTTTGCGCGATAATTGCGATAAATGTATTCTATAGGGATCACTTCCTTATTAGCAACTTCTATGTTCAAAGGATTTTATAACTGTTCTCGGGGTGTACTAAGTTTACTAGCAAATTCTTCAGATATAAAAGAACAGGTGGCACCCGAATCAAATAATACATAAGCATTTATATCATTGATTGGGATTATACCTGACACCATGTCCTTCGTAGCCACAACGTCCTGGACGGTCATGTTAAAGGTTCTGGCGGTTGGATTGTGCCGGCCCGCTGATCATCAGCTTTTTGCCTCCTTGCTGATTGCTACCCCCGCCAGTTCCCTTCTTTGGGCAGTCCTTAATTCGGTGCTCCGTCGAGCCACACGCAAAGCATCCTTGTATCCTCTTTGGTTTCGGGAAGTTGGGCGAGATGTGCCCTTCCTGTATGCAGTTGTAGCAAGTGCCACGTCCCTTCCAGCACTCGCCCTGGTTATTCTTCCCACACTTTGGGCATCCTTCAGCCTTCTTCTTGAAACCTCCACAAAAATTCCCTGATTGATTATTGTTATTGTTGTTGTTGTTGTTATTCTCCCACTTTCTCTTTCTGAAGTTGCTTCCTCCGCTACTGCTTTCTCTCGTACGATTCTCTCCTCTAGCATTCTTTCCTTTCTTCTCTTTGTTGTACAGACTTAAGGCCTCACTGCCACCTTCCGCAATGATTACCTTTTCCAGCAATGTCGCAAAGGAATCAATTTAAAGAACTGATACCTTATTGAACAGCCACGACTTCAGCCCTTGTTCGAATCTTCTCGCCTTCCTTTCCTCATCTCCAACTTAGTGTTCAGCAAATCGCGCTAGTTCATTAAACTTAGCTGCGTACTGCGCCACCATCATGTCACCTTGTTTTAGTTCTAAGAGCTTTACCTCCATTCTATTCTTCATGCTTTTTGGGAAGTAATTCTCGAAAAATAGCGTCTTAAACTTATCCCAAGCTATTATCCCTTCTCCAGCTCTTTGTTGATTAGCCTCCCACCAGTAGTTCGCTTCTCCCCTCATCATGTACGTGGCAAACACCGTCTTCTGATCTTCGCCTACATGAGCTATAGTGAAAGCCTTCTTGATCTCCTTGATCCACGTTTATGCGACGATTGGGTCAGTAGTTCCCTCAAACTCCGGGGGTCCTACACTCTTAAAGTCTTTAAAGGTTGTTACTGGCACAGCCTGAGGGTTTGGGTGAACGGGTTCATTGTTCCTTCCCCTTAATGCCTATCCTAACAAGTCTACCAGTTTCTGGAGCGGGTCAACTTGTTCCCTCTCGTTATTAATATATTCTTCGGGTGCAGTCAATCTACGTCTGGGCGGCATTATCTGCATCACAAATTTTTATTTTATTATTATTCAAGTATATCACTTAAGTATTTCTTTTAATACTAAAAGAATAAACTTATAACACGTTTTTGAATAAACTCCATTTATATTAATATGCCAAATTATTTCATTACATGATTATCCTAGCATACTTCTATAAATGTTATCACATATATCCCCTAATATCACAAAAGACGAGGATTATACTAACCTACTACCATACTACCCCTCTAACAAAAGCTAACTCGGGGTTTACATCACTATCCCATACTTTACACAAAAAGTTGGAATTACAACATAGTATATACAATACATAAAAATAAATTCTACTAAACTACCACTAGACCATCTAAGGAAATCTCATCACATCATCCTGCGCTCCATTGCGCTCTTGTACTCCATCTGCGCTATATACTTAACCAGCTCTCGACTCAAGGTATATAGAGTCTGTCCCTGCTCTACCGGGTAGTGGTACACACCATTAATCACCCTCTCAAAAGCTGAACGAAACACATACCCCATCTTGTTCATCTTCCTCTTCTTGCACCTGACCTTATTCTCTAGGTCGTCAGCTCTCTCGTTGACCGCTTCCCACTTCTCCTCGAAGTGTATCCTATCCATCACCTCCAACTCTAGCTGAGTACGGAGTTCCTCTTTCTCAGTCTTCTCACTCAATTCTCTCTGTTCTACTTCTTCCAACTTCTCTGCTATATCTATATTTCTCGCTACCGACATGTGGAATAAAGTTCCCATCTGGATCCCTGCCTCTCTACGATAAGCAATATCTACCTCTAACTCCTGCATGGCCAGCTTCCTCTGGTGGTCCTCGTCCCTCAGTTTTTGGAACTCAGACTCTCTCTCATGGGCCTCGGCCTCCAGCTCCTGGGCCCTACAGTCTAACTCTAGGATCCGCTCCTCATACTATCCTAGTATCTGCTCCTCTACAGTAGCCTCATCATAGTCCTCTACTGGATCATCCTCCATCGGCTCATCCTCCATCGACTCCTCCTCTGGATCAGACTTATCTCAATCTCATCCTCGTCGTCAGACTCGAACGGTGCAACAGCCTGCACTGGTGTAGCCTCTAGAGGTGCCTCGTATACCACATGTATATCCCTGGGCTCCTCCACTGCCAGACTACTAGGTACACCTGTGTCCGTCATCCTACAATCACAAACACAAGATAAAAAAACAACAACTCCATTAGAATGTTAAATAAAACATAAGTTCATTGTATAAAATGAAGTTACATTTCATAACAGACTAAGTCTCTCAAGGAAAACTATACATAAGTTTTATCTCCTTCCTAACTTCTAAGTTCTCCTAAGTTATAGTCAAAGGGCACTCGTTCCTAATATTTATTACTACAGCTCTAATACCAACCTATGACGCCCCCAAATCTGGGACCGCCACTTGGTCACTCGAATTCTGTTCGTCACGTGCTCATGGTAATACATCACAATAATAATACGACTAAATGTCGCATCGCACAACGGAATAATACATAACTAATACCGAAAAAATTACATTTAAATAATATAATTATTCACGTCCCAAGGTCTCGTAACTTAAATAGTGATTACATAGCTTAGACATGTCTTAAGCATAAAGAACCTTAACTAGTACATAAAATTATAAGTTCTTTATTACAATCATAAGTCCTACATAATATAAGCTACTCAGTAGCCTTTCCCTTGCCCTTATCTGTGCCCGAAGGTCCGCACTGCTCTGCCTTAACTGAAATATTTTAGGGAAAGCAAGAATGAGCACAAATTGCTCAGCAAGTAATATACAATAAGGGTTTGTAATATAATTCTCAATTCTCGAAAGGGTATAGCAAGGTTTAATAATTCAAGGATAACAAGGATATCAACAGCTTTCAATAACAGTCGTTAAGGACAGAATAATATCAATGTGATTCAATAATAAATCAATTCAAGATTTCAAGATAACTGAATACTGAGCAGTCACTAAGGACTATGAACTTCCACAGAAATTGACAGTAATAAACTGAAAATCCAACAAAAACAGGTACAACAGGTGATCAGCCTAAAGTTCCATCGTTATGCATAACAATCAATCATACTCAAGTGCGCGTGTTAGTTCTCCGACAGTTATATTTTGTTCTTCTCAGTTAAATACAAGATCCCGCACCAGTTAATTGGTTTGGGTTGCTTTTCAATAATATAAGTCTAGCCGAATCAAATGGCATAGACACTTTCACAATATTCAAGAACAATACTAAGTTCATCAGGAATAATAGCTTTAATGAAATAAGAGTTCAAGAATGCTAATTCAATTCAAACGAGTAAGTAAAGAAACTAGCTCGCAATATACAACGATAGAATACTTTCACCAAAAAATAGTATAAGTTAGGAAACTTGCATCCAAAGAGATAAGGTTTAGATACTTGCCTTAAGCGTAGTCTATCCACGTAAAGTTAGCCAACACTTTCGAATTCCTATCGTAATATAGTTACGTATATATATGATATTCATTAGTCATATAATTAAACTTCACATTTTATCTTCGAATATACAATCAACACATAAGCTAAGTTTTAACCTAGCTACACAGTTATATAGAATATAATTTCTATCTTTAACGTTCCTCCTTTAGAGTTTAAACACATTCTCATATCTTATAAGATCGCAACAATTAGCAAACTTGCTCTCATATTATTAATATCACATAAAACTACAAGCAATAATAAAATATATTTCATTTTAGCAAGTTATGGCATTCTCATAAGTTAACCGTCAAAATCGGATTCACATATATCACATAGTATATATACATGTTAAAGAGTCTTTTTATATTCGTATAACCTTTCCTCGTTCCAAACATAGGTGACATAGATTCTAAGTCGACACTTACGGTTATTCAAGGTCATGAAATTTACAAAGCCTATCATGCTCGCTTTCAAAACACTTAAGGTATTTATATTAAGCATACTTATGAGTATTCGCATTCCATACATGTGACTATCACAGTTATTAGTTGAAAATATGCTTCGTTTATGCTAAATTTGAGTCACGACATCTAGTCATGGTATGTATAAATGTATGGTGCGTGAGTAAGTCTAAAAGTACTATTTCATATGTCCATAACATCAGAATTTAAATCTCCACGTATCGTGTCAATGCTCACGTGCAAAGCTTGTATTTTTATTAGTAAATCTTACTAATAGGGCCTAACATGTTCATGCTTCCTTACGAACCATATAAACACAAGTTAACGGTTCATTCATGCATTTCAAAGTCATCTAAACATGCTCATAACATCAGAATGTATATATAGCATTTACATGATCATATCCACCTTCAAACTTACATTTTTGTTAGGAATGAGCACTAGTTAGGTTCACATGTTCATATTTTATTACGGAACCAATATAGATAAGCTAACATGCACTTCATGTGTCTTTAGGTCATACTAACGTGCCTCAAAAGTCAAGAACATAGACATGGTTCACACATGTTAAAGTTCGCTTAGGAAACTTTAAGTTTATTTCAACGCTATATGTCGCTTCATTAATCTTGCATGAAATCATAGTAAAACATGTCTGCGTTAACTCCATGTACTCTTATAGGCATGCTACTTATGTTTTCAAACTTATTCCAAAGTGTTATCATAAGTTCGCACGTAACAGCCTGGATCAGAAGCAGAATCTGGAACCAGTGACTGGCGCTGCGCAAAAAACTGGCGCAGCTGCGCAGGGCCTTGTCCAGCAAAACACAAGTCTATCACTAGCGCAGCTGCACAGCACCCTAGTATAACCAGGGCGCAGCTGCGCCGTTACCTATACAGAGCTGGAAGCTCCTGCTTCGGCAGACAGCAACCTAATTCATAAAATTCATTCACGAAAACAACCACATTGTATTCCAACATGCTTATAAGTTTATTATAACAACTAAACAATTGTTCTATACCCTAATTACAACCCAATTCAACATGATCAAGAATTAAGAATTTCAAAAATAGAAATTTTGACAGAGACAAAATGAAGAACAATAATCATTGAATTATACGTCTGTAATGCAATCTGACTTACTGCTACTTCCCACTCACAATGCTACTATACTTATATGTATTACTCTCAACTTAACTTAAGCAAATTATCAGCAAAAGAATTTGTGAAGAGAAGGACTACATATATAGGAGAATTATGAACCAGTCAATGGATTCCTCCATTGAATCAAACCAAGTGATAGAAGATTTACATGAAGGTTAATAGAGAGTTGGTAATTTATTTGGTGAGCTTCATCATTTGTCCCACTCCCTTACTCATCATGAGCTATGGAAATGCTGAGTTTGAGGAGAGGAGTAGGCTTATGATAGCTTGGAGTATAACACGTGAAGGGAAATGTGTCTCTCATTATGGGACAAGCAAAGTAAATCTCAGCATTTTTACCAATGGACTACATGCTACACTTGTATATATACACCATATACTTATGTTATATATTATATGTACTCTTAGGTTATAATTTAAATCACAATGTACTTCACATAATGTAATAAGTGTGACTTGCACACATATAATCCATGCACATTTTTATCGTACGGGTATAATTTACTCGGATATACTCACATCACATTATTTCCTTTATTATTAAATTCTATTAATCAATTCTTGTTTACAACACTTTCAAGATGTATTAATTTAATGTATACTTGCATACATATTGTCACATACACATAATTCTTGTAGCTTACATAGTTTAGTTGATCATAACATATAGTTTCAATATGTTCAATCACATTGCACTATATAACATAGTTTAGGTATACTTGCATGGTCACACTTAAGTGTTTCTCTACACTATCTAATAGAGTGGTATCCCATATATTTTATATTTAATACTTGCACACTTGCACATAACAATCAATATAATCTCATCATATTAATAACTTACTTATTTATTTTATTATTCATAATGTCAAATAAATAAATTATTCATCTTATTGATAATATTAATTAATTCATTCCTCATTGATTATTAATTTCCATAATAATTGATTAACACTTATGTGATTAAATATCACATTAAATGAATATAAATCTTATTATATTTATAAACACGTTGCTTATTATTACTATATTTCATGCAATAATAATAATCACGTATTATTAATCAATTATAGTTAATATTCCATAACCATTATTCTACGATGACAATTAACTAATATTCTACGATTAACAATTAATATAGATTAACTGTTCGCTTAAATTAATATAATCATTTTTATATTACGTCGCTGTGCCACACAAGGCTATCAACGAGTTTATCGCAAACTCAATAAGTTTCTCAATTATTATTATAATTATTCAATTTTATATAATTTAATTAATCCTTCTCATAACACAAAATTATTTATATTAAATAAATTCTCATTTCCATTAATATATTTATTTAATACTATTAGAAAATTCTCGGGTATTACAGCAAAAGTTTTGTGGTTGCACTGAGTGCGTCACATTGATAATCGTTGGAATGTTAGTATCGCGGTATCATTATACATATGGTGGAAAGGTGATTCTTTTCTCATATTTATTTTGATAGATAGAGATTTCTAAGATGTAATTAGATAATATTAAGATTAGGTGCGAGTACTTAAGACTCATGTCTATGACAAGTTCGTGACTCATAATCGTATGGTGGGAACCCTCAGCGAATGGACGATTTTGGTCTGACTAGGATAAGTTCCTTAACCCATATGATTGTGGTAAGTTCCTGAGCTTCCATGGTGTGGTAAGTTGGTGAACTGTACTGAGAATAGATATATTATATAAGAGTTTTGGAATAGTGCGCATTAATGGTAGTATGAGATTGAAGTGATGGAGAAATTTGGATTTTTCTAAATCTTCTAGCTATGCTAGGTTTTCAAAATTTATTGACTTCGTGCTAGTGTTTGCACTTCGATTTTCTTGAGAAAAACATTGGGTCGGGTGACTGAACCAATGAGTTTTAAAAACAACACCATTATTCGTATGTCTAAGCTATTTGTTTTGGCCAAGACAAAAATAATTTGAAAATCTTTCAAAATATATTTTGACCATGTGCATCATTTGATATGATGTAGAATGGTAAACGATGGAGTCATCAATGCAATCGAACCTAGTGTTGGTTGTGATCGAAAGATCGTCAGCCCACTATGGTATGATATAATATGACAAAGTCATAAAATGGCGGAATCCTCAACGTACTACTAATCTGGTATGGTATCATGACGTCATAAAAGAATTTTTGGTTTTCTTGTAAATTATGAAGAAGGTCAATTAAGTTGGCTAAATTATTTCGATTGATGTCCGAATTGTTGATAAGAGTCCAAACTATTTGATTAAGCTAGGCGACTGTTGAAAAGAGATTATAGAATTCAAGCATTCTTGTGTATTTATGCCAAACCAGATTGCTCTGGTGCGGATTTTGATGTTGAAAAGCTGAGGTTAACAACCCTATAAGGGAACATGTTTTCGGGGACAATGGTTCCAAGCGTAATGCATATATTCGATACAAAACACTACCTTGCGGCCCAACGTAGTGGTACAATAGGCTAGCCACCTAGAGTATGATAGTAGTGTGCATACAAGCCAATCATGTATGATGATAAAGCACGTACTTTGTAAACAATCTTATTTATTTATTAATAAAATATTCATTTATTAAAGGCATTTAATTATCTACATGTTGCTGTTTTTATAATATGTAAATAACCCATAGTTTTAAGCAATGCTTTTAGAATCATGATGATGATCATGCTAATGAGATCTAAATTCTTAGAAAGTTTTAAAACTAAAATAGTTCCCAATCGTGGGATTACTAAAAAGGGGATTAGTAAATCCGGATAGATTGGTACATATGTTGCTTGCTCATTGGATGAGGATGATTGATCTCATAATCATTTGTGTGGAGACACTAAAGCAAGTATGTAGGTGCTTATTGGAGAATAAGTTCACTGAACGTGATTCGCTATGGAATACCTAATGGAGATTTACTCGCCTGTCAATAGGAATTTCTAATGTGATAGTAGTACAAGTAATCCTTGGACTTGAGATCATCATAGTATCTTGTATGTAACAAATTATACTTTGACTTATTCCTTAAGACCTTTTAAGGCATATATAGGGTATGCTTGGGTATAATGAGTTACATATGGAGATAATGAATGATCAATAAAGAATCTACCACCTCTAGTAAAAGAGGAGATATGTCCTATGTGATTCGTTAAATGACAACCCAGGAATCCTTGGCCAAGGTGAAATGAAATTAGAAAGGAGTTTCTAATTTGCATTATTTGGAGTTGTGCATTTTCTAATCGAAATACATATAATTAAATAAAATAAGACTTGACAGTAAATCCATGTCTTATATTTAATTGGGACATTGTATGGTGGAAGGATTGAATTGTACGGTAACTATTTACTCACAGGTTCTTTTTGATTAATGTTGAAATCTATATTATCTGGAAAGTCGTTGATCGCTAGGGAGGCTTATCCCTATTGTAGAATAAATATTATTTATTTAAATAAATTATTAGTTTAATTTATTTATTTAAATAAGATTAAAATTATTTTAATTGATTTATTCACAACCGGTTTAATATGGAGAACCTAAAGGGTCACACCATAAAAGGAAGAATAATTATTTAAGAAGGTAATGTCATAATCGTAATAATGCATTAAGTATAATTAATTTAATCTATGGTGATAGAATAAATTAAATAGCTTAATGTTTATTATTTAATATTTTGGAAATATTAAATATAAATTAATAAGAGGAGTCTTATTAATATTATTACAATTATTATTATTTTAATTTCTAAAGGAGTTTAGTAATTAATTTAATATTTAGTACTCTCATTTATTCCTAATAAGATTAGGAGACAAATTAATTAAATGAATTTAATTAATTATTCCCATGTGGTGGGAAGCCTAAATTAATTAAAGGAGTTTAATTAATTAAAAGAAATCCCATGTCTAATAGGATTAGAAGGGTTGACCAATGTCTATATAAGAGAAGTCTTATAATAGATATTAGATTGATGTAATTCCAATTGTTGGAGAGTACTCCTTTTCTATAGAGGATAGAAAACTAAGGTTAAGCCAAACACCCTCCTTCTTGATAATTCATCTTCCTTGGTGGATCACCTCTAGAGGCCAAACACTTGGGTGGCTAACGTTGATCAAAGAAAGGAATCTAACCTGAAAATTCAAGGAGATCACGAAGAACAAGGAGTTGAACTAGTACCTGTGGAAGCTTCGTTCTACAAGGGTATGATTCCATAACTTCTTATTTATCGTTTTAAATTAATAATTTGCATAAAGGATGATCCGGGTAATGATTTTGTAGAAATTTTTTAAACTCTGATATACCATGCTTTCGCTAATTTTTGCAATTTGATTGCGTCACGATTTCGTACAAACCCAACAGTGGCATCAGAGTTAAATCTTTATGCAATTATTAATTTATTTTTGATTTCATATACATATGGGTATGTATTTAAAATAATTTATTGGGCATAATTTTATTGTATAAAATTATATATTTTTTTTTTTAAAAAAAAAAAGACTTTTTTTGGGACGAATCACAATTTTTTTTTGGTGCTAATCTTGAATTCTGCAAAGAAAAGGTGTTGTCTCTTTCCTACTCCAAAAAGAAGGTGACCCATCATGAAAGGACTTTTTTTAATAAACCTGCAGGACTCTTTTAATAAAAGAAGGTGACTTCTTTTTAAAAAATAAATATGATATATTTATATATTATATTCTAAATAATTTTATAATTAAAATAAAGAGTTTATTTTAATCTTGAAATTGGATTTCATGCAATTTAAAATTGCCCATTAAATGATACTCATATATATATGGAATGTTTTAATTCATGAGATGAATATTTATTTATTGATATATATGGTGATATGTATGAAAATAAATGGGGATTGATTATGGACTATTTGACCAATGTGATTGGATTTTATTTTAGTTGAATGCTTGAATGAATGGGTTTTATTAAATAGGGTCTGCGTACCTCGTCTTCTCTAAATTTTTTTTCTTGATGTAAAATTCTATCTCCTTCCTATGTACTTCCCCTTGACTGTTGATCAAGGTTTCTATTTAAATTAAATAGTTTAATGTAATAAGAATAGTTAGAATTATCTTGAAGAAATTGGAGACCAAGGAGCAAGGAGCGCGTGAAGACCCGTTTGTATGGAGCCCGAGTTTAAATGTAATAGTTATATTTAAATTTAAATTCTTGCACTCCTAGGTTTGACCTTTTGGTTCACTTGGTGGCTCTAGTGAACCAAACTAGAATAAAAGTCCATAATCAATCCGGGTAGAATATAATATTCTATATTGCATGCTAAATATTATATATATTATATTTTATGCAAACATGCTTCGCATGTTTAATAAAATGACGCGTATTTTATATATATATGTGCATACGCGCTAAACAAGATGAGACAAATAATAACAAACCCCTCAAAGAAATAATATTAAGTCTGAAGCGTTCAATGATATTTGGAATATCGAACGTCGCCTTCTAGCATGATAAATTAATAGAGTATTAAATATTTAATATGAGCTTGTTGTGCTATCCACAAGGCGAGTATTGCGTATTTAAGATGTTAATTAATCACATTTGATGCTTATCAAGAAAATTGAACGATCTAGTCTTGTTGTGCTATCCACAAGGACGAACATTTTTCTTTTTTGAATTTATGGAAGTGCTAGGCTGGACTTAACTTAAATCATTTTAGTTCGGATGTGCACACACTTGACCATTATGATTTAAGAGGCAAAATAAAAGGAGTTATATAGTGTTGTAATTGACAAGAGTTGTCTACCTATTTATTTGTATATCGCTTGTTGTGCTATCCACAAGGTTATATACATTTGAAATGGGATCCTTATTCTCACTAGCAAATCTTTAATTAGATGTTGCCGAACTATATAAGTGAGGGTAATATAGTTTGATGAAAATAGTGGGAGATACCAATTTAAAATAAAGACCTAAATTTATTTTGGTATGCAAAATTAATAAAATGAATGTTTGCTAAAATGTTATTTTTCACATGCAGAATTTTAAAAATGTCTAAATCACTAATCTCACTACGAAGCATACTTGATGCAAACAAGCTTACCGGGCCGAATTATGAGGACTGGCTAAGAAATCTGAGAATTGTTCTCACTGCTGAAAAGATTTCTTATGTCCTAAATTCAACTGTCCCTGAATCTGTTTCAGAAACAGCCTCTGAGGAAGAGATTGCCACTTTCAATAAGTGGCAAGATGATGCATCTGTGGCTCAATGCATCATGCTCGCATCCATGAATAACGAGCTTCAGCGTCAGCACGAAAAAATGGATGCTCCTGCTATGCTGCTTCACCTCAAGGAGTTGTATGGTGAACAGAGTAGGACTGCTAGATATGAGATATCTAAGGAGCTCTTCCGATCTCGGATGACCGAGGGTACTGCCGTCGAGACTCATGTCCTGAAAGTGATCAATTTGATTGAACGCCTTGGACAGCTTGGGTTCGTCATGGATGGGGAGTTGAGTCAAGACTTGGTCTTGCAGTCACTCCCTGAGACCTTCTCGCAGTTTGTGGTTAATTTTCACATGAATAAGCTAGATGTCAGCTTGCCTGAGCTGCTTAACATGCTGAAAACTGCAGAAGGTCACTTCCCATCCAAGAAGAACCATATCTTGATGGTGGATTCTTCCAATAAAAGGAAGAGACCTAAGGTATCTTCTGAAAAGAAGAAATCCAAGAAGGCTAAGGGAAAGGGGAAAGAAAAGGAACAAAAGAAACCTGAACCAGCTAAAGGAATGTGCTTTCATTGCAACAAGCCGGGACATTGGAAAAGGAACTGCAAGAAGTATCTAGCAGAGAAGAAGCTTGGAGAAGCTTCGACTTCCAATCAAGGTTTGTTTATGATTGAAATTAATTTTTCTGAAAGTCATAATTCTACTTGGGTATTGGATACCGGCTGTGGTTCTCACATATGTAATACTGTGCAAGGACTGGTCAGAAGTAGAAAGCTGAACAATGATGAGGTGATCCTACGAGTGGGGAATGGAGCAAAGGTTGCTGCATTAGCTGTAGGAACTTATTATTTAGCAATGCCTTCGGGCAAGTCCATTTATCTTAATAATTGTTATTATGTTCCGAATATTATTAAAAACATTATTTCAATTTCTGTATTGGATATGGAAGGATTTAACGTTGTTATAAAGAACAATAGTTGTTCTATTTATAAAGACGATGTTTTATATGGTATTGGAAATTTCCGAAATGGACTTTATACACTTGACTTACAAGAAAATATATTTCAAATTGAACAAACTAAGAAAAGAAAAAGAGATGATATTAATTATACCTACATGTGGCACTGTAGACTCGGTCATATCAATGAAACAAGATTATCCAAGTTGCATAAAGATGGGCTCCTCGAGCTATCCGATTATGAATCATATCCAACTTGTGAATCTTGTCTCATGGGTAAAATGACTAAATCTCCTTTTAGTGGAAGAGGAGAAAGAGTTACAGAGTTGTTGGCATTGATTCACACAGACGTTTGTGGGCCTATGACAACAAGTGCACGGGGTGGGTATTCTTATTTTATTACTTTCACTGATGATCACTCAAGATTTGGATATGTGTATTTAATGAAATACAAGTCAGAATCATTTGAAAAGTTCAAAGAGTTCAGAAGTGAAGTAGAGAAACAAACGGGCAAGAGTATAAAGATACTTCGATCAGATCGAGGCGGAGAATACTTAAGCGGTGAGTTTCTGAATTGTCTCAAAGAAAATGGTATAATCTCACAATGGACTCCTCCAGGTACACCACAGTTAAATGGAGTATCTGAAAGGAGAAATCGAACACTGTTAGACATGGTTCGATCCATGATGAGTTTTACCGACCTTCCAATTTCCTTCTGGGGATATGCCCTAGAAACGGCTGCATACCTACTTAACAAGGTACCTACCAAATCCGTCCCAAAGACTCCATATGAGATGTGGAAGGGGAGGAAACCAAATCTTAAGCATGTTAAGACTTGGGGTTGTCCAGCTTATGTCAAAAAGTTTGAACATGATAAGCTACAGACTAAATCCGAAAAGTGTAGATTTGTGGGATATCCTAAAGAAACTGTAGGGTATTATTTCTATCATCTAACTGATCAAAAGGTGTTTGTTGCGAAACATGCTGCCTTCTTGGAAAAGGAGTTTATCCATGAAGGGGTCAGTGGGAGTAAGATATATCTTGAAGAAGTTCAAGAACCACAAATTACCACGGATCAAAGTCAGGTACCTGACCAAGTAGAAGAACCTACTATACCACACCCTGTTCGTAAATCTTGGAGAGTACCGAAGATACCTGAGAGGTATGGATTCGTTATAGAGGATGACGATGAGGTACACATCATGAATGATGATGATCCATTGAATTACGAACAGGCCATGAGTAATAAAGACTCAGGGAAATGGCTTGAAGCCATGAAATCCGAAATGGACTCCATGTATGAAAACAAAGTATGGACTTTGGTTTCACCACCTGAAGGCATTAAGCCTATTGGGTGTAAATGGGTCTTTAAAAAAAAGACTGGAGCGGACGGCAAGGTGGAGACCTATAAGGCCCGACTGGTTGCAAAAGGTTTCAAACAAAGACAAGGAGTTGATTATGATGAAACCTTTTCACCAGTAGCTATGCTCAAGTCCATTCGGATTTTGCTTGCAATTGCAGCTTATAACGACTATGAGATCTGGCAGATGGACGTGAAAACGGCCTTCCTCAATGGAAAACTTGAGGAGGATGTGTATATGACACAGCCAGAGGGATTTGTTTCAAAGGTTGGAATAAATCAAGTCTGTAAGCTGCAACGATCCATTTATGGATTGAAGCAAGCTTCTCGTAGATGGAACATTCGTTTTGATGAGACAATCAAAGAGTTTGATTTTATCAAAAATGACGATGAACCATGTGTGTACAAGAAGGTTAGTGGGAGCGTAATTTCATTCCTTGTATTATATGTTGATGATATATTACTGATAGGGAATGACATTCCTATGCTACAATCAATTAAAATCTGGTTATCTAAACACTTCTCCATGAAGGACTTGGGAGAAGCATCCTATATTTTGGGGATAAAGATCTATAGAGATAGATCTAAAAGGATGCTTGGTTTATCCCAAGGAACGTACATTGATACGATGCTAAAGAGGTTTAGCATGGAAGATTCCAAAAGAGGTCTCATGCCGATGAGCCATGGAATACATCTCTCCAAGAAACAGGCCCCAAAGACACCTGAGGAGAGAGACCGTATGAGTAAGATCCCTTATGCTTCTGCAATAGGATCTATCATGTACGGTATGATATGTACTAGACCGGATGTTGCTCATGCACTTAGTGTAACGAGCAGATACCAGTCGAATCCTGGAGAAGAGCACTGGAAGGCAGTGAAAAATATCCTAAAGTACTTGAGAAGGACTAAAGATATTTTTCTTGTCTACGGTGGGTCTGAATTAAAACTCGAGGGCTTCACAGACTCAAGTAAATCTGTTTCGGGGTATGTTTTACCTTGAACGGAGGCGCAGTGAGTTGGAAGAGTTCCAAGCAGCAAACAGTTGCTGATTCAGTGACAGAGGCAGAGTATATAGCTGCAAGTGAAGCTGCAAAGGAAGCTGTTTGGATGAAGAAGTTCATAACTGAACTTGGTGTGGTTCCTAGCATTGGAGAAGCAGTTCCCGTTTACTGTGACAACACAGGAGCAGTTGCACAGGCTAAGGAACCCAGGTCTCATCAGAAATCTAAACACGTGTTGCGGCGATTTCACTTGATCAGGGAGATCATTGAAAGAGGAGACGTCACCTTGGAGCGTGTAGACTCTCAAGATAACATTGCAGATCCATTTACTAAAGCTTTAACACAATCAGCAGTTTGATCGTCACTTAGAGAAGATGGGTATGAGACACCATGGCGATTGGCTTTAGTGCAAGTGGGAGATTGATAGTAGTGTGCATACAAGCCAATCATGTATGATGATAAAGCACGTACTTTGTAAACAATCTTATTTATTTATTAATAAAATATTCATTTATTAAAGGCATTTAATTATCTACATGTTGCTGTTTTTATAATATGTAAATAACCCATAGTTTTAAGCAATGCTTTTAGAATCATGATGATGATCAGGCTAATGAGATCTAAATTCTTAGAAAGTTTTAAAACTAAAATAGTTCCCAATCGTGGGATTACTAAAAAGGGGATTAGTAAATCCGGATAGATTGGTACATATGTTGCTTGCTCATTGGATGAGGATGATTGATCTCATGATCATTTGTGTGGAGACACTAAAGCAAGTATGTAGGTGCTTATTGGAGAATAAGTTCACTGAACGTGATTCGCTATGGAATACCTAATGGAGATTTACTCGCCTGTCAATAGGAATTTCTAATGTGATAGTAGTACAAGTAATCCTTGGACTTGAGATCATCATAGTATCTTGTATGTAACAAATTATACTTTGACTTATTCCTTAAGACCTTTTAAGGCATATATAGGGTATGCTTGGGTATAATGAGTTACATATGGAGATAATGAATGATCAATAAAGAATCTACCACCTCTAGTAAAAGAGGAGATATGTCCTATGTGATTCGTTAAATGACAACCCAGGAATCCTTGGCCAAGGTGAAATGAAATTAGAAAGGAGTTTCTAATTTGCATTATTTGGAGTTGTGCATTTTCTAATCGAAATACATATAATTAAATAAAATAAGACTTGACAGTAAATCCATGTCTTATATTTAATTGGGACATTGTATGGTGGAAGGATTGAATTGTACGGTAACTATTTACTCACAGGTTCTTTTTGATTAATGTTGAAATCTATATTATCTGGAAAGTCGTTGATCGCTAGGGAGGCTTATCCCTATTGTAGAATAAATATTATTTATTTAAATAAATTATTAGTTTAATTTATTTATTTAAATAAGATTAAAATTGTTTTAATTGATTTATTCACAACCGGTTTAATATGGAGAACCTAAAGGGTCACACCATAAAAGGAAGAATAATTATTTAAGAAGGTAATGGCATAATCGTAATAATGCATTAAGTATAATTAATTTAATCTATGGTGATAGAATAAATTAATTAACTTAATATTTATTATTTAATATTTTGGAAATATTAAATATAAATTAATAAGAGGAGTCTTATTAATATTATTACAATTATTATTATTTTAATTTCTAAAGGAGTTTAGTAATTAATTTAATATTTAGTACTCTCATTTATTCCTAATAAGATTAGGAGACAAATTAATTAAATGAATTTAATTAATTATTCCCATGTGGTGGGAAGCCTAAATTAATTAAAGGAGTTTAATTAATTAAAAGAAATCCCATGTCTAATAGGATTAGAAGGGTTGACCAATGTCTATATAAGAGAAGTCTTATAATAGATATTAGATTGATGTAATTCCAATTGTTGGAGAGTACTCCTTTTCTATAGAGGATAGAAAACTAAGGTTAAGCCAAACACCCTCCTTCTTGATAATTCATCTTCCTTGGTGGATCACCTCTAGAGGCCAAACACTTGGGTGGCTAACGTTGATCAAAGAAAGGAATCTAACCTGAAAATTCAAGGAGATCACGAAGAACAAGGAGTTGAACTAGTACCTGTGGAAGCTTCGTTCTACAAGGGTATGATTCCATAACTTCTTATTTATCGTTTTAAATTAATAATTTGCATAAAGGATGATCCGGGTAATGGTTTTGTAAAAATTTTTTAAACTCTGATATACCATGCTTCCGCTAATTTTTGCAATTTGATTGCGTCACGATTTCGTACAAACCCAACAGAGTACGCGTGGAGGGTGTTTTCAATCTTTGTGATTGATAAACACTCTGGTTTGCGGTGTGAAGAATTGTGTTGAAGCATTAGTAAACCTGGAGAAAAGTTCACGGTCTTGTGTGACCCCTCAGCATAATTTGAAATCTGAGTTATTCATACTACTTCCCGATTATTGAAAAATCGTGGAAGATTCTTATTCTTCTTAAGGATAAATGTAGTAAGTAGAATGTTCCTTAGAAAGGAGAAAATGGTAGAATGCGATTAAGAAGGTCATAATAATAAAACTTCTGAAAAGAGAATGAATAAAATTATTAAAGAGAATATGTAATATTCGGAATAGCACCGAGTAGAGGAAGTTTTGGTGATTCCGAGGACGGAATCCTTATAAGGGGGAGAGGATGTAAGAACCCGAATTTTCAGATATTATTAAATAAGGATTTAATAAATAAAATTCTTAAATTATGAGATGAGTTCGAATAAGAATACATATATATATATATATATATGTGTGTGTGTGTGTGTGTGTGTGTGTGTGTGATATGAGGTATGTGGTATTATATTACATAGGGTAATATGGACTATGTAATATGTATTTTTGCGATTTATAAATATATTATTAATATATATTTGTTATTTAGCGTAGAGACGATTTAGTGGAGATAAAGGAAGTGGATAAATTCCTATCGATATTAAATAATTTATAGAATTATTTTATCATAGTAAGTTGGTGACATTAAATATCCTTAATGTATAATCACCATATTCTTGTGTATGTGTATTAATAACTAGTATGCTTATAACATAGGTTATTTATAAATCTTAAGCTATCCGTGAATAGGTTTGGATAGTAAAGCATGAGTTAGTTAAGGAATTAACTAATAAGAATAAATATTAGTTAATTTAAGTTGGGAGTTATATTAGGGAATAATATAATGAGAGTATTGAACCTTAATTAACTATGATGATATAGTACAATATTTAATTTACTTAAGTAAAGGAGTGAATTAATATGTGTGTTGAATATGTAATTATAGTTGATACTTTATATATATATATATATATATATATATATATATATATATTACTTATAGTGGTAATATGTGAGAAAGTTTGACGTGCGAATAGCGTTAATAAATATATATATATATACGTTATTAAAGGGAGATGAAAATCATTATATTTTAAATGAATAATTAATATTTGAATAAATTATTTTGGGGACAATTTACAGAAAAGAAAGAGAAATGATTTTTCTAATAAAGGATATTAAAATACTTTCTAATGTTGAGTTATTTTAATAAAAGGAGGAAATGCTATTTTTGAATAAGAATATTACCTTATATGTTTTTGTATGAGGTAATAGGTATTACCAATTAATATGGTAAGTACATTAAAACGTATTTGCTATATGTAAATAAATTGATAGAAATAATTTATTATAATAGAAAATAAACTTATTATCTATTTTCTATATATAATATATGTACATGTGTCGTACATATAGTTATTTGATATTATATTAAGAATAATATCATGAGACAATAAGTAAATTATTTTCTAATAATGAATGTCTTTTTTTGGAGAAAACATAATATTTTATGTTATGACTAAATACATAATTTCTAATGTATTTTCAAAAGGAGTTTAATTTATATAAGGAAACTAAGTTATTTTAATAACTTGAGTTGCTATAGTACTGTAAGTGTTATAAATAATATTTGAATATTTCTATTCGTAATATATTTATATGTGGACCTTGTGACTTAATAGTTCTAATTATATTGAACATGTTATAAGTAGTAAGTGATGGGAATAATAATAAGCTTGAGATTAAGCTTGTGAGAAATGCCTTGTGTGGCACGATAATAGATTCGGTAATGAATTGATTAATTCAAGGATGGAAGAATTATTAATTAAACAATTAATCTATATTAATTGTTATTATAATAATATATTGATTTATTATCGTGGCTAGTAATAGTATAGTAATAAGGAGATTGATTAGAAATATAATCGAAAATATATTGATGATGAATGAGATATATTGTCTTATAATCGTTATGGGCAATATACTATTATCAAATAATTATTTGATAATATGTTGATTAATGAATAAATGAATTATAAATATTATATGATTTATATTAATCAATTGTTATAGAGATTAATAATTGATTTACGAGGAAAGGATTAATTAATATTATTATTAATTAATTGATAAGATAAGTAATTTATTAATTTTTTTGTGCAACCATGCGATATTAAAAGTATAACGTATGATAGTTAACTATATGTTATACGAAGTGTAAAGTGCAATGCGACTATGTTATATATGAATATAAACTATATAGTAAGTTTATTGAGTTGTAAGAGGTACATGAAATGTGTGTGATAATGTGTATATGAGTGTACAATAAAATAATATATCATGGATATATTGTAAACAATTATTGAATTAATAAAATTAATAATAAAGGAGACAATACCATGTGATGGTACTCAATAGAATTATATTTAGTGTTAATATACATGGAGTATGTGTTGATATGTATATATGTACCATACTTGATACATTATAATTGGAGATTACATTCATAACCTAAGCTATATGTATGAATGTGTATATGTGTATATATGTATATATATTTTATAACCTATGTGTTTATAAAATGAAATTTGTATATCATGTACCCTAAGTGTATCTATAAGGTGTACAAGTGTATGACATTAGTGTATTACACTTGCTAGTTGCAAATGCTGAGATTACCTCTTGTCCCTAAATGTGAGTCCCTCCTCATTTCTCCTCACGTGAATGGCTAGAAGCTATGCCTATTGATGCTTAATATCAACAAAACTAGCTAATAATTGCAAGGGGTGTGAAATTCATGATGAATTTCACCCACTCTCAACCACCATTCCGTAACCATTATACAAACTTGAAATACATGGGTTTGATTCATGAGGAAATTGGATTGTCTGGATATTTGAAATTCTATAAATAAGGCTTCCTCCTCCTTCATTTCAATTGCTGAGAAATTCTAATAAGTATAAGATATAGAGGTAGTACATGGTATTAGCAAGGAGCCTGTGAATTAAGGAAGTTGATGTAACAGACTTGCAGAGGTATAATACTCTTCAAATCTTATTCTCAGTGACTTTCTAAAGTTCTTGATTTTGTGGAAATGGGATGTTAATTGATTTGAAATATGATTTATTTAGTAGTATATAAGATCACATGTATGTTAGAAATAATATCAGAGCCATATTATACCATGGCTAGAATAGAATTCATGTGAATTTTCTGAGATGGGTTTCTAGTCTGCCGAGCAGGAAGCTATCTCTGGACTGGCCGGACACCCGAGCAGCTGCACCGGGTTAATACCTGGGTGCAGCGCAGCTGCGCAGGGTCCTGGATCCTGTTTTCTGTTTTGTTGCAAATATGCTATGAACTAACATGTGGTATATGACTAGAACAAGCATACTAGCATGAATAAATTGTATATATGAATATGTAGACATAATATGGGCATGTTCTACTATGATTTTATGCATGATTAACAGAGGTTATAATTTCCAAAAGTAAACATAAAGTTTTGTAAACGAAAATGACTTATACGAACCATGTCGACATTCTGATTTTTCAAGCATGACTATATGATTTAGGAATGCATGAGAAGCGTATTAACTTACGAATATATGTTTCGTAATATAACATGAGCATGCCGGACTTCGTTAGTGAACATTTCCAACGAGAATGTAAGTTTCAAAGGTGAACCTTGGCACGTAAATGTCATGAATACATTTTGATTTTGCGAGCATGTTTAGATGACTTAGAAATACGTGTCGAACATGTTAACACATGAATCTAGATAGCGTGGACATATTAGACCCTGTTAGTGAGATTTACTAGTGAAAGTATACATTTTGCACGTGAGTCTTGACATCTATATTTAGATTTGAATTCTGATATTTGTAAACATGTTTGATAGTACTCGTAGACTCGATCATGTATCCTACATGTATATATACCTTGATTAGGTGTTGTGATTCAAGTGAAGCATAAATGAAGCATGTTTTCAAAACAAAACGGTGTTAGTTTCATGAATGTGATATAATTATTCGTGAGTATGCCTAATAAAAAGTATATGAATAGCCCATGTGTTTAAAAGGCGAGCATGTTAGACTTTATGACTTAATAGCCTTGAATGAAATTAAGTTTTTATGGGTATTAACTTAGAACCTATATCGTGTAAATTGAACGTGAAAAGGTTAAACGAGCATGAAAGTATCCTTTAATGTGTATACATGGTATGTAGGACCATATGTTAATACTTGAATACGATTTCGACGGTTAATAGAGTATATTTACTTTGTTATGGTCTTATGTGTTAGTAATGATAAATGAGAATGATTAACTCAAAAGATGGACTACACTAGCTATATGTAAATAGATTAGTGGTAGACAGGCATGTGTATATGAAGAATGTTAGTAAGTACGTATGGTTAAAGTATATGTATACTTACATAGTTATTCTAAGAATACGATAAGAATGTGAGACGAAGGTTCTAAGAACTAAGTTAGACAACAATGTAACCTTTATTATTACATTGAGAATGTGTGGATACATATAACTAATGAGTGTGATCTCTGTGATTAATATAACTGTGTAGGATTACACAAAGTGCAGATATTCTTAAGCAGTTAAGTCGTAGTTGTTAAACTACGAATCAGGCAAGTTTTTCAGTTCCTATTTGATATATGAATTCAATAACTGTTAGTTGAATTATATTATGTTGTGATAATGTGAACTTATATATGAACTGTATATGAGATATAAATAAGATTGAAAGTTGATCTTTGATGATATACTTGTTATGTGAAAGTAACATGCGTAGTAAATATAAATTATTTATAAATGCATGAACTGAGTATAATGTTGTATGCTATGTGATGCATGAAAACTATTAGAATTGCTGAGCTGTCGAGCTCACACTTGCAAATAACCACTTTTGCAAGGTAAGGATTCACGGTAAAGATTTCGTGCTTCTTGATTGATAAAGATAGATAGTATCGCATTGAAGAATACTACTTAGATTATTATCTAGGCAGTGTTTAGGTTCTAGATGATGTACTTGATAGTTGTTTACATTATTTAATACTCGTTGTACTGTAAAGATGTATTAGTTAATACATAGAGGATATCGAGTTGAGTTGTAAACCTTTATACGGTAATTCAAATCATATTATATAGTTGATTCAAGAATTATAATTGATTCAAAGTTATGGAATCAATAAGAAGAATTTATTCAAAGGATATTGAAAAGTTTAAATTATTCTGCATTTTAGTAACATCGAATATGATGTAAAGACGAGATCTTGGATATGAATAGAATTTATATTCTAAATTGTAATAAGCAAAGTTGTATTCTTTTACTAATGATTAAAAGATATAATAGTTCCGTGTTAGTATTTGGTTAGTGGTATCGTGACTGCACCGAATCCGAGTTTTCGAAGGAACGTGGATTTGGGGGCATCACACATACCAGCTGATAAGGTGACATCCCCAGCAGAGTCTTGTATGTGGTTCTGTAGGCCCATTCTGCATCATCAATCTTGAGTGACCAGTCTTTCCTCGTTGGGTTGACAATTTTCTCCAGAATTCTCTATACTTCAGTATTAGAGACCTCAGCTTGGCTATTAGTTTGGGGATGATAAGCTGTGGCGACACGGTGATTCACCCTATACTTAGCCAATAATGTTGTAAACTGTCTGTTGCAGAAGTGAGTTCCTTCGTCACTTATGATTGCTCTAGGTGCCCTGAATCTTGTGAATATGCTCTTTTATAAAAATCTCAAGACCACCTTTGCATCATTCGTTAGCGGCCGCAAGACGAAACAAATGTCCCCACAAAGTCTATACCCCAAACGTCAAATATCTCAACCTCTAAGATCATGTTCAAGGGCATTTCATTCCTCTTGCATTTCATTAATTAACACTCCATCATTCGTGTCCTTTCTCGAATTCTCTAGTCATGACAAGTGATCTGCCACTTGGTTCTCTGTACCCTTTTTGTCCTTTATCTCCAAGTCGAACTTCTGCAAGAGTAGAATCCATCAAATCAAATGGGGCTTGGCATCCTTTTTAGCAATTAAATACCGGATGGCAGCATGATCTGTATACACCACTACTCTCGTGCCAATCAAGTATGAACGGAACTTGTCGAAATCATACACCATTGCTAATAACTCCTTCTCAGTGGTCGTGTAATTGAGTTGTGCATCCGTCAAGGTCTTACTAGCATAGTAGATGGGAGTTGTCGTTTACACTCCTAAATTAACCTCACTTTCACTTCACAAATTTAAATAGTTAGCACAGTTGTAACAAGGATCGATCCCACAGAGAGTAAGTTTGTTTTAGATTTATTCTACTATTTTAACATAAAATAGTGATGGGGGGTTTTTGAAATTGTTTTAAACTAAGAAAAATAGAATTAAATAATGAGATTAACCAATTATGTAAAAACTTCTGTTCTGTAGTTCAGTTTCACTGAGCACAGCAATCAATTAATCAAGTTGTCATTATTTACCCTTCAATGAAACTATTAGCCCTAGATAGCAACAAGCTCTGCTACCCGAAATTCTCTTTAGATCGTTACTGTATGAAACAAGCTCTTCACCAGATTCAACTAGCATCTAACTTAGAACAAGCTCTCTAGATTTAATATGATAGAAGCATTAAAAATTAGAGAATTAGGCTAATCCAACCAACAAACACATGAGCTCGATTTTTTTAACTTGTTTTTCTGATAATCTTAGCAATACACAAAAGCTTGTCCATAATTAGTATCACTAATTTGCTACTTGTGATGAAGACAGATATCAATTACACGTAATACCAATCTTAATCTAGCATATGATAATGATTAAATTAACTCAATTTGCCATATCAAATTAATTAGATCAATTAGCATGCAATCAATGAAAACAGATTATCAGAAGAAATTTCATACAAGAAGGAATAAATAATAATACTCAATTAATCAATTACTTGTAACAAGGTTCCACCTCCCTTTAGAACTCAATAAAGAAACTAGCCTGACATGCTCCAAGTCTGCACTTCAATGAGGTATGATAGTTGATAGAAGATTGAATGAATAAAACCCTGACTATCATCCTCTATTTATAGTGCTAGACAAAGACCTAAATCCTATGAGAACTAGGAATCCAAATCCTAAAAGGAATTACAATTACAACTAGTTTCCATAAAGAAATAAAATCCAATTTAAACAATAAATATTAATCTCAAGGAAATCCTAAATCCACTAGAAATAAAAATCCCACAACTACCGTGTGACTGAGTCTTCAATTCCTTGCTGCCTTCGGATTTTAAAATGCATGAAAGCGTAGCCCTATATGAGCTGCTAATTGCTTTGTTTAAGCTATTGAACCGTTGGCCTATGTAGCATTCCTTTAATTTCTGTGTAATTGAATAAGCCATGCAAGTACTCCCTTCTCCAATTAGGAATGTATAAAAGACGACCCACATGCTTTAGAAATCCTTTATTCGCCAGCTGCTTCGGTAAAATCCTTTTCCACTTCGTATTATGTCAAAGGCAGTCCCCACATGTGAGTTGCTAATTTTAGTGAGATGCTAGCTTGGATTTGAAATAAGAATGCATGCAAGCACGTGGCCCACTAGACTCGTAAGGTGCTTGGACTTGTAATGTGTGGCATGTGCAGCATTCCTTTGCCAAATTGGAACTTCAATTTCTTGATATGCTAGTCCTTTTAGAAACTGCTGATTAACGTGGGCCCATGATAAGTTAGCAGCTTGAATTCGTGTGGTACTAGGATTTGTGTGCTGCTTGACTCCTAAGCTACTAACCAATTATCTCCCTAATGAAAACATGCTACCAACGTGGGCCCCATGTGAAATCTTTTAGTTAGCTTCTTGAAACTTTCCTTCATGATGCTGATTGGATTTTGTAATAACAAGCCCATGTTACTTCCTTTAATTCGTGCCCACTTGACCATTTGCTCCTCAATTGTTGATTTCGTGGCCATGTAATATTTATTCAAGCTAGCTGCTGAACCGAGACCTCATGTGCCGAATTGGGTCAGCCCAATTGGTCCCAAATTAAACTCCAATTCGTCCCGTTTCAATATATTAGCTCCGCATAATCCTGAAATCAATAAACACAAGAATAAGCTCATATCCACATTAAACATGTAATAAAACTAAATATAAAGGAATAATAATTATCGAATATTATGTACTTATCAAATTTCCCCACACTTAGCCTTTACACGTCCTCGTGTAAACCAAAAGTTTAATTTCCAGAAAAATTCTATTCAACCATAGTGTCAAAAGATTTTAAGATCAAATCATGATTTTCAATACTAAACCCACAAAAACATAAGCAATGTTCATTAATTAACTCATTATATATGTTCGTCGATTTATATGACACAATTAATGCGCAAGTATACGCGGCTAATGAGTAATAAAGAGTAAGTAAAGATCGTTCCCACGGAGAATTAACGGATAATAGGTCGCCAAAGCACTAGCTCATAATCATCTCAATATTATTTAAACGAGCGAGAAGGAGAATGAATTAAACTTCGCTAACTAGGCAAGAATTAAAACATACAATAGCTAATCCTAGGGTAAATTCAGATAATGAAGACATGGGATTACAATTTCCCCCAACACTTCGCTCGAATCTCTTAACTCTCTCACTTAGAATAATAAGCACCTAGAATTGACAACCGAGAAATTACGATTACATAATAGCCTCTTTCGATGGACAACTATGAATCTTCCTAATGCGGCATATAGGTATATGTCTATCCTACACACTATCAAGCAACTAATATCCAGAACAATTAACAAGACACATGTCACGGGAAATCTCGTTAATTACTCTATCAATTACCAACTTTCGCATAGGAAGTCATTACGATTAGATTCTCAAATGGTTTCATACGGCATTTAGGTATATTTCTATCCTAAACACTAACAAATTATCAACTCTTTAGGACAATGAATGAGACACACGTCACATAATCTCATAGATTACCCATAAGAATCTCTAACTTTCGCATGATATCATAACTAGGTCTAAACCTATCATCCATTTGTCAAGTTCATACAGGTTCACAAGAAATCAATCTAAAAGCACAAGTTATGATAACCAATTCATAATAATAGCAAAGAGAGAGCAATCAATACAAACTTTGTGTTGGGTTCCATTGAAACCCCAAAATATAAACTAAGTCATAAATAACTTGAATATATTATTCACAAGTTAGATAAACATCATCCGAATACAATTTAATACATGGAGAGTAAGAGATAGAGAAATGCAAATCTTGTGTCTTCTCCAAGCTTGGATCTTGATGCTATTACTTGCTTCAATCTTCACACACTAACAAAACCCTAGAATCTAACTAATTAGCACTAAACTAGCACTAATCTACTCCTAATCTATCATAACCTAAACAACAAATGGAAAGGAAAGAAGAAAGGAAAACTAGGGCTTGAACTCCCTAATGGAGACTGGCTTGAATGCTGCTCACGAGCCCCCCTTAAACTTCTCCTGATCAGTCAAACAAAAAGTCAACCAATTTTTTGCTGGGGACAGGCGCGGCCGCGCGCGCCTCAAGCCTATTCCAGGTGCGGCCGCACTGGCACCATAAAGCTGGAATCTACAGCTGCTTGCTGGTGCAGGTTTGCCTCGTGTATTCTTCAGTTGCTTTCTCCTGCTCCTCTTGCATTTACCTCTTATTAGCCTTGCTTGTTACCTCTAGCCCCATTCCATTCCATTGCTTTAAGCTCATTTCAGCTCCTTGCCCCATTTAGGAGATCTTTTGCTCTTTTAACGCGCAAGTACTTCTAAGAGATTTCCTTAACCTGAAAAACATAAAACAAGGGAAAAACACATTAAACTCACAAGATTACTTAAGTTTAAGCAACCGAATGAGTTGGAAAGTATCTGAATAAGTGGTCCTAAAACCACTTATCAAACACCCCCAAACTTAAACGTTGCTTGCCCTCAAGCAATCAAAACAAAGCTAAACGACATATGCAATGCACTAAATACAATGTATGCAACCTACGCTATCATGAATGCAAATCTAGGTTCTAGTCAGTATTGAACTTACAAAGCAATGCCTCAGAAAACCACAAGATAATCAAACAGAAAAGCTACCGAAGACAAGATTATAACCCATATTCTTGCAAATCCAAAACTGTCAGCACTGATGTATTGTGCGTTGCGCGCCTAGCAACCATTAAACATGCATTCAGATAAATAATTCACATACTATGCTTCTTAGGGGAAAAGCAATCTTAAACTTAAGAAAAGCAGTCAATCATATAAGTTCTAACCAAGGCTATGTATTACTTAAGCTAAGAGTCCACAGGGGGTTTTCATTAAGCTCTTATTACTCACGAGGGCGTATTCGCACTATCCCGTGTAAACAATCGACTATGGAATGCCTAGTTCTCTTAGGCTCTTCAATGATACCCGTGTAGTGAGCTTTCGACCAACGACTCCCAGACCAGACTGGCCTTAGGGCTCTAGGTGTAGAGACACCCCTAGGGCTTACTTGCTCGAATATCAAAGGCCACAGAACTCGATATAGCCGAAGTGTTTATTCTATTTTTTTCTTTTTCAATACATTTTCTTTGGTTTTCTTTTTCTTTTTCTTTTCCTGCAAGGGAGTGCGTCTTACGCTCCATCTCCCCGCATATATCATGCATGCCCCCCGTTTCCCCCGAACTTAAGCTTTTAACAATCTTAGTTATTATTACATGAGAACTGAAACTCTTTCATTAAAACATAGATTTCCCACTAGAAGACAAGTATGTGAAAATTTAAACTTAACATGTCATGATGGTTACTCTATCGTGCTCATTGATTACAAAGTATCTGACAGATAAGGATTTACATTTATGACAAAATTATCCAGCTTAAGTCTCAAATCAGTTTAAAGATCAAGTGATTTCAGTTTCCTCACAGGCCAAATATATAACTAACCAACTGAAAACTGGATTCATGCAGTATGCTCTAACACAAAATGCAAAAACAAAAGAAAATTTTTAAAATTTTCACAAATTTTAAAAATTTTAAAATTTTCACAAATTTTACTATTTACAACCTACATGCACTAAATAAACAAACACAATATGCAATATGAATTGCAACTACCCTATATGCAAAATAAAGCCAATACCCCCAAACTTGAATAATTCAATGCCCTCATTGAAGGTAAAGGTGAAAAGAAAGGACTCCCCTATTCATTGTCGTCGCTATCGTCCTCAGCATCCTCCTCAGGAGGTGGTGTGTCTGGAGGTGGATAAACAGCGGCGGAACCATATGTAGGAAACTGCACCTCAACTCCCATCTGGCCGAATGCGTAGGACAGTGCCCGGCTGAATTCTGTGGTGAAATCCTGGAAGTTGGTGCTCATTGCGTCCATCCTGCGCAGTAGTCTTCTCTCCATCTTGTCTATACGCTCATGCACTGAGTGAGAGGACGCAGACTGCTCTTGTGGTGGCACTCTCTCTGCAGTCTCCTCAGCCTCTGTCTGATCAGGTAGAATAAACCCTGCTCCCAAGGAATGAGATCTTCCCCCTTTCCACACTTTGAAGGATACAATGGCCGGGTGGTCAAGAGTATTCATCGGCATCTGCATCGGCTCAGCATCTGACCACATCACTCCATTGGCTATGCATAGCCTAGTGATCACTGTTGCGTGGGGGATACTTGCTGAGTTTCCGCCTCTCAAAAATCTGTGGATAGAACTACTAATCACGTATCCCAGGTCGATTCGCATGCCTTTGACGTTCCCGTAAAGCAACACAGCTCGGTCCTTAGTGAACTCGTTTTGATGCTGTGTAGGCATCATATTCGCACAGATAAAGGTGTACCACGCCTTCCCGTACCTGCTCAAAGCGGACTGGGGGAAATGTAGCTTCTGATCAGTCCCCTGTTTCAACTTCTAAACGGTGCCCGGTTTGCACAGCTAATCACTGATAGCATCCATCTCCGACTCCCACCCCCTAGCATATAAAGAATTGTGCATGTCCAATGCAATGTTAGGTAAGTCAAACAACTCATTAATGTGCTCCTTTGCATAGGACACCTCACAGCACCGCACAAATACTTTATTGGACGTCGTGTGTTTTGCGTTGGCATAAAATTCTTGCACCACCGAGATTGTGGCAGCCAAAGGCTCATCACAGAATGCATTCCATCCCCTACCTCGGATCATAGAAGCCATACGCCCGTCCAGGTTCTCATCAGGTGCTAACCCCCGCTCGGGCACAAAAGTCCTGCCCACTAATACACTGTGATAGAATCTCTAGGCCTTTAGACTGATGAATTTGCGATCATCATAGTCGATGCCACCGCCCTCTTGCTCGGAATCACTGTCCTTGGACGTGGACTCTCTCCTACTCCTCTTGGAAGCCATTTGGACTGACAATTGAAGAATACAATCTAACATTGTGTCAATGAACCCAACCAATACAGAAATCTTGCTATGCTCAGACCCCAAATCACAATCTCAGTTGATCAAGTTGAGAGGATGAGGGATGATTGATGGGTTGACTGAGGTTGTAGGGGTTTCAAAATTAGGGCTGGATAGAGGGGATTTGTGAAGGATTTGATGTGGAGATGTGGATAGTGATGAAAGTTAGGGCTAGGAAGCTTGAGATAATTGGAGACAATGAGGGATTCAGAGGTTGTCTAATTTGAGAGAGAAAAGGCTTGAACTCGTCTGATATGAATTGGAATGAAATGGCTTAAGTGGCTGCCGAATATATTTTTTTTTTTGTTTAAATCTGGCCCCTGTCTGTCCGTCTAGCGGCCGCGCGCCCCCTAAGGAAAAATCGGGCGCGGCCGCGTGCCCTGCAATTTTCAAATTCTCTAGCTTTTGATTTAGGGAGATGCTTCGGCATTTGACTTAGTTTCATGCAACATGGAATTGAACCTGAGAAGATCTATCAAACTTTATTAAGCCCTCTACACTATCAAAAGTATATGTAAACTATTTACATCAAGAGAATGAACATGGAAAGATATATGCATTTAAATTCCCAACAAAATTCTCTAAGTGCGTAAACGTAATGTGCAAGTGCATCAAAAGTATGCTATAAGCTCTGTGATCCCAAAAATATATGCATTCATGCCTAAGTTCAAAAATGTAGGCAATGAACTCCTAATTCCTACAGTATGCACAAAGTTAAACTAAATATTAACTACTAAGAATTAAATGAGGGGGAGGGAAATGTGATAGAAAGCATGTAAATGGAGAATTAAACAGAGAGATAGAGAGAGGGAAATGTGATAGAAAGCATGTAATGGAGAATTAAACAGAGAGAGAGAGAGAGAAATGATGGGGTGCCTCCCATCTAGCGCTTGATTTATAGTCCTCTAGCTTGACTGTGTCTGCACAATGCTACCCAACTCCCCGACGATACTGGAGAACCCCTCCATCAATCAGAATAGCTGTGTGACTTTGGCGGCTTCCCAGTAGGAGCGGATGCAGATTTAAACTACCTAGCATTGGATAAGTAAAAGAATTTCCCATCCTGAAGGTTGGGGAGCTAGGCAAGGGTTCCATTGTGTATGTAAAATGGTTTGGGCTTTGAGGTTCACACAACACAACGGTTTCTTCTTCTATTCTCTTCTCTTCTGACTACCATGGTTTGAAGCTTGCAGACTCTCTCATATCATCGAGATCCTGCTCTGTAATGTGGCTACCAAGGGGGCAAGGGTGTGCAAACTTGACTGTCTTATTCCATTTAGGCAGAGGAGGCTCTTGGGGGATTGTCACTGTTGGTTCACATTCATACTCCACAGCCCCAATTGGCTCCTCGATATCCATTGCCTTCGGCTCGTCCAGTTGCAATTGCACTTCGGATTCTCTATCAGTTTCTGCACCCATGTTATAGCACCAAATAGTCTGGGGATCATAACTTACGGCTTCAGTCATTGGAGGCACAAAATCTTGCATTGTTGTCTCTTGTTCATATACCTCCTCCTTCCTTAATGCCGTGCTAATATGCTCCACCCAAATCTGAAGATCCTCAATCGATTGCTCTTGCTCAATCAAGGTCTCCTTTGTCAATGCTATGGAATTCCCCCACATAGTTTCCAATCCTTCCTTTTCTGTTTCAGCCACGGGCTCCATGTATTGCGGCTCACTGGTAGAAGCATGGTTGATTGGGGCCATCTGATATTGAAAATTTTGGTTTGATAGCTCTTGGCTCCCAAATAACTCCTCTTGGTTTTCTAAGCTTGCATACATGAAGTCTATTATTGACTGTCCTCCTTGTAAACATGGGGATTGATAAGTGGGTTCGGGTGCATAAATTGGACTTGGCTCGTATTAATCTTGATAGCTCGTAGTATTGGTCAGAATCCCTTGTTCTTCCTCTATCATCAAGGCCTTGCTAATTTGCTCTGCCCAGTTCTGGATATTCTTGACTGACTTCTATTGCTCAATCAAGATGTCCTTCAGTGATATGTTACCTCCTTCCTCCAAGCTTGCATTTTCTGTGTCACCCTCAAAATTGTGTTGAGGCTCGTAAACTGGAGGCTGGAAGGTGCATTTTGGGGCGTATGCGGGATTTGGATCCCAGTTTTGGTCTTGATAGTAGTTTGCAGAAGGGTTTGCTGAAGGGTCTGGGTGATACCCCCAATCTGGCTGATAAGTGGGATAAGGTTCGGTGTAGGAATAACCACCCCCATACTGCTCCTGGCCATAACTGATAGGCTCCTGATGGCTCGTGTAGCTCCCATCACCGTAGTCATAGGTCATTGCCGTCTCTCGATTCTGCTGAGCTGAGACAGTATCCAGCTTCCTCGAGAGAACCTCTAGCTGTGCTGAAAGTGTTGCAATTGGGTTGAAGCCATCAGTGTATGCTTCCCTTGGTTGCTCTTGACTGGTGTAGTTCCATGGATAGAAATTTAAGTCCATTGGACCTGAAAAGAGAATATCCGAAGAGAATTAAGCAAAATAAAAAAAATGTTTAAAGTAAGACTAATTTAATTTAAACTAATGTTGGCAAATAGTTATCCAATTAATTCCTCGGCAATGGCGCCAAAAACTTGTTGGTCGATTTATATGACACAATTAATGCGCAAGTATACGCGGCCAATGAGTAATAAAGAGTAAGTAAAGATCGTTCCCACAGAGAATTAACTGATAATAGGTTGCCAAAGCACTAGCTCATAATCATCTCAATCTTATTTAAACGGGCGAGAAGGAGAATGAATTAAACTTCGCTAACTAGGCAAGAATTAAAACATACAATAGCTAATCCTAGGGTAAATTCAGATAATGAAGACATGGGATTACAATTTCCCCCAACACTTTGCTCAAATCTCTTAACTCTCTCACTTAGAATAATAAGCACCTAGAATTGACAACCGAGAAATTACGATTACATAATAGCCTCTTTCGATGGACAACTATGAATCTTCCTAATACAGCATGTAGGTATATGTCTATCCTACACACTATCAAGCAACTAATATCCAGAACAATTAACAAGACACATGTCACGGGAAATCTCGTTAACTACTCTATCAATTACCAACTTTCGCATAGGAAGTCATTACGATTAGATTCTCAAATGATTGCATACGACATTTAGGTATATTTCTATCCTAAATACTAACAAATTATCAACTCTTTAGGATAATGAATGAGACACACGTCACATAATCTCATAGATTACCCGCAAGAATCTCTAACTTTCGCATGATATCATAACTAGGTCTAAACCTATAATCCATTTGTCAAGTTCATACAGGTTCACAAGAAATCAATCTAAAAGCACAAGTTATGATAACCAATTCATAATAATAGCAAAGAGAGAGCAATCAATACAAACTATGTGTTGGGTTCCATTGAAACCCCAAAATATAAACTAAGTCATAAATAACTTGAATATATTATCCACAAGTTAGATAAACATCATCCGAATACAATTTAATACATGGAGAGTAAGAGATAGAAATGCAAATCTTGTGTCTTCTCCAAGCTTGGATCTTGATGCTATTACTTGCTTCAATCTTCACACACTAACAAAACCCTAGAATCTAACTAATTAACACTAAACTAGCACTAATCGACTCCTAATCTATCCTAACCTAAACAAGAAATGGAAAGGAATGAAGAAAGGAAAACTAAGGCTTGAACTCCCTAATGGAGACTGCCTTGAATGCTGCTCACGAGCCCCCTTTAAAGCTTCTCTCGATCAGTCAAACAATTTTCTGCTTGGGACAGGCGCGGCCGCGCTCGCCCCAAGCCTATTCCAGGCCGCGGCACCAAAAAGCTGGAATCTGCAGCTGCTTGCTGGTGCAGGTTTGCCTCGTGTATTCTTCAGTTGCTTTCTCCTGCCCCTCTTGCATTTGCCTCTTATTAGCCTTGCTTGTTACCTCTAGCCCCATGCCATTCCATTGCTTTAAGCTCATTTCAGCTCCTTGCCCCATTTAGGCTATCTTTTGCTCTTTTAACGCGCAAGTACTGCTAAGAGAGTTCCTTAACCTGAAAAACATAAAACAAGGGAAAAACACATTAAACTCACAAGATTACTTAAGTTTAAGCAACCGAATGAGTTGGAAAGTATCTGAATATGTGGTCCTAAAACCACTTATCAATAACCACCGTGCCACTTCACTAATGAATCTCATTAAATCAAATCGTATCCACATATGCATTTTTCTATGATCCACAGACTTACTCAACTTAGTTACCATGAAGCAAAAACCATACACACCACTCAAAAACTCAAAACATATTTTTTTTTCTGCTTTACTTTTTTCTCCAGGACCCTTTCATTATTCTAATTATTTCCGGTGAATGCATTTTATGCTCCGTTTCACCTTCCTCATTTTTTTTCTTTTGTAAGTGAGTGCATTTTATGCTCCATCTCACTTATTCGCACGTTTTTATGGGAGAGTGAGTTTTACGCTCCATCTAATCCCACCACATGGTTTCTCTTTCACTTGTTTTTCAACAATTTTATTGATTTTCAACTTGTCTGATTTTTTTTCACATGGTCCTGCAAAAAGCATAAGCAGTTTGATAGTTCTAGAGCATGAGATTAGTGCACATAGACAACTCCATAGATAACTAAACCAAATGAGCATTTATCACATGTTCAAATACTCATGAGACACAAATTCAACTCAAATCAATTACTATGAATCATGACTTAGTGTTTCTCAATCATTAACCAATTAAGCATCAAACAGATTTTGAATTTTTAGCATTGATTTCCAATTTTTGACTTTAACCTTCGAACACATAGGCAAATAAAATTATGGAATCTAATTTTTCAAAAATTTTCAAGGCAGTATCAAATTTGCAAGTTTCCTATCAAAACATGGTGATCATAATCCTAAAATAAAAAAAATCTAAATCTTTCCCCCCACACTCAAACCTTACATTGTCCCCAATGTAACAAAATAATGTAAATAAGAAAGAACTAAAACAAACAAATTAAAATGAAAAGGGATAGAAAGATCTAATCTGGATTCTTGGGTTGCCTCCCAAGCAGTTGCCCTTGTTTAAGGTCTTTAGCTCGACATCATGTCTCCCTTCTCATTCTTCATAAACCGGATCATCTAGCTCCACTATCTCAATATTTTCCACCTGATGTCCCTCATAGAATGGTTTTAATCTATGTCCATTCACTTTAAAAATCTTTCCTATACTTGGACTATGAATCTCAACTGCACCATGAAAAAACACATTAGTGATAACAAAAGGACCAACACATCTAGATCGCAATTTACCTGGAAATAACTTAAGCCGAGAATGATATAACAAAACTTTCTGTCCCACAACAAAGGTTTTCCGCACAATTTTCTTATCATGAAAGGCCTTGGTCTTTTCCTTGTAAATCTTTGAACTTTCATAGGCTTCATTCCTCAATTCTTCCAATTCTTGTAACTGCAACTTCCTGTGTACCCCAGCAGCTTCCGAACTCATGTTGCACTTCTTGATTGCCCAAAAAGCCCTATGCTCTAACTCAACCGATAAGTGGCAGGGTTTCCCAATTTGTTATACCAAATTTTGAATACAGTTCGATATGGTGACATCCCAATAGGAGTTTTGAATACAGTTCGATAGGCCCAAAGTGAATCATCTAGTCTCAGACTGTAATACCCGAGAATTTCCATATATTATTAAATAAATATATTAATGAAAATGAGAATTTATTTGAATATAAATGATTTTGTGTTATGAGATGAATTAATTCAATTATATATAATTGAATAATTATAATAATTGAGAAATTGGTGGAGTTTGTGATAAACTCGTTGATTGCCTTGTGTGGCACAGTGACGTAATATAAGAATGATTATATTAATTTATGCGAACAATTAATCTATATTAATTGTTAATCGAAGAATATTAATTAAATTTTATAAAATACTAATGAGGATTGATTAATAATATGTGATTATTATTATTGCAAGAAACATAATAATAATGAGCAACGTGTTTATAAATATAATAAGATTAATATCAAAGTGGTAGTTAATCATATAAAGGTTAATTAAATTGTTATGGAGGTTAACAATTATATTGATTGATGTAGGATATGTGTATATTATTAATTAATATTCAATTTATAAGATGAGAAATTATATGTGCAAGCATGCGAATTAAATGTATAGTAACTATATGTTATGATATGTGTAGGTGACAAATGATGTGTGGATATACATTAAAATAATGTATCATGGATCTATTATAAATAATTGTTGAGTAATACAATTTAATAATATATGATATAATGTAATGTGGTAGTATCCGATTGTATTATATCGGTAAGATAAAATGTACATAGATTATATGTATTCAAATTGCATTTATTACATTATGGGGAGAACATTGTAATTATAACCTAAGAGTACATATAATATATAACATAAGTATATGGTGTATATATATATACAAGTGTAGCATATAGTCCATTTGTAAGAATGCTGAGGTTTGTTTGGCTTGTCCCTAAATGATAGTCACTATCTCTTCACACGTGAACACTCATGAAGCTAGCCTACTCTCTTCTCTCAAACTCAGCATTCTAGCCATCATGAAGGGAGTGGGCAGAATAGTGGAAATCACCAACTATTTACCAACTCCTTCTTATCTAGCATGCAATCCTTCAATCCGTTGTTTTGATTTGGAAGGAAAAGGCTTTGTCTGGTCATGAATTTCCCTATAAATAAGCTCTCCTCCTTCTTCAGTTCTTTTGCTGAGCATTTTGGCTAAGTGAGACTAGAGAGCATATATATATATATATATATCAGTGTTATTGAAATAGCAGCAAGCTTAAATCATTTACAGAGGTATAAATCCTCTTCGTGTCTTCATTTTCATTTTCTGTCAAAAGAACTCCATTGTTGTTCTCTGAGTTTTGTTGAAATTCTTGATTATGCCAAATTGGTTCATGATTGGTTTGTAGAACCCTTATATTGTTGTTATATGAACATACACACATGATAGAACCACTGAATAGTCTTTCATTTCCATTGTTCCTCTTTAATTTCTGTGAATACATGAAATTCGTAAATTAGTTAGAGTTCATGAAATTGGGAATTGATAATTGCTATTGACTGTTATATAAGCATATATGTATGTGTTAGTAAGTTAAACAAGTCTAATAGCATTTGGGTATGTTGAAATCGATGAAATGGGAGGTTTTTGGTCGGATTTCGCTGCAGTCTGAACTGTAGAAAACTGCCTCGACGCCGCAGCGCTGCAGCCCGTACCGCAGCGCCACACGCGCCGCAGCCCGTGCCACAGCGACGCACGCAGCGCCACTCGCGCCGCAGCGCCAGTAGTGAGCTGCTGTGCCGCGCCACAGCGCCAGCCTCTGTGTTCAGTTTTCTGCATTCTGCAACAAAACTGTTATGTACCAATTGTTTGATTTTTGTTTAAACAAGCATGGGAGCATGATTAATACATATATATAAACCTAATGAGGCAATGTGAGCATGTTTTAGTATATTAGCATGCATGATTAACCAAACGACATATAGTTTGGAAACGAATTTAAAGTTTCATAAACGACGTTAACATATATGAAGCATGTTTACATACTGACCTTGCAAGCACGTTAGTACCACCTAGAGACACATGAAGTGCATGTTAGCTTATCTATATTGGTTCCGTAATAAAATATGAACATGTGAACCTAACTAGTGCTCATTCCTAACAAGAATAGAAGTTTGAAGGTGGATATGATCATGTAAATGCTATATTGTCATTTTGATGTTATGAGCATGTTTAGATAGCCTTGAAATACATGAAAAGCATGTTAACTTACATATATAGGTTTCATAAGGAAGCATGAACATGATAGACCTTATTAATGAACTATACTAACAAAGTATAAGCTTTGAACGTGAACGTTGGTATGTTATGACGAGAATTAGAATTTGACATTTATGGACACATGTGATAGTACTCTTAGACTCATTCATGTGTCATGCATATATATATACCATGATTAGTTGCCATGATTAAAGTTTAGCATGAACAAAGCATGTTTTCAAGATAATAACAATGCTAGCTACATATATGCAATACGAGTACTCATGAGCATGACTAATACAAGTTATATAAATATCTTATGTGTTTAAAAGCAATCATGTTAGACCATATGAGTTCGTGTCCTTGAATGGCTTTAAGTATTAACTTAAGAACCTATACCATGTACGATTGGATTTGGAAAAGTTATACAAGCATGAAAGTATCCTTTAAATATGAATAAATGCTACGCGATATTATATGATGTTACTTGAACCCGATTTTTGACGGTTAACTTAAGGAGATGCCGTAACTTGCTAAAATGAAATATATTTAGTATTGATTGTGGTCTTATGTGATATTAATAATATGCAAGCATGTTTGCTAATTGTTGAGATCTTATATAATATGAGAATGCGTTTAAACTCTAAAGAAGGAACGTTAAGGATAGAAATTATATTCTATATAACTGTGTAGCTAGGTAAAACTTAGCTTATGTGTTGATCGTATATTCAAAGAGAAAATGTGAAGTTAAATTATATGACTAATGAATATCATATATATACGTAACTGTATTACGATAGGAATTCGAAAGTGTTGATTTGCTTTTCGTGGATAAACTACGCTAAAGGCAAGTTCTCTTACTTACACTCTTTTAAAGTGCAAGTATCCTAACCGACGCATTTACTTTATGCAAGGAAATCTATGATTGTGAAAGTTTCCTAACTTATACTCTTTTACTATGCAAGTATCCTATCTTGTGTATTGCGAACTAGTTTCTTATTTAATCGGTTGAATCGAATTAGCATACTTGAACTCTTATTTCATTAAAGCTATTATTCATGTTGAACTTAGTATTGTTCTTGAATATTATGAAAGTGTCTATGCCATTTGATTCGGCTGGACTTATGTTATTAAAAAGCAACCCAAACTAATTGATTGGTGCGGGATCTTGTATTTGACTGAAGGGAATATATGATTGTCGGAGAACCGACGTGCACACTTGAGTATGGTTGATTGTTATGCATAACAAGGGTACTTTAGGCTGATCACCTGTTGTACCTGTTTTTGTTGGATTTTCAGTTTATTACTGTCAATTCTAGTAGAAGTTCATAGTCCGTAGTGACTACTCAGTATTCAATTATTTGAAATCTTGAATTGACTTATTATTGAATCATATTGATATTATCCTGTCCTTAGCGACTGTTATTGAGAACTGTTGATATTCTTGTTATTCTTGAACTATCAAATCTTGCTATACCCTTTCGAGAATTGAGAATCTTATTACTCACCCTTATTGTATATTACTTGCTGGGCAATTTGTGCTCATTCTTGCTTTCCCTAAAACATTTCAGTTAAGGCAGAGCATGGTGAACCTTCGGGCGTTGATAAGGGCAAGGGCAAAGCTACCAACTAGCTTATGTCTGTTATGTTTTAAATATATTAATATTGTATGAAGATGATGTAGTAAGACTGGATTTGATTATGTTTAAGCTTAAGTTAGATTATGTAATAAGTCGTTAACGGATATTATTATGTAATCTATTAAGTACTGTAGGTTGCGAGACTTGGGGGAATAATTATAATAAATCATTGTAAATTATTCTAGAATAGATTTTCCGCTGTGATCGTGTGATATTTAATTATTATTATTTTGATGTATTACCATGAGCACGTGATGAACCGAATTCGAGAGACCAAGTGGCGGTCCTGGAATTTGGGGGCGTCACACAGACTCCAATCCTTCCTGCTTGGATTAACTACCTTCTCCAAAATGGATTTGATCTCCCGGTTGGACACCTCAGCTTGGCCATTACTTTGCGGATGGTAGGATGTAGAAACCTTGTGCAAAACATTGTACTTCTTGAACAAAGCCGCTAATACCTTATTACAAAAGTGAGTTCCGCGATCTCTAATGATGGCCCGTGGTGCTCCAAACCTGACAAATATGTTAGTCCTGACAAAATCTGCAACAACTTTAGAATCGTCAGTCCTAGTGGGTATAGCTTCCACCCATTTTGAGACATAATCAGTAGCCAAAAGAATATATACATTCCCAAAGGTAAAGGAAAAGGTCCCATAAAATCTATACCCCAAACATCAAAAATCTCAACAACTAAAATAGGACTTTGCGGCATTTGGTTTCTTTGAGAGATATTCCCAGTCCTTTGGCAATTATCACATGTTTTACAAAACAGATAGGAATCTTTAAAAAGTTACGGCCAATAAAAACCACTTTCCAAAACTTTGTTAGCAGTTCTTTTTGGACCAAAATGTCCTCCACAAGCATGAGAATGGCAAAAAATTAGAATAGATTGGAATTCATTATTTGGCACACATCTTCTAATTACCTGGTCAGCACAAAATTTCCATAAGTATAGATCATCCCAAACATAGTGTCTAGAATCACTCTTTAGATTTTCATTCTGGGATTTGGAAAATTCTTTAGGAAAATATGCACTTACCATATAGTTCACCAGATTTGCATACCAAGGAGTTTCAGCATGGATGAAAAGTAGCTACTCATCTGGGAAGGAATCACGCAAGGGTAGTTCATCCTCTTCTCTCAACAATCTACTCAGGTGATCCACTACCAAGTTGTCTGCACCTTTCTTATCTTTGATCTCCAAGTAAAATTCTTGCAAAAGGAGAATCCATCGGATAATCCTAGGTTTAGAGTCTTTCTTAGTTAGCAAATACCTGAGAGCAGCATGGTTAGAATAAACAATAACTTTAGTACCAATTAGATATGATCAAAATTTATCTAAAGCAAAAACCACAGATAAAAGTTCTTTTTCAGTTGTGGAATAGTTTATCTGAGCCCCATTCAAAGTTCTAGAAGCATAGTAGATGGTATGAATAACTTTGTCAATCCTTTGTCCCAAAACAGCCCCCACTGCATAGTTGCTTGCGTCACATATGATTTCAACTGGAAACTTCCAATTCGGTGGTTGGATCACAGGGGCAGAGGTCAATAATTTCTTTAAAATATCAAAAGCCTCCTTACACTCATCATTAAACTGAAAGTCCACATCCTTTTGTAGCAACTTACACAAGGGCAATGCAATCTTGGAGAAATCCTTGATAAATCTTCGATAGAATCCTGCATGACCAAGAAAAGAACGAATCTTTTGCACACTGATGGGGTAAGGCAGAGAAGAAATAATATCTATCTTAGCTTTATCAACTTCGAGACCCTTAGATGATACAACATGACCAAGTACTATTCCTTGTTCTACCATAAAATGACATTTTTCCCAGTTTAGAACAGGATTAGTTTCCTTGCATCTATCCAAAACACGACTCAAATTATCTAAGCATGCATCCAAAGAATAACCATGTATTGTGAAATCATCCATAAAGACCTCAATGCAGTTTTCTAGAATATCTGAAAAAATGCTTATCATGCACCTCTGAAAAGTACCGGGAGCATTACAAAATCCAAATGACATACGTCGGTATGCAAATGTGCCAAAGGGACATGTGAATGTGGTCTTTTCTTGGTCCTCGGGTGCAATCACAATCTGGTTATATCCTAAAAAATCATCTAGAAAACAATAATAAGTGTGCCCAGCTAATCTTTCCAACATTTGATCAATAAAAGGAAGAGGAAAGTGGTCTTTTCTTGTTACAGCATTCAATTTTCTATAATCTATACACACTCTCCACCCTATTTGCATTCGTGTGGGCACCAACTCATTATCATCGTTCTTGACAACGGTGATTTCGGATTTCTTTGGGACTACCTGCACTGGACTCACCCATTGACTATCGAAAATAGGATAGATTATGTCGGCATCAAGCAGTTTGAGCACCTCTTTTTTCACCACCTCCATTATGGGTGGATTCAATCTTCTTTGTGCATCCCTCGTGGGCCTAGCTCCATCCTCTAACAATATCTGATGCATGCACATCGCAGGACTAATACCTTTGATATCCGCTATCGTCCAACCAAAAACTGTGACATGGCCCCTTAGGACTCTCAGCAATTTATCTTCCTAGATTTTAGTTAGATTGCTAGCAATAATAACAGGTAAAGTATCATTAGCACCCAAATATGCATATTTCAAATATGCAGGTAATTATTTCAATTTTAGGGTTGGAGCTTGCACAACAGATGGTAGTAACTTTTGATGAGAAATATGTAATTGAATAGAATGTACTGCTGAATTATCTGAGAATTTCAATAATGAGTGTAGTGCAGCCACAGTTTCATTCAATTCTTGAATTCGCTCAACTTCATCTTCCTTGTCCATATCCATACTGTTGGTGATGACAACCTCCAAACTATCCCTATGTATTCGTTCCAAAGCTCTATGCACTAAGGAGTCTCTCACATAAATAGCAAAAACCTGTCCTATATCACTAGGGTACCTCATGGCATCATAGATGTTAAATTGAATCTTTTCTCCATTGAATTCAATTGTCAAGGTCCCATTATGCACATCAATCATGGTTTTAACTATTTTTAGGAATGGTCTTCCTAACAAGATATGGGAAGGGTTTGGTGATGTATCATCTTCCATGTCCACAATGTAAAAATCTACAGGAAAGATTAGTTCGTTCACCTGCACTAAGACATCTTCAATTACCCCTCGGGGATAAATGTTAGTACGATCTTCCAATTGGATAATCACACTAGTATTTTTCAAAGGACCTAGATTTAAAGAGACATAAATAGATAAAGGCATAACGTTAATTGAAGCTCCTAAATCTAGCATGGCCTTTTCAAAACTGGTGTTACCTATTTTTCATGGGATTGTGAACATTCTTGGATCTTTACATTTAGGAGGCATTTTTCTTTGAAGAACAGCAGATACATTTTCCCCAACTGTGACTCTTTCATCATTTTGCAATTTTCTTTTATTAGTGCATAATTCTTTTAAAATTTTTGCATATCTTGGCACTTGTTTGATTGCATCAAGGAGAGGGATGTTTACTTCTACTTTCCTAAAAATTTCTAGAATTTCTTTTTCTTTTTCATCTTTCTTTGAGGTTTTAGAATTTCTTGGAGGAAAGGGAAGAGAAATGTTTTTAAGCTGATTAGGAGGGTTAGGTTGTACCTTGGATTTTTCTGTTTCCTCCTTAGCTGCTTCCTCCTCAAACTCTACGGGGGCCGGTGGTGTATATAACTGTGTTCTACTCCGCAAAGTTATGGCACTTGCATTCTCCCTTGGGTTGACTACTGTTTGAGATGGTAATTTTCCTGAGCCTTTGGATTCCAATATCCCCAACGTTGTAGCCAATTGTCCTACTTGGTTCCACAAATCTTGAACCGAAGCTTTTGTCTCTTGCTGGAACTACTGTGTCTGATTCATGAACTGTTGTATTTGTCCCATGAATGCTTTGAACATATCCTCCAATGTTGTTCTAGTAGGTGCAGGTGCTGTTTGCTTAGGTTGATATTGAGGTTGGTCTGGTTGGAAGCCCTGTTGCCTAGGTGGGAACACTCCTTGTGTTTGTGGCCTATTCCCTCCATAACTGAGGTTCGGATGATCTCTCCAGCCTAGATTGAAAGTGTTTGAGTAGGGATCATACTTCTTTGGTTATGTTTGGTAGTTACCTACTGCATTGGCTTGCTATGCATTCTCATCCTCTTGTAATGCTGGGCACGAATCAGTAGCATGCCCTTCCATTAAGCATAGTCCGCAAGCCTTCGCAACCGGTACATTTCCTGTTGTTAATTGTTGCACCACAACAGTTAAGTTAGAAATCTGTTGTAATAATTCACTCGTGCTTACCTCACTTACCCTTTGCGGAGCATGGTCATTACTTGTTCCGTATTATTGTGAGTTAGCAACCATGTTTACAATCAGATTTCTTGCAGCCTCTGGTGTCTTGTCTACTAATGCTCCTCCACTAGCCGCATCGATCATACTTCTTTCCATTGGTATCAGTCCCTCGTAAAAGTACTGAATCAAGTGTTGCTCATCGATTTGGTGGGGAGGGCAGCTGGAGAACAATTTCTTGAATCTCTACTAGTACTCGTATAGTGTCTTTCCACTAAATTGTCAGATCCCGCAAATCTCCTTCCTTATTTTGGCCACTCTTGAAGCAGGAAAATAATTCTCTAAGAATAGCACTTTCATGTCGCTCCATGAATTTATTGATCCGGATGGGAGATAGTACAACCAATTCTTTTGCTAAATCTGCTAAGGAGAATGGGAAGGCTCTTAACTTGATTTGCTCCTCTGAAATTTCGTGTGGTTTCATGGTAGAGCACACCACATGGAACTCCTTCAAATCCTTGTATGGATCTCCACCTGTAAGACCACGGAAAGTAGGCAAAAGATGAATTAGTCCGGATTTAAGTTCAAATGCAGCATTTAAAGCAGGATATTCAATGCACAAAGGTTGATGAGTAAGATTAGGAGTAGCCAATTGTTTAAATGTCCGATTGTTGTTTGGCACCGCCATCTTTTCTTCTTCGTCTGATTCAGTGAATGATTTGTAAGAAATAATTCCAAAGCTAAGTTGAGGCCCGGTGATGATGCAGAAGCCTCGTCGAAATCTGCAGTAGATTGTTGAACTTTTTGCTTCCTTAGCCTCCTTGCAGTTTTCTCATTCTCTGGATCAAAATCTAATATAGTAGCCTGAGAAGATCGAGTCATAAAACAAAAACAAAAGAAATAATAGAATAAAAACAAAACGCACAATTAGTCCCCGGAAACGAAGCCAAAATTTTGGAGTTGTTGTTTACACTCCTAAATTAATAAAATTTGGTAGAAGATTGAATGAATAAAACCCTGACTATCATCCTCTATTTATAGTGCTAGACAAAGACTTAAATCCTATGAGAACTAGGAATCAAAATCCTAAAAAGAATTACAATTACAACTAGTTTCATAAAGAAATAAAATTCAATTTAAACAATAAATATTAATCTCAAGGAAATCCCAAATCCACTAGAAATAAAAATCCCATAACTACCGCGTGACTGAGTCTTCAATTCCTTGCTACCTTCGGATTTTAAAATGGATAAAACTGTAGCCCCATATGAGCTGCTAATTGCTTTGTTTAAGCTGCTGAACCGTTGGTTTATGTAGCATTCCTTTAATTGCTGTGTAATTGAATAAGCCATGCAAGTAATCCCTTCTCCAATTAGGAATGTATAAAAGACGGCTCACATGCTTTAGCAATCCTTTATTCGCTAGCTGCTTCGGTAAAATCCTCCTCCACTTTGTATTATGTCAAAGGCGGTCCCCACATGTGAGTTGCTAATTTTCATGAGCTGCTAGCTTGGATTTGAAATAAGAATGCATGCAAGCACGTGGCCCACTAGACTCGTAAGATGCTTGGACTTGTAATGCGTGGCATGTGCAGCATTCCTTTACCAAATTGGAACTTCAATTTCGTGATATGCTATTCCTTTTAGCAACTGCTGATTAACGTGGGCCCATGATAAGTTAGCAGCTTGAATTCGTGTGGTACTAGGATTAGTGTGCTGCTTGACTCCTTAAGCTACTAACCAATTATCTCCCTAGTGCAAACATGCTACCAACGTGGGCCCCATGTGAAATCTTTTAGTGAGCTTCTTGAAACTTTCCTTCATGATGCTGATTGGATTTTGTAATAATAAGCCCATGTTACTTCCTTTAATGCATGCCCACTTGACCATTTGCTCCTCAATTGTTGATTTCGTGGCCATATAATATTTATTCAAGCTAGTTGCTGAACTGAGAGCTCATGTGCCGAATTGGGTCAGCCCAAGTGGTCCCAAATTAAACTCCAATTCGTCCCGTTTTAATATATTAGCTCCGCATAATCCTGAAATCAATAAACACAGTAAGTAATAAGCTCATATCCACATTAAACATATAATAAAATTAAATATAAAGGAATAAAAATTATCAAATATTATGTACTTATCAGTAGATGACATGAAATATCTTGTCCTTACGCTGCCCCAAAACAACTCTCACTGCAAAGTCACTAGCATCACACATCAACTCAAATGGTAAAGTCCAGTCAGGAGCTGTGATAATTGGTGATGTCATCAACTTCCTCTTCAAGTGCTCAAAAGCTGCCAAATAATCCTCATCGAACTTAAAAGGGACATCCTTCTCCAGTAAACTACACAAAGGCTTTGTTATCTTGGAGATGCCCTTTATGAATCGACGATAGAAACCCGCATGTCCAAGAAAATTGCGAACCCCCTTCACTGAAGTCGGTGGCTGTAGGATTTCAATAGTCTCTAATTTGGCTTTGTCGACCTCCAATCCTTTCCCTGAAACCTTGTGCCCGATGATAATTCCTTCTTGTACCATAAAATGGCACTTTTCCCAATTCAACACTAAGTTGGTCTCAACACACCTCTTCAACTCCATAACCAAGTTCTCCAAACATATATCAAATGAGTCCCCAAAGACTGAAAAGTTATCCATGAAGACCTCTACATTCTGTTCAAATATGTCGGAGAATATAGCTATCATACATCTCTAAAATGTGGTCGGGGCATTGCATAAGCCAAAAGACATCCTTCTAAAAGCAAAAGTTCCATAAGGACACGTGAATGTAGTATTTTCTTGATCCTCGGGAGCAATGACTATCTGATTATACCCCGAATATCCATCCAGGAGGCAGTAGTATTCATGGCAAGCCAACCTGACTAACATCTGGTCAATGAATGGGAGAGGAAAATGGTCTTTTATGGTCGCCTTGTTCAGCTTGCGATAATTTATACAAACTCTCCATCTCGTGACAGTTTTGGTAGGGATCAACTCATTGTTTTCATTGGATACTACGGTCATGCCTTCTTTGTTTGGTACGCATTGCACCAGACTCACCTATGAGCTGTCTGATATAGGGTATATGATGCCGGCATCCAACCACTTCAGGATCTCTTTCTTGACCATCTCTTTCATGATGGGATTTAGCCTTCTCTGTTGCTCCACTGTTAGCTTGCTATCATCCTCAAAAAGTATTTTATGCATGCAGAATGAGGGCTTATCCCCTTGATATCCATTATGGTCCACCCAATCGCAGATTTGAATTCCCTTAATACTCGCAGCAACTTACTTTCTTGACAAGATGTTAAAGTAGAAGCAATTATAACAGGCAACGTGGAAGAATTACCCAAAAATGTGTACCTTAGATGATTAGGAAGAGGTTTCAGATCCAATGTAGGAGGCATCTCCAGAGACGGTTTTCAGAGCTCGGAAGACTCCCCTGTGTGTTCAAGTGGTTCAGCTGGACTTTTGAATTTACCCATCCATGGCACAGTATTAAGAATTTGCACTCAACAACCTCTATGTCCTCCATACCAAAGTCCCCCAGTAAAGCACTCTCTAAAGGGTCACTATTCATCACTTGTATGGCCTCTTCATTCAATGCCATGTCGACTGCATCAATCCGAAAACATTCTTCTTCATTGGTGGGAAACATCATAGCCTTGAATACATTGAAAGTAACCTCTTGGTCTTGAACTCTCATCGTGAGTTCTCCCTTTTGTACATCGATGGGAGTTCATCCAGTAGCTAGGAAAGGTCTACCCAGAATGATCGGGAAGTCCTTGTCTTCTTCATAGTCAAGAATAATGAAGTCGGCAGGAAATATAAACTTATCCACCTTTACAAGGACATCTTTTACAATACCCCTCGGATATGTGATGGACCTATCGGCAAGCTGTAGTGATATGTTTGTCGGCTTAGGAGCCGGCAATCCCAACTGTGTATACACCGAGAGTGGCATAAGATTGATGCTTGCCCCCAAATCACATAGGCATTTATTGAAGAACAATCCCCAATAGAGCAAGGTATTGCGAAACTGCCAGGGTCCTTGAGCGTAGGAGGTAGCTTTCGTTGCAACATTGCACTGCACTCTTTAGTTAAGGCAACTATTTCATAATCTTCCAGTTTTTTCTTTCTCGACAGAATACCTTTAATGAATTTAGCATAGCTTAGCATTTGTTCCAACGCCTCTGCGAATGGTATATTTATTTGCAGATTCTTAAACATCTCCAAGAATTTGGCAAATTGCTTATCCAGTCTTTGCTTTTGAAGTCTTTGATGGTATGGCACAGGTGGGTATACAATGGGTGGTTGAACACTTGATTTCTCAGCTAATTCCTTCTTCTCTGCCTCAGATTGTTGCTTCCCATCACTTTCCTTAGCCAAAATTTCATCAAATGTTTCTACATATTAGCACGCTCACGCCAGGTTTCCTTCTTCTTGGGGCGCGGCCGCGCCAGGCCCAATTTCTGCAGTCTGCTTTCCACTCCTTAATGTGATGGCCTGACATTGCTCCTTTCCGTCCCTTCTATGGTTAGACTCCGTATTACTTGGTAGAGCACCTTGTGGTCTATTACTCATCATATTGGCCATGTGGCCCATTTGGGTCTCCAATGTTTTGATAGCCACCGCTTGGCTCTTTAATATCAACATAACCTCTTCCATCTCATATTTCTTTTCTTGTTGAGGAGCGGGAGCTGGAGGATGTTGATGTTGTTGGTGCTGAAATTCGGGAGGATAAGCCGGTCTAAGAGCATGTTATTGTTGTGGATATTGTGGTTGTTGAGGTTGGTGTTGTTGTTGAGAACTTTGATTGTTACTCCAAGAAAAGTTGGGGTGATTTCTATTGTTTGGATGGTAAGTGTTTCGGTTTTGATTGGGTGGCCTTTGGTAGTTGATCACAAATTGAACTGACTCTGAAGTAATAGCACATTTATCCGTCGGGTGAGACCCCGCACATAACTCACAGACGTAGGCAACTTGCTGTACCTTGGACTCGGCCATAGAATCAATCTTCTTTGACATTGCCGCTAGTTGAGCCGACAACACCGTGATGGAATCCACTTCCAATACCCCAGCAACTTTTGGTTGAGGCATTCTAGATGAAGGATATTGGTAGTCATTCGCCACCATGGTCTCTATCAACTCATAAGCTTCTTCATAGCTCTTTGACCAAAATGCTCCTCCCACGGCAGCATCAATGGTCGGCCGGGTTTGCCATCCTAATCCATTGTAGAATGTATTGATTTCAATCCATTGCGGCATCCCGTGGTGTGGACACTTCCTTAGCATCTCCTTATATCTTTCCCAGGCCTCATACAACGATTCTCCTTATTGTTACTCAAATTGAGAGAGAGCACTCCTTATTTTTGCAGTCTTAGCCATAGGGAAGAATTTTTCTAAAAACTTCTGTGCTAAGTCCTCCCAAGTAGTAACCGAACCCAATGGTAGCGAGTGGAGCCAACTCCTCACCTTATCTCTCAATGTGAAAGGGAAGAGCCGAAGCCTCACTGCATCATCCGATACAATATTATCCTTGAAAGTGTTGCAAATTTTATTAAAGCTCAGAAGATGCTCGTTAGGGTCATCAGTAGCCGAACCCCCAAACTGAACTGAGTTCTGTACCATCTGGATTGTCCTCAGTTTGATTTCAAAAGTGTTTGCGGCTATTGCTGGCCTAACTATACTCGACTGTAGCTCATTGATTTTCGGCATAGAGTAATCCCTTAAAGCTTTATGTTCTTCGGCCGCCATCGCTACCGGTGTTTCAGTTTCCTCTTGCGTATTAGCAGTAATTGTATTCAACCTCCAAGCTCTCCCGTTGATGTTATCCTTTCTAGGCACCAAAGCAAAATTTTTAGATCGAGTGCACATACACTAACCAAGAGTACCTGAAACAAAAGAAAAATAAGATAGAAATGAGATAAGATGTGATTTGTCTAAGTTAGACCAATTTAACTTAAACTGATGTTGAAAGTACTAAAAATAATCACAAATCCCCGGCAACGGCGCCAAAAACATGTTGGTCGTTTCGGTGTTAATCAAATCAAACACACACGTGCAAGTATACACGGTCTACAAGTAATATAGAGTAAGTAGATGATCATTCCCACGGAGAAAAAAGAATATTTATAATCTAACATGCAACAGATTTATAGTTATTTCAGGCTGCTTAAACGATTGATTAAAATGTGATTTATCTAACACTAAAGATTAACAAATACTAACTAATTATCAAGTAAATGATTCAAAAAAGGAAGATATGTGATTCTAACTTCACTTAATGCTTCATTCAAATTATACACTTCTTGTTAAGCCTAATTAATTACTTCGAATTGCTAGTGAAGAGCACGAAAGTGAAACATAGCCATCTCTCAATGTACTAAGTCCATATCACATATAATGCACAAATGATAAAATGCACGTGAACACCCAAATTACATAAATCACTATATGTCTATGTGACTTAACATTAATAAGGGTTTAAGCACAAGTTCTCAAATGACTACAAGTGGTGCTTCGGTATATGTCTATCCGAATCACAAATTATGGAGTCTAACACCATGTAGAATCCACAAACACATGCTATTATGATCAGATCTAAACCCATAATTCGTTTCTCAATTCCATATGGATTATCACGGTAATTGATGGCCAATCAAGTAAGCAATTAAGTATGATCATAATAGACAATCTAATAATGATTAACAAGTCTAACAAGGAAGCATATCAAAGTAAACTACACAACAAGATCCATTATAATCTCAAAATGAAGTTTAATTCATGATTGAAGTGAAATCCATAATCCACAATTGAATAAATACTGAAAGATACAAAGAAATAATGAGAGAATTTAGGGTTTGGAGTAAGCAAATTTGAATTCTCTTGCTTCCAATATGAATCTCCAATGATCTTCTAGAGCTTCAATCTCCAACTCTAATCTAATCTAGGGTTTTTCTAATCAAATGGAAGAGTAGACTATCTAATAATGATATATACAAGATGAGGATCCCCAAAGGGTGGAATACCTTTCTATATACTGATATATCTCTATTTTTAAGACCTAATATGACTCTCCTTCATAGTACGCTTCAATGGCACTATTTAATGAAAAAGTCAACTCTGGTCAGCTTCAGAAGTGGCGCGGCCACGCCCTGGATTTTCTACTGCAGTGCCCTCTGGTAGAACAACCATAACTTTTGATCCGGGAGGAGTTACGGGGCCTACGACCTGTTAAATCGAAGATATCGACGAGATATACAACTTTTATTATCTCAGAATTGTGAAATAATGGAAAAATGAAGGTTGAAATTGAGATTGAAGTGACAGCTTGTTCAATGGCAACCCAAAACATTGAAGTTCAACGTCCGTTGGTACAAAGGTCATAACTCTCAGCCTCCGAACTCCGATTGGGATGATTCAAGATGTTCCAAAAAGCTTAGAAGAAGCTCTACAATAAAACTCAAGTTCCAAGCCAAGAGCATGAAATGAAAATGAAATTCCAAATGATGTCCGGATTGCATTTCCTTGCCTTTGCATACCAATGGCCGCTCACACAGTTCCCATGCATAAGATCTACAAAATGAACACAAAATGCATTAAAAGTAACTATGAAACATAGGTTTAAGCAACTAATTCAAGTAGTAGACACTGGATAAGTAGGTATAAAACCTACTTATCATGCATTCCTAGGTTTGACCTTTTGGTTCACTTGGTGGCTCTAGTGAACCAAACTAGAATAAAAGTCCATAATCAATCAGATAGCTATGATGTCGTGCAAATGTTGGTTGATGCGTATGGCCTTACCAATATTAACTGGGCTAAAAATGAGGATGCGTCAAGCAGTGCTCATCAAAAGCCAAATAATTCAGTTACTGTCTTCTACAAGATGTTATCTGAATCGAGGGTCCCATTGTATCTTGGAAATGATAAGCACACCAGGCTATCTGCAGTGACGAAACTCTTACACTTCAAGAATGAGCTTGACTGTAGTGAGAGAGGATTCAATGATTCGCTTGCTATTACCAGCGAGTTTTTACCTAGCAATTATACAGTACCCGCAAATTACTATGAAGTGAAGAAGATGGTAAATGGGTTGAATCTCGGGTATAAGAAATTCGATGCTTGTGAGTAGGATTGCATGTTATACTATAGCGAGGACAAAGATAAGGCACGGTGTGATATCTGCAACTTGCCTCGGTACAAGACGACAAAACGTGGAGGGAAGGAGAAACATGTGTCAAAGAAGATCTTACGCTACTTTCCTCTTGCGTCGAGGTTGCAACGACTATTCATGTCGTCGCACAGTGCTGAGCATATGAGTTGGCATAGAACAAGGGATGTCGTGCCTGGTCAGCTAACTCACCCTGCAGATGGTGATGAATGGAAGAAGTTTGATGCTAATTTTCTAGAATATGCTGAGGAAGTTAGGAATGTCAGGCTTAGCATGGCTACAAATGGCTTTTGTCCATATAATAATTTTAGTCAGCCATACTCTGTTTGGCCAGTGATCATTGTAGCTTAAAATCTTCACCGTCAATATGCATTAGGGATCCACATCTTTTCTTGACTTTACTCATACCAAGGGATAAGAGTCCTACAAAAGACATCAACGTGTACCTCAGGCCATTAGTCGATGAACTTAAGATGTTGTGGAAATTAGGTGTTCAGACTTCTGATAAGGCTATCGGGCAAAATTTTGTTATGAAGGCGGCATTGTTGTGGACTATTACTGACTTTTTAACACTTGGGATGATCAGTGGTTGTTTGACTCACGAGAAGTTGTCATGTTCAGTCTGTATGGGGGATGTGCAAGTCAGACAACTACGTCATGGGCGAAAAACTAGTTTCTTTGGAATTGCTCGTAGATTCTTGCATGTTGAGCACAATTATAGAAAGATGTTTACACAGTTCAACAGAAAGACGGATAAGAACGGGGTTGTTGGTCGCTTGTCGGGCAGCGAGGTATTGGGCTGGCTAAATGATCTGACATTTCCACCGCCAGGGAAGGAGCATGGTAAGTTGAGAGCAATAGGGTATGTGAAAACTCATAACTGGACACACTCGCCCATTTGGTTTGAGTTGCCATACTGGGTCACACTATCACTTCGTTATTGTACAGATGTCATTCATATAGAAAAGAATGTATTCGAGAACTTATTTTACACCGTTCTAGATGCGAGTGGTAAAATAAAAGACAATGATAAAGCACGTAAGGACTTGGAGGCAATGAACATCAGGCGGTAATTGTGGCTCCGACCAAACAACTCAAACCGAAAAGCTCTATTTTGTCTTACAAAACAACATGTTGTAGACATTTGCAAGTGGTTAAGTGCGTTGAAGCTCCCAGATGGATATGCTTCTAACATAACTCGTTGTAGTATGGTTGAGTAGTTGAAAATTACTAGATTCAAAAGTCACGATTTCCATGTGTTCATGCAGAAGCTGATGCCAATTGCATTTTGTGAGATGCTACCATGGAATTTTGTTGATGCCTTGACCGCACTATAAAATTTCTTTCAGGATCTTTGCTCAACAGTTATAAGGTACAGTGATGTGGAGCAGATGGAGAAAAATATAGTGTGGACAATGTGCAAGGTCGAAATGATCTTACCACCGAGGTTTTTTGACTCGATGGAGGATTTTCCTATTCATCTTCCATATGAACTTAAGCTTGGAAGAACGTTGCAATATCGGTGGATGTATCCATTTGAGAGGTAATATCACCCATATTGTGCAATTCTAAATACTTTTATAAGTGAAATTCTTAATTAATTCCGCCGATGCCTAACCATATTTCAGGTATATGCGTCGATTAAAGTAAAAAGTGAAAACCAAAGCTCGTGTAGAGGGTTCTATTGCTGAATGTTATACGGAGGAAGAGCTTTTCAACTTTTGCTCCTTGTACTTTGACGATGTAGTCTCAACGAAGCACAACCGTTTAATTAGGAATGAGGTCGTCGGACCTCAATCTCGTGTTGATGAGTTAGCTATATTCATTTATCCTGCTAAACCATTTGGACATGCGACAAAGACTTACCTAACCGATAAAGATTTGAAGATTGTATCTATATACGTGCTTCTAAATATGCCCGAAGTATCCTCGTACATCAAGTATGTATTATTATATGTGGAAGCTTTAATATTTAGAAGCGTAATAAATTTTTAAAAAACATATTGTTATATCAGTTCATTTGAAGCGGAAGCATATGCCTCTAACCCAGGACTAACTGAAATTAGTATGCACACAAACCAATCATGTTTGATGATAAAGCATATACTTTGTAATTATCTTATTCATTTATTAATAAAAGAGTTATATAATTAAAGGCATTTATTTATCTACATAGTGTTGTTTTTATAATATATGATAAATCAATAGTTTTAAGAAATGCTTTTAGAATCATGATGATGATCATGCTAATGAGATCTAAGTGCTTAGATAGATTAAAACTAAAATAGTTTCCAATCGTTAGATTACTAAAAAGGGAATTAGTGAATCCGTATAGATTGGTACTATTGGCTAGTTTCGGTGTTAATCAAATCAAACACACATATGCAAGTATACACAATCAACAAGTAATATAGAGTAATGAGATGATCGTTCCCACGGAGAAAAATGAATATTTATAATCTAATATGCAACAGTTTTGGAGTTGTTTCGGGCTGTTTAAACGATTGATCAATAAGTGATTTATCTAACACTAAAGATTAACAAATACTAACTAATTATCAAGTAAATGATTTAGAAAAGGAAGATATGGGATTCCAACTTCACTTAATGCCGCATTCAGATTAAATACCTCTTGATAAGCCTATTTGATTACTTCAGATTGCTAGTCGAAAGCACGAAAGTGAGACAAGGCCATCTCTCGATGTACCAAATCTATATCACACATAATCCACAAAAGAGATAGAATATATGTGAACATCCAATATTACCTAAACCACTATATTTCTATGTGACTTAATAGTAAAACAGATTTAAGCACAATCTCTCTCAAATGACTACACGCAGTAATACGATATATGTCTATCCGAATTACAAATTATGAAGTCTATCACATGTAAAAATCATGAACACATGTTAATATGGTCAAATCTACACTTATAATCCATTTTCCAATTTCATATAAGTTATTAGGGTAGTTGGTGATCAAGCAACTAAACAAGCAAAACAAACCATATTAGGCAATCCTTACATAATCAATTAGAGCTCAACATAGAAGCATACAAATCTGAACTTAGGCAAAAAGATCCATTAAAACCCCATAATGGAGATTAGTTCATAACTGAAGCAAAAACCATTATCATAACTCGTTCATACATTGAAAAGAAATTAAAGAAGTAAAGAGAAGCTAAGAGATAAAAAATGCAAATCTGAAATCTCTACTTCAATGATTAACCATTAATGTGTAGCCAAGTTCTTCAAACATCCAATCCAACCCCTAAACTATGCAAAATATAAGATAATCCAAGAGAAATCAAGAAAGAAGCCAAAGATAAAGAAGAGTAGGCTACAAGCTCTCTCTATCTCTCTAAAACCCTAAAACAGTATAAAAATAGCGATTAAAAGATAAGTCTATAACATCCCAATACACCCTAATAAGGAAAAACACGTAAATAGTATTTTTAATAAAAAATCAAACTGTCATTGACCAGCCTGGCGCGGCTGCGTTGCCCCGTAAGCCAGTTGGGGCGCGGGCGCGCTGGCTGTCAAACTGATCCTGGTGCGGCGCGGGCGCGCTGATTTTGTGCTTCATGCTGGCTCGGCCGCGCTACTTGATTTTCCTGCAGGCTGCTGCAAGTCTTCTGCTGGTCTATGCTTTTGGTCCATTTGTTTGCTGCAACTTTTCCTTGCACCTTTGCACTTGTCATTTCACATCCACATGCCTTGCTCACTTTCACTCTACCATAATCCTCAAGTTCGCCATCATGTCGGTTCCATGCCATTTACCACAATGCTCACGATAGAGTTTTCGTTATGCAAACTACAAAATGAAGATAAAACGCATAGAAAGTAACTAAAACACTTGAGATTAAGTTATAGTTCTAGCAAGTAGATAGCCAATAAGTAGGTATAAAACCTACTTATCAAATACCCCCAAACTTAAACTATTGCTTGCCCTCAAGTAACAAACACAAATGCAAACTACATGCTATGCAAACTACGCTACTATAAAGACGAATCCCAAATTTTCAATCATGTTATGAATTCCAATAAGATGCGCCTTAGAGAAATCACAAGATCAATGAACAAAGCATCAAACCAAGCTAAAGTCATAAAGACATAGAATTTGAAAATCAAAATCTGTTGACAATGATGTAGTGTGTGTGTGCTAATATCCACAAATAAGCTTGATAAAGGTAAAAATTCCACATGCTATACTTTAAGAAGGAAAATAAGGCTTTAAGTCAAGAAAACTTAGAACATATGAAGCAACAAACCAATCTAACACATCAATCCAAACTAAGGGTTAACAAAGGGCTTATTATGCTTTTATTTAAACACGAGGGCGATATTTGTGCATTCCCGTGGTTACACCCGACTGTGCAATGCCAAACCCTCTTAGGCTTTTTAATGATACCCATTTAACGAGATTTCGATCAACGACTCCCAAAACAAAAGGCTTTAGGGCGTTGGGTGTAGAGACAATCCCCTAGGGCATACTGGCTCGAATATCAAAGGCCATAGGACTTAGCTTGTAAAGGAGTTTATTCTATTATTTTCTTTTTTTCATTTTATTTTATTTTATTTTTCTTTTCTTTTTCTTTTTAGCATGAATACCCAATGTTTTCCCCCAAACTTGAATGTCTGTATCATTATGGACATTACTCATTTTTTGCGCAATTCTATTCTTAAAAATAGATTTTTACCCTCAGCAGACAAGCATGTGCTAATCTAAACCACAAGCAAATAATAACAATACCGTGCTATCCGATAACATCAAAGCAATAGTTAAAGACTAAATCATGTATGAAACTATAACTAAGCTTAAACTATCAACAGTGTTCAAATTTTTTATAATTCCAATATCATCATCGGCCAAAATGGAATTCAATAGACTAAAACATGGGATCATGCAATGAATTTTTTTTTATGCAAAATTAACTAATAAGTAATAAAATGCAGACTATCATGCAATCTAAACATGCACTACTACTATATGCAACTAATTATAAAGCACTACTACTAACTACAACCCAATACCCCCAAACTTAAGATATACATTGTCCTCAATGGAGATAAAGGGTTAGGAAACTCCCCTAAGTATCGGCATAGCCACCCCGACTATGACTCGGGTGGAAAATCTGGCGGCGGATATGGCATAGCGGAGCTGAAGACTGGAAACTGCACAATTGTCCCCTGCTGAGCAAAAGCCTCGGCTAGGGCACCTGACATCCCATCGACATAGGCTTTGAAGTTGAAGTGCAGCGCGTCCATCCTCGCCTGCAGGTGCCTCATCTGGTGATCATGTCTCGCTGTACTAGCTGGAGGAGGTCATGCTGCCTTGGAAGACTATGGTGGAGGCTCTTGATAATCCATGTGGGCTTGAAAGACAAAATATGGGTTTAGATCTAATCATAGTAGTTTGCGATTGTATGTTCTACATGGCGTTGGGACGTTTGATTTGTGCTTAGGATAGACATATACCAAAGCGCCGCACGTAGTTAAAAGAGAATCTGTGCTTAAACCCTATTTATTTGTAAATCACATAGACATATAGTGGTTTAGACAATGTGGGTTTTCATGTGCGTTCTATCATCTGTGGATTGTATGTGATATGGATTAGGTGCATCGAAAGATGGCCTTATCTCACTTTCGTGTTCTCGACTAACATTCTGTGACGATTAATTTGACCTAACTGGGAGTATGTTGACTTAGATGAATCATTAGGGAAAATTGAGATCTCATATCTTCATTTTCTGATTTTACTCTAGGGTTACTTAGTTTTAAATTAATTGTTTAGTTTTAATTTACAACAATTGATCGCTCGTTTAGATAAGTATAGATACGCTCAAGTATACGCGATCAACAAGTAATAAAGAGTAAGTACATATATCGTTCCCACAGAGAATTAACTAATAAAAGATCGCCAAATCACTAGATCATAACCATCTCAGTCTTATCTAAATGAGTGATCAATTGTTGTAAATTAAAACTAAATAATTAATTTAAAACTAATTAACCCTAGAGTGAAATCAGATAATGAAGATATGAGATCTCAATTTCCCCTAATGATTCATCTAAGTCAACATACTTCTAGTTAGGTCAAATTAATCGTCAATGGTTGCTAGTCGAGAACACTAAAGTGAGATAAGCCCATCTTTTAATGCACCTAATCCATAGCACATACAATCCACGGATAATAGAACGCGCATGAACACCCACATTACCTAAATCACTATATGTCTATGCGATCTACAAGTAAATAGGGTTTAAGCACAGGTTGTCTATTGACTACGAGCGGCGCTTCGTTATATGTCTATCCTAAGCACAAATCATACATCCCAACGCCATGTAGAACATATAATCACTCACTACTACAATCAGATCTAAACCCACATTTCATCTTTCAAGTCCATATGGGTTATCACAGTAATTGGTAGCTAATCAATTAAGCAATTAAAGCACAAATTGTAATAGACAATCACATAACAATCAATAGACCAATATGGAAGAATATCAAAGTAAATTACTCATTAGGTTCTATTGAAACCTCAAAATATAAGCTAACTCATACTAGAATTAAATATACCATCCACAAGTTAAATACACATCATAAGATTACAAGGAAAGAGCAAGAAGAGTATAAAGATAGAGAATGCAAATCTGAGTGCTAAAGCTTCTAAGTTAAATCTTCAATGAAATCCACTTGCTCAAATCTTTTTCTCTAATTAAACCTAGGGTTCTACTCTAATCTAACCTAATCTAATCAAGAGAAGAAGAGAAGAGAGGAGAATATATAATCTAATCTAACCTAAGAGTGGAATCCCCTTTAATCTAATCCTATGTTTCTATCTCTAAGCCCTAATATGAATGCCCATTCTCTTTGCTTCAAACACACTCTTTAATGAAAAAATCATGTCTGGGCGCGTTCAGGAGTGGCACGGCCATGCTAGGAAATGGCTTGGAATTGGGCGCGAGCGCGCTGGAAGCAAATGTCACTTTTTTGGCCTGGGTATTGGCGTGGGCGCGCCTAGAATACACTACAAACTGGCGCGGCCGCGCTGCAAAAATTCTATTGCATTGACCTTTGGTAGAATGACCATAACTTTTGATCCGGGAGAATTTACAAGGCCTGCCACCTGTCAAATTGAAACTATCAAAGAGATCTATAACTTTCATTCTTTGAGAAATGAAAAATAATGGATGGATGAAGCTCTAAATTGGCCTTAAAGTGACAGTTGTGCAATGGCAATCCAAAACCGTGAAGTTCAACATCCGTTGGTTGGTAAAAAGGTCATAACTCTCGCCTCCGAACTCCGATTGAGATGATTCAAGATGTTTCAGAAATCTTAGAAGACGCTCTACAATATGTCCCAAGTTCTAATCCATGAACATGAAATGAATATGAAAGCCCAAACTGACGTTCGGATTGTAATTTCCTTCCTATTTAGCTTCAAATGCCACCAAGAGAGTTCCCAATATGAAAACTACAAAAGAAAGCAAAAATGCATGAAAAGCTAATATAACACATGAGTATAAACAACAAAAGAAGTGAGTTTATATCTAAATAAGTGTTTATAAAACAACTTATCACCTCTGCTGAACGCGCTGGTGGACGAGGCAAAATGAAAACACGGCCTCTAGGATCCGCCTTACCACCGTCCCATTCAGAATACTTTTTTAATTGTGGCATGGTCTATGTCCTTGCTAGGCATCTGAACCTGCTCATCATCGCACTTAACCCCTGCTTGAGCACAGAGCTGTGTCGCCAATGATGCATGCAGAATCCCACCTGTCGTACCTCATCGCATATAGCGGAGCATCGACTGATGAATCAAGTGACAGACGTCGATATACTTGCCGGCGATGATCCCCCACAGAATAATGGCTTTATCAGCCGTAACGTCATGCTAGTGGGTGGAAGGCATCAAATTCGTGCATATAAAATTATTCAATGCCTTGGCATATCAATTCAGTGCGGCGTGTGGGAAGTTCGTCTTTGTATCTGTGCCTGGCTTGATAGCCCACTTGGTTCCAGGCACGCATAGCTCTCTGATCACCATATCGAAATCGATCTCAAACCGCTCAGCAGCAACCCAATTTGCTTCGCCAGCAGGGAGGTTGGGCAAATAGAACACATCACGGATCGCCAACGGAAGATAATTGACTTGCTTGCCCCGTACGAATGAAATGCCGCTCTGTGTCTCTTTGGCGTTTGCATAGAATTCCCGCACTATAGCCTACGGTGCAACCAAGAGAGCTGCTATAACTCTGATCCAACCCCTCTGTCTAGTTATTACTAACATCTGCCTATCCTCTTTGGTCGGCTTGAGACCTCGTTCCTGAACAAAAGACTTGGGCACCAACTTGTGATACTGATTCTGGGCCGACAGGTTGATGAACCTGGATGTGTCCAATATATCCTCACCTTTTCTACTTCTAGAAGATAAAGATGGACTGATTGATCTAGCCCTTTTTGGTCCCATGATATTCTGCAAAAAATTTCACTTGCAAACCCTTAACTTGTGAATCCAAAATAACAAACCCCAAACTTACCCCTGAAATCTGTTGAGCGAACCCTAACTAATGAAGATTGAACCCCAGAACCTCCTCTGAGACCCTTCTGTGTCAGTGATAAGTGGTTTTTAGGACCACTTATTCAGATATTCTCTAGCTTGTTTCGTCGCTTAAACTCAAGTAATCTTGTGCGTTTAATGTGTTTTTCCTTTCTTTTGTGTTTTTCAGGTTTGGGAACCCCCTTTGTGCTAATGGAGCTTAAAAGAGCAAAAGATCACCAAAAAGAAGCAACGCACTGAAACAGGCTCAAGGCAGGATGGCATGGCAAAGAAGTAATGTTAAACGAAGATGCTATGAGGCAGAAAGTGTAAATGAATGAAGGATACAAAGAAGCTACTAAGCAACGAGCAACCAAGTCTAACAAAGCAGCTGCAGAATCCAGAGTTTAGGTGTTGCGCGACCGTGCTCCATACAAGGCATAAACATGCGTGGCCGCGCCAGTCCCTAGCAGACCCAACTTTGACTTTTCAACTGAACGGGCTTGGCTAGAGATTAGGATAAAAGGGGTCTCATTTTTGGCAAGAAAGAATAACACATTTTGGGCCATAAGCCCTAGCCCTAGCTCTCTTCCTTTTCCTTTACATTTCTTGTATAGCTTAGGAGTGGATTAGTGTTAGATTAGTTGTTAGTTAGTTAGATTTTAGGGTTTAGTTAGTTTTTAAAGATTGAAGTAAGTGTTTTGACATCAAAGGATCCAAGCTTGGAGAAAGATTTGCAATTTCTATCCTTAATCTATCCTTGTTATCATTGTATATTCGGATGATGTTTATCAATCTTGTGGATAATATACTTGAGTTATCTATGACTTAGATTATATTTTGAGATTCCAATGGAACCTTTTGAGTAGTTGATGTTGATTTCTCTTCCATGATTGGTTCTCATTGATTGCTATATGCTTATCTATTATGATTCATACTTTTATTGCTTAATTAATTCGCGACTAATTATTGTGATAACCTATGTGGGATCGAAAGACGAAATATGGGTTTAGATCTAATCGTAGTGGTGGACGATTATACGTTCACATGGCGTTGGACGTATGATTTGTGCTTAGAATAGACATATACCAAAGCGCCGCTCGTAGTCAATAGAGGACTTAACCTTAAACCCTAATTATTTGTAAATCGCATTGATATATAGTGGTTTAGGTAATGTGGGTGTTCACGTGCGTCTATCATCTGTGGATTGCACCGTGATATGGTTTAGGTGCATCGAAAGATGGTCTTCTCTTACTTTCATGTTCTCGGCTAATAAACTATCGTGATTGATTTGACCTAATTGGAAGTGTATTGACTTAGACGATTCATTAGGGGAAATTGGGTTCTCTTATCTTCACTATCTGATTTCACTCTAGAATTAATTAGTTTAAGTTTAATTCCTTGCCTAGTTTAAATTAGTTTTTAATTAAATCTCTTTACCGCCCGTTTAAATAAGACTGAGATGATTATGTGCTAGTGGTTTGGCGACCTTTTATCTGTTAAATCTCCATGGGAACGATATCTGTACTTTCACTTTATTACTTGTTGACCGCATATGCTTGCGCGTTAATTGTCGTCATATAAATCGGACAACAAGTTTTTGGCGCCGTTACCAGGGAATTAATTTGATAAATTTTTGCCAACATTAGTTTAATCAAATTAGTCTTAATTTAAACTTTTTATTTTTGTTTAATTCTCTTCCTATATTCTCTTCTCAGGTATAATGGACTTGAATTTCTATCCATGGAATGGTGCAAGGCAAGAGCAACCAAGGGAAGTATACAATGACGGCGTCGACCATTTTTTCTTCACTTTTAGGACATTTGGAGGTTCTCTCGAGGAAGCTGGATACTGTTTTAGCCCAGTAGAGTCGAGAGACGGCAGTGACATATGACTATGGTGCTGGGAGCTGCACGAGCCATCAGGAGCCTATTAGTTTTGGACAGGAGCAGTATGTGGGTGGTTATTCCTACACCGAACCTTATTCCACTTATCAGCCAGATTGGGGGTATCACCCAGACCCTTCAGCAAACCCTTCATCAGACTATTATCAAGACCAATACTGGGATCCAAATCCCGTTTATGCCCCAGAATGCACTTTCTAGACTCCAGTTTATGAGCCTCAATACATTTTTGAGGGTGATACAGAAAATGCAAGATTGGAGGAAGGAGGTGACATATCACTGAAGGACATCTTGATTGAGCAACAGAAGTTAGTCAAGAATATCCAGAACTGGGTAGAGCAAATTAGCAAGGCCTTGATGATAGAGGAAGAACAAGGGATTCAGACCAATAATGCGAGCTATCAAGATCAATACGAGCCAAGTCCAATTTATGCACCCGATCCCATATACAAACCCCCATGTTTACAAGGAGTACAGTCTTCAATGGAATTCATGTATACAAGCTCAAAAAACCAAGAGGAGTTGTTTGAGAGCCATGAACCATCAAACCAAAGTTTTCAATATCAGATGGCCCCCATCAACCATCCTTCTACCAGTGAGACTCAGTACATGGATCCCGTGGCTGAAACAGAAAAGGAAGGATTGGAAATTATGTGGGGGAATTCCATAGCATCGACAGAGGAGACCTTGATTGAGCAAGAGCAATCGATTGAGGATATTTAGATTTGGGTGGAGTAGATTAGCACGACAATAAGGAAGGAGGAGGTATGTGAACAAGAGACAACAGTGCAAGATTTTGTTCCTCCAATGACTGAAGCCGTCAGTTATGACCCTCAGAAAGATTGGTGCTATGAGATGGATGCAGAGACTGATGAAGAGCCTGAGGTGCACTTGGAACTAGACGAGCGAAAGGCAATGGATTTCGAGGAGCCAATTGGAGCTGTGGGGTATGAATGTGAAGTAACAGTGACAATCCCCCAAGAGCTTCCTCCGCCTAAGTGGAACAAGCCAGTCAAGTTTGCACACCCTTGCCCCCTTGGTAGACACATCACGGAGACGAATCTCGATGACACGAGAGATTCTGCAGTCTCGACACCATGGTGGTCAGCAGAAGAGAGAATAGAAGAAGAGTTCATTGTGTGTTCTATGCCTCCACGCCCCTATCTTGTCACAAGCATAACGGAACCTTTGCCTAGCTCCCCAACCTTCAGTACGGGGAATTCTCATATATATCCGATGCTAGGTAGTTTAATCCCAAGTCCTCGCTTATTGGGAAGCCTCCAAAAGTATATTGCAATTCTGATGGATGGAGGGGTTCTCCAATATCGTCGGGGGGTCGGATAGTAGTCTCAGACAGAGTCCAGCTAGAGGACTATAAATCAAGCGCTCGATGAGAGGCACCCCATCATTTCTCTCTCCCCCTCCTTGTTTAATTCTATTTACTTGTCTATCTTTATTTCCCCCCTTTGTTTAATTCTCAGAAGTATAGTTATTAGTTGTACATATTTCCACATTTTTGGTTTTTAAAGGTTCAATGCATACATTTTTGGTTTAAGGCATGAATGCATATAATTTTTGGGTTTATAACGTCTTGGATATACTCATGATGCCCTTGCACATATGATGATGCACAAGCACGTTACATATACGCACATAGGAGTTTTTGGGAAGTCAAATGCATATATCCTGTTATGTTTCATTCTCCTAATTATAAATAGATAATAGTAGGTTTAGTAGTTTTAGAGGGCTTAATAAGTCTTATATCCATGTTTCAGGTGGAAAGCTGCTCGAAATAAAGCAAAGTCACATGCCATGGCTGCTCCAAGTCTAAAATTCTGCAGAAACTGAAAACAGCAGAGGGCGCGGTCGCAGCCATTTAATCCTGCATCCGCGCGCGGCCGCGCGAAGGACAGACGAGGCCTGAACTAAACGAAAATTCAGCAGATTTTTGTGGCAATACTTCATTTCATTCCAAACGAACTCCAAGCCTCCTCTTTCAAAGTAGAAAATCCTTCCTCCTAAACCCTAGAATCCCTTCAAGCAAGCTTCCCATCTTCTATCTCTTCCAATTTTTATCAATCAAACCTAGCTTCATACACAAATTTCCCCCTACACCAAGCCCTAATTTTGAAAATTCATACTTCCTCGGTCGATTTCTCTAACAAACCCATTGCCCTCAACCTCTCAACTTGATCAATTAAGGCAGTGATTTTGGGTCCGAAGGCATAGCAAGAATTTTGAGTTAGGTTGGTTTGGGGAATACAGTGTTGGATTGTTGCCTTCAATATTCAATTCTTACATCATCCAAGAGGAGTAGGAGGGAGTCCACATCCAAGGGCAGTGATTCTGAGGAAGGAGGCGATGGCATCGACTATGATGACCACAAGTTCATGATAGTAGTGTGCATACAAACCAATCATGTATGATGACAAAGCACATACTTTGTAAACAATCTTATTTATTTATTAACAAAATATTCATTTAAGGCATATAATTATCTACATGGTGCTGTTTTTATAATATGTAAATAACCCATAGTTTTAAGCAATGCTTTTGGAATCATGATGAGATCATGCTAATGAGATCTAAATTCTTAGAAAGCTTATAAACTAAAATAGTTCCCAATTGTGGGATTACTAAAATGGGGATTTGTAAATTCGGATAGATTGGTACATATGTTGCTTGCTCATTGGATGAGGATGACTGATCTCATGGTCATTTGTGTGGAGACATTAAAGCAAGTATGTAGGTGCTTATTGGAGAATAAGTTCACTGAACGTGACTCGCTATGGAATACCTAATGGAGTTTTACTCGCATGTCAATAGGAATTCCTAATGTGATAGTAGTACATGTGATCCTTGGACTTGAGATCATCATAGTATCTTGTATGTAACAAATTATACTTTGACTAATTCCTTAAGGCCTTTTAAGGCATATATAGGGTATGCTTCGATGTAATGAGTTACATATGGAGATAATGAAAGATCAATAAAGAATCTACCACCTCTAGTAAAAGAGAAGATATGTCCTATGTGATTCGTTAAATGACAACCCAGGAATCCTTGGCCAAGGTAGAATGAAATTAGAAAGAGTTTTCTAATTTGTATTATTTGGAGTTGTGCATTTTCTAATCGAAATACATATGATTAAATAAATTAAGACTTGACAGTAAATCCATGTCTTATATTTAATTGGGACATTGTATGGTGGAAGGATTGAATTGTACGGTAACTATTAACTCACAGGTTCTTTTATGATTAATGTTGAAATCTATATTATCTGGAAAGTCGTTGATCGCTAGGAAGGCTTATCCCTATTGTAGAATAAATGTTATTTATTTAAATAGATTATTAGTTTAATTTGTTTATTTAAATAAGATTAGAATTGTTATAATTGATTTATTCACAACCGGTTTAATATGGAGAACCTAAAGGGTCACACCATAAAAGGAAGAAGAATTATTTAAGAAGAAAATGGCATGATAGTAATAATGCATTAAGTATAATTAATTTAATCTATGATGATAGAATAAATTAAATAGCTTAATGTTTATTATTTAATATTTTAGAAATATTAAATATAAATTAATAAGAGGAGTCTTATTAATATTATTATTATTATTATTATTTTAATTCTAAAGGAGTTTAGGAATTAATATAATATCAGTACTCTCTCTCAATCCTAATAAAGATTAGGATATAAATTAATTAAAAGTAATTAATTAATTAATTAAATAAAACCCTATTCTAATTGGATTAGGAGGGTTAACCTAATATCTATATAAGAGAGTCTTATATATCAGAAATAAGGTACGTGAATTTTTCAAGAGTTGGGAGTACACATATTCTATAGAGATAGAAACAAGGGTTAAGCCAATAACCCATCTTACTGAGTTCTTCATCTTCCTTGGTGGATCATCGTTAGAGGCCAAACATTTGGGTGGCTGACATTGATCAAGGGAAGGAGCCACTACAGAGGAATCAAAGGAATCAAAGGAGTAGAACTTATACCTGAGGAAGCTTGGATCTTCAAAGGTATAATTCTGTTTTTCTCCTTCTTCATTCACTGATAATTGATGCATAAGAATGATCATGGTAATGGGTTTGTATAAATTTTTGAAAACCTAGTTTTTTACGCTTCCGCCCTATTTATGTGATTTGATTGCATGATTGCGTTACGTACACACCCAACAGTGGTATCAGAGCCAATCTTGTGCTAATTATCAGTCTATGTGATTCCATACATGTATGATATGCGATTCGATCGAGTTTTGGGCAACAAAAATTTTTCAGATTCTGCGAAGCTGCGCCGGTACAAGGCAATATTGCTGCGCAGCTGCGCCGGGTGCTGTTCCTGGTTTTCATGCTGCGCAGCTGCGCCAGTTCCCTTTACATTCTTGGCGCAGCTGCGCCACTGGACAGGAACTGAATTTTTTTTTGTTTTATTTAATTAAATGAATGGTTTATTTAATTAATAAAGGTTTAAAATAAAGATGTTTATTTTATATGAAATGAGATTTCAGAATTGCTAAAATTAAAGAGTTTAATTTGGAATTGTTTTTGAATGAAATAAAGGAGTTTATTTTTCCAAAAACAAAGTTTAGCAAACTTTTGCGCATTAACTGATATTAATACATATATGGAATGAATTTATTTTCATGAGATGAATAAGTTTTATTGATACGTATGATGATATGTATGGTAATAAAAGGGATTGATTATGGACTATGACCAATGTGATTGGATTTTATTTTGGTTGAATGCTTGAATGAATGGGTTTAATAAAATGGGGTCTGCGTACCTCGTCTTCTCTAATTTTATTCTCGATATAAATTATATCTCCTTTCTATGTACTTCCCCTTGACTACTGATCAAGGTTTCTATTTAATTTTAAATAGTTAATGTAATAGAGATAGTTAGAATTATTTTGAAGAAATTGGAGACCAAGGAGCAAGGAACGCGTGAAGACTCATTTGTATGGAGCCAGGGTTTAAATATAATAGTTATATTTAAATTTAAATTATTGCACTCCTAGGTTTGACCTTTTGGTTCACTTGGTGGCTCTACTGAACCAAACTAGAATAAAAGTCCATAATCAATCCGGGTAGAATATAGTATTCTATATTGCATGCTAAATATTATATATATTATATTTTATACAAACATGCTTCGCATGTTTAATAAAATGATGCGTATTTTATATATATATGTGCATGCGCGCTTAAAAAAATGAGACAAATAATAACAAACCCCTCAAAGAAATATTATTAAGTCTGAAGCGTTCAAATGATATTTGGAATATCGAACGTCGCCTTCTAGCATGATTAGTTAATAGAGTATTAAATATTTAATATGAGTTTGTTGTGCTATCCACAAGGCGAGTATTGAATATTTAAGATGTTAATTAATCACATTTGATGCTTATCAAGAAAATTGAACGATCTAGTCTTGTTGTGCTATCCACAAGGACGAAAAATTTTCTTTTTTGAATTTATGGAAGTGCTAGGCTGGACTTAACTTAAATCATTTTAGTTCGGATGTGCACACACATGACCATTATGATTTAAGAGGCAAAATAAAAGGAGTTACATGGTGATGTAATTGACAAGAGTTGTCTACCTATTTATTTGTATATCACTTGTTGTGCTATCCACAAGGTTATATACATTTGAAATGGGATCCTTAATCTCACTAGCAAATCTTTAATTAGATGTTGCCGAACTATATAAGTGAGGGTAATATAGTTTGATGGGAGATACCAATTTAAAATAAAGACCTAAATTTATTTTGGTATGCAAAGTTAATAAAATGAATGTTTGCTAAAATGTTGTCTTTTCACATGCAGAATTTTAAAACTGTCAAAATCACTAATCTCACTACGAAGCATACTTGATGCAAATAAGCTTACCGGCCCGAATTATGAGGACTGGCTAAGAAATCTGAGAATTGTTCTCACTGCTGAAAAGATTTCTTATGTCCTAAATTCCACTATCCCTGAATCTGTTTCAGAAACAGCCTTTGAGGAAGAGATTGCCAGTTTCAATAAGTGGCAAGATGATGCATCTGTGGCTCAATGCATCATGCTCGCTTCCATGAATAATGAGCTTCAGCGTCAGCATGAAAAAATGGATGCTCCTGCTATGCTGCTTCACCTCAAGGAGTTGTATGGTGAATAGAGTAGGACTACTAGATATAAGATATCTAAGGAGCTCTTCCGATCTCGGATGACCGAGGGCACTGCCGTCGAGACTCATGTTCTGAAGGTAATCAATTTGATTGAACGCCTTGGACAGCTTGGGTTCGTCATGGATGGGGAGTTGAGTCAAGACTTGGTCTTGCAGTCACTCCCTGAGACCTTCTCGCAGTTTGTGGTTAATTTTCACATGAATAAGCTAGATGTCAGCTTACCTGAGCTGCTTAACATGTTGAAAACTGCAGAAGGTCACTTCTCATCCAAAAAGAACCATGTCTTGATGGTGGATTCTTCCAATAAAAGGAAGAGGCCCAGGGTGTCTTCTGAAAAGAAGAAATCTAAGAAGGCTAAGGGAAAAGGGAAAGAAAAGGAGCAAAAGAAACCTGAACCAGCTAAAGGAATGTGCTTTCATTGCAATGAGCCGGGACATTGGTAGAGGAACTGCAAGAAGTTTCTAGCAGAGAAGAAGCTTGGAGAAGCTTCGACTTCCAATCAAGGTTTGTTTATGATTGAAATTAATTTTTCTGAAAGTCATAATTCTACTTGGGTATTGGATACCGGCTGTGGTTCTCACATATGTAATACTGTGAAGTGACTGGTCAGAAGTAGAAAGCTGAACAATGATGAGGTGATCCTACTAGTGGGGAATGGAGCAAAGGTTGCTGCATTAGCTGTAGGAACTTATTGTTTAGCAATGCCTTCGGGCAAATCCATTTATCTTAATAATTGTTATTATGTTCCGAATATTATTAAAAACATTATTTCAATTTCTGTATTAGATATGGAAGGTTTTGACGTTATTATAAAGAACAATGGTTGTTCTATTTATAAAGACGATGTTTTATATGGTATTGGAAATTTGCGAAATGGACTTTATACACTTGACTTACAAGAAAATATATTTCAAATTGAACAAATTAAGAAAAGGAAAAGAGATGATATTAATTATACCTATATGTGGCACTATAGACTCGGTAATATCAATGAAACAAGATTATCCAAGTTGCATAAAGATGGGCTCCTCGAGCTATCTGATTATGAATTATATCCAACTTGTGAATCTTGTCTCATGGGTAAAATGACTAAATCTCCTTTTAGTGGAAAAGGAGAGAGAGTTACAGAGTTGTTGGCATTGATTCACACAGACGTTTGTGGACCTATGACAACAAGTGCACGGGGTGGGTATTCTTATTTTATTACTTTCACTGATGATCACTCAAGATTTGGATATGTGTATTTAATGAAATATAAATCAGAATCATTTGAAAAGTTCAAAGAGTTCAGAAGTAAAGTAGAGAAACAAACGGGCAAGAGTATTAAGATACTTTGATCAGATCGAGGTGGAGAATACTTAAGCAGTGAGTTTCTCAATTGTCTCAGAGAAAATGGTATAATCTCACAATCGACTCCTCCAGGTACACCACAGTTAAATGGAGTATCTGAAAGGAGAAATCGAACACTGTTGGACATGGTTCGATCCATGATGAGTTTTACCGACCTTCCAATTTCCTTATGGGGATATGCCCTAGAAACGGCTGCATACCTACTTAACAAGGTACCTACCAAATCCGCCCCAAAGACTCCATATGAGATGTGGAAAGGGAGGAAACCAAATCTTAAGCATGTTAAGACTTGGGGTTGTCTAGCTTATGTCAAAAAGTTTGAAAATGATAAGCTACAGACTAAATCTGATAAGTATAGATTTGTGGGATACCCTAAAGAAACCGTAGGGTATTATTTCTATCATCCAACTGATCAAAAGGTGTTTGTTGTGAAACATGCTACCTTCTTGGAGAAAGAGTTTATCCATGAAGGGGTCAGTGGGAGCAAGATATATCTTGAAGAAGTTCAAGAACCACAAGTTACCACGGACCAAAGTCAAGTACCTAACCAAGTAGAAGAACCTACTGTACCACACCCTGTTCGTAAATCTGGAAGAGTACCGAAGATACCTGAGAGGTATGGATTCGTTATAGAGGATAACGATGAGGTACACATCATGAATGATGATGATCCATTGAATTACGAACAGGCTATGAGTAATAAAGACTCAGGGAAATGGCTTGAAGCCATGAAATCCGAAATGGACTCCATGTATGAAAAAAAAGTATGGTCTTTGGTTTCACCACCAGAAGGTATTAAACCTATTGGGTGTAAATGGGTTTTTAAGAAAAAGACTGGAGCAGACGGAAAGGTAGAGACCTATAAGGCCCGACTGGTTGCAAAAGGTTTCAAACAAAGACAAGGAGTTGACTATGATGAAACCTTCTCACCAGTAGCCATGCTCAAGTCCATTTGGATTTTGCTTGTGATTGCAGCTTACAACGACTATGAGATCTAGCAGATGGACTGTGAAAACGGCCTTTCTCAATGGGAAACTTGAGGAGGATGTGTATATGACACAACCAGAGGGATTTATTTCAAAAGTTGGAACAAATCAAGTCTGTAAGCTACAACGATCCATTTATGGGTTGAAGCAAGCTTCTCGTAGATGGAACATTCGTTTTGATGAGACAATCAAAGAGTTTGATTTTATCAAAAATGAGGGTGAACCATATGTATACAAGAAGGTTAGTGGGAGCGTAGTATCATTCCTTGTATTATATGTTGATGATATATTACTGATAGGGAATGACATTCCTATGTTACAATCCATTAAAATCTGGTTATCTAAAAACTTCTCCATGAAGGACTTGGGTGAAGCATCCTATATTTTGGGGATAAAGATCTATAGAGATAGATCTAAAAGGATGCTCGGCTTATCCCAAGGAACGTACATTGATACGATGCTAAAGAGGTTTAGCATGGAAGATTCCAAAAGAGGTCTCATGCCGATGAGCCATGGAATAAATCTCTCCAAGAAACAGGCCCCAAAGACACCTGAGGAGAGAGACCGTATGAGTAAGATCCCATATGCTTCTGCAATAGGATCTATCATGTACGGTATGATATGTACTAGACCGGATGTTGCTCACGCACTTAGTGTAACAAGAAGATACCAGTCGAATCCAGGAGAAGAGCACTGGAAGGCAGTGAAAAATATCCTAAAGTACTTGAGAAGGACTAAAGATATTTTTCTTGTCTACGGTGGGTCTGAATTAAAACTCGAGGGATTCACGGACTCAAGTTTTCAAACAGACCAAGATGACAGTAAATCTGTTTCAGGGTATGTGTTTACCTTGAACGGAGGTGAAGTGAGTTGGAAGAGTTCCAAGCAGCAAACAGTTGATGATTCAGTGACAGAGGCAGAGTATATAACTGTAAGTGAAGCTGCAAGTTGATGTTTCGGATGAAAAGTTCATTATAGAACTAGGAATAGTTTCTAAGTCTCATCTTGAATCTAAACATGTGTTGCGGCACTTTGATTAAAGAAATCATTGAAAGAGGAGAGTGTAGACTCTCAAGACAACATTGCAGATCCATTTACTAAAGCTTTAACACAACAACAGTTTGATCGTCACTTAGAGAAGATGGGTATGAGATACCATGGCGATTGGCTTTAGTGCAAGTGGGAGATTGATAGTAGTGTGCATACAAGCCAATCATGTATGATGACAAAGCACATGCTAATGAGATCTAAATTCTTAGAAAGCTTAAAAACTAAAATAGTTCCCAATTGTGGGATTACTAAAATGGGGATTAGTAAATCCGGATAGATTGGTACATATGTTGCTTGCTCATTGGATGAGGATGACTGATCTCATGGTCATTTGTGTGGAGACACTAAAGAAAGTATGTAGGTGCTTATTGGAGAATAAGTTCACTGAACGTGACTTGCTATGGAATACCTAATGGAGTTTTACTCGCCTGTCAATAGGAATTCCTAATGTGATAGTAGTACAAGTGATCCTTGGACTTGAGATCATCATAGTATCTTGTATGTAACAAATTATACTTTGACTTAATCCTTAAGGCCTTTTAAGGCATATATAGGGTATGCTTGGGTATAATGAGTTGCATATAGAGATAAGGTATAATCAATAAAGAATCTACCACCTCTAGTAAAAGAGGAGATATGTCCTATGTGATTCGTTAAATGACAACCCAGGAATCCTTGGCCAAGGTAGAATAAAATTAGAAAGAGTTTTCTAATTTGCATTATTTGGAGTAGTGCGTTTTCTAATCGAAAAACATATAATTAAATAAATTAAGACTTGACAGTAAATCCATGTCTTATATTTAATTGGGACATTGTATGGTGGAAGGATTGAATTGTACAGTAACTATTAACTCACAGGTTCTTTTATGATTAATGTTAAAATCTATATTATCTGAAAAGTCGTTGATCGCTAGGGAGGCTTATCCCTATTGTAGAATAAATGTTATTTATTTAAATAGATTATTAGTTTAATTTGTTTATTTAAATAAGAGTAGAATTGTTCTAATTGATTTATTCACAACCGGTTTAATATGGAGAACCTAAAGGGTCACACCATAAAAGGAAGAAGAATTATTTAAGAAGAAAATGGCATGATAGTAATAATGCATTAAGTATAATTAATTTAATCTATGATGATAGAATAAATTAAATAGCTTAATGTTTATTATTTAATATTTTAGAAATATTAAATATAAATTAATAAGAGGAGTCTTATTAATATTATTATTATTATTATTATTTTAATTCTAAAGGAGTTTAGGAATTAATATAATATCAGTACTCTCTCTCAATCCTAATAAAGATTAGGATATAAATTAATTAAAAGTATTTAATTGATTAGGAGGGTTAACCTAATATCTATATAAGAGAGTCTTATATATCAGAAATAAGGTACTTGAATTTTTCAAGAGTTGGGAGTACACATATTCTATAGATATGGAAACAAGGGTTAAGCCAATAACCCATCTTACTGAGTTCTTTATCTTCCTTGGTGGATCACCGTTAGAGGCCAAACATTTGGGTGGCTGACATTGATCAAGGGAAGGAGCCACTACAAAGGAATCAAAGGAATCAAAGGAGTAGAACTTGTACCTGAGGAAGCTTGGATCTTCAAAGGTATAATTCTATTTTTCTCCTTCTTCATTCACTGATAATTGATGCATAAGAATGATCATGGTAATGGGTTTGTATAAATTTTTGAAAACCTAGTTTTTTACGCTTCCGCCCTATTTATGTGATTTGATTGCATGATTGTGTTACGTACAAACCCAACAGTTCATTAGTCTTAAGGCGCAAAAAAATCGATCATGATGCTGTAGTATGAAGGACATTTATGCCAGAGTGAGGGTTAGCGCCAGACAGGAATTTGGACGGGCGTATAGGCCTCTATGATCAGGGGGAGGGGATGGAATTCATTCTGTGAGGAGCCTTTGGCTGCCCCCGTCTCTGTGGTTCAGGAATTCTAAGCCAACGCAAAATTCACCACGTCCAATAAGGTCTTCGTGCAGGGCTGTAAGATGTCTTATGCAAAGGAGCACATCAATAAGTTATTCGATCTACCCAACATTGCATTGGACGCACCTGACTCACTTTGTGCTAGGGCGTCGGGGTTGGAGATGGACGCTATTAGTGATTATCTGTGCAAGCCAGGCACTATTTGGAAGTTGAAGCAGGGGACCAATCAGAAGCTCCATTTGATAGTAGTGTGCGTATGATGATAAAGCACATACTTTGTAAACAATCTTATTTATTTATTCATAAAATATTCATTTAAGGCATTTAATTATCTACATGGAACTGTTTTTATAATATGTAAATAACCCATAGTTTTAAGCAATGCTTTTAGAATCATGATGAGATCATGCTAATGAGATCTAAATTCTTAGAAAGCTTAAAAACTAAAATAGTTCCCAATTGTGGGATTACTAAAATGAGGAGTAGTAAATCCGGATAGATTGATACATATGTTACTTTCTCATTGGATGAGGATGACTGATCTCATGGTCATTTGTGTGGAGACACTAAAGAAAGTATGTAGGTGCTTATTGGAGAATAAGTTCACTGAACGTGACTCGCTATGGAATACCTAATGGAGTTTTACTCGCCTGTCAATAGGAATTCCTAATGTGATAGTAGTACAAGTGATCCTTGGACTTGAGATCATCATAGTATCTTGTATGTAACAAATTATACTTTGACTTATTCCTTAAGGCCTTTTAAGGCATATATAGGGTATGCTTGGGAATAATGAGTTGCATATGGAGATAAGGTATGATCAATAAAGAATCTACCACCTCTAGTAAAAGAGGAGATATGTCCTATGTGATTCGTTAAATGACAACCTAGGAATCCTTGGCCAAGGTGGAATAAAATTAGAAAGAGGTTTCTAATTTGTATTATTTGGAGTTGTGCATTTTCTAATCGAAAAATATATAATTAAATAAATTAAGACTTGACAGTAAATTCATGTCTTATATTTAATTAGGACATTGTATGGTGGAAAGATTGAATTGTACGGTAACTATTAACTCACAGCTTCTTTTATGATTAATGTTGAAATCTATATTATCTAGAAAGTCGTTGATCGCTAGGGAGGCTTATCTCTATTGTAGAATAAATATTATTTATTTAAATAGATTATTAGTTTAATTTCTTTATTTAAATAAGATTAGAATTGTTTTAATTAATTTATTCACAACCGGTTTAATATGGAGAACCTAAAGGAAGGAAGAGGAATTATTTAAGAAGAAAATGACATGATAGTAATAATGCATTAAGTGTAATTAATTTAATCTATGGTGATAGAATAAATTAAATAGCATAATGTTTATTCTTTAATATTTTAGAAATATTAAATATAAATTAATAAGAGGAGTTTTATTAATATTATTATTATTATTATTATTTTAATTCTAAAGGAGTTTAGGAATTGATATAATATCAGTATTCTCTCTCAATCCTAATAAGATTAGGATATAAATTAATTAAAAGTGATTAATTAATTAATTAAATAAAACCCTATTCTAATTGGATTAGGAGGGTTAACCTAATATCTATATAAGAGAGTCTTATATCAGAAATAAGGTACGTGAATTTTTCCAAAGGTTGGGAGTACACATATTCTATAGATATAGAAACAAGGGTTAAGCCAATAACCCATCTTCCTAAGTTCTTCATCTTCCTTGGTGGATTACAGTTAGAGGCCAAACATTTGGGTGGCTGACACTGATCAAGGGAAGGAGCCACTACAGAGGAATCAAAGGAATCAAAGGAGTAGAACTCGTACCTGAGGAAGCTTGGATCTTCAAATGTATAATTCCATGTTCTCTCTTTTCTGTTATTTATAATTAACACAAAGCATGATCATGGTTATGGGTTTGTATAAATTTTTGAAAACCTATGTTTCGCGCTTCCGCCCTATTTAAGTGATTTGATTGCGTGATTGCATTACGTACAACCCCAACAGTGGTATCAGAGCATAACTTTGTGCTAATTATCAATTTTATGATTCCATGTTTGAATTGATGTGAGAATTGGATCGAATTTTTTGGACAAAATCGTTTTTTGCAAGTTTCTGCGAAGAACGGCACAGCTGCCCAGTTCATTACTGGCGCAGCTGCGCCGGTCTGCAAAAACTGGCGTTTCAGGATACCTACGCAGCTACGTAGCATCCCAGTTCATTCTGGACGCAGTTGCGCCAGTTCCTAAACAGGCCCTGAAATTTGTTTTTTTATTAATTAAGTAAACTGTTTATTTAATTAATAAAGTTTTAAAATAAAGATGTTTATTTTATTTGAAATATGATTTCAGATTACTAAAATTAAAGGAGTTTAATTTAGATTTATTTTTGATTAAAATAAAAGAGTTTATTTTGTTTCAAAAATAAAATTTAGCAAAAACTTTTGTCCATTAAATGACATCGATCCATATATGGAATAGCTTTATTATTCATGAGATGAATGGATATTTATTGATGCATATGTTGATGTGTATGATAATAAATGGGGTTGACTATGGACTATGACCAATGTGATTGAATTTTATTTTGGGTGAATGCTTGAATCAATGGGTTTTATAAAATGGGGTCTGCGTACCTCGTCTTCTCTAGTTTTATTCTCGATGTAAGTTCTATCTCCTTCCTATGTACTTTCCCTTGACTGCTGATCAAGGTTTCTATTTAATTATAGTTTATGTAATAGAAATAGTTAGAATTATCTTGAAGAAACTGGAGACCAAGGAGGAAGGAGCGCGTGAAGACCCATTTGTATGGAGCCCGGGTTTAAATGTAATAGTTACATTTAAAATTTAAATTCTTGCACTCCTAGGATTGACCTTTTGGTTCACTTGGTGGCTCTAGTGAGCCAAACTAGAATAAAAGTCCATAATCAATCCGGGTAGAATATAGTATTCTATATCGCATGCTAAATATTATATATATATCTTATATATTATGCAAATATGCTTCGCATGTTTAATAAAATGACGCGTATTTTATATATATATGTGCATGCGCGCTAAACAAGATGAGACAAATAATAACAAACCCCTCAAAGAAATAATATTAAGTCTGAAGCGTTCAAATGATATTTGGAATATCGAACGTCGCCTTCTAGCATGATTAATTAATAGAGTATTAAATATTTAATATGAGTTTGTTGTGCTATCCACAAGGCGAGTATTGAGTATTTAAGATGTTAATTAATCACATTTGATGCTTATCAAGAAAATTGAACGATCTAGTCTTGTTGTGCTATCAACAAGGACGAACAATTTTTTTTTTGAATTTATGGAAGTGCTAGGCTGGACTTAACTTAAATCATTTTAGTTCGGATGTGCACACATATGACCATTATGATTTGAGAGGCAAAATAAAAGGAGTTACATGGTGATGTAATTGACATGAGTTATCTACCTATTTATTTGTATATCACTTGTTGTGCTATCCACAAGGTTATATACATTTGAAATGGGATCCTTAATCTCACTAGCAAATCTTTAATTAGATGTTGCCGAACTATATAAGTGAGGGTAATATAGTTTGATGAAAAATAGTGGGAGATACCAATTTAAAATAAAGACCTAAATTTATTTTGGTATACAAAGTTAATAAAATGGATGTTTGCTAAAAATGTTGTCTTTTCACATGCATAATTTTAAAAATATCAAAATCATTAATCTCACTATGAAGCATACTTGATGCAAATAAGCTTACCAACCCGAATTATGAGGACTGGCTAAGAAATCGGAGAATTATTCTCACTGCTGAAAAGATTTCTTATGTCCTAAATTCAACTATCCCTGAATCTGTTTCGAAAACAGCCTCTGAGGAAGAGATTGACACTTTCAATAAGTGGCAAGATGATGCATCTGTGGCTCAATGCATCATTCTCACATCTATGAATAACGAGCTTCAGCGTCAGCACGTAAATATGGATGCTCCTGCTATGCTGCTTCACCTCAAGGAGTTGTATGGTGAACAGAGTAGGACTGCTAGATATGAGATATCTAAGGAGCTCTTCCGATTTTGAATGACCGAGGGCACTGCCGTCGAGACTCATGTTCTAAAGGTAATCAATTTGATTGAACGCCTTGGACAGCTTGGGTTCGTCATGGATGGGGAGTTGAGTCAAGACTTGGTCTTGCAGTCCCTCCCTGAGACCTTCTCACAGTTTGTGGTTAATTTTCACACGAATAAGCTAGATGTCAGCTTGCCTGAGCTGCTTAATATGTTGAAAACTGCAGAAGGTCACTTCTCATCCAAGAAGAACCATGTCTTGATGGTGGATTCTTCCAATAAAAGGAAGAGGCCCAAGGTGTCTTCTGAAAAGAAGAAATCCATGAAGGCTAAGGGAAAGGGGAAAGAAAAGGAACAAAAGAAACCTGAACTAGCTAAAGGAATGTGCTTTCATTCCAATGAGCCGGGACATTGGAAGAGGAACTGCAAGAAGTTTCTAGCATTGAAGAAGCTTGGAGAAGCTTCGACTTCCAATCAAGGTTTCTTTATGATTGAAATTAATTTTTTTGAAAGTCATAATTCTACTTGGGTATTGAATACCGGTTGTGGGTCTCAGATATGTAACACTGTACAGGGACTGGTCAGAAGTAGCAAGCTGAACAATGAAGAGGTGATCCTACGAGTGGGGAATGGAGTAAAGGTTGCTGCATTAGCTGTAGGAACTATATTGTTTAGCAATGCCTTCGGGCAAGTCCATTTATCTTAATAACTGTTATTATGTTCCGAATATTATTAAAACATTATTTCAATTTCTGTATTGGATATGGAAGGTTTTGACGTTATTATAAAGAACAATAGTTGTTCTATTTATAAAGACGATGTTTTATATGGTATTGGAAATTTGCGAAATGGACTTTATACACTTGACTTACAAGAAAATATATTTCAAATTGAAAAACTAGGAAAAGGAAAAGAGATGATATTAATTATACCTATATGTGGCACTGTAGACTCAGTCATATCAATGAAATAAGATTATCCAAGTTGCATAAAGATGGGCTCCTCGAGCTATCTGATTATGAATCATATCCAACTTGTGAATCTTGTCTCATGGGTAAAATGACTAAATCTCCTTTTAGTGGAAAAGGAGAAAGGGTTACAGAGTTGTTGGCATTGATTCACACAGACGTTTGTGGACCTATGACAACAAGTTCACGGGGTGGGAATTCTTATTTTATTACTTTTACTAATGATCACTCAAGATTTGGATATGTGTATTTAATGAAATACAAATCAAAATCATTTGAAAAGTTCAAAGAGTTCAGAAGTGAAGTAGAGAAACAAATGGGCAAGAGTATTAAGATACATCGATCAGGTCGAAGTGGAGAATACTTAAGCGGTGAGTTTCTTAATTATCTCAAAGATAGTGGTATAATCTCACAATAGACTCCTCCAGGTACACCACAGTTAAATGAAGTATCTGAAAGGAGAAATCGAACACTGTTGGACATGGTTCGATCCATGATGAGTTTTACCGACCTTCAAATTTTCTTTCTGGGGTTATGCCCTAGAAACGGCTGCATACCTACTTAACAAGGTACCTACCAAATCCGCCCCAAAGACTCCATATGAGACGTGGAAAGGGAGGAAACTAAATCTTAAGCATGTTAAGACTCAGGGTTGTCCAGCTTATGTCAAAAAGTTTGAAAATGATAAGCTACAAACTAAATCCGATAAGTGTAGATTTGTGGGATACCTTAAAGAAATCGTATGGTATTATTTCTATCATCCTACTGATCAAAAGGTGTTTGTTGCGAAACATGCTACCTTCTAGGAAAAGAGTTTATCCATGACAGGGTCAGTGGGAGTAAGATACATCTAGAAGAAGTTCAAGAACCACAAATTACCACGGATCAAAGTCAGGTACCTAACCAAGTAGAAGAACCTACTGTACCACACCCTGTTCGTAAATCTGGAAGAGTACCGAAGATACTTTAGAGGTATGGATTCGTTATAGAGGATGACGATGAGGTACACATCATGAATTATGATGATCCATTGAATTATGAACAGGCTATAAGTAATAAAGACTTAGAGAAATGGTAGATGACCATAAAATCTAAAATGGATTTGGAAGCTATGCTTATGTCCATTTGGATTTTTCTTGCGATTGCAGCTTATTTTACTTAATCTGGGAAAATGGACGTGGAGACGCCCTTCCTTAAATATACATTATTAGGAGAATGTATGTATGATACAGTCAGATGATTTTTGTTTCAATGGTTGAAGCAAATCATGTATATGAGCTACAACAATCCATTCGTGGATTGAAGCAAGATTTTCGTAGATGGAACTTTCGTTTTGATGAGTCAATCAAAGAGTTTGATTTTATCAAAAACGAGGATGAACCATGTGTGTACAAGAAGGTTAGTGGGAGCGCTGTATTAAATGTTGATGATATATTACTGATAGGGAATGAAATTCCTATGCTAAAATCAATCAAAATAAAGTTGTCTAAACATTCCTCCATGAATGATTTGGGTAGAACATCCCGCATTGGGATATAAATCTGTATTAATAGATTTAAAAGGTTGTTCAGCTTAACTTAAGGAAACGTATATTCATTAGATGCTAAAGGCGTTTAGCATGGCAAACTCCAAAAGAGTGCCTCATGATGATGAGCCATGGAGTGTATCTCTCTAATATTGTCCTCAGTAAAAGAGAGATCGCATGAGTTACTATCATGTATGCAATGAAATATACGAGACTTGATGTTGATCAGTCAGATTCTGGAGAAGATCACTGTGAGACAGTGATAAACATCCCAAAGTACTTAACTGACACTAAGGATGTCATCATGACACGTGATGGGTCTGAATAAATCTAGAGTGCTAAACATAATCAAGTTTTCAGACTGACCAAGATGACAGTAAATCCACTATAGGGTAAGTTGTTACCTTGAAAGGTGGTGCAGTGAAATTGAAAGGATCCAAACAGCAAAAGGTTGCTGATTTAGTGACAAAGACAAAGTATATAACTGTAAGTGAAGCTGCAAGTTGATGTTTCGGATGAAAAGTTCATTACAGAACTAGGAATAGTTCCTAAGTCTCAACTTGAATCTAAAACATGTGTTGCGGCACTTTGATTAAAGAAATTATTGAAAGAAAAGCATATAGACTCTCAGGATAACATTGCAGATCCATTTACTAAAACTCTAACACAACAGCAGTTTGATCGTCACTTAGAGAATATGAGTATGAGATACCATGGCGATTGGCTTTAGTGCAAGTGGGAGATTGATAGTAGTGTGCATACAAGCCGATCATGTATGATGATAAAGCACATACTTTGTAAACAATCTTATTTATTTATTAATAAAATATTCATTTAAGGCATTTAATTATCTACATGGTGCTGTTTTTATAATATGTAAATAACCCATAGTTTTAAGCAATGCTTTTAGAATCATGATGAGATCATACTAATGAGATCTAAAATCTTAGAAAGCTTAAAAACTAAAATAGTTCCCAATTGTGGAATTACTAAAATGGGGATTAATAAATCCGGATAGATTGGTACATATGTTGCTTGTTCATTGTATGAGGATGACTGATCTCATGGTCATTTGTGTAGAGACACTAAAGCAAGTATGTAGGTGCTTATTGGAGAATAAGTTCACTGAACGTGACTCGCTATGGAATACCTAATGGAGTTTTACTCGCCTGTCAATAGGAATTCCTAATGTGATAGTAGTACAAGTGATCCTTGGACTTGAGATCATCATAGTATCTTGTATGTAACAAATTATACTTTGACTTATTCCTTAAGGCCTTTTAAGGCATATATAGGGTATGCTTGGGTATAATGAGTTGCATATGAGATAATGTATGATCAATAAAGAATCTACCACCTCTAGTAAAAGAGGAGATATGTCCTATGTGATTCGTTAAATGACAACCCAGGAATCCTTGGCCAAGGTGGAATGAAATTAGAAAGCGGTTTCTAATTGGTATTATTTGGAGTTGTGCGTTTTCTAATCGAAATACATATGATTAAATAAATTAAGACTTGACAGTAAATCCATTACTTATATTTAATTGGGACATTGTATGGTGGAAGGATTGAATTGTACAGTAACTATTAACTCACAGGTTCTTTTATGATTAATGTTGAAATCTATATTATCTAGAAAGTCGTTGATCACTAGGGAGACTTATCTCTATTGTAGAATAAATATTATTTATTTAAATAGATTATTAGTTTAATTTATTTATTTAAATAAGATTAGAATTTTTCTAATTAATTTATTAACAACCGGTTGAATATGGAGAACCTAAAGGGTCACACCATAAAAGGAAGAGAATTATTTAAGAAGAAAATGGCATGATAGTAATAATGCATTAAGTGTAATTAATTTAATCTATGGTGATAGAATAAATTAAATAGCTTAAAGTTTATTATTTAATATTTTAGAAATATTAAATATAAATTAATAAGAGGAGTCTTATTAATATTAATAATATTATTATTATTATTTTAATTCTAAAGGAGTTTAGGAATTAATATAATATCAGTACTCTCTCTCAATCCTAATAAGAATAGGATATAAATTAATTAAAAGTGATTAATTAATTAATTAAATAAAACCCTATTCTAATTGGATTAGGAGGGTTAACCTAATATCTATATAAGAGAGTCTTATATCAGAAAGAAGGTACGTGAATTTTTCCAAAGGTTGGGAGTACACATATTCTACAATAACCCATCTTTCTTGAGTTCTTCATCTTCCTTGCTGGATCACCGTTAGAGGCCAAATATTTGGGTGGCTGACATTGATCAAGGGAAGGATCCCCTACAGAGGAATCAAAGGAATCAAAGGAGTAGAACTCGTACATGTGGAAGCTTGGATCTTCAAAGGTATAATTCCATGTTCTCTCTTTTTTGTTATTGATAACTAACACAAAGCATGATTATGGTTATGGGTTTGTATAAAATTTTGAAAACCTATATTTCGAGCTTCCGCCTTATTTATGTGATTTGATTGCATGATTGTGTTACGTACAAACCCAACAGCATTTCCCTCAGTCCGCCTTGAGTAGGTACGGGAAGGTATGGTACAGCGTCATATGTGCAAATTTGATGTCGACACAGCATCAGAATGAGGTCACTAAGGACTGAGCTGTTTACTGTATGGGATTGTCAAGAGCAATAGGATCGACGTGGGATATGTGATTAACAGTTTTATCCGCAGATTTCTGAGAGGCGGTAACTCAACAAGTATCCCATATGCATCAGTGATCACTAGGCTATGCATTGCAAATGCAGTGATGTGGTCGGATGCAGAGCCGATGCAGATGCCGATGAACACCCTTGACCACCATGCCATTAAGTCATTCAAGGTTTAGAAAGGGGGCAGATCTCATTCTTTGGGATCAGTATTTATACTGCTAGATCAGACAGAGGCTGAGAAGACTGCAGAGAGAGTGCCACCACCAGAGCAGTCCGAGTCCACTCACTCAGTGCATGAACGTATAGACAGGATGGAGAGGCGACTACAGCGCAGGATGGACGCCGTGAGCACAAACTTCCAGGCCTTCACCACAGAATTCAGCGGGGCACTGTCCTACGCATTCAGCCAGATAGGGGTTCAGGTGCAGTTCCATATATATGGGGCCGCCGCTGCTTATCCACATCCAGACACACCACCAGCTGAGGAGGACGATAAGGATGACGAGGACGATGAGGACGACGGCGACGACGAAGCCGAGTACGGGAGTTCCTTTCTTTCTACCTTTACCTTCAATGAGGACATTGAATTATTCAAGTTTGGGGGTATTGGTTTTATTTTGCATTTAGTATAGTCATTTCATTTTGCATATTGTGTTGTTTATGTTGGTGTTATTTTTGCATGTAGTTAGTTCATTTCATGTTGTGTCAGTTCATATAGTTGCATCTTAAGTCATATTTAGTTAAAAATTTGTTAAAATTTTAAAATTTTCTCTTTTGTTTTTGCATTCTATGTTAGAGCATACTGCATGAATCCAGTTTCGGTTGGTTAGTTATATATGTTGCCTGTGAGGAAAGCTGAAATCACTTGATTTTTGAACTGATTTGAGATTTAAGCTTGATTTCATGGTTATATATGTAAATCTTTATCTGTCAGATACTGTGTAACCAATGAGCACGATAAAGTAACCATCATGTCATGCTAAGTTTAAATTTTCACATACTTGTCTTCTGGTGGGAAAGCTATGTTTTAATAGAAGAATTTCAGTTCTCATATGATAATAACTAGACTGTAAAAAGCTTAAGTTTGGGGGAAATAGGGGTGTTGCATGCTATGTGGGGAGATGGAGAGTAAGACGCACTCTTATAAGAAAAAGAATAGAAAAAGAAAAAAAATAGAATAAACGCTTCAGCTACGTCGAGTTCTGTAGCCTTTGATATTCGACCAAGTAAGCCCTCAGGGTGCCTCTACACCCAGCGCCCTAAGGCCGTCTGGTCTGGGAGTCGTTGGTCGAAAGCTCGCTACATGGATATCATTGAAAAGCCTAAGAGAACTAGGCATTGAACAGTCGATAGTGTACACGGAAAAGTGCGAATACGCCCTCGTGTGTAATGAAAGCTTAATGAAAACCGCCAGTTGACTCTTAACTCTAGTAATACATGGTCTTAGTTAGAACTTATATGATTTACTATTTTTCTTAAGTTAAAGCTTGTTTTTCCCCTAAGAAGCATAGTATGTGAGTTATTTATCTGAATGCATGTTTAATGGTTGCTAGGCACACAACGCACAATAAATCAGTGCTTACAGTTTTGGATTTGCAAGAATATGCGTTATAATCTTGTCTTGGGTAGCTTTTCTGTTTAATTATCTTGTGGTTTTCAAAGGCATTGCTTTGTAAGTTCAATTCTGACTGGGACATGGATTCGCATTAATAGTAGTGTAGGTTACATACATTGTAGATATTGCATTGCATCCTTTGTTTAATTTTTTTTTGGTTGCTTGAGGGCAAGCAACGTTTAAGTTTCGGTGTATCTGATAAGTGTTTTTTAGGACCACTTATTCAGATATTCTCTAGCTTGTTTTGTGGCTTAAACTCAAGTAATCTTGTGCGTTTAATGTATTTTTCCTTTCTTTTGTGTTTTTCAGGTTTGGGAACCCCCTTTGTGCTAATGGAGCTTAAAAGAGCAAAAGATCGCCAAAAAGGAGCAACGGACTAAAACAGGCTCAAGGCAAGATGGCATGGAAAAGAAGCAATGGTAAATGGAGATGCTATGAGGCAGAAAGTGTAAATGAAAGAAGGCTGCAAATAAGCTACTAAGCGATGAGCAGCCAAGTCCAGCAAAGCAGCTGCAGATTCCAGAGTTTAGGTACCGCGCGGCCGCGCCCCATACAAGGCATAAACACCCGCGGCCGCGCCAGTCCCCAGCAGACCCAACTTTGACTTTTCAACTGAACGGGCTTGGCAAGAGATTAGGATAAAAGGGGGCTCATTTTTGGCAAGAAAGAATAACACATTTTGGGCCTTAAGCCCTAGCTCTCTTCCTTTTCCTTTACATTTCTTGTATAGCTTAGGAGTAGATTAGTGTTAGATTAGTTATTAGTTAGTTAGATTCTAGGGTTTAGTTAGTTGTTGAAGATTGAAGCAAGTGTTTTGACATCAAAGGATCCAAGCTTGGAGAAAGATTTGCAATTTCAATCCTTAATCTCTCCTTGTTATCATTGTATATTCGGATGATGTTTATCAATCTTGTGGATAATATACTTTAGTTGTCCATGACTTAGATTATATTTTGAGATTCCAATGGAACCTTTTGAGTAGTTGATGTTGATTTCTCTTCCATGATTGGTTCTCATTGATTGCTATATGATTATCTATTATGATTCATGCTTTCATTGCTTAATTGATTCACGACCAATTACTGTGATAACCTATGTGGGATCGAAAGACGAAATGTGGGTTTAGATCTAATCGTAGTGGCGGGCGATTGTACGTTCACATGGCGTTGGACGTATGATTTGTGCTTAGGATAGACATATACCGAAGCGCCGCTCGTAGTCAATAGAGGACTTGACCTTAAACCCTAATTATTTGTAAATCACGTAGATATATAGTGGTTTAGGTAATATGGGTGTTCACGTGCATCTATCATCTGTTGATTGCACGTGATATGGTTTAGGTGCATCGAAAGATGGCCTTATCTTACTTTCGTGTTCTCGGCAAATAAACTATCGTGATTAATTTGACCTAATTGGAAGTGTATTGACTTAGACGATTCATTAGGGGAAATTGGGATCTCTTATCTTCATTAACTGATTTCACTCTAGAATTAATTAGTTTAAGTTTAATTCCTTGCCTAGTTTAAATTAGTTTTTAATTAAATCTCTTTACCGTCCATTTAAATAAGACCGAGATGATTATGTGCTAGTGGTTTGGCGACCTTTTATCTGTTAATTCTCCATGGGAACGATATCTATACTTTCACTTTGTTACTTGTTGACCGCGTATACTTCCGCGTTAATTGTCGTCATATAAATCAGACAACAATCAGCAAACCCTAACTCTGCTACTAAAATTGGAGATGGAATAATTATAATGTGGAGGCTAGGGTTAGGGTGTTGAGTGAGAATGTGGACCGAGAACGTGGGAGATAATAATAGGAAGTATGGAGGTTATGGAGAAGTGGGATTCGAATGAGATTAGGTTAGGTTTTGAGAAAAGATGGAGTGCAGACAAAGGGTTTGTATATTGTTATGTGCTGATGTGAGGAATTCGGTCAATTAGATATTAGAGATGAGGGGTCGGGTCAGTTTTTAAGAATTTTAATTTGACAGATTTATGGGTATTGGCGAGGGCACACCGTGATGAAAGCTTGAAGAGGCGCGGCCGTGCTTGAGGTAAAACGTTACTTGTGAGAAAATTTGATGGCGCGGGCGCGCCATTTTTGGCCTGGTGAACTGCGCGGCCACGCCGCCCTGGTGCCTGCACTGAAATTTCTTTAGCAACATGGAACTAAGCAGCAATCTAACACTTGTCTCTTTTCCTGTAATAAAGGCATTCACAACATAAGACCTACTTTTAATCCATAACTCAAAATTGGACTATGTAAGCTATATGCATCTATTATCAAAAATGCTATATTTGTAAAATTGCTATGCTATGTCCAAAATGTACTCAAACTCAAAAATTTTCAGAATTAAACATGGGGGGAGAAAGAAATATAGACATGTAATAAGAATTAAACGAGAGGGAGAAGAGAGTGGATGGGGTGCCTCCCATCGAGCGCTTGTTTATAGTCAATTAGCTCGACTTTCTCGGATATGCTCATGCAGTGGAAAGGATCAAGGAGGCTTTCTATTGGTCGACTTCGCCCCAAAGTAGTGCTTCAACCTCTGCCCATTAACCTTGAACGGCTTGTCCGGGTCTTGACCTATGATCTTAACTACACCGTGAGGATACACGGTCTTCACTGTAAATGGCCCCGACAATCTAGACTTAAGTTTGCCCGGGAAAAGTTGAAGACGTGAGTTGAACAACAACACGGCTTGTTCCCTATTTGTAATTTTTCGGTCGTGCCATTTCTTCATCTTCTCCTTGTACAGTTTTGAATTTTCATAAGCTTGTAGTCGGAATTCATCAAGCTCATTTATTTGGAGAAGTTGAATCTCCCCTACGGCTTTGAGGTCAAAATTTAGCTTTTTAATTGCCCAGTATGCCTTATGCTCAAGCTCCATAGGAAGATGACTGGCTTTCCCATATACCAACTAATACGGTGACATCCCAAATGGTGTCTTGTACGCAGTTCTGTAGGCCCACACTGCATCATCAAGTTTGAGTGACCAATCTTTCCTCGTAGGATTTACAATTTTCTCCAAGATCCTCTTTACTTCACGATTGGAGACCTCAGCTTGGCCATTAGTTTGGGGATGGTAGGCCGTGGAAACACGATGATTCACCCCATACTTAGCCAATAACATTGTAAGCTGTCCGTTGCAGAAGTGAGTGCCTTCGTCATTGATGATGGCTCTAGGCGTCCCGAATCTTGTGAATATGCTCTTTTATAGAAATTTCAAGACCACCTTTGCATCATTCGTTGGTAAAGCCACTACTTCAACCCACTTGGAGACATAATCTACTGCCAACAGTATATACAGATTCCCGCAAGACGAAACAAAAGGCCCCATGAAGTCAATACCTCAAACGCCAAATATCTCAACCTCTAAGATCATATTCAAAGGCATCTCATTCCTCTTGGAGATGTTTCCTACCCGCTGGCATCTATCACATTTTTATACAAAATTGTAGGCATCTTTAAAGAGTGTTGGCTAGTAAAATCCTGCTTGAAGCACCATGGCTGCTTTCCTCTCTCCACCATAGTGTCCCCCGTATACTGATGCATGGCAACCACGTAGAATACTCTCAGTCTCGCTGTGTGGGATACACCGTCTAATCATTATGTCCACGCACTACTTGAACATATATGGTTCGTCCCACATGTACCATTTGACATCATGTAGAAACTTTTTCTTTTGGGGCCTTGTCAAATCAGGAGGGAAAATGTTAATCACCAAAAAGTTTGCAAAATCAGCAAACCATGGAATCTCACCTTGAACCCCAAATAACTGTTCATCTGGGAAGGACTAATTAATCATAACTCTATCGTCCGTGTCCTTCCTCGAATTCTCAAATCGTGACAAGTGATCCGCCACTTGGTTCTCGGTGCCCTTTCTGTCCCCTATCTCCAAGTCGAACTCCTGCAAAAGTAGAATCCATCGGATCAGACGGGGCAAGGCATCCTTTTTCGCAATCAAATACCGGATGGCAGCATGATCTATATACACTACTACACTCGTGCCAATCAAGTATAAACGAAATTTGTCGAAAGTATACACCAATGCTAATAACTCCTTCTCAGTGGTCGTGTAATTCAGTTGTGCATCTTTCAAGGTCTTACTAGAATAATAGATCACATGAAATATCTTGTCTTTGCGCTGCCCCAAGACAACTCCCACTGTGAAGTCACTAGCATCACACATCAACTCAAAGGGTAAAGTTCAGTTAGGAGCTGTGATAATAGGTGATTTCATCAACTTCCTCTTCAAGTGCTCAAAAGTTGCCAAACAATCTTCATCGAACTTAAAAGGGACATCCTTCTCCAGTAAACTGCACAAAGGCTTTGTAATCTTGGAGAAGTCCTTTATAAATCGACGATAGAAACCCGCATGTCCAAGAAAACTGCGGACCCCCTTCAATGAAGTCAGTGGTGGTAGGCTCTCAATAGTTTCCAATTTGGCTTTGTCAACCTCCAATCCTTTCCCTGAAACCTTATGCCCGAGGATAATTCCTTCTTGTATAATGAAATAGCACTTTTCCCAATTTAGCACTAAGTTGGTCTCAACACACCTCTTCAACACCATAACCAAATTCTCCAAGAATATGTCAAATGAGTCCCCAAAGACTGAAAAGTCGTCCATGAAAACCTCCACATTTTTCTCAACTATGTCGGAGAATATAGCCATCATACATCTCTAAAATGTGGTCGGTGCATTACATAAGCTAAAAGACATCATCCTGAAAGAAAAAGTTCCATAGGGGCACGTGAAGGTAGTCTTTTCTTGATCCTCGGGAGTAATGAATATCTGATTATACCCCGAGTACCCATCAAAGAGGCAGTAGTAGTCATGGCAAGCCAACCTATCCAGCATCTGGTCAATGAATGGGAGAGGGAAATGGTTTTTCCTGGTCGTCTTGTTCAGCTTGCGATAATCCATACAAACTGTCCATCGCGTGACTATTCTGGTAGGGATCAACTCATTATTTTCATTAGACACTACAGTCATGCTTCCTTTCTTTGGTATGCATTGCACCGGGCTTACCCAGGAGCTGTCTATTATAGGATATATGATGTCGGCATCTAACAACTTCAGGATCTCTTTCTTGACCACTTCATTCATGATGGGATTTAATCTTCTCTATTGCTCCACTATCGGCTTGCTGTCATCCTCAAGAAGTATTTTATGCATGCAGAATGAGGAACTTATCCCATTCATATCCGCTATGGTCCACCCAATCGTAGATTTGAATTCCCTTAATACTCACAGTAGCTTACTTTCCTAATAAAATAATAGCGCAGAGGCAATTATAACAGGCAACATGAAAGAATTACCCAAAAATACGTACCTTAGATGATTAGGAAGAGGTTTCAGATCCAATGTAGGAGGCATCTCCAGAGACGGTTTTAAGCGCTCGGAAGGCTCCCCTGTGTGTTCAAGTGGTTCAGACTTTTGAATTTACCCATACGTGGCACAATATTCAGAATTTGCACATACTCAACAACATCTATATCCGCCATGCCAAAGTATCCTAGTAAAGCACTCTCTAAAAGGTCATTGCTCATCACTTGTGTGGCCTCTTCATTCAATACCCTGTCGATTGCATCAATTCGAAAACATTCTTCTTCATCGGTGGAAAACTTCATAGCCTTGAATACATTAAAAGTAACCTCTTGGTCCTGAGCTCTCATCGTAAGTTCTCCCTTTTGTACATCGAAGAGAGTTCGTCCAGTGGCTAAGAAGGGCCTACCCAGAATGATCGGGATATCCTTGTCTTCTTCATAGTCAAGAATAATGAAGTCTGCAGGAAATATTTATAAGTAGGTTTTTATACCTACTTAATAGGTATTTCTTAGCTTGTTATATTGCATTTACTTAACTGTGCATGTTACTTTTTATGTGTTTTGTGTTAATATGCAGGAATGGAGAGTGATGAGGTAAATGAGGATAAAAAGAGCAAATTTAGGCTTGATGACTGACTGGCATGGGGCGCGCTGCAAAGACAAAGGAATCGGCGCGGGCAGCGCCACTTAGAAGACTTGGATTCCTGCATACCTTTCGCGCGGGGTGCTCCAGGAAGTGAAGGAGGCTAGCGCGGGGCGCGCCGGGCAGACAAGCTGACCTGATTTAAATGTTTTTAATTGCAAAGTTGAATAGGATTAGGACTGCAGACTTGCCTTATTAGACTAGGGTTTTGTTAGTCTATATATATCAGTTGTTTTGCTAGTTTTAGACTATCTTGGATCATAAAATTTCAATCTTTCATCTTGGAGGCTATTCATCAAGGCATGTTAGGCTAATTCACTTATTCAATTCTGTTGAACCTAATTAACAATTTATGGTTTGATTAAGTTTATAATATTTATTCTTTTATATTGAGATTTAGTCTGATTATCTACATGAACTTTCATATATGTTATCCAATTGATTAATTTGTTTTCTGCAGGATTAAATTAATAAATTGATATCATCTGCTAGATTAAGATAGATTTTAAGCAAACAAAGTGTGTCTAATCTAAGTAGCGATTAACAGTATTTTATTGTGGACAAGCTTTGAAATATTGTTAAAATATTCAGAAGACAAGTTAAATAATTATTGATTGTGTAATTACTGCTTGAAATAATCTAATTCTCATGCTTAATGCTTCTAGCATATTAAATCTAGGCTGATAGTTCTAGGTTGTATGTTAGTTAGAATCTCTTGTTGGCGATCATCGCATTAGATCTACACTTAAGGAGAATTTCGGGTAATTTGCGATCGCGGTTATCTAGGGTTATTAATCTTAGTGGAAGATAAATAGTATATTAACATGATTAATTCATAATTGTGAAAAGGGAATACTAAACTGAAGAATTGAACTCTTTTACTTATTGATATTTTCTTCTTAATTCACTTTTGTTAATTAAACTATTTTCAACAAAAAAAAACCCCAATTCGTTGGATTCATTGGATAATTAAAATATAATTCACTCTCTGTGGGATCTATCCTTGCTTATTGCTATACTGATTCTTGAATTAGTAGAACCTGAGCAAGGAAAATTTTGTAGTGCTAGACGACAACTACAAAATTTTGGCGCCGTTGCCAGGGAGTGTTATTTGTTTTATTTATTCAATTGTTTTCAATTTTTTTATGCCTCGATCCTCTCACTCTCTTAAATTGAAATTTAATCCAGAAATAAAGAGAACCGCAAGAATGCTTAAGACAAAAGCTCAGAAAAACCAAGGTTCACTTGCAGATTCCGGAGAAGCTCCATCACCGGGCCTCAACATCGCACTCACACTACTTTTGGATCAATCTTCTTCAAGAGAATCAGAAGAGGAGATGGCGGTGCCAAATAACAGGACTTTGAAGGAGTTGTTAACTCCTAATCTTACTCAACAACCTCTTTGTATTTAATATCCTGCTTTAAATGTTTCGTTTGAACTAAATCCTGGACAAATTCACCTTTTGCCTACTTTTCATAGGTCTTACAGGTGACGATCCATACAAACATTTGCAGGAATTCCATATTGTGTGCTCCACCATGAAGCCACACAATGTCACGGAGGATTAGATTAAGCTGAGAGCTTTTTCTTTTTCACTGGGAGACTTAGCAAAAGATTGGTTGTTTTATCTTCCCGCGTGATCAATTCAATCATGGAACGACATGAAAAGACTATTTTTGGAGAAGTATTTTCATGCTTCAAGAGTAGCCAACATCAGGAAGGGCATTTGCGGAGTCCGACAGTTCAGTGGTGAAACACTATATGAGTATTGGGAGAGATTCAAGAAGCTTTGCTCCAGCTGTCCACCTCACCAGATCAACGATTAACACCTCATCATATACTTTGATGAAGGACTCTTACCAATGGATAGGAGTATGATCGACGCTGCTAGTGGAGGTGCATTAGTTGACAAAACACCGGAGGCGGCTAAGAACTTGATTTCCAATATGACCGCCAATGCACAGCAGTATGGAACAAGGAATTCTAATCCAGCCCAAAGAGTAAGTGAGGTAAGCACTACTAATGTAGAGAAACAAGTTTTTGACTTAACTGCTTTGGTGTAACAATCAGCTACAGTTAACGCACTGATTGCACAAGCTTGCCAAATCTGTTTAATGGCGGGGCACCCTACAGATGCATGCCCGACATTGCAAGAGGAGGATACTACACAGCAAGCTAATGCTGTGGGGAATTATCAAGCACAGCCGAAGAGGAAATATGATCCCTTCTCCAACATATACAATCCAGGATGGAGGGATCATCCTAACTTCAGTTATGGGGGTGCTAGGCCACAGGCGCAAGGGTTTTACTCAGTTAAACCGTAGTTTTAGCCAAATTAGCCAAAGTACCAACCCAGACCAGCAGCACCAGCCAATCCTGGAACGTCATTGGAGGACATGTTCAAGGCATTCATGCAATAGACGCAACAATTCCAACAAGAGACGAAGTCTTCCATCCACAGCTTGGAGAGTTAGATGAGCCAATTAGCCACTACTGTAGGTCGGTTGGACTCTCAAGGTTCAGGAAAGCTTCCATTGTAAACTGTTGCGAACCCAAAGGAGGATGCTAGTGCTATAACCCTGCGGAGTGGAAAATAGATGGATACCCCAAAGGCTACAGTTGAGTATGAGAAATAGCAAGAAAAGGAGGCACCGGTAATACCTAAGGTACACCCTAACCCTCCTTGTCAGATAGATATTCCTCTTCCATTTCCTCATAGAAATTCTTAAAATTTAAAGAAAAATGAACAGGATAAAGAAATTCTAGAGACTTTTAGGATAGTAGAGGTGAATATCCCATTAGTAGATGCTATTAAACAAGTGCCACGGTATGCTAAATTTTTGAAAGAATTGTGCACTAATAAACGAAAACTTGAAAACGATGAGAAAGTCACATTAGGGGAAAATGTATCAGCTGTTTTACAAAGAAAAATGCCACCTAAATGTAAAGATCCAGGCATGTTTACGATCCCATATAAGATAGGAAACACTAGATTTGAAAAGGCTATGCTAGACTTAGGTGCTTCAATAAATGTGATGCCATTATCTGTTTATAAGTCTCTGAATCTTGGACCTTTGAAAAATACCGGTGTTATTATTCGATTGACTGATCGTACTAACACCTACCCCCGAGGGATAGTCGAAGATGTCTTGGTGCAGGTGAACGAACTAATCTTTCTTGCAGATTTTTACATCGTGGATATGGAAGATGATACTTCCCCGAATCCATCACACATGTTGCTAGGAAGACCCTCCTAAAGACAGCAAGGACTATGATCGATGTTCACAACGGGACCTTAACAATGGAATTTGATGGTGAGAAGATCTAATTCAATATCTATGATGCCATGAGGTACCCTAGTGATATCTGTTAGGTTTATGCTATTGATGTGTGTGATTCGTTAGTGCAGGAAAATTTTGAATAGATTAAAAGAGATAGTTTTGAGGTTGCTATTTCTAGCAATTTGAACATGGATGAGACATATGAATTTGAGCACAGTCAAGACTTGAAGGAAACTGTGGCTGCATTATAGTCATTACCTAAACTCTCAGAGAAGCATGCAGTCCAATTAATTCAACTACCTGCAACTCATCAAAAGCTATTACCATCTTTGGAGCAAGCTCCAATACATGAATTAAAATAATTGGTGACACATTTAAAATATGCATATTTAGGGGCTAATGAAACTTTACCTGTGATAATTGCTAGTAATCTAACCAAAGTGGAGGAGGAAAAGTTATTAAGAGTCCTTAGGGACCACATCACAGTATTTGGTTGGACAATAGCAGACATCAACGGTATTAGTCCCGCTATTGCATGCATCAAATTTTGTTAGAGGAAGGAGCTAAATCAAAGAGAGTTGCACAAAGATGGTTGAACCCACAGATGATGGAGGTAGTAGAAGAAAGAGGTGATCAAATTACATGATGTATGAATCATCTACCCTATTTCAAACAGTCAATGGGTAAGTCCAGTGTTGGTAGTTCCAAAGAAATTAGGTATCACGGTTGTTAAGAATGACAATAATGAATTAGTGCCTACAAGAATGCAAACAGACTGGAGAGTGTGTATAGATTATAGAAGATTAAATGTTGTAACTCGAAAAGACTACTTTCCCTTGCATTTTATTGATCAAATGTTAAAACTTTTAGCTGGGCATTCTCATTATTACTTCTTAGATGGTTTTTTAGGTTATAACCAGATTGTGATCTCCCCAAAAGACCAGGAAAAGACCACATTCACATGTCCTTTTGATACCTTTGCTTATCGGCGAATGTTCTTTAGACTATTCAATGCCCTAGGTACTTTTCAATGATGCATGGCAAGTATCTTTTCAGATCTTCTAGAAGAATGTATCAAAGTCTTTATGGATGATTTCATAGTTCATGGTGACTCGTTAGATGCCTGTTTAGATAATTTCACACATGTACTGGACAGATGCTTAGAAACAAACCTTGTGTGAAATTGGGAGAAATGTCACTTTATGGTAGAACAAGGGATAGTACTTGGACATGTAATGTCAGTCAATGGTTTACAAGTTGATAAAGCTAAGATTGATATTATATTTGCATTGCCCTACCCCGTCAGCGTGTGGGAGATAAACTATTTTCTTGGACATGCAGGATTTTATCGCAGGTTTATCAAGGATTTTGCCAAGATAGCATTACCCTTATGCAAGTTGCTACAGAAAGATGAGGAATTCCAGTTCAATGATGAATGCATGGTGGCCTTTGATACATTAAAGAAACTGTTAACGTCAGCCCCCATCATTCAACCACTGAATTGGAAGTTACCTTTTGAGATAATGTGTGATGCAAGTAACTATGCTGTCGGCGCCGTCTTGGGCCAAAAGATTGACAAAACTGTCAATGCGGTCTATTACACTTCCAGAACTTTGACTACTGTTCAGATAAACTATTCCACAATAGAAAAAGAGCTATTATCTGTTGTAATTGCTTTAGATAAATTCAGATCCTATTTACTCGATACTAAAGTAATAGTTTATTCTGACCATGCTGCTCTCAGGTACTTACTGACCAAGAAGGAATCCAAACCTCGAATCATAAGGTGGATCTTGTTGCTGCAAGAATTCGACTTGGAGATCAAAAATAAAAAGGGTGCGAATAACTTGGTGGCGGATCACTTGAGCAAGATCATTAAGGACAGTGAAGCACTACCATTACACGATATGTTCCTAGACGAGCATCTATTATCCATTGGAAATATAACCCCCTGGTATGCCGACATCGTGATTTTTTTGGTAAGTGCTTATGTACCAAGTGAGTTTTCTAAAGCCCAGAAAGAAAAACTTAGGAGTGATGCCAAACATTATGTATGGGATGACCCATACTTGTGGAATTTTTTTGCTGATCAGATAGTTAGACGATGTGTACCTGAAAATGAAGTACAGTCTATTCTAACTTTCTGTCATTCCTATGCCTGTGGAGGTTATTTTGGACCTAGGAGAACGTCACGTAAGGTGTTAGATAGTGATTTATTTTGGCCCTCCCTTTTCAAAGACTCTTATTTGTTTTGTAAAGCGTCTAAAAATTGTCAAAAGACGGGTAATTTATCTCAAAGGAATCAAATGCCACAAAACCCTATACTACTTGTAGAAATCTTCGATGTTTGGGGTATTGATTTCATGGGACCGTTTCCTGTTTCTTTTGGAAATATTTACATCTTACTGGCAATTGATTATGTTTCAAAATGGGTGGAAGCTAAAGCCACTAGTATTGACGATTCTAAAGTTATTGCAGATTTTGTCAGGACTAACATTTTTGTCAGGTTTGGAGCACCACGGGCCATCATCAGTGATCGCTGAAACTCATTTCTGCAATAGGGTGTTAGCAGCTTTGTTGAAGAAGTACAACGTTCTTCACAATGCATCTACATCCTACCATCCGTAAAGCAATGGCCAGGCAGAGGTCTCAAACTGAGAAATCAAATCCATTCTGAAGAAAGTAGTCAACCCCAACAGAAAAGATTGGAGTCTGAGATTAGAAGACGCATTATGGGCCTATAGGACGGCATATAAAACCCCGATAGGTATGTCACCTTACAGGCTAGTGTACGGGAAACCATGCCACTTACCTGTAGAGCTCGAACATAAAGCTTTCTGGGCAATCAAGTAGTGCAATATGAACATGGATCAAGCTGGCGTCAATAGGAAGCTGTAGTTACAAGAACTCGAGGAATTACGGATCGAAGCATACGAGAGTTCTAATATGTACAAAACTAGGACAAAAGTTTTTCATGATAAGCAGCTCCTGCGAAAAAATTTCACTGTGGGACATAAAGTCCTTCTGTTTAATTCAAGATTGAATCTATTTCCAGGAAAGTTACACTTTCGTTGGGAGGGACCATTTGTCATCTCTAATGTTTTTCCTCATGGTGCAGTTGATATCCAAAATCCAAAAATAGGAAATGTATTCAAAGTAAACGGCCATAGGCTGAAGCCGTTCCTGGATAACATTCGAGTCGAGGAGATTGAGGTCGTGAAGCTGATGGATCTGACCTTCAAATAATGGTTTGGGAGTACAGTCGAGCCAACGACGTTAAACAAGGGCGTCTTTTGGGAGGCAACCCAATGTCTTAAACCTTAGTAGCTTATATTTAAGTTTTGATATATATATTTTTTAGTATCGTATGCCTAGTATAATCAATGCCTAAGGTACATAATGTTCAATGCAGAAGGTGGTAGGGAAATTGATCAAGCAAAGCAAAATAATCAGCAATGCCAATAGGCTGGCTAGGGCTGCGCCCAAAGGAAGAAGGACACGACGCTAGGCGCGCTACACCACCAGTATTTGAGGCTCTATAAATTCCAATGTGGCGCGGGGTGCGCCGCTCTACGTATCCAGCAAAAATCGACCATTTCAAGCCAAACCAAGTGTTCTACGAATTGCTCCAACAGGTTTTTACAGGCTGTCTTCACCTTTTGACGTCCAATTCAACGAGCAAGCTTACCTATGGCGTCAAAAAGGCAGAGGACTTCATCTTCAAGGGCTCCTCCACAATATGATGCCACTCGATTTGTGAGTGAGGGCACATCGACATGCTACGGCTAAGCCATCAACAAAAAGACTTTTGTACTAGAAAGAGGGTTGAAGCCGGATACAAACCTTGATGGCGACATGTTACAGATGATAGCGGAGCGTGAGTGGTTTTGACTGGTCGCACAACCTAAGCCAGCGGTGATCAACATCGTGAAAGAATTCTACGAAAATGCCACAGAGCATGTTGATCACGTGGTCTTGGTTCGAGGCACGCTGGTGTCCTTCGACGCGGAGGCGCTCAATGACTATTTTAGTCTGGAGACACCACAGACAGACCGCTACGAGGACCATCTCCCAAATATCGATGAGATCATAGAGCGACTCTGCAAGCTAGGCACTTAGTGGGTCACCAGAGTGGGCACCGACAAGAAGATCTCTTTTCCACACTCCGCCTTGAGCAGATACTGGAAAAACTTGGTATGCCTTCATATGTGCCCGACTCATGCCAACGCATCATCAAAATGACATCACTAAAGAACGGGCCCAACTAATTTTTTGTATTGTAACTCATGAGGAAGGGTCCAATAATGAGGTCGAGATTCTGAACATAGACATCGGACGGTGCATTCAAGAGTCCATTGCACGATCGTTGAGGGGAGGAACCACGTGTGGGTTACTGCATGGTTTCCTCATCACGAACCTATACAGAAAGACGGGAGTTCAATGACACGCCTCTGAGCCGATCATCCATCCTATGGCTATCATTGACCATTCTACGATAGAGTCCTATAGACCATGGAAAGGGGCTCGGTCACATCTACGAGGAGAGGGGTTTATCATGATACCGACATCCACACCATCCTCACCACCACCTCAATCGGATGAGCCGATGTCTGATGCGAATAAAAAAGAGTCGCCCCCAGAGTCACCATCCACTTTTCAGCGACGCAGTGGGGAACGATGCATGCGACTTGCCCAACGTCAAGCTTCTATGCATATGTACAACTTAAGGGCATTTACTGCATTAGCCGACGCCTTCTCGCATTTTTCTCTGAATGATCCAGTTCAGATGCCCACTCCTCCAGTTCTGCCTACTTACCCTCCACAGAAGGATGGCGATTCCGACGAGTTTTAGCTCGTCGCTCAAGGAAGTCCTCATTTTTTTTAATTTAATATATGCCAAGTAATAAGGATATTCCTTGATTTAAGTGTGGGGGGAGTAAACATTCAAAATTCTTTGTTCCTATAGTTTAGGTTGCATTTAGAGTAGATTCTGTTCATATGCATCTTATAAAAATTAAAAAAAAATTGCATTCATTTAGGAATTTTGTCAATAGAAGTATGCATATAGGATCATACATAGAGAGTGAGCAGTACTTCAAGGTAATGAAATACATGGTGGATGATTTCGAATTTGCACTGAATCTTGCATGAAATTGAGCTTCATGATCTGATTAGTTTTGAACATAGTAACGTCATTGCATGATTGCAGCTTTTTCTCAACTTTCATGCACACCGATTAACTGTAAGTAGTGATTAGGGATTTATGTGTATTAGGACCACGACACTTACTTGATCACAGATTAGAGATAGAGAATTGGCTGAAACATAAGTTTGGGGGAATTAAGGCTCAGAAAAGAAAAATAAAATATAGAAAGAAGGAAAAAGTGAAAAAAAGTCCTTATGAAATATAAAAAAAATGATTTAATTTGACCTCGTGGCCTTTGTTACTCGGACAAGTAAACCCTAGTGGATGTCTTAACACCTAGCGCCTTAAAGCCTTCGGGTTTGGGAGTCGTTGGCCTAAAGTCTGTTACATGGGTGACACTGAATAGCCTAAGGGGGTTGAACATTGCACGAATCAAAAATATGAAATAATTGGTGGGATGGAGCATTAAAACGCTCCCACGAAGCATGAGCTTTGATGTTTATTTTGTTATTGCTATTTTAGCCTGATTTTTGTAATGCTTTTGTGGATGCCATGTTTGAATGAATTATCTGTGTTTGAGTAGGTTGTTTGTTGGGAATAATCATATGGACCACTGTGAACTGCTGATATGACATTGGACACACACGCACGAGAGGGAATTAGAGTCATGTAAGTGATGTAATGATGTGAGAGTCTATGATGGGTCATGAGTGAAGATGGATTGTGAGATTAAGTGTGCATTTTTAGAGAGTATACAACATGTGTTTTCTTACTGAGATTTCTGCTTAATTTTGTTAGGTTGCATTCATTTTATTAAGTAGTTTGCATTGTGTTTGTTTGCTTGAGGACAAGCAATTGTTCAAGTTTGGGAGTATTTGATAAGTAGGTTTTTATACCTACTTAATAGGTATTTCATAGCTTGTTATATTGCATTTACTTAAGTGTGCATGTTACTTTTCATGTGTTTTGTGTTAATGTGCAGGAATGGAGAGTGATGAGGTAAATGAGGATAAAATGAGCAAATTTAGGCTTGATGACTGATTGGCGCGGGGCAGCGTTGTAAAGACAAAAGAACCAGCGTGGGCCGCGCCGATTATCAGACTTGGATTCCTGCATACCTAGCGCGAGGTGTGCTAGGAAGTGAAAGATGCTAGCGCGGGACGCGCCGGACGGACGGGCTTACCTGATTTAAATGTTTTTAATTGCAAAGTTGAATAGGATTAGGACTGCAGACTTGCCTTATTAGAATAGGGTTTTGTTAGTCTATATATATCAGTTGTTTTGCTAAGTTTAAACTATCTTAGATCATATAATTTCAATCTTTCAACTTGGAGGCTATTTATCAAGGCATGTCAGGCTAATTCACTTATTCAATTCTGAAGGGATGTTGAACCTGATTAACAATTTATGGTTTGATAAAGTTTATAATATTTATTCTTTTATATTGAGATTTCTTCTGATTATCTACATAAACTTTCATATATGTTATCCAATTGATTAATTTGGTTTCTGCAGGATTAAATTAATAAATTGATATTATCTGCTAGATTAAGATAAATTTTAATCAAACGAAGTGAGTATAATCTAAGTGGCGATTAACAGTATTTTTTTGTGGACAAGCTTTGAAATATTGTTAAAATATTCAGAAGACAAGTTAAATAATTCCTGATTGTGTAATTACTGCTTGAAATAATCTAATTCTCATGATTAATGCTTCTAGTATATTAAATTTAGGCTGATAGTTCTAGGTTGTATGTTAGTTAGAATCTCTTGTTGGCAATCGTCACATTAGATCTACACTTAAGGAGAATTTCGGTAATTTGCGATCGCGGTTATCTAGGGTTATTAATCTTAGTGGAAGATAAATAGTATATTAACATGATTAATTCATAATTGTGAAAAGGGAATACTGAACTGAAGAATTGAACTCTTTTACTTACTGATATTTTCTTCTTAATTCACTTTTATTAATTAAACTGTTTTCAACACACAAAAAACCCCAATTCATTGGATTCATTGGATAATTAAAATACAATTCACTCTCTGTGGGATCGATCCTTGCTTATTGTTATACTGATTCTTGAATTAGTAGAACCTGAGTAAGGAAAATTTTGTAGTGCTAGACGACAGCTACCAAATATAAACTTATCCACCTTTACAAGGATATCTTCTACAATACCCCTCGAATATGTGATGGACCTATCAGCAAGCTGCAATGATATGTTTGTCGGCTTCGGAGCAGGCAATCCCAACTGTGTAAACACCGAGAGAGGCATAATATTGATGCTCGCCCCCAAGTCACATAGGCATTTGTTGAAGGACAATCCTCCAATAGAGCAAGGTATCGTGAAGCTGCCAGGATCCTTGAGCTTAGGAGTTAGCTTTCGTTGCAACACCGCACTGCACTGTTCAGTTAAGGCAACTGTTTCATAATCTTCCAATTTCTTCTTCCTCGACAGAATACCTTTCATGAACTTAGCATAGCTCGACATTTGCTCCAAAGCCTCTACGAATGGTATGTTAATTTGCAGCTTCTTAAACACGTCTAAGAATTTAGCAAATTGTTTATCCAATTTTTGCTTTTCAGACCTTTGAGGGTATGGCACAGGTGGGTATACAACTGGTGGTGTGGTACATGGTTTCTCAGCTTTTTTTTGCTTCTCTGCCTCTACTACATGCTTCTCATCACTTTCCTCATTCAAAACATGCTCAGAATTTTTTGCATATTGGCACGGGCGCGCCGGGTTTCCTTCTTCTTGGGCCGCAGCCGCGCCAGGGCTAAATTCTACAGTCTATTTTCCACTCCTTAGAGTGATGGTCCAGCATTGCTCCTTTATGTCCCTTCTCGGATTTGCCTCCGTGTTACTTGGTAGAGCTCCTTGTGGTCTGTTAGTGAGCATATTGACCATTTAGCCCATTTGGTTTTCCAAGTTCTTAATCTCCACAACGTGGCTCTTTATTAACACTTCGGTGTTTGCCATATACTTCAATATTATCTCATCCATTTCTGATTTCTCTTCTGGCTGAGGAGCTGGAGCTAGAGGATGTTGATGTTGTTGGTTCTGAAACCCTGGAGGGTAAGACGGTCTAGGAGCATATTATTGTTGTGGTGGTTGTTGTTGAGGTTGGTGTTGTTGTTGAGAACCTTGATTATTACTCCAACTAAAATTTGGATGATTTCTATTGTTCGGATGGTACGAGTTTTGGAATTAATTGGGTGGCGTTTGGTAGTTGCTCACAAATTGAACCGACTCTGCAGTGATAGCACATTGATCCGTCGGGTGCGATCCCCGCACATAACTCATATACAAAGGCAACTTGCTATACCTTGGACTCGGCCATAGAATCAATCTTTTTGGACATCGCTGCTAGTTGAGCTGATAATGCCGTGATGGCATCCACTTCCAATACCCTGACAACTTTTGGTTGAGGCATTCTAGCTGACGGATTTTGGAAGTTATTTGCCGCCGTAGTTTATATTAAATCATAAGCTTCCTCATAGCTCTTTGCCCATAATGCTCCTCCCGCGGAGGAATCAATGCTCGGCCGAGATTGCCATCCCAAACCATTGTAGAATGTATTAATTACCATCTATTGCGGCATCCCGTGATGAGGACACTTCCGTAGCATCTCCTTATATCTTTCCCAAGCCTCATATAAAGATTCTCCTTGTTGTCGCTCAAATTAAGAAAAAGCACTCCTCATCTTTGCAGTCTTAGCCATAGGAAAGAATTTAGCTAAGAACTTATGTGCTAAGTCCTCCCAAGTAGTCACGGAACCCGGTGGTAGCGAATGAAGCCAACTCCTTGCCT